>CM077439.1:8312473-9051399 GCA_039654765.1 Mylopharyngodon piceus
TTGAAACTCTGATTGTTCGGACCTTTTCTGGGAAGGAATTTAAAGACTGAACCTCTAGGCACTTTAATTGAATATCCTACTTTAGGGTATCCCATCCAGATGATTCTGTTGTTCTGATCAGGATTAGGAGGTCCTGCGGTGGCTGAGGGTGATCCCTGCCCCCCTTCAGTCTCCTGTTACACAATAACACAATACCCCGGAGCCAACTCTCCCAACACTCACAATCCTAGCGGTTCACAACCGTGCTGCCTGTACACATTTCTCTGTGACTGTACGACATGCAGAAAGACTTGCTGCAGAGGGTTATTATTTTCTTCTCAGTGCGAAGCGCTGAAAGACATTTCAGGCTTATGACAGAAACCGCTGCTGCTTTCTGAGATACTGTGATGCATGTTTACAGCCGTCTCCCAAGAGCAATCACATCAGATGCGAAGGTGTAAACTACATACTGTGAAACACCTAATAAAAGAAAACATGCACGCACGTACTACTCTTCAACAGTAGCAGAGCAGTAAAAAAACAGATGTTTCATTTAGAACATTATATTATGAGACTTTGCTCAGTGCAGATCAAATTATAGCAACAGTAAATACACTCGATTCAGTTCTTTGTCCTGAAGCGTGCTAATATTCTTCTAGCCTGGAGGCTTTCTTTCTTGGAGGTAGACCTATGAAAGCACACTCTCCCATAGATCTTTAAGTGGGCTCTTGAGTCTTTGCATGCAGGAATCGGTGAGCATCTCATATTGATTGTGGAGCCTTTGCATGGGTTCTGGCTATTGATCAGCTCTAATTCTTCTCACGGATCAAATAAAGGAATCCATCATTAACTGTGAGGACTTCAAATGTCAGCGAGACAGTTGGGGGTCATTGAATAAATTGCATTCCACCTTTATACAGGCATATTCTTCTGAAATTGAAAGCGAAAACGTGTCTATTACTGGAAAGTGGGAGAGTGTATGAAAATAACACTGTCTGGTGGTCCTCTTTATCAAATTATGAATCATCTATTTTAATTACTTGTTTACCATGAGGCAATCTGATTAATATTATCTCTGTAGATATACAGGATATCTAAATTCACTCCAGCTTAATGCAATAAGAATTATCAGAGACCATCCAACACATGGAAACATGCAGCAATTAAATTAAACGTGGCTTTGGGAAATCAACATAGATATTATATTCAACTGATGCTGTATTTCATATAATAATGAACAATAGTAGCACACACAATGTTCCTAATTTAAAATATAGTCTTGACACTCAGGTTCTGTTAAGATTGATTTTGATGCTCTCCGGAAACCACAATTATTTAGCTTAAAAATAGCAAAACTAATTTCATACTTCAAATTATTTTAATATGTTTCTCTTATGCAATCAAATCCCAGTAGGCAAACATTAATGTGACTTTCTCCTGCTGTTTTTATTCATTCATGTTTTATATCAGGTGTCTCTAAGACCCCAAACATTAGTAACACATTAAAGGGGCGGAAAATGATTTTTGAAAAACGCTGTTGAAAAGTGGATCTTACTGAGCACCAAAACACACTTGTAGCCAATCGGCAGTAAGGGGCGTGTCCACTCATGATGGGGGAGGAGAGAGAGATCAGTGCACAAGACAGACATTAGCAGAATGACTATAGAAAGAGAGAGATGGCAGAGAAAATACAAAAGAGGAAAAAGGCCTTTAAAAAGAAGGGTTACAATCAGGCAAGAGGTAGGAGCCGCATTAATATTGGAGAAGCTTTCCAGCACTGGAGAGACCTTAAAGGGTTAGTTCACCCAAAAATGAAAATTCTGTCATTAATTACTCACCCTCATGTCGTTCCAAACCCGTAAGAACTTGTTCATCTTCGGAACATTAAGATATTTTTTGATGAAATCCGAGAGGTTTATGACTCGTTCATAGACAGCAATTTAATCACCACTTTCAAGGTCCAAGACATCGTTAAAATAGTCGACGTGACTACAGTGGTTCAACCTTAATTTTATGAAGCGATGAGAATACTTTTTGTGCGCAAAAACAAAACAAAGGTAACGAATTTATTCAACAATATCTTCTCTTCTGTGTCATTCTCTTAAATTGCTGTCTATGGATGAGTCATATACCTCTCGGATTTCATCAAAAATATCTTAATTTGTGTTCCAAAGATGAACAAAGGTCTTACGGGTGTGGAATGACATGAGGGTGAATAATTAATGACAGAAATTTCATTTTTGGGTGAACTAAACCTTTAAGGAGTGGGAAAACGGACGCTGAGGTTGCTTTATTTCTTCTCGATACGTGGGTAACGTTGTTTTTTCTTTTGGTTCCCTTTTTAGTGATTGCTATAACTCCTTAATCTTGTCACACTTGTAATATATTAGTTACTTGAACTATCGTGTTATATAGGGAGCTGCTTTTTTTGGGGGGGGGGGGGCTGTGATAGGTGCGTGTTTGTTATGGTAATTTCAAATATCAACAGCATCTACCAGAAATCACTTGCACCTTTAAATGGAGAATGACTGTATTATCATTGTTTATAGTCATTTCTCTAAAGATTGGTAAAAATCATGAAGTATTAACCTAAAAGATAAATGTTAGAAATATATATATTTTTAAAATTAGCTATTCAAATCACCTTGAGGTCTCTGAGACCCCAAAAAGAGAACACGAGGGTTAGGTGTGCTCTCATTACATTATCAGTAAAACTGTGCTTTCCTAGGTGCCGCACCACTTCTTATTTAATCAGCCTTTGCCCCAGAACAATTCTGTGTACTCACCCCCCTCTGGTTTACCCCAGCAGGTGCTGACGGGGACGGTTTGCTCTAAGGATTGAGCCCACACAGAGGGGGAGCAGCTGAGGGTAACTTTCCTCAGGCGTCTCCGGACACACATTCAGATCATGGCACAAGAGGCCATTCAGCATTACACAGAGTCGGGGCCTTCACAGCACTCCTCTCACAGCTCATTGCGAGAGGGCTGTCCATTCACCACGTAACAGATCAGGACGGGAGCGCAGAGCGATACAAGAGACCTTCGATTATCTGGGACAAACTGCTGCAGCGTTTAAATATGACTGAGCTTCATAATGGGTCAGTGAATAACAAACGTCTTATCTTGAGGAAAAAAACGAAGACAGTGAGGAAAAGGTGCAAGAACATCATTGACTAATGAGCATGTTGAATTTTCCACCTGAGAGAACCCCATGAAATTCATAGAGGGACTGATTTGTTTCTTCACTCCATTACAAATCCCACCGCACACCTCCAGCTCTGACAGAATCAGTGGATGGAGTTTAATTACACTGTTGGGGACCCTCACATTAGTGTTTGGATCTGCATCCTAATATCTGTTAATAAGGCCATTACGCAATTGTTTTCATTTCATCTGATTGGTTTTCCTCATTCCAGGCATGCTGATGGATGATTGGTCTGTTCTGACACACACTGAATGCATGAAAAGAGGATGAGGCGAGAGGGTCTATGCATAGCTCAAAATTCACATCATGAAAAGAAATACTGGTAGCCCGGGGGAGACGAATGCTTAGATTTAATGTGCATTTCTTTGATGTGCTCTCAGTAGTATTACAGAACAAAGAATATTTAAAACATGCTACAGAGCTGAAAGATATCTGCTCACTAATTTTCACACTCAAGTGTCCAGTTTGCGTCACATTTTTTAAAAACTCTATTCTCTAAACTCTATTCTCTCTATATATATTCCTGATGCTTTCATGAGAAAAGAAACAGAGAAAGACTGATATAGAGTAGTGATTCCCAACCTTTTTTGTCATACAATTCCCCAATGAGTACGGCTCAAGAATCACCTCACTAAACATGAAATGTGTTGTGTTATACTGGATATATCAGTCAGCATTATCGCTAATTTTAAGCACAGTGATTCTCTTTCAAACAAAACATGATCAATATCGTAAGTACCTTCTACATCTAAGTCTTTTTAAGCATTTCTAGGTGCACATGTGAAAAACATTCTCAAAGAAAGCTAACAATGAATTTATTCATAAATGAAAGTCATGATTTTTGTTTTATGCCTTTAGCAAAGCCAAAATCAAAATCTTCCCAAGTATCCCTGATTGGGAATCACTGACAGAGAGAAAAAAATAGACATTTCACATCCCCTGTCTATATCCTCTCTATATTGCTGCTGTTAGACATCTGCGTGAGCCTAAAGAGCTTGAAAGTCATTGATTAATCAATTCATTGCTATTAACGCTTGTTTTCTTTAACAGCGCTTTGATCCTGTGCTCTTTACAAAGGAAGCTGCCACACGTTGTGCGCTTTGAGACTAGAAACACAAATGTCTGACAGGCTACT
Organism: Mylopharyngodon piceus; assembly: GCA_039654765.1. Taxonomy (NCBI): domain Eukaryota; kingdom Metazoa; phylum Chordata; class Actinopteri; order Cypriniformes; family Xenocyprididae; genus Mylopharyngodon; species Mylopharyngodon piceus. Next base: position 8,316,793 of record CM077439.1, read on the forward strand.
AAATCACAAGAATGACCTGTGACCCAACATAACTGACAGACAATCCTCAAGATATTTCGATATTAATTCATAATGATCAGCATTATCAGCATAACAGAACGGTTTCATGATGTATCAGCAACGAAGCGCGCGCGTCCATCATGACGCATAATTGAGATTAATTGCACGCACAGTAGTGAAACGAAATAAACAACAACAACAACAACTAAAAATGACGTACAAAAATTGTGTTTAATTTGATAATTGGGTTATTTTCTAGCGACATATTCCAGGCGTAACGCGCATTCAGCGTAACACGCATTTTTGTGTCTGGATCATGCACTTCTGCACTTGTGAACCGTACATCACCAATACATTCAAAACGCCACATTTGCCATGCCAGATATATTAGTGTTTAACACAAATAAGATCGATTTTATCTCCGCGTGGTATGCGCAACAGGGAGACAAAACTTTCACATCCAGACTTCTTCATTTTATCATTCTGCCATCAAAGCAACAGATAGACATGGACAGCAGCAGCTGCAGTGCGTTGATATTCACTACACACATTTTCTCTACACTGTAAAAATGGGTTGTACTCACAAGCATATGTCATGGAGAAGCTATTCCCCATTTTGACCATATCCACTTGAGGTACCAGTTTAGGGATTTCCTGGTGTTGCGAGAGCGCAAACCGAAACACTTCATATTCGTGTGATTCGGTTGGGAATAATCCTCCTGTGGGGAAATATAAATCCCACAATACGTTAAAACAATCCAAGCAGTTTCTGGTAAAATAAGTAAAATTACTAAAACCATATTTATAAGTCTTTCTCCATTTTTTATTCATAACGCACCATACTACACTTCACTTTTATAATCCACTCACCTATGTTGATATTACTTGGGAAACTGGAACCGAAGCACAATCCCAGAAAACTGGTGCAGAGCAGTGTGAGGCTTCGCTGCATATTTCCTTTTGCATTAGCGAAGAAAAAGAAAGCCAAATCCCAAGCATGGGTATGCGCGTGGTGTAGAATATCTCTTCTGGATGCTCTCACACTATTCGCACATCAGCGAGTGAGCAGCGTGGATTACAGGTGAACCTCTTTGCTCGTGCTGTCCTCTCTCGCGCTGCGTCCTTGTGTGTTGCGCTCCCAGCCGTTCTTTCAGCACAAGCAGCACTTCCTCTGAGAGCCGCGGACGCGCGCGCGAATGAGTGAGTGAGGGACCCCGATAACCGTATTCCACTCCGGCGCAACACCATGTGTGGACTTTCTTCTTACGTTCACAGCTAAGCACTTACTGTATGGTTGAATTAGCCAGCGGTCTTTTTTCGTGTTTAACTGTGCGTCTTGTTACGCACAAAGAGACGATGGCGAATAACGCGTAAACAAACATGAGCGCATATTTTGAAATGATGTTTCAGAGAAGTGCTTTCCAACCTTTGTCACTTCGAGGTCCTTCATTGGACAATATTCACAGGGCTCTGATTTTTTCCTCCGGTTTCTTGTAATGACGATAAAGCTTGTTTTCGATTTTTTTTTTTTTTTTCACAGGAGTGATTAAAATAATTAATTGTGATTAATTTCCTGATTCCAGCAGTTTTATGTACTGTATGTTCTTCAGTGAAAACAACAGCTGTTGTGGGGACAAATTGAAATAGGAAATATGATGCTAGTTTACATGTTGGACATCTTTGTAACATTTTTTTTTATCATATTAAGCTAGGATATTTAAAATTTGATGTCATCTTGTCATCTTTTTCAGGATGGTGTCTGCTGTCAAAGAACTCAAATGCCAGCATATGTTTCTTCCATGTGAATTAGACATGAAACTGATTTATAGAATCATCTTTAATTGACATATTTCAAACCAGTATACTGCATCATTTTGGAAGATGTAAACATTTGAATAAGCTTAGAATAAGTATCGTGTCCACACCACTAATCATAATGCCTCCCAGGAGGTAACATATTACTACTACTACTACTACTACTAATAACTTTATTTACAGCTCACATAAATTTGACATGGTTCAAGATTGCACTTACCAGTGATTTGTGCACCATTCTGAACTCAATGGACAATGCCTTTTAAATTCCAATTCAGTTTCTGAATTTGAATTGAGGTAGCAAACAGGATGTAGAATTGCAATTCGAATTTGAATGTAAGGAAGTAGAATTAAAATGAATTGAAATAAAAAAAAAAAGTTTGTAAATGTGTAATTTTTAAATAGAAATTGATAATTGACCCTTCGCCAGGAGTTTGATTGACAGGCGATCTAACCAATCATAACGCCGAATCCGCCATTTTGTCGACAAAGCAGTCAGGGGAGTTAGCAGAATAAGCAGATTAACGTAGGTGGACTTGAACTTGAAAAATGATGTGTACTGACGTCTTTCCGCGATTGAAACAACCTTCCTTATGATGTTCATTCATGTTTATTTGATGCTATAAATGAACTAGTAGAAGAGGTGATCAGTTCACGAGCCGCTTGAACTGAGGTGCTACAGCGATCTGTCACTACACATTAAAGAGCCACAAAACGGTATTTATTGTTTACATTTCTTTAAAAATGACAAAATTTGAAATTTGAGACTTTGTTTCATATCAAAAGTAACCTGCTCTGTCTTGTCTGTTGACGCGTTGTCAGTGTCCTCTTTGCTCCGTGATGTATTTTTCACTGTGTGAACATGATGTGTGGCGTGAGAGCGGCATGGCTTGTTGGACATAGCAACAGTAACTAAAGTCTTTGCGAACGGTCAATTGGGTATGTTATCATACCTGAAATTCTCCTGCCCGAACTGTTGTCTGTGTTCGATCATGTTGCAGGGGATTCCAAGTGAATTTAAAAGCCCACTTTATGGTTTATCTTGGTTCGCACAATATATAAACTTGGAGTTAAAATTGTGATAGTTTGTAACATGTATAGGCTCAGGCATTGAAACCATCCTTTATGATGTTGCCGGGCAATCTCTACCACTTAAAAGCTGCACAGCCGGGTTCACAGCCACTTTGAGCTGGAGAGAGCAATGACAAGATTAGAGCTTTCGGGCTGATTCAGAACAACAGTGGGTTATTTATAATCCACTGCACTTTCAGTGCGATAGAGATTACCTGCTGGCAAACACTGCAGGAAACAACATGCCAGTCACTGTCGCAGCATCACTACAGTAATTCTCAAACATGAGCCCTACAAGATGCTCATATTCTTATGGATCTATGTATTATATATCATGCTTCTAGGTTATCACATGCCTGAGGGTACAGTAAAACTTCCATATGTATTTGGTCATAGCATTATGCTAAATGCTTGTTGATGAGCAAACCTGCCTGGGCTCAGCTCAACCAACCATAGTTTCTGCAGTGAAACTATATTGGCGTCAGGTGTTTTAAATGCAATGTGGGCTTAAATGCTATCCATGTTACTTTGTCAAGACTTTGTGAAGTTACATACTTGTTTATGAAAAAGGGTTGTAAATCCTGCCTTTGACATAATTAGGATTAAGGATAAGCTCATTTATCAGACCCTGGCAATTTCTCTTCTCTGGATAAGGAAAAAATTGCTTTTCCTTGTAATATTGTCTCATGCAAAAACAGGACCCAATTAGCATATTTTCACTGACAATAGAATTTAAACGATTAAATGGGTGTGGGGTGAGAAACAAGAATACTTTTCTCCTCTCTTCAATTTAACACGCATAATGCGGCAATGATAAAGCATGATAGATACAGTATCTGCCTGCTGTCACACCTTTGAGACTAGAGGAAATCTGGTGAGATGTAGCACTGCAGAAAATGAAAGAGAACATCTGAGAACTTACCGTCATCTGCAAAGCGTGAAAGAGAAGGTATCATTCATTATGAACCAAGTTCAAGAGGAAGGCACACATACAAATGAGACGAGATGAAGCATATGGGCTGCAATCAACCATACCAGCTTCTTACCATGAAGCTCAATTACTCATTGGAAAGTGAGAAGGTGAGAAGGCCTTTCTCATTAAGCCTGTATCATATTCAACCCAAAAGACCTCTATTAGACATCAAGGCAAAAGGAGCAAGTAGTTAGAGGCTTGGAAAATTAGTTGCACACATTACGTAAGATGTTTTGATGATTGTACACACAGCTTGTTCTCTCTGTAAAGGATGCCCTGTGCACTCTTCTCTGGGGCCTACATAATTAACGTAATCTTTTTTTCAGGATGGTGTTTTTTTTATGTGCATTAGACATGATACTGATTCTCAGAATCATCTTTAATTTACATATTTTCATCCAGTTTACAATACCACATTTGGTTTCATAAGAAGATGCAAACATTTGCATAAGCTTATTTAGAATAAGCATTATGTCCATACCACTAATCACATAATACCTCCCAGAAGGCCATAACAGATAGACAGACAGACAGACAGGCAGATAATTAGATGTTACCTATAGAAATGTACACTCTAAAAAATGCTGGGTTGTTTCAAACCCAATTTGGGTCAAATATGGACAAACCCAACCATTGGGTTAAAAATGTAATTAAAAAAAATCTAACCCAGCGATTGAAACAACCCAGCATTTTTAGAGTGTAGTTTTTATTTTGTCCACTACATGTAATAAATGAACATTTGTAGATTGGGGTTGAAGAACACTTAATTTCCCATAATGCATATTTCATCTCTACTGTGTAATTACTATGTATGTCTGCACTATGTCTGTACTTGCTTCTGCACTGGAAGCTCCTGTTGCCAAGACAAATTTCTTGTGTATGTAAACATACTTGGCAATAAAGCTCTTTCTGATTCTGATTATCTGTGTTGAATTTCTTTAAATTGCAATTCAGTAAACTTTGCTTCCTGTCATTCCAGTTCAAGGTCCTGTGGGCATGGTCAATTCAATTCAAATTCCAACTGATGATTATATATTTTCACATCATGAATGTGGACTAAATTGATGGCTGTTCAACCAAAAGACTGTAAATACCAAGAGAGATCAGGTGCACAAGAGAAACTGCAATGCACAATATGGTGGAATAAGTCCCATCTAAAAGAGCCAGTCGCCAATTGGTAAAATCATCACGTCACTGCAGCTCCGGTCAAATAGAAACAGTCAGTGTCCTGAGACACATGTTTGGACTGCACTTGCTCGTTGACTGGATCAACCTGAAATATATGCTTTTTTAATGCTATTCGAGGATAAGAAACAACACTTTGGGTCAGTTCATGTCAGATTTTATTGCTTATTTGAAATATTTTACAGTTGGATTGAAATGAAAATTCACACTATCTATTTTTTAAATGCATGTTATAGATCTTATTGTGAACAAAGTCCCCGCCCTACATTTTTCTTTTTCGATAATCCGTTACATTACGTCTCAATATGGAAGAGAGATCTGTTGCTACTTCCATTTCATAATGGCTTTAAATAGAAAGTTCTGTCATGAAACTAGATGGCGCAAGGTGATGGGTCCTTAACTCAATCTGCTTGCAATCACATCATTCTCTATAGGTCACAGCTGATTGGTATCAGTACCCAATGAGCTCGCTGCTCAACCTTCAAATACTTGGTCAGCATTTGCTGTAGCAGTGCAGCATGCTTTCAGAAACCCTCCACCTTCCCCAGCTCCACATGTATAGATCTGCTACGGGTAATTGATCTATGCTATACTGTACAGAAGCAGTCTTACTTGCTTACTTACTTATTTACATGTCTTACTTGCTCACAGCAGCGTGTCGTGAATTTATTGGCAGTTGCAAGTCCCGTACTTGCTCTTCAGAAGTAATAACCAACAGCTGCAGCAGCAGCGTAGCAGATCTATTTCGCCAAGACCAAACATATCAACATTGTCATATCCATTACCAAACACTCTGAGAGTTGTCATGACAGAAATGTGGATTTGAAAAGCAGTTTTTGAGATTTTCGTGTTTCTCGATTAATGCAGAAAGAAGTTGGTCTTGCATGCTCGAAATAGCTGTCCAGAGGCATTGCAAACAGCTACAGAGTGAACTAAAAGGGACTTTATTACTTAAACTGTATACTCGTAGACAACACAGTTTCTCATAATTAGTTTTTACTGTTGGCTAAGGAGCCCTTTTTGACTTGTTGGACCAATGTCTCAATGCTAAAGATCGATATGAAGCAGGGAAGCATGTTTAACTTCAACTCTGTCTTAATTGTGAGTATTGATGTGCAACTTAATTAGACTTTGTGATCAATTGTGGTGGGGGTTTTTCTTAGGATAAAGCTCCATATGTTTGTAGATTCTACAGAATATGTAGAGATAGACAAGCAAAGATTTATTATTTACAGCAAGTTTGCATAAATTGTTATGGTAATGGTATTATGACTGAATTAATTACCATATTTGTTTGACTGGAGAGAATTGCCTTATCAGACTGAGATTATTTTGGTTTAATTGACTCCGGATCCCTTCGTTTGCATGTGGCAACATATTTTCCCTATTTTTGAATGTTCTGAAGCATTGCGGGTCTATAGGGACAAATTACACTGTTAAGAACTATGATTGACACCAACTGATGGAAAGGTAGAAAACAAGTGAGTCAAAGATATGTGTGCTTGGCATTTTTTAAAGGCCTAAAACCCTCATCTGTCTCTCTCGCTCATTCCATGTTCCCTGTATAATTGTCTTTCCATCCCGCTGCCTGCCGCTGGATGTAGGGCTTTCAGAATGTTACCACGGTAATACTGATTGATGGAGTCGATACCTCGCCAGGTTCCAGAACATCGAACACCCCTGCACGCAGACATGACAAATTTCGGGGAACAAATTGTAATCGCTCGACTCATGATGAATTCCTTCGGGGAAAATAGAAATATTTTGAATACTTATGAACTTTGCCTGCCACATGGCCATTCATTTGGTACACTCATGTAGGAGAGGAGAAAATAAAGACAAGGTGAAGAGGCGGAATCTCTCACTGATGAGGACGGATAAAAGAGAGAGAGATGGTATTCGATGGGTGGATATATACTGACGAGAGGCTATTTCTTCTGAACTATATCTAGTCTTTGATCCACGTTTTTAAAGCAGTCGAAATACATCTAGTACAACAGTTATGTAACAGAGAAATGTTCGCCCTCTCTAATAAAAGGAGCAGGAAACAAAGAAATTAATGTGATCTCATAGAGAGACATGTGGGTTAAAGAAAGAGAGCGAGACGCACTGGGGTCGCTTCAGTCCAAATGCAACTAGTTGACAAGCATTAAAAATCAATCAAAACAAATTAATGGCTGACAGCAATAGCTGGGTTTTGTTAAATGGAATTGGACTTGGTTGCAAAGCAGTCACAAGGCTAATAATGAGTGCCAATCACCGTGACTGCCAATCATTGGCTCTCTCCATTCCCCACAGTGACCATAGAGAGCAGAAGGGTGAAGAAGTAAATGATAGCACCCAAGGTATTGACAGACAAATTCTGGACATCTGTGCAATGCAAAACTGAGGCTGTTTCTGAACCCTAAGGCACCAATCAATGACTTCACAGCGGGGGGAGTTTTAGTATGACAGTACCTCCCAAAGCACCATAACGTCATGTATAATGACGTACTGTAGAACAAAAATTCAAGAAATAGAAAAGTAAATATTGTAAACTCCCCCTGTAGTCAATTTTATCCCTTAAAACTCATCTTTGATCACCAAAGTGACATATTTAAACATTTTTTCACTAAAGGCTGGATTAAACTAGATGATTCTACCCCCGGTTTCACAGAAAAGGCTTAAAGCTGGGTGCACACTGTGCGATTTATAATAGTCCTTTACGATTGTTGCTTGTCAGACTGTACGAACATGATCCTCATGTCACACTGTGGGATCTCAGCCATCATTTATGTCAGACTGTAAGACAGTCAAGACGCGTTAAAAAACGGACGCGCGCTTGAAAACTTGTCCGGAGTTTTACATCATCAACCTATACAAGTTCGGTGACTGTGAGCTGCATTACACGCAGGACTGAAATGGTGGCTAACAAAGAAATCTCTAGCGTTAATTTTGATCACAGCTTGTCTTGAAAAATGAAGACAATTTGACATTTGTCGTAGGAGAAGTCACACTGCAGGACTGTGCACCAAATCTTCTGACACTGCCAGAATTTCGTCAGAGGTCAAATTTGATCGCAACGGTCATTAATTGGCTGTCGGTGAACATGTCAAACTAGTGATCAAAGATTACAGATTTTTGCCTAGGATTATAGGAATCTTTTGGGATTCTCAAAATTTGTCTCAGACGACCAAATCGTGGCCAAAATCGCACAGTGTGAACCCGCCTTAAGCCTAGTCCCTGACTGAAATGCATGTTTGAGCTGTTTTAACTGAAAGCAACTTGCACTGACATATCTTAAAATGTCAGTGCCATTGTCTCAAGAGGTACACCAGTAATGTTTTTTTCTAAGGCATGTTTAATAGCTACTTAAATGTCCTAAACCTGGCTTAATCGAAACCTTGTCTGTGAAACAAGACCTTAATCATACAGTACATTAAACAAATGAGTTGCAAACACTACCAGACAGTCAAGTTTTTCCAAACACAACCAACTCACGCAGAGATGAGACAAATGAAAACAAAATGTGTTCTAAAATCAGCTCAAAATATCTAACATGTTTCTAACATATCCTACGACTGGATGGAATCGTAGTTTGATGCTAAAAAATCTATGCCCATCATACACTACACAATTTTCTGTGAAATCGGTCAACTTGGACTGCCCAAAATTTGCAGCTTTGACTCATCTAGACTGGAAATTGGGGCAAAATCTGTGAAAAAAGTTGTGTGTATTCCAGCCTTAATATGAAAGATAAGTATTTGTGAGATGCTGCATACCTAGTGGGGTATAATCAATCATTTTCCCACACATTACCTAATATTTAACAATAATAAGTAAAAGACAAAAGAAAATGGTATTGTGAGGGTTATATACACACACAAAAAAGCAGAAAAACAGGAGATGGACAAAGTCCAAACTAAAGAGACAAAACCCATGTTATATACAATACAGCAGCCACTCCTGATTTCAGCCATCATACCATCACTTTTCAAACCCTAGCTGTGATATAAGAGTCTCCGTGGCAACAGGCGAGAATGCTGGGAGGCCATATGAGGTAAACAAAGACGTTCTTTTAGCATTGATGGATTTGCGTATCATGCCTTGTGCACTGTTTATGCTGTGCTAGCTCCTTCGCACCCACTTGAGCTGACGGCTCGCATTGCGGAGGTGTTGGGCCCTCATATATTTATCCAGGGAAATCACTGGCTGAGAAATCAATTAGTGCCTGTCTGTGTGAGTACTGCACACCTGCCACGGCCAAGCAGGACGCTTCCTGTTCATTAAATCAGTTCGCCTAATGATCTCAATCGTTTGGCTGTCTGATGCAATCGCCTTAATGCCATACAAAAAGTGAGTGACAGGATGAATGAGTGAAGGGAATTAGAGAAAGAGAAAAAGACCACAAGGACTGATTTCATCCATTCACATACAGGTTTTGAGCCAATCACCTGATCTATAAAAGGGTGGAGGGTGACCAGGGTAGTGCCTCCAGTTTTTTAACCAATCAGAAACATGTGCTTGGGAATTTAGTGGTGGAACACGGAACGCCTGAAATCGATTACAGCACCTTTTAATGTATTTGCCGTGTAGGCGTTTTCTGGAAACCTACATTATGTAGGTGTATTCTGGAATTACACATGAAATTCACTGAAGCGTTTTATTTCCCTGTGAGACCATTATGATTTGTAACAGGGTCCATATTGCAGCCAAGATTAGACTGTTTCCAAACTTAAATATAGTATGAACTATAGTATAGGCCTTTCCCTGATCACACAAGTAGCCCCTATTAAGACAACAATATTTATATGTATCTTATAAAAAAAGACACCATGCCAAAGCTTACCATTTGTGACGTATCTTCATCAGCATAGATTCAGCCCATGTTCTTCATGGCCTAAAACAGCAGTATGGCCTACATTTTTTATGAGGTTGGGATGTTAAAAAAAAGTCACCAGAGGGTCCTGAAATAGTTTGCTGTGCACATTGCAGCACAAATTAGCTTGAAATTCATTAAAATAATTAAACATGAACGTAAGAGACGCTCTGTTTTGTTTGTAAGTGGAGTGCGCTGTATGTTTCTTTATGGCCTGGATGATCTTTTAAATGTGATGTATGCATTTACTGCACCTAAAGGTATGTACTCTTCTTGTCCTGTATTTACATGAGGTTAAAGCTCACAGATCTTGTAAAGGTCTCGTGCCAGTTACTGGGGATCATTACCATAAGACATACTAGCTCTGTACAAGTACAAAAGAAATTTACTTAGGACGGGCGTTTTCTCTGAGGGAAAAATCTGATGAGAAAATAATGGGAGAAAGTGATTTAATAAATAATTTTGGTAACACTTTATTTCAGGGTTCAATTCTCACTTTTAATTAGTTGCTTATTAGCTTGCATATTACTAGTATATTGGTTGTTTATTAGTACTTATAAAGCATTTATTAATGCCTTATTCTGCACGACCTTATTCTACATTCTTAATCCTACCCAAAACCTAAACTTAACAACTACCTTACTAACTATTAATAAGCAGTAAATTAGAAGTTAATTGAGGAAAAAGTTGTAGTTAATAGTGAATACATGTTCCCTATACTGAAGTGTTACCATAATTTTTAAAATTTGTATTTATTTTTTAAATATTACAAATTATGAACTCAAAAAGTGTCTAAAGTCATTTTTTCCAAAAGTGACTAAAAAGTTACTGTCCAACTGTGATGCCAGATATAGATAAGGATTCAGAGGAAGACATTGTCTCTTTCTCCACCCTCAAGCTTATTGCGTTCTCATTGAGATCCAAAAATCTGCGGTGAATGTGAGGGTGCTCATGGTTAAATTTGGTTGAAAACTCACATGAGAGGAGGTGGTGCCTCCACTGTACTATGACTGCCTCATCACCGTGTCAGAGGGAGAATGACCTCCTATCATATTCATTTTCGAACCACAAATTGCCTGGAGAGGTCCAACTGGCGGAAACTTTAAAAAAGTATTTAAAAAATTGTTCAACAACAAATAGTAGTAAAAAATAAAATCTACCTATAAATAAAATTAATAAAAAAAATTAATAAAATTAATTACATCTATTTTTTTACTGCCTTTATGTGATCAGTATTTTTTTTTAATATATATATATATATATATATATATATATATATATATTATTTATTTAAACCCGTTTATTGAATTAAGCCATGTCGGCACCAAAAGCTACACTAAGGTATGAACAGACTATAGTTTAAAATCAATCCATAAATCAATCAATCAATCAAACAGTCAATAAACTCTTACATCTCTGCAAGAAAAACCTTGATGAAAAGATCTTTCAATTTGATATTTGACATATTTCCCTGGTGGGACGTTTTTAAAAACATCAAAACGGAACATTATGAAATGTATTTCAAAGTGAGCCTCTGAAAATTTCTTAAGTGTGTCATAGACTCTGTAATGGCTTCAAAACAAGAGCTCAGTGTCTGTGTATAGCCAAAGGTCAATATTAAAGATCCCATTCCCGGCACCTCAAAGGGCTACATCGTGGTGCAGACATTACAGAAAAGACATTTCCCAGAGCCCGAAACATCTTTGAGTTTTATTGACCCGCATAGTTTGTGTCAGCAAACACATTACCGGACTCCGCGACAGTCTTCCACGCGGCGTAAAACGCGGTGCTGTCAGGCAGTGGTGTTGATGGAGAGAGACCTGCGATGCTTTGTCAACACGGCAGACAAGTCCATGGATGGATGAGAGGAAGCGGGCCACCCCAGAGGAGTGTCAGAAGAGAGAGTCGTCAGTGTCACTCCACAGAGAGAGCAAGACAATCGTTTCTGGCACACGCTCAGATCCCTGATGTATAAATACTCAGAGAAACAAAGAATTACCTCATTGTACACATATCGTTGATCCAGGAGTATTTCACCACCCCCGACAACCAATCTATCCCAATCACACTGCACATGTGACGGGGGATAAAGCCTGTTTTATGCGGTGTGCACTCCCAGTTCATTTTCAATGGGAAAGAGATGGAAGGTGCCAGAATGGAGGCTGAACTGGATGCAAAGCTTGTGAACTTTTGCTTGTGCAATTTACCAAAATGTGTGGTAACAGAGCTTATTGCGGGAAAACACTATATCCCACAAGGCAATGTGCTTGACTTGACGTTCTATTCCCAGTGTGATGAACGTACTGGACATAATTTTTTTGTACTCTTTCTTGACTCATTATTTGTGCAGACTGTCAAAACTTAAAAAATGTTGAAACAAATTTAGAGTAAAAAAGCATTTCCCCCCCTATATTAAAGTTGACATGAAACAGAAGTTGTGATATTCTTTTCTTCCCTTTTGTAAAGTATATCAGAGTGAAACGGCTTCTGGAATGAGAAAAATGTAGACGCAAAGTTGATTTTGTCCTTCGGAAATGTATTGGATCTTAGGAAGTTGGCGTTGCTAACTATATGGGGGTGGGAGGGGAGGTAAACATTTTGATTAAAGATTACTAGGGTGTATGAATTTAAAAAAATAAAATAATGATGTGCACAGATAAATAATTTATAATAAGCACCGCAATATTCTGTAAAAAAAAAAAAAATAAAAAAAAATCTCGATTTTGATTTCATGGCGACTTTAAACAAATTAAACTTGCAACATGAGCCAACAATTTTATTTGCTGTTTATTGTGGAATAATGGTTGTTTCGCTTACCTAGGCAGTATACAGAACATACTTTAAGGCTTCCACATGTCACTGGCACATGTCATCAGAGGTGATTTTAGTCACAACCAATCAAATTTCATTTTACTTTTAAGGCATAAAAGTAAAATGAAATTTGATTGGTTGTAACCTTCAAAATTGCTGTTATCCAAAATCATTCTACGTTCCTATAAAGTGTGCTACATAGCATTCCCAATGTGAGGAACAGTGAGTGAGTGAACAAGTGAGAAATTTAAAATACAGAAAATGTTTTCTCACAAATTACATTACTTAACATGTGGTCACATTTACCGTTGTTCAGCAAATTGTCACTAGAGAAGTCCAGTCATTTTAATAGGAGTCCACATGATCTGGAATTTTGCGTTAGAGCGAAAGATTTCCCCATTCAGATTTCACAAGTGGTTCAAGTCAGTCACACAGATTCAGCGCGCTGACCAACAGAAAGATTCTTGGTTTGAAAGCGACTTTTGTGTGAGCTGTGTTTAATACTTTGCTACACTATTGACAATAGACCTTTTTTGTCTGTGGAATTTCACTAATGTGACTGCACCTTCAGGCTGAGTTCTATTAACTACGGAAAAACATTTTATGGAGTATTAAATGGCATGTAATTATGATAATTTATCACTTTTTTGAGCAACATAGTACAATATTTATGATAATCGTGTTGTGCAGTGGACAAGTCTTCCCGCTGATTAATCCAAACGGCATCTCTCACAACATCGTACGGTTTTCTTCTCTCCCTTCTCCTTCTGAGTTCACACAGGATTGTGCTGCCCAGGCCTGGATGAGAGTGGAGATGCAACTATGGTAACAGATATGAGGCAAGAGTACTATTGAAAAAACCTTTTCCGTCTCAACTGTCAGCAGAGAGTAAAGGCAACTGTCGGACTGAGGAAACAAACCCCTCTTAGTTCATACCACAAATATGGTCTCCCATTAGATAGTAACAAGCCCGTCTCACCATTCACTCCTTCTATCAATGGCTGTGCCTTTCAGCTCACTTGTGGAGCACTAAGGCCTTGGGGTTGCTTGGTCCTTTGTTGCTAGCCCAATTAGTGTGGCTCCCAGTGGCTTTTGCTCCCAAGTGACCGGAGGTGAAGAAAAACCTCTCTTCTCTGATGGCCTTGTAATGGCTAAGTTCAAGTTCAGTGTCTGGTGGTCAGACCTCAGGAAAGGGCAAGACAAACAGGGCTGTGGGAGTAGCTGAGGGGCAGAGAGTGCAGATAGCTCTTTCATTAGCATGGAAAATTCCCATGCATGGTCTTGGAAAACCTAGATATATGAGGGAATTTTAAAAGTGTAAAATAATTTCTAGATCTGAAACACTCACTATTAGTTATGGCCATTTTCATAATTAAATTTTTTTTTTTAGCTATTGCCATATTTGACTAAAAAGATAATTTTAATAACCCTGGAATTGTCACAAACATTCAGTTATTTTGATCTTAGTTTCATTTTCATGGATTTTTAGTTTGTTAGTTTCAGTCACGTGTTCCTTTGTTCAGGTTCCCGTCATTTTTTAGTTGTCTTGGTTACAGATATGATTAGCTAATCAGTTCAGCTGTGTATCAATAATTACCCTGTCTGACTGTGTATTTAAGTTCCTGTGTTTTCAGTTCTATTTTGTTGGTTGTTGTTAACATTTGAGTTAAGCTTGGTCTACATTCAGTTCTGTAATTAAAGTTATCCTGTCTGTCATGTCATGGAAAGTCATGCAAATTAATTGGTGTGAAAGTAAAAAAAAAAAAGTCTTCATAATGTGTAGTCAAAAATACATTGCAAAATTTAAAAGATGCTGATTTTATCCTGTATGTACATTGAGCTTAACCAGCAGCAGTTTGATAAATATTAGAACCTCCATGTGTAAGATACATGGGGGGAACAGATTCCGATGTCTAGCAATACCGCTGACGGAATCCGTTCCCCCACACCCATGATGAGAGATGTCGATGTAGTGGCTCAAAAGATGCTGAATCTATCCTGTATGTGCATGGAGCTTAACGAGCATCAGTTTGATGAATATTAGAACCTCCATGTTTAAGAAACATGGGGGGGGGGGGGGGGAGAATCTGATGACTAGCAATTCAGCTGTCAGAATGCATTCACCCATCTCCCTGATTAGAGATGTTGACGTGGTGGCTTAAAAGATGCTGATTCTATCCTGTATGTGCATGGAGCTTAACCAGCATCAGTATGATAAAGATTAGAACCTCCATGTGTAAGAAACATGGGGGGAACAGAATCCGATGATAAGCAATTCAGCTGTCGGAATATATTCCCCCACACCCATGATGAGAGATGTTGATGTAGTGGCTTAAAATATCCTGGTTTTATCCTGTATGTGGATGAGCTTAATGAACATCAGTTTGATAAATATTAGAACCTCTAAGTGTAAGAAACATGGGGGGAAAAGAATCCGATGACTACAACCCAGCTATTGGAATCCGTTCCCCCATCCCTCTGATTAGAGATGTTGATGTGGTGGCTTAAAAGATGCTGATTCTATCCTGTGTGTGCATGGAGCTTAACCAGCATCAGTTTGATAAAACTTAGATCCTCCATGTGTAAGAAACATAGGGGGGAACAGAATCCGATGACTAGCAATCCAGCTGTTGGTATCCGTTCCCCTATACTCATGATGAGAGATGTTGATGTAGTGGCTTAAAAGATGCTGATTTTATCCTGTATGTGGATGAGCTTAACCAGCGTCAGTTTGATAAATATTAGAACCTCTATGTGTAAGAAACATGGGGGGAAAAGAATCCGATGACAAGCAAATTAGCTGTCGGAGTTCATTCCCCCACACCCATGATGAGAGATGTTGATGTAGTGGCTTAAAAAATGCTGATTCTATCCTGTATGTGCATGGAGCTTAACCAGAAACAGTGTGATATGCCCCCAGGCAACAGATTATGTTGCCTGGGGGCAACATAATCTGATGACAAGCAATCCAGGTGTCAGAATCTGTGCTCCCACACCCATGATGAGAGATGTAGATGTAGTGGCTTAAGTAAGGTCCATTGGGTTTATACTGGTTAGTGCTGGTCTAGCTGGTGGACCAGCATTGTCACACTATTCACAATGAAATTTAGCTCATGGTCATTTAGCTTGGTATTTATAGTTGTTGGTGATCTGAACTTTACAGATTAGTACCAATCCCTGCAACAATTCCTTGTTGACTCCACTTTGCCCTTTTAAATGTTTTACATTTGTAATGATTTTCAATACAGCTCTTTTAGGTATAGGCCTATATGTGAACTCAAATGTCAGTTTGGAGAATCTCATTTACAGCAAAGAGTAATTAGGTGAAAAATAAATAAACTGGGAAAATGCCTTATAGCATGTAATTAAACACATTTAATATTGACTGTTAGAAAGGTTAATGGCATTCATTTAATGCCCTATGACTAATCAGAGCACAACTTCCTAAGTGTACTTTGAAATGATTTTTGTAGAATGGACATTTCCATTCATTCCATTTCCATGAAAGACTGAGCAAAACTTCTTGCAAAATACATTTCAGTAAAATAAATCAGATTTATCAAATAAATATTGTACTGAGTAAGATGCCTAAAATTGGACATAAGAAAAAAGATCAGTAAATACCAAAACCTAAAATCATAATTCATCCATATTCCACTTAAAGGAACACTCCACTTTTTTTGAAAATAGGTTCATTTTCCAACTCCCCTAGAGTTAAACAGTTGAGTTTTACCTTTTTCGAATCCATTCAGCCGATCTCCGGGTCTGGCGGTACCACTTTTAGCATAGCTTAGCATAGTTCATTGAATCTGATTAGACCGTTAGCATCTCGCACAAAAATGACCAAAGAGTTTTGATATTTTTCCTATTTAAAACTTGACTCTTCTGTAGTTACATCGTGTACTAAGACCGACGGAAAATGAAAAGTTGCGATTTTCTAGGCCGATATGGCTAGGAACTATACTCTTATTCCGGCGTAATAATCAAGGAACTTTGCTGCCATACCATGGGTGCAGCAGGCGCAATGATATTACGCAGCGCCTGCGTAATATCGTTGCGCCTGCTGCAGCCATGGTACGGCAGCAAAGTTCCTTGATCATTACGCCGGAATGACAGTATAGTTCCTAGTCATATCAGCCTAGAAAATCGCAACTTTTAATTTTCCGTCGGTCTTAGTACACGATGTAACTACAGAAGAGTCAAGTTTTAAATAGGAAAAATATTGAAACTCTTTGGTCATTTTTTAACGAGATGCTAACGGTCTAATCAGATTCAATGAACTATGCTAAAAGTGGTATCGCCAGACCCGGAGATCAGCTGAATGGATTCGAAAACGGTAAACCTCAACTGTTTAACTCTAGGGGAGTTGGAAAATGAGCCTATTTTCAAAAAAAGTGGAGTGTTCCTTTAATCATGCCGATCTGATGAGCATTCTGATGAGCATTCAGCATTCATGATGCATGCTCCATTCATATGCACAGTCAGAGGCCAAATAAGGATAACTAAAATCAATGTATTTTACCTCACTCTATGAACAGAATCCACATACAAGTTATAAAACACTGTAAATATTTTTAAATTACAGTTAACATTTTTGAGAACAGCTTGCAAATTTTTGTGTACATTTAGCTTTCTATGCTAAGCTAAAGCCATTTTACGTACATGCACCTATGATGATCACAATGGAATGAATGAGAGTTTGTGAAAGTATGTAAGTGATAGTTTTTTTTTTATTTAGGAGTGTCCTTTCAAAATTCACATGACATGATTTTAGATAAAGCTTAATGAAATGTAGTTTTTAAAAATCTCTTTCTGACATTTTATTCCAACAAATTACTGATCACATTCCAATAAATTTAACAATATACTTTATGAATTAAATTAATTCTGAATTTAAGATTAAAATCAAGCGTCTACATTCCTAGCAATATTATATGCCAGTAGTGCCAAGGGTTAATGAACTGCAACCAAACTGTCCTATGGTGATCAGATTACAGATGTTTTGTAAAGATATATTTGTTTTCTTTATACACCATACTTAAAAAATGCTGAATTATGCTCAAATTTGCATATATGCATTTATATATAATGTAATTTCCTCATTTGTCAACATGGTGTCAACATGGTGTCCACCATGGCCCCTTTCTCATTAATACTGCTGATGTATGAGCTATGGTTATTTATAATAATTTAAAAATGTGAGGGGCCTCAACATTTATGGTTAATTGTTGGCATACTAATTTCTGCAAAACAAATTCATCCTTTGATCGGGCATGGGCAACAAAAACCCTGAACAACGCTGTGATCTGCTGCAGAACCTGATTTCACCAAATGCAACATGTTCCTGGATCAGCATCTATGTTGATCCTGGAATAACATTCCAATCAACCAATCAGATTTGAGGGGCAAGTTTACAGTTTATGTCAAATTTAGGCTTACAACCAGGGTTAGGTGCATCTATTATTTCTATCATTTCCCTCTGATTTTAGGGATAACTTATGGTTAGGATTACATTTTTGGAAAGGAATGTTGTTCCAGGATCAACAAAATATGTTGACCCAGGAATGCATCTAACTCGGCAAAATCAGGACGTGCTGATCTGCTAGAGCACTGCCTTCATGTGCTTTCGTTTGCACTCTGTGTGAGATTGAGTAGGAGAGAAAGATACAGCCAAAGGCAAAAGACAAGCAGAGGAAGATATCGATTGTTACATCTTCTTTTAACCCAGAGCATCCATGCAGCACAATATGCACAGATACAACACATTCCTATTAAACATTTTTGTTTCGCTGCTTCTCAGTCTCTATTGCCAGCACAATCAGAGCCTGAAGCCATGTTGTGCTGTTTCACAAAAGACAGTTCAGAGATAGACAGTTCTGTACACAGTATTTTGTGAATATTTGCAAGAGGAGATGTACACAGAGATGATGCATTGTCTTTTATGGCTCACTGCAGGCTTGTTTTGACCAACCCCTCATACTTACACAATTGCTTATTCATTCTGTAAAAAGCTATTAGACGATTTTGTTGACATGACTCTGGAGCTAATGGAGATCTCCAGTGACCTCCAAGTGAGCACCTGAAGGTCTCGATGATGTAGAACATACACATGGCCAAAAGTATGTCAATTCAAGACAAGTCAAAATGTACTCACAGATAAAAGCACACTGAAAATCAACAGAAGCTGAACTAAAGTGCTGAACAAAACAAATAGGCTCTTTAAGGCAATACACTATGTGAATAGTTAAAATTTTTTAAAACTGATGCTGGTTAAGCTCCATCCACACACAGTATACAATCAGCATCTTTTAATCCACTACTTAAACATCTTTCATTATGGAGGTGGGGAAACGGATTCTGACAGCTGGATTTTTGCCGTCGGATTCTGTTCCCCCAAACAATATTACACAATGAGCTTCTAATATTTATCAAACGGAGACTGGTTAGTTAATGCCAGTAGTCTAGTGGGCAGCATGTTGACATATAGTACTCCTGTGCTTTGGGCAACCCGAGTTCAAGTCCCGGTTTGTGGACTTTTCCTTATCCCGTCCTCCTCTCTCTCTCCCACTTTTCTTCCTGTCTACATACTGTCCTATCACAATAAAAGGCAAAAACGCCAAAAAAATAATTTTTAAATTGATGCTGGTTAAGCTCCATCCACACCTAGAATAGAATCAACATCTTTTAATCCACTACATAAACATCTCTCATTATGGGTGTGGGGAAACGGATTCTGACAGCTGGATTTTTGCCGTCGGATTCTGTTCCCCTCATGGATATTACACAATGAGGTTCTAATATTTATCAAACTGAGGCTGGTGGATTGGCACCAGTAGTCTAGTGGGCAGCACGCTGATATATAATGCCCTTGTTTTTTTGGGCAACCTGAGTTCAAGTCCCGGCTCGTGGACTTTTCCTGATCCAGTCTGCCTCTCTCCCACTTTTCTTCCTCTCTACATACTGTCCTATCACAATAAAAGGCAAAAACACCAAAAAATACATTTCAAACTCATGCTGGTTAAACTCCAGGCACACATATAATAGAATCAGCATCTTTTAAGTCACTATATCAACATCTCTCAACATGGGGGTGGGGGAATGGACTACCTCAGCCTGCTACTGGACTGTCGAGAACTGCTGGACACAATCCTCGACAGTGTTGCCGAAAAAGGCCACATCATGAGATGGAAGCATCGAGAAAGCTTACTTTGGCGATGGCTCGCACCTCTGCAAGGTTTAGCCAGGGGGCGCTTCTGGACCACCAAGGTGGACATCATCTGGCCGAGGGCCTGCGCTGTGACTTTAGTCATGGTTAGTCATCGTGCACAGCTCAACCCCGGCTCAGAACTACCCTCTTGCATTATGAGTGCTTTGGCCTTCCGTAAACTTGCAGGGTGGCCATCGCATGCAGGGTAGAGGCGGCCTGCCAGTGGCTCTGCCGCTCCCCCATCGAGAGTAGTGCAAGAGGAAAAAAACTTTACGCAGATTTTGACACTTTTGGCCTTCTATATTTTTGACATCAATATGCTTCCATACTGCTAAAGTTTTCCATGCACATCCGGAAAAAAGGCACGGGGCGGGACAAAGCGATTTACGTGTCGTGCTGCGCCCGGCCTTCCGGGAAAGCATGGTTGTCAACTCTGAATCTAATTCAGCCTGAGCACGCTGAAGTACAGTGGGATGCTCAGCATCATCTTTATTTTCAGAGCTTAACAACCCTCTCTCCGATGCGATCGACATCTAATCCTCTGCCAGAGCCCCAAATGAAATACTAGATCTCTTGTGAGAAGGACCAGCAATCCCATCTGGAAGCCCACAGCTTGTGGTGTGCTATAGGAGTGGGGGGCCCATGGAGATTAGCTAAGCGGGAAGCCCTCACTGTGATCCTCAGGTCACCAAGGATTATTAGCCAAAGTAGCCCTTTTCCGGAGCACCAGAAGAGGAAATAGATCGGGGAATAAGTGAAGGGACTCCACCTCGTTTGAGGTACCGAGTCTCGACCGAGCATCTAGAGCGCCGAGTGACGCGCTGGGTTGCCGTGACAATCCACATGTCAGCTGACAGCTCGATGGCACACGACACGCTGAGCGGCTCAAACCCTTACGAGAAAGGTGAGATGAACAACGTGCCGACATGGTCATGTTCTCTTGAGCCACATGAGCCACCTACGAACGCAGTCCCAGCATGCTTATACCCAGGCATGCGAGACGGTGATCGTGGCCGTCAAACGAGGATAGGAAACGACCACATCCAGAAACACACAGGTGGAATGAAGTCTTTAAAAAGACGCTGTGTCACACCCGTGTAAGCTCTTTTAAGGAAACTTAGCTCTCTTCTGGTGTCGAAGCAAACAGGGGAATAGCCGCGGCACAACAGCAGGAACTTAGTGCAGCCCACAGTGCGCACTCACTCATTGAAGGCTCAACCTCTTTCAGGCTGAATGAACAGCAAAACTCATTGAAGGCGCAATAGTCTGAACAGCTGTGATAACGGCTTTTTCAACAAATTTGTTCAGTTTACTTAATTCAATTGTGCAAACTCATTGCCTTAATTCAATTAAGTAAGCTTTACTTAATTGTATTAAGTTGATCTTACTTAAACCATTTAAGTTTTGTCAACTTAATTCTATCTGTGATCTGAGGAAGTGTACTCCCAGAGTGCACTGCGGCACAAATAAAGTAATTGCTTTGTTTTACTGTTTGTGGCTTTATTTTACAATTTTAAATTTTAAATAAAATTGTAATGGTCTTATTAATTTAAAAAAAAAAACGTAACTGTTACCATTGTTGTGTTTTGCATGCTGAATGTTTATGTCTGTGTGTGACTCGAGCAAGGTTGATTGCAAGGCACTGGCTCAACTAGAGAGGAAAAAACCCCCTTAAAAGTTTCATGTTTCACAATAGCATGGTGTTTATGATATATGTTAGTGATATGATCTAATAAACTCTACACAAAGTCTAAATTAGTTACTGGTTTAGTGCCAAATTATGTCACTTTTTAAAAGCGATCTATTTAATTTCTATTTATTTCTCTTCCTTTGAAACCACAAATAACTGTAATTTCTCATTTGGAAATCAATTGGAATCAATTGAAAAAGAGTTACAATAATAAAAATGAAGTTCCAAGTGCACAACCAAAGGAAACGCTAATCACTAAAATGGTGAGAAGAAATTTTAGGAAATCAAAATGAATTTATGGTCAACTTACGTGACGTTATCCCAAACGTTTTAGTTTTATTGATAATTTAACATTCAAGATCACTTTAAGAAAATGAGTGAATGCGACTAAAGAAAGATAACTGCAGAAGTGGAGAAAATGAGTGAAAAGTCTATTAAGAATTGCCCCACCTTAAAAACCTTTTGCCCCGCCCTTTTTTCTTTCTTTTTTTTTGCTTGACAAAATGGTACTCAAACCAGTCAAGTAATTTTTACTTGGGTTTTCTGAGTAACAAAGCATAGCATGCAAACAGTAAAGATTACTAAATTATTTTAAGTAAGTTCAACAAATTCTTGGACATTAAGTAAAGTTTACTAAAAAAGGTTAGTTAGAACAACTGTTAGGTTTTACAGTGTTGAGAGATCGCAACCACCGCTGAAAGCACCATCACACAAACACCAATCAAAGAGCCTCCTTCCCCAAAGAGCAGTAGCTTGTAGAAACACTCTCAGAGAGATTGCAGAACAGGAACAATAGAACCGCTTGGCTCCGAAGTGAAAAGCAAATATGCGATGTGTCTGCTGCTAATTATACACAGTACCAAAGTAGCTGATGCAATTATCGTATGCCAATGTGCATTGGCTCGTTTAGTTACACTCAAAGTAGATTAGCTTTTTTCACAAGAATCGGAAATCACGTGACGTGGGGTAAAGTTAGTTCCGTTATGGGTCTGCGGCTATTAGATTAATATGCTCTTTTCTCAAATATCGCTTCTTACCTTTTCTGTTTTGTTTGTTTTCCAAGTTTCTGTTGTATAATCTTTAAAGAAATTATTTTCTACTTGTTTGTAGCTTATATGGCCACTCAGACCGTTGCTCGAATTTACCGGCGGGCGTTTTTTTTCCTTCACCAGCTGTCATATAGTATCTATGCAGCTACTCATTCAGCAATTCCCCTGCTAATATGATGAACATTATTTATATAATTTATTCATAAAAAAAAAAACTAAACTCCCAATATATGCTTCAATGCAGGATATAAAGTCGTGAGAGAGGCCTACACAATACTGCCGTGAGTTTAATATGTTTTAAAAATATATAGCATGTATTAATCTCATGGCATTGAATCCCGCATTCAAGCATGTGTTATAACTAATTCTGACCAATTAAAATGATTAAACATAATTAAAGACATAATTAATTTCCAACACCACACTGAACACAACTATCAGTCTTTGCATTCATTTTGTATATAACTTTTAAAAATATATGTGCACATGGTGTAGGGTTGTGTTCAGGTTTCCATGTATACTAATTAGTTGTGAAGGACGACCAAAATAACTGATTTGTTCACATGTATGATTCATTTGCACTGCAAAGTAGAGGAAGGTGTGAAACATGAGTGTCTATGCAGGATCAGACCCATGAGATCCTCCCTAAAGCATTTCTGCATGGCCCTAATAAGGCCTGGAGACATTATGCAAATACCAGTTAATGTGCCACGGATCAGAGATGAGCACTGCTCTCTGCCACCCTCCCCCTGATGCCATAGATACGATGATGGGAAAAACTGCAGAGCAAAATCAAATGTACGAAGCACGTGAAATTCAGAGCTTCATGCAGAGAGCAAGCCAGACAAAGCAATGACTCTGATGGAATTTCAAGGGCCATTCTGAAATGATGGCTCTTTGTACACTTTTTTGCACATTGCATCTAATTGCTTTTATTGCTGTTTCTATGGAAACGGCAGAACACTTTGAAGCCATTACAGATTTTCCTGCAGCCCTCGGGTGGGGGTGTGAGGGGGGGTAACTGGGAGAAAAACTGATGTCATGGCACTGATTATTAACTATAAATGCTGCATGTGTATAAACATACAGACCTTTTCCAAGCCTCAGAGAAGCCTTGAAGTAATACAGATATGACAGAAAAACCTAATACGCTTTATGACAGGTGGATTACACAAACATTCACAGAAGTACATGGAATACATTGCCTGGGATGCTCATATGAACATGCTCACACAATGAGATTATCAAGGGTTGAGCATATGGCCAGTGGTTATACGGAAGTTATATCGTGAATGATTCTAATTTCATTAACAATTCTTTTAGTAGTACTTTTGAGGAATTAATATTAAGAAAACAGAAATGCAATTCCATTGCCAAATTAAAAGTTAATGTTATAATTTGGCAAACATTAGCTTAAAAATGTTTTTGTAAGAAGTCTCTTAGGCTGCATTTATTTGACCAAAAATACATTAAAAACAGTAATGTTGTGAAATATTAAAATGTAAAATATTTTTATTTTCTATTTTGACATACTGTATAATGTTATTTATTATTGTGATGGCAATGCTGAATTTTCACTACTTCTGAAGTAGTGCTCTGCTGGTTCCGTCCAGTCTCCTCCTTCCCTGGTTCTGCCCAGTTAATTTCCATCCCGTCCTTTGCTGGTTCCACCCAGTTCCTTTCCTTCCCTGGTCTTTCCTCATCTGCTGGTTCTGTCAAGTTCCCTGGCTCCGCCACATCCTCCTGATCCCCCGGCTCTCTTCAGCCCTCCAGCTCCACCCGCATGACCTCCTGGTCACCCAGATCCACCGTGGTCTTCGGAATGGTGGTTGCAAAGTTTCAACCCTCTTGCTCCACTTCAGCCCTCCAAATCCATGAATTCACCTCGGCCTTTCGACTCATCAGCTCCACCATGGCTCCTCGCTCCCTCGGTTCCACCATGGCCTGTCATCCCTCTGGCTTCCCAGGGTTCCTTCCAACTTCATCTTTGTCTGTCATTGTTCTGCCTCCACCATAGACTTCCAGGCCTGTTGCTGCTAGAACCCCCCCACTCCTTCTGCTCCATTGGGGTCCACCATCCCTTCAGCTTCAATGCCGTCCTCACTTCCACCTGCTTCGCCTCAGTCTTCCGAGCCCCCAGTTCCACCTCGGTCCTCGAATCCCCCAGCTCCACCTTGGCCTTCCGGTCCAGTGGTGTTACCCTGGTTTTTCCAGTCCTCTGGCTCCGCCTTGGTCTTCCATCTCCCCAGCTCCATCAAGGCATCCCACTCCACCGGCTCCCCCATGGTCTCTTCCCTGCCTGAACATTTCTTGAGCCATTAAAAGAGCCAGAACATAGAGATAAATGCCAAATATTTGGAGATGCTAACCCACCACCTCCTCTTTAATTCTCTAATTCCGTCAGTATTTTATGTAATCCACAACAGCGAAAATGGAGTTGAAGCAGATGGGTTGATTCTCAGGCATCTCAGGGCTGCTCGCTGGCACACTAGGAGAACACTCCACTCTTATTGCTTTCCCTCTTTCTCTCCAGAAGCATTTTATTGTTATTGCCTAGAATCTTGGCATCCGTTGATTCACCTCTCAGTCATTTGAAAGGCTGGAGGAAAAGAATAAAAGTGAAAGATAGCTATTCAGGAGGACATATTGGAGCGGATGTTGAGAAAAGAATGAGAAGAAATGGTAGCACCCACAGAGGATGATGGCACAGTCAATCTCAGATTCCCATGATAATGATGGAAGCGAGGTGATCGTTCCTTCAATTACCCACTAAAGCCCAGAGCAATTCCATCTCTATCTTTTTTTTTAGCTGGGTTGGTTTAATAGAAGCATTACACAGCATCTGAAAGAACAATACCGTGCTAATGAGATCCTGAACCGCATGCATTAAAACCACCATATTCAGGCTCTATTAATTAATCAGTGGCTTGATTGAAATGATGGAGAGATGATGGGGAAACACACCACCTGTGTAAAAGTGAGATCTACGCAGCAGAAGGTAACAACAGTTTTGTTTTTTCCCCACTGAATATAGGATAGATTAACTTGCAGTCTGAGACATTGGCAAACTGCAGGCAACCTCTAAAGATTCACACTGATGCATTATGCATGGCACGCTGAATCATTTGAGATATGACAGTGAGTAATGCGCTGGAGATTGTCTGATGGAACATGAACGCAGGCCATGCTTAAGATATGCTTTTTAATATAATTTCTTCCAGGTGATTTTTCTAATGGCCTTGTGCTGTGATGATCAGTCTAAAGCCTGACTTCTATCAGTAAAATGCTGATAAACTGCCACGACCATCTGTGCAAAGCACACATCAAATTGAAGACAGAAGGATTCCGAAGAGAAATTATGCAAACGGATCTAATTTCCTGGCATTAGGGAAAGTACGGAGCCCCGGACATGACATGCAGGAAAAAAATAGTAGGCTAAATCGTGCGCACGATTTATTAATTCGTTCCCTCGATTTACTAAAACATGCGCACGATTTATATTTCGTTCACTCGATTTACTAAAACGTGCGCACGATTTACTATTTCGTTCCCTCGATTTATAAATCATGCGCATGATTTATAAATCGAGGGAACGAAATAGTAAATCGTGCGCACGATTTAGTAAATCGAGCTAACGAATTAGTAAATCATGCGCACGATTTAGTAAATCGAGGGAACGAATTAGTAAATTGTGCGCACGATTTAATTTTTTTTCTTGCATGTCATGTGCGGGGCTCCGTAGAATACAGCAACCACTGTTCTGTCTAAAAAAAATATAAAGTTTTTATGTTTTCCTACATGGAGACATTTTTTAACCACAAAGTCTTTATGAAACAGAGATAAAGACCACCATGCAAGCAATTGTTTGTACTTTTAAACTTTAGTTTGTAGGGAAGTGGAGTGGAGAAAGGAAAGTATGAATAAGATAAGGGAAATCATCACAGAGTTAAGGCATTTCTGAGTTCAAATAAGAGAGAGAGAGAGAAAAAAAAAATGGTTTCAGGTGTATTCACCAGCAATGAATAATGAATATGTTTACATTGTTTGATCATTTGATTATGTAAATAAAAGGAACAATTTGCATAAGTGTAAAATAATTTACAGTTAACTTTAAAACATAAAATAAATAAAAAATATTGACTTTTTAAAAAGTCAAACACGAAATCAAAACGGACTATTCTTATTTCTTAATGGAATATTACAGTGTTTATTATAAATTATTTATCTGTGCATGGATATGTCACAATAGATAAGACAAGATGATTGCAATTTCCGTTTCATGCCAACTTTAAGTTCTGTGAACAAATGTTTACTGTGTGCTTCTGACTATTAAAGCATGATCAAATCAGGTTGTACAGTAGATTACAGGCATCTGACCTCAGGGATGATCAGTACACCAGATGAAATGCATTCCAGTGCTCCCAACACATCGAACCTGAGCACAACTGAGCTTTATGTTAGTGAGAGCTGTCAACATGTTCACATATACTCACGTTAGGGTGTAAAGCAGGTCAGTGCTCCTCACCTGACACATCTGCGTCAGTGATGCAGAGAGAGAAGGATGTGGAGTGACTACCACTGTAACCATTTTTTAGGCGCAGTTGAGCAGAAACCCCATTTAATACACCATGACGCATGGACTTCTCTAAC
This sequence comes from Mylopharyngodon piceus, assembly GCA_039654765.1. NCBI lineage: Eukaryota > Metazoa > Chordata > Actinopteri > Cypriniformes > Xenocyprididae > Mylopharyngodon > Mylopharyngodon piceus. The sequence continues at coordinate 8,344,102 of CM077439.1, forward strand.
TTATCACTTATCACCATACTTCAAAATGCACTCTGCTACCCCAATCCTGTATCAGCCACTTCATGCTTCTGAAAAGTGTTATATATTTAAAATAGCCACTAGTGCTTTCTGAAGTTATAAATACTATAATTCTGGGTCGGCAAATTATTCAGTGTGAATTTTATATTGTCATGGAGGATTGTAGACAGGTTTTGCATTTGACTCCTGATGTGGACTGTGTAAGATTTCCAGAGGAAACAATTATCTAGTGAGGCGAGCCCTTTAAAAAAGTTTTATTTTGAGGCTTTTACCAATTTTATTGGATATAGCAGAGAGCAAGAGTCTTTGAGAGAGATAGAGGGGGGAATTGGATAGTGGCACATCACAGACCGGGTTTGAACCCAAGTCACTTGTATGACCGCCATTGCTCAATATGTCTGCGGCACCAAGCCTTTTATGTGTAGATGCAGGCGACGAGACATTTTCTCCTCCTCGGTAAGTTCTGTCTATATCAGCACTCAGTCAGTCGTGAGTTGCAGACTCTGATAAGACCCTGTTTAAATTTCCCATAGAGCGGCTGCAGCTCGGCAGCCAGCAGCTCAATGCCTTATCAAGGTCAGGAGTGCGTGGGGCAACACTTACAAGCTTTCATCAGTGTTTTATCACATATACTGCAGCTGAAAACAGCACATATGTTGACTCACTTTCAAATACACTCACTGCTGCAGAGCTTCTTTGTTTCAAAAGCAATCACTGAATCACACCTGCAATTGATTCACATGCCCCTGGATTCCATTTTATTTTTTATAAAAGCATACAGTGGGGTGCAAAAGTCACAGAGAACACCATTTTTACATTGTAAAAAATAAATCAAGAAAATTAAGGCAATTGCCAATATATACTAGGCATGGCAACTAAAGACAAATTACTAATTAGCAAAACATCAGTTTGCAGCCGTCTCACTCAAATATTAACAATTAACACATCAATCTCATTATGTACACGCTAAAAAAAAAAAAATGGTTCTATATAGTACTAAAAGTGGCTCTTTGGCTCGTAATCATAGGGGAACCACTTTAAGTGCTGTATAGCACCAAATCTTGGTGCTTCAGTGTTTCTTCAGCAGTTCTTCACCGGTTCTTTGGGATGACTGAGGTGCTATATAGCACCGCTACCGTATACAGAACCTGTTAAGCCCCTGTATGGTTCTTCAGCGGTTCTTCAGTGGTTCTTTGGGGTGGTTAAAGTGCTATACAGCACCACTGCCATACAAAGAACCTGTTAAGCCCCTTTAAAGGTTCTTTACGAGCATGCTGTTTAGCACCATTTTTGTTGAAGAAATAAAATGCGATATGGCACCTCTAATGGGTACTACATAGCACCATTTGACAAAGGTGCTGTAGAGCACCTTTAAAGATATGGTGCTACATAGCACCAAAAGTGGTTCCCCTATGATTACAAGCCAAGAACCACTTTTAGTGCTATGTAGCACTTTTTTTTTTTAGAGTGTAAAGCTCTGAACACGACCCCCGGCCAAAAAAAAATCGCTGTTTGGATTTTAATAGGCAAATACTTAAGAGTCTATGGATGGATCATTATTACAGTGATTATTTTTCTAGCATGTCATATTTTTGGCAACGGTTATTTTACCCTAAAAGATGGGGTGTGTAACTTTTCATTTCTTAAACAACCATGTATTAAGATGTATCATGGCCATATTCCAGGATGACAATGTCAAGATTCATCAGGCTCAAATTGTGAAAGAATTGTTGGGAGGGAGCATGAAGAATCATTTTCACACATGAATTGGCACTGACCTTAACCTCAGTGTAAGTATTTGGGATGTGCTGGAGGAGACTTTGCAGAGTGCTCACCTCTTGCATTGTCAATACAAGATCTTGACCAAAAAATGATGTACCTCTCGATCACACTCCATCTTTAAGGGCTAAAAGAACTGTTGCCAAACATATAACATGCTAGAAACATAATAATAACTGTAATAATGATCCATTCATAGATTCTTAAGTATTTGCCTATTAAAATCCAAACAGCGACTTTTTTTTTTTTTGGCTGGGCAGTGTATTTTTGAATGTCATTTATTCCTGTGATGGCAAAGCAGAATTTTCAGCAGCCATTACTCCAGTCTTCAGTATCACATGATCCTTCAGAAATAATTTTAATATGCTAATTAATTATCTTAATTATTCCAAACTCAAACACCTCCAAATTCCGGATAAGTTCATGTTGATTAACAAACTCATGTTAATTATTTGAAGCATTTGTATTCTATGCAAATAAATCAGTTATTTTGTAAGATCTTATTCTGCTGGATCTGGTCCGATACCCATGAGGGGTTTAATCTGTGCTCTGTCCAAGCATGGCTAGAGTTTGCCCAGGACAGAGCAGAACCACACCACCAACACCAACAGAACTGCTACAAATTCTTATTAAAACATTTATATGTGACAAGTGGTCCTGACTGCAATATAATAAATTATAATGTAAAATGGGGAAAAATAGCATTATTAAGCAACACAGTTTGTCTATGTCACACATACGCACTGTGCTGTATATATTGCGCAGATCCCCCAAATGAATTTCAGAGTGACTATAGGGTTATAGAGACTGCAGACTGTAAGTCATGCTATGATAAAAACCGTTGTCCTTAGTGGCTAGTTTACAGTAAGCTGCTGTATTGCCAAGTGTCAACAGCTGTCAGGACAGCACTGTGTAAATCAAACGGGCTGCTGATGACGAGGCTTTAAAAGCTCCAATAAATCAAGCTGGTGTGTGACGGCTCGTCTGGCCCTGTGCTGCCACGAGGGGGAAAGGTAATGGATGTGTCTCCCCTGGAAGGCCTAAACCTCAACGTCTCCATAGCCGGAAGCTTTTCCAGACTTGATGAATAATCACAGATGCACACAAGCTAGATAATATAAAAAGAAAGGTCTTAAGGATACTCGCTACCATTATAAATTTATCTTCACCATTCTCTCAGGTTGTAAAAAGAAAGTCAATAAGATCCAGTTAAAATACAGAACTAAAAAGAGATCAAAAAAGCAACTCTGCTGTAAAGTGTGCTAATTTGTTCTTAAATTTCTCTGATGAAGATGACTAATAGTTTTTACTCTCTGGCTCTGAAGCTCACTGCTTCTCTGTCTTGGGTGCCAGTTATAGTAATTACCATGTTGGCAGGCCTTGCATGGCAGCTTTCGCTGTGTTATGATTAACCAAATGTTTAGACTGTTGACCCAGCACAGTAATGCAGTAATGAGCAGAGGCCAGTGATGATTTGGGATGTTTCTTTTAATTAGACTCTAAATTGCCTTTTACGATGCTGTACTGATTATGCTGCTGTCCCTCGAGCAGCTAAACGCTCAGCTCTTAATGTTGCTGAGGTCTATCTATCTATCTATCTATCTATCTATCTGTCTGTCTGTCTGTCTATCTATCTATCTATCTGTTTCAGTGTTTCAGATGCGATGCCTGCGACAGATACTGGGAATATCACTTTGCGATCGCATCTGGAATGATGACTGATAACAGATTACCATACCGATTCCTCTGGAGAAAACGACCTTCCCAATGGAAAGTCCAGCAAATGGCACCAAAGAAAACGTGGGTGAGGCAAGTAGAAGAGGATATAAGGAACTGCTGTATCTACCTCAATCAAGCAAGGTATTGCCATGGACCGTAAAGCCTGGAAAAGCATTGTACAGCAAGTCCAAAATAAATCAATCTATCTATCTATCTATCTATCTATCTATCTATCTACAGTCAAACCAAAAATTATTCAGATATTTTTTATATATTTTTACTAGTGGGTGCAGGACACTATAGTTCATTTATGTAAGTGAGGATAGCAAAATAAAGTAAACTGTGACATATTATACCCAAAAATTCTTCATACAGTGGACTACCAGTAAAATTGATAAAAATTTGGAACCAAAAATTATTCAGACACTTTGACCTGACCATGTTTTGCTTAAGTGTTATCTGACATAATTAAGATTAATTTTTTCTGACACAGTTTAACTCTGAGATCTTGTCATATTTTATTACCATTTTTTAAACTATAGTGAATAAACTGTATTAATGAATGAAATGTTCAAGGTGTCTGAATACATTTTAGTTTGACTGTATCTATCTATCTATCTATCTATCTATCTCAACATCTCTCTCAAATTATAGTTCTGCATCCTATTTGCTACACTGGTTCAAATGAAATTTAAACTCAGAAAATGAATTTGAAAATCATTTTTAATTCAATTGTGAATGGTGCACAACTCCTTTGTAAGTGTTTGGGCAGCAGATTGCGGAGCTCTGGCTTCTTTATGGTTGGTTAGAGACAAATTGGCATTGAAAACCACGCAAGTCAGCACAAGCTTTCTTTTTCACAGATATCTTAAACTCACGGAAGCCAAATAATTATCAATTAGCCTAGCGTTACAATCCTCCATCACTCTGTGGAGTGTAAACGAGGCTCAGACACAAAGGTGTGCTGTGTTTAAAGGCCCGTGCTCTGTAGTTTGATGGATTCTGGCGGGTTCACAGGTTCAGTGGAATGGGCCTTATCGCAGCCTGCCAGCTGGACCAGAAAGAAATGACTCAATTTAATATCCATCTCAGCTGCGTGATAATGGGCTCTCTCCTGTCACCGTCCCCCACTCATTAACCCCTTGCAGTCTTTGTCTTTTGAGAGAGTCGGAGTTCTTTATATTCCTAGCAGGCATCAGTCTCCTCCCATCACACCTATTTCCATTCATCTGCTGGCAGCTGAAGAGAACATTGTCTTTGCGGTGGGAGACAAAGAAATAGGGAAAGCATTTGGCACACTTTGTTATTGTTGTTCTCAAACTGTGGAACAAATAAGCTAATGTTCTCATGGTGTTAGAGGAAGAAAAACTCTTTTTCATATCTTGTTCAGGAACATATTTTTTAACCACAGTAAAAGTTATCATTTAGGTTTATCATATTTGAAATTAACTTTTGGTTTTTATGTTTCTGCTCATAGTTATTGATCCTTAAAGATTTTACACTGTACATAAACCGTGGGTTAACATTCTTATTTGCATATTTATGAGGTCAGTAACTTGACAAAGCAGACACCTTTGAACAGGAAACTATTCCTGCTGTTTCAAGTCATCTGAAAAATATAAAAGCAAAAACAAATATTACAGTCCCTTCTTCACTCCAATTAACGTGTTTGCTAATATTGACTTGTTCTTTTTACTTCTTCTTTTTTCCTGAGATGATAAAAAAACTACAGAGCACGTGAAAGCTTCTGGGACTATACAAAGCTCATGAATATTTAATGAGGTAAGCACTGTGTAGTTTATGATCACTTGTCTGTTGCTAAACAACTCACTGCAACAACTAATATTCTATCACTGTATGGTTTCACACTGTATACGAAACGTTGCTTTAAAAGTGCAGGACACTATAGTTCATTTATTCATTTATGCAGTTAAAAGTGACCTCAGCCCAAGACGATAACTCAGGGTTAAGTGTAAAAGCTATGTAACCCACACAGTTTTAAAAGCATTTCACAGCTGCATTCATTTTATATGGATTAGGTCAAAGCTGTGACTTGTTTACAAACCTGTGCCTGAGTAGGCTTATGAAATATAGGCTACTTGAAATTAATTTTAGTACTCATCAGACAGGATCTAATCTCAGTGCTATGGTGCAATCTAAAAATCAGAACAATACTAACGTATAGTGAATAATTTGAGGAAAGATCAATGAGACCATCAATGACTTTCTCCTCTAAGTATTTGTCTATAGAGACCCTGAGACAGCACCTCCATTAATCATAGGCCGTCTCCCGTTTGCTCTTTTTGTATTCACAGTTCCTATTTGAACAAGTGATTAAAAATGATTAAAGTTTGCTTATACAATTGGCATAAACTTGAGATGATAGAACAAGTTATGAATGAATCAACAAAACCTTTCTCCAACTATTATATGATGCTGGGAGACTGTTTCAATAATGACTGAGTCATTTATTTGCAGTTCTGTGATTTTCTGAAAATGAAAATGGGAAGTGAGGTGATTAGTTATTAATCAAACACCTACACTGGGATTAAAGCTGGGTGGTTGAAACTTTTCAAAGAATTTGCAAATTGACACTTCCTTGTTTAATTTTCCATTATGATGTTGTTGTAAAACTCAAAAATAATCTAAATTAGGTGTTATATAATGGCTGTCAAAACCCACAAAAAAAAAATTGATTTACTTTGTTCCAGACAGATAAACAGAAAATAGATTAACTAACCTGAGGTTCAGTTGACTCCAGTTCACAGGGGTCAGAGTGCAGAAGGGTTTTCTGGTTGCAAGCAAAACTACTTGACCCTTTGAACATGAAATTTTCAGCTCTGAATTTAATACTGAAAAGGGTTTTTAGGTCTGGAGAAGTCCACCCTAACATTACCATTACTATTACTAAAAGCCTTCCATCATTTGACTGGGCTGACAGGTGTGGTAAGCCATAGCCAGAGCCAGTGCAATGGCTAATGTAATTTCATGCTCTGCGGCAAGCTCCATCAAATTCATACACGAATCCACCTTAGAGAGACAGACATCGAGCAGACAGACTGTAAAGCATTTCCACATCATATTACAGCGTGCTTTTTGGAACAGCATAATAGACTTGAACTTGAACATACCTCAATCCTATGGTCTTTTTTATTAAAAGCAATATTCATTATAATATAAAATAAAATAATAGCAACCACTCTTAGCAACGTAAACTGTTTGTTCTCAATTGATATTGTTCATTGAAGCTTACTGTATTATGTAGAAGAGTGTTGTGAGAAAAAGATCGAGTGAGCGAGTTTATTACCTGCATTCAGATTTAGCATTTTCCTTCAGGTCAGTCCTGTGTTCATAATAAAAAATCTGTTCAAATGTCCGATGTATCATCTTGTCCTTTTAACATTTAAAGGCAGGAACACACCAAGCCGACACCGACGAACTAGTGGCGACGAAAGCAGACTGCAGGGTTGGCTCACGTCGGCAGCGTCTGGGTCCAAAGTTGCCCTGACACACCAAACCGACGTTCGACAGCCGACGGCCAAGTTGCACGTCCGTTCTGCACCCAAGTAAGACGAAATGCCTTGGCAGTGGCAGTAGCTGAACAGCCAATCAGATTGATCAGATGGCCCGACGGACCGGCGAGCTCCGACGCCGATTCAACATGTCGAATTGGCCGAAAAAAGCCGATGAGGACCAACTTCAGCCGACAGTGCGGAACACAACGTGTTCAAAACTTAGTCGGCCGACGAACAAAAACTGCCTGACGGCCGACCTTCGGCTTGGTGTGTTCCTGCCTTAAGGGGTTTTCATGTGACTAATAGCGCTAGTCAAAGCATTTGTCAGTTGCGTCTTTTTCCGTTTTCAAAACAATTCAGTCTTTTCAGTATAAAAGTCTTCGCTACTGACTGACACACTCATTAAGACAGTCTTTGCCGCCATCTAATGGCGTGAAAATGTAACTTCTGTTGCTGTTCACGGTCAGGGACTATTTTTTCCAGTGGAAGGAAGGCTTTTAGAAAAAGTTACTTCATAAAAGTTGCATTGATACATATTTCTGGCTTTAATATTTGTATTGTGTGGTAACCGTTTTATAAAAGCAATAAGGTACGCAAGCCTAGTGCTGTATCGTGAATAAGTCACGGCTGAAGGGGTTGCAACGCCCTTCAGCCGTGACTTATTCACGATACAGCACAGCCTCGAGTACCTTTTTGCTTACATATAATATAATATAACATAATATAATATTTGTCTATATGTAATTAACTGCGCTAAAAGCATTTCATATAAAAGGGATATTTGTATATATTTTTTTATTGGTAATAGCAGCAGTAAATCATCAAATGGTGCAGAAGCGCATTATAACTGGCCGTATATACAGGTGAGAGCTGAAAAGTATTTTAGATTGCAGTAGCCTGCTATATTATGCACAACCTTCTTACAACCAGCCAAAAAGATTGGGAATTGCACCATACAAATTGCGTTTAACACAGATGTTGTTAGCGTTTGCGCTGGTATGAGATTTGCATAATTTCTTTTGTGAAATGGATGCTAATCGAGCAAGTGCAAAAAAAAACAAAAATTGCTAACGGCTGCTGCAATTCATTCTTAGTGAACTCCATCCAGCGACTATTGACTCTACTGTTGTGAGGAAATATTCTCTCTATCCTTAGTCTTACACAGTCTGGCTTTAAAAATGATGAAGGCACATTCACTTTTTCTGCTCGCAATGTGACTGTAAAATTGGATGGTTTATTTTAATGAGCTTTCCAACGAATAGGTTCAGTGGGCTCTGGAGTCTGCAGGAGCGGGTTTTATCATGAAATACCACAACAATAATACATTAAGACTCAGATTAACACCTTCCACTCTAGACATGATGTTCTGAGAGTGAACAGCTCTTCAAATTCTAGAGGATGGAGACAAATTGTAAAGGATTGGGAAGGAAGTGACCAAAAAAATCTTGTTCCAAAAACAAAATCCTTCTTTATGTGCCTACATGTGTAAAAGCCTGCACGTGGGCTCAACCTAGAAGAGCACAGTGACATATGCTGATAAAGAACACATTGTGAAAGTAACAGCAGCAGTTATGAATGATGCTATGATTAGAGCAAGAAACTAACAAAACAGAACACTCTTACCAGGACTGATGAGGAAAACTCTCTCTTAATGGATTCACAGATGTCCAATGAAAAGCAGGAGGGTAGAATGTGTGACACTGTGCATCAGAGAGATTGATTGATCTTGATAAATGCATATATAGAAAGGAGTGAAAGCCATACATTGAGGAGAAATAAATGGGAGTCAGTCTATATGCCATTGGAGGAACTGCATACATGTTACTGATATATTGCAGGAGAGTGTCAAAGCTATATAGACTGAATGAAGACATGTAGTGGGTGAAATCAAAACACTTTTTTTTGGACACAGGCCAATTTCATGACGTGTTATCCTTCACCCATCTGTCAGTCACTCTTCATTAATCCATGACAACCTGGCTTGCATGCAGCAAACATTTTTCTCAAAGATGGTCGACTTTTTATATCTGCGTGGAGGAGTGGGGTGTGATGGGGTGCAGACTGTTACATAATTCAATGTACAGCTCTTTTGGTATGTGTAGAACTATGTGTTTCTTGTGTGGTTGAGTTTCACAGTCAGACAAGCATGCATACTAATACAAGCGTCTATGCGAGTCGAATCTTTATAGGGGAAACTACAAGTCTAATTGTCAAAGCTGTAGAGATAACTATAAAAACCCTTTACTCAAATTAATATTTTTGGGGCTCAATTTCTGTACTGGCACCTTAAAGGGATAGTTCACCCAAAAATGAAAATTCTGTAATCATTTACTCACCCTCAAGTAGTTCCAAACCTGTATGAATTTCTTTGTTCTGTTGAACACAAAGAAAGATATTTGGAAGAATGTCAATAACCAAACAGATCTCACCCCCCATTTACTTAGTCAATGGGGGGTGAGATCAGTTTGGTTACTGACATTCGTTTAAATATCTTCCTTTGTGTTCAGCAGAACAAAGAAATTCATAAATGTTTTTAACTACTTGAGGGTGAGAAAATTATGACAGAATTTTCATTTTTGGGTGAATTATCCCTTTAAGTGTTGGATGCAAAAAAAAAAAAAAAAAAAAAAAAAATGAACTAGCATACTACTCTTGCTACTTGCTACTGCCATAGAAAGATATGATAAAGGAAGTACGAGTAGTGTACCAAATTCAGCACAGGTGAGCCGCACACATCCTGAAATGTGAAGCCAAAACATTTCGATCTCCACCTGGTGGCTGACTGCAGTATTGGTAATAAACCCCGCCTTCGCTGTGTAATTGAATGGGACGCGAGCCAAAACCAAAAATCCAATTACACTTCAAATAATTTTTTTACTAAGATGATTTCTGTCATTTTAGGTAGTTCTTATCACACTGACGTATGTTTAAGTGTTTGTTTTTCCATTACGTTTTCCAACTATAAAAATGGGGTGTAAAGTCATAATTAACAGCTGTGCTTGCGATTGAGTCTGTGGAAGTGGAAGTATGGTTCAAAAATATAGTACACATATTGACCTTTTGTGATAACATGCCTTAAGTATATTCTGTATTAAGTATAATATAAATTCTTACTTTTTTTTAACTCCCAAATCTTCCATATTGCACATTTAAAAAGTTGATTATAGGCTTTTTATATAGAAAAACTGAAAGAGACAAACAAAACAATTATGAAATACAAGACAATTCATGAAAGAGAGAAAATATAAAAAGTAACATAACACAACACTGTTTTGCCAAACAAAAATTCCAAATAACAGCTGTATAAAATTACAACTGCAATTAAAATGTATATAAAATCACAACATAAAAAACAACGTGCCCCAAACTGCACTGCCGATCAGAACTGGTGATATTTCACAGTAACATTGGATGAAAAACAGACGCAGGATGATTCCATTAAAGGATTAGTTCACTTTCATATAAAATTTTCCTGATAATTTACTCACCCCCATGTCATCCAAGATGTCCATGTCTTCCTTTCTTCAGTTGAAAAGAAATTAAGGTTTTTGATGAAAACATTCCAGGATTATTCTCCTTATAATGGACTTCAATGGCCTCCAAACGGTTGAAGGTCAAAATTATAGTTTCGATACCAGACGAGGAATAAAGGTCTTATCTAGCGGAACGATCGGTCATTTTTGAAAAAAATGTAAATGTATATGCTTTATATAAACAAATGATCGCCTTCCAAGTGCTTCCGCCAAAACCGTACTTTCGTATTCTTCAAAAAGCTTACGCTGTATGTCCTACGCCTTCCCTATTCAACTTACGGAACGAACGCAGCGCCAGTTACATTTTTTCCGTAAGTAGAATAGGGAAGGAGTAGGACATACAGCGTAAGCTTTTTGAAGAATACGAAAGTACGGCACTTGGAAGGCGATCATTTGTTTATATAAAGCATATACATTTACATTTTTTTGAAAATGACCGATCGTTTCGCTAGATAAGACCCTTATTCCTCGTCTGGTATCGTTTAAAGCCCTTTGAAGCTGCACTGAAACTATAATTTTGACCTTCAACCGTTTGGAGGCCACTGAAGTCCATTATAAGGAGAATAATCCTGGAATGTTTTCATCAAAAGCCTTAATTTCTTTTCGACTGAAGAAAGAAAGACATCTTGGATGACATGGGGGTGAGTAAATTATCAGGAAAATTTTATATGAAAGTGAACTAATCCTTTAACAAGATGTTCTATTAAACGGAAGAAAAACAAAAACTTTTCCCTGTCTTTTTATTCAGACCATAATTACACATCTTGTGCCAAATAAGTTGTTTATATGTCTGCTTTTACCATAGGGAAGTGTAGCATCTAAAATTCTCTGATAGCCTAGCCTGGCTCTTAAAAGCACCGCGACGGCATTCATTCCTATCAACCCTCATCAACCCAGCTCTGCTCCATCTGAACTAAAGTACACATCTGTTTGTTCACTGGTTCACCATCTAAATTGAGGCTCACTGCAGACGCAGACACTTTGCTGCACATGTCTGGCATGATTTATGGGCGTCACTTTCCGAATCACTGAGAGTTGCCCTCTCCATGCCTGACACCCTCTTCCTGCCTTTTTTTTCTTCACAATCTGATTTGCTACTTTACAGCTATGGAAAAATCATGAGATGGATTTGACAGCACACTGCTAGTGCACTATGCAAACACATTACATGCCTGAGTGTGTCAATATTCTGCACTGTGTGTTTCCTGGTTCAGCATTCTTATATCGGAGTCAGTGAGAGTATGATTGTGTGTTTTATCTGAGCTTAGCTAAATTTTAACCACATCCTTCAAGCCAGTGGGTGGTTGAAATATTGTGGATAGGATCTGTGAAAAATTAATATATATGAAAAATAATTCCAACATGGCAGATGAGGCAAGAGAAATTTTGATTATTTTACCCAGTATTTTATGTGCATTTCATGTGTTTTTGGCAGGCTAACAGTGGACCCCTCTTTAAGAAGAGAATGATCAGTCTGATGAATAGGAGTGTTTTTTTTTTTTTGCAGTTCTTAGCAAGTCATAAGCAAGTCATCTTCCACCCTCAATACCACGACTGAGGTGAGACCCTTGAGCAAAGCACTGAACCCCCAACTGCTCCCTGGGTGCTGCAGCAAAAAAAATTGGCTGCCTACTGCTCTGGGTGTGTGTTCACGGTGTGTGTGTTTGTTCACTGCTGTGTGTGTGCGCACTTGGATGGGATAAATGCAGAGCGCAAATTCCAAGTATGGGACACCATACTTGGCTACCTGTCACGGCACTTTCTTTCTTAAAAAAAAGTTCACTTATGGATAAGGGCCATCCTTTAACTAACTTTTCCTAATGGGCTGCTGTAAATATCACCAAAGTTTTGTCCTGATGGAGGCCTTCATTCATTTACAGCACCTGGCAGTCTTTGAATAGTTAGGCGACATTTTGACAGTTCTACAGGCACAGTGGAAATAAATAACAAGTATGGAATGAAACTAATGCACTCGTTGAAGAGACAGCCATTTATCACCTTACTCTTGGGAAAAAAGATAAAAAATGCAATCATTTGTCCATCATGTTGAGTTATGAAGTGCAAACAACACCTCCACCCCTTGCTTTCCCTTGAATTTCCAAAACCAGCTTTTTATCACGCAAAGTCTTTTGAAGTAGTGGCATCAGAAGAGAGGCAGAGCTCTGGGACAAACTAATGAATGAGGCTCGGCAATCAAACACGTTTCAAATGATGTTTGACAGCTCCAAAGAGCTGCATTTTTCTCTTACTATAGCACACAATCCATAATCCATTTGGACTTCATAAACATTCCACTTAAATTTTTTAACCTTATCAGTAATTTCCTAATTCAGGAATATAAGTATTTTTTATATTGCAATAAGATTTTTTGGCCGTTAACAATACCCATTTTAACAAACAACTTTTGGCCGATTCCAATACCGATATTTGTCACTTGCTCTCTTATTTGAGCTTTTGCCATAAAATATATTAGTGTTTTGATCATGTTTTAAATTAGTTAAAAAAATGCATGCATTAAGGTATACTAGCTAGTTTATTGCTGCATCATCAAATAATTTCTAGTGAACATGGATTGGATTCATTTAACATTCAACAGGCCAACATAAATACATAAATACAACAGAACAAATATGCATATGAAATAAACAGTGCTTTTCAGGTAGGTTTAACAGTAGTTTTCAGGTACAGAAATGAAGTAATGAAAAATATAAAATATTCTTCATTGTATAAATTAAATATACTTACTCCTTATTAAGGTTACAAAAGGTATTTAGTCAAGAGTAGTGAGCGTTTTTACATTAAAACAGACAGCAGCATAGCAGAAATATTAGGCTGCTGTCACTTTAAGAGCTGCACAGAACAGCTCCTGGTTCAGCTGATTGAGTCGGGAGTCATGGTGGTTGGCAACACTGGAAAGTTGCTGAATTTGGAACCGCATACTTGCATACTACTCTTACTATGTCTGCCATAGAAAGTAGTATGAGTAGTATACTAGTATGCGGTTCTGAATTCAGCAAGTGACTGGAGCGTTGATGGGAGGAAGTGACGTAGTTCCAGAAGCGATTCAGAGATGGAGGAAGACCCAGGTGAGGAGTTTGAAGGATTTAAAAAAAAAAAGTAAATGGAAATTAGTAGAGAATTGGAAAAGGAAAAAAGAGCGTCAGCCAAGTATCTGGTAAGGATAGTGAGAGAGAAAATCATCAGATTAGGAGGAGGAAAGAAGAACATAAGGTTAATAATAAAATTCATGCCAGAAGCTGTAATAATTTTGAATCCTTTAAAGCTGTCCAAAGCGTTAAAAGAAATGATTGTAATCATAGAAAGTGCTAAGATGTTACAGGACAGTAAACTGCTGCTGTTTTGTAAGGGTAGCATACAACAAAAGAAAGCTCTTGGGCTAAAATCTCTGATGGGACAAAAAGTCACTTGCTTAATAGTGGGAGATAAAAAATGGATGAGGTGTAATCACAGGAATCCCCACTAATGTTTCTGTAGAATTAATCAAGAAAAACATCAGTGATTGAGGCTAAATGATTAAGGTACACTAATACTAAGGAAAGAATGGGTAGTTTCTTAGTGATTTTACATCTTGATGGAGATAAAATGTCAGAAAGACGTTTTTTAGGATTCACAAGTTATTCAGTAAGACCATATATGGAGATGCTAGAAGTGCCAAAAATATGGACGTGGCATCGGTGTGTAAAGGAAAACAACTTTGCACAAGATGTAATGGCAATCATGAGTACGGAAAATGTGAAGGAGGAGTGAAAGTGCTGCAACTGTGGAGGGGAGCATAGTGTAGCATATGGAGGTTGTCAGGTGAGAACGAATGCTGTCAAGATACAAAATGTAAAGGTAATGGAAGGTTTGAGTTACGCTGAGGCCATAAAGCGAGTCAAATGGACAGAACAGAGACATTCACAAGAGAATGAAAATTAACAAAGGATGCAGAGGCAGAATCGAGGCATAATAAATATTAACACCATCACTTCAGACAAACTGGCGTTCACCGCGTTTATGGCGGAAGTAATAAATTGTTTGACACAAACTGAGAGCAGAACAGAAAGAATAAGAATAATAAAAAAGCAAGTATCATAAGCATTCAGGAATCTTGGCTGAAACCTCACTTAAACGTTGTTATTCTTCAGTATGCAGTAGTGTGTAAAGATAGAAAAATAAGTAACCGGGTTGGAGAAGTGACTCTAATTAAACAAGGAGTAGAACTTAGGGAGATAGATGTGAATGAGGAGTTTGAATAGTGGTGGTGAGGGAAACTTCAAACTGGTGTGGTGTAGGGATTTTAACACAAATAGTATGTTATGGGGCAGTGAATTTAACAATCATAATAGAAAAAAACTGTGGAAAGTATGTTAGAAGGCAATGATCTAGTGTGCATAAATGATGGAAGAGCAACAAGGATAGATGATGCGCAAGGACATCAGTCAGCAATAGACTTAACCTTAGTATCTCAAAGTCTGGCTAGACAATGCAAATGTAAAGTGCTTGATCAAACTACAATAGGTAGTGATCATTACCCCATCAGATGTGTAAAATTCTCAGGTGGAAATTTAAAACAGCAGACTGGGAAAAGTTTAAAGAAGGAAATTAATCTAAAATGTTAAGAGTGGAAAATGACATAGAGGAAACTGAGGAGTTAAATAATACAATAAATGAAATCCTTCCAATGCAGCTGAGGAGGTAATTGGGAAAAGCTCGGGGGAAAGGAAAGGTAAAAATTGTACCATGGTGGACAGAGAAATGCAGTTAGGTAATCTTAATTAGAAATAGTGCAAAGGTAAAGAAAAAGGTAAAGAAAACTTATTCCTTTCAGGATGTAATAGCATTTAAAAGATCTCAGGCAGTGGTTAGAAAAGTAATAAGATCTGCTAAAAGAGACTACTGGAGACAATTCTGCAATGGAATTGGTGAAAGAATAGATATAAGTGAATTATGGGGGAGGGGAAATGGGAGGGGTTAAAATTGATAGAAATATACCTGTAATAGATGAGGGCAAATATATAACGCTTGAAATCGAAAAAGCAGAGGTGTTGGCAAAAGCATTTTCAAGGATTCATAGAAATAGTAACATATCAGAGGACATGAATAAGAAAAGAGAGCAAGATATCATGGTCCAAAAAAGGTCTTCTGAATGCACTTTTGATGAAGATTTGACTTTGTCTGAACTCAAACAGGTATTGACAGGTTCAAGAAATACATCTCAGGAAAGGATGATATTTGTAATGAGATGATAAAGAACTTATCAGATATATCATTGAATATCATATTACATTTCTTCAATAAAGTATGGGAGTCAAGAAAGCTTCCTTCTTCCTGCAACATGGAGTAAATGTTCCAATAGCTAAGCCTGGGAAAGACAGCGGCATCAGCGGCACAGCACTATCATCAAACTTATGTAAAATAATGGAAAGAATGGTAATAGCTAGACTAAATTACATAATAGAAAATAAAATAGAAAATTATGCCCACATCAAATTGGTTTCTAATCCATCAGAATGGATTCTATCATATGCTTAGAATCAGAAATCAGAAAAGCATTTATAAATAAAGAAGTGTTCTTTGACATGGAAAAAGCATACAATATGTTGTGGAAGGAGGGACTATTAGTTAAATTGGATAAAATGGGTATTAAAGGAAGGTTATATAATTGGATAATGGATTTCCTATTTAATCGAACAATACAGGTCAAGGTCGGATAATGTTACTTAAATATATACACAATAGATAATGGCACCTCAAGACAGTGTCTGTAGCCCGATTTTGTTTACAGTTTTTTTCAACTGCTTACACACATTTTCAAAACCTCTTTTTTTCATAACTTTACACACAGATCCAAGAATTGCACACACAAAATGCAAAATGCCTCATATCTCTTGCAAAATGAAGCACTGCATTCAAAATATCACAAACACATCTTAAAAGCAAACATTTGTCTTACGTTGCAAACACTGCCATAATATTCTGTTTTTGGATTTATATCAAAACCTAAAGCTCTTCTTTCATGAGCTCCTATGTACATTTCTATACAAGATTGAAAGTAATTGGCATATAAAGAGAGATGCTGAAAAATTCACGGTATCACAAAAGCAAGATTGAAACCAAACTATTTATTTTTTTACTGTAAGCATTTGTGGTTGTGAATACAGTATTACACAGTACGAAAGAAAATAAATACATCATGTGTAGTTGGACAGAAACAATGGTTGTGTTTGAAAAAGGAAATCAAGATACTTCTTGTTAGATTTTTGTGTGTTACATAGAGAATTGTGTATTGTGTTTTGCAAAAAGTGTTTTATGAAATTGAAAACTCAGTGAGAATTGAAAACGAAGTCTGAGAATTAGTGTATGGTTTTGCAGATTTGGTGTGTGGTTCTGGTGTTCTGGTTTCAAAAATTGTGTGCCAAGTAAGGATTTTGTGTGTAAGCAGTTGAAAAAATTAAAAGCAAATATTTAGAATTAAAGAAAATAACAGGACAATTCATCTGTGTAATTTATTCATGCTGTGATGCATGCTGGGAGTTTTGTACTATTGTTCCCAGCATGCATTGCGGCATGACACTTTTGATTGTCACCTTTGTTGAGATTCATGTGTTGATTCTTGATGTCTAATAATTAGAATAATTAGAATCATTTTTGTGTGTGTGTGTGTGTGTGTGTTTTTTTTAATCTTGTAATTGGTTTTATTCCATTACAAGATTTCAGTGACAGTCGTTTTTGTTTGGTTGCGAGATCTCAATTGGTTTCATTTTGCTATGAGATTTTAATGATGGTCAGTTTTGTTCCTTTAGGAGATCTCAATAGCAGTCAGTTTTGTTTCATTACGAGATTTCAATGACAATCGATTTTGTTCCTTTGCTAGATCTCAATAACAGTCGGTTTTGTTCCTTTACAAGATTTCAATAACGGCTTGTTTTGTTCCTTTACAAGATCTCAATGACAGTCGGTTTTGTTCCTTTACAAGATTTCAATAACGGCCTGTTTTATTCCTTTACAAGATCTCAATGCCGGTTGGTTTTGTTCCTTTTCAAGATTTCAACGACAGTCAGTTTTGTTCCTTTACGAGATTTTAGTGACAGTCGGATTTGTTTGGTTATGGGATTTCAATGACTGTCAGTTTTCAATGACGGTCAGTTTTCTTCTGTTACGAGATTTCAAAGACAGTCAGTTTAGTTTCATTACGAGATCTCAATGGCAGTCTGTTTTGTTCCTTTATGAGATTTCAGTGACGGCCTGTTTTGTTTTATTTAAATAATGGTCGGTTTTGTTTCGTTACAAGATTTTATTGACTGTTGGTTTTCAGTGTCAGTTGGTTTTGTTCCTTTTCAAGATTTCAACGACAGTCAGATTTGTTCCATTATGAGATTTCAGTGATGGTCGGTTTTGTTCCTTTACGAGATTTCAAAGATGGTTCGTTTTGTTCTATTACAAGATTTAAATGACGGTCAGTTTTGTTCCTTTATGAGATTTCAATGACGGTAGGTTTTGTCCCAATTTCAGATCTCGACGATGGTTGTTTTTTCCGTTATGAGATTTCAAAGATGGGCAGTTTTGTTTCGTTATGAGAGTTCAATGATGGTCGGTTTTATTTCTTTACGAGATCTCAGTGACGGTAGGTTTTGTTCCTTTGTTTCTTTATGAGATTTCAAAAACGGTCGGTTTTGTTTCTTTACGAAATTATAATGATGGTTGATTTCGGACCCTTACTAGATCTCAATTACAGTCAGTTTTGTTCCTTTATGAGATCTCAGTGGTTGACCTTTTTGTTTTGTTATGAAATTTCAATGACGGTTGGTTCTGTTCTGCTTCTAGATTTTAATGACGGTCTGTTTTGTTCCTTTATGAGATTTCAATGATGGTTGGTTTTGTTCGGTTACGAGATCTCAACGACAGTCGGTTTGGTTCCATTATTGGTTCCATTATTTTAATGCCGGTTGAATTTGAAACAAATCAAACTGTCTGTATTTTGTTCATAAAATGTTTAATTGTTTAAAAAAATGTTTAATTACGAGATTTCAATGATGGTCAGTTTTTTTCAGTTACAAGATTTTCAACGACAGACGGTTTCATTTCATTACAAGATTTCAGTGACGGTCGGTTTTGTTCCTTTGCAAGATTTCGATGACAGTCGGTTTTCATTGTCAGTCAAATTTTCATTTGTTTAGTTACAAGAACTCAATACGGTATGTTTTGTTCTTTTACGAGATTTTAATGACAATTTGTTTTGTTCTGTTATGAGATTTCAATGACGGTCGGTTTTGTTCTATTCTAAGATTTCAGTGACAGTTGATTTTGTTCCTTTATGAAATTTAAATAATGGCCATTTTTTCCATTACAAGATTTCAATGCCACTTTGTTTTGTTGCTAGACGAGATTTTAATGACTGTCGCCTGTGTTTCCTAACAAGATTTTAACAATAGTTGGTTTTGTTCCGTTATGAGTTTTCAATGATGGTCAGTATTGTTTAGTTTCAAGATCTCAGTAGCCACGTTTACATGTACACTTTTTTGTCATTCCGATTAAAATCATTCCGATTGAAAGATTCGGTGGAGTGTTTACATGAGACGTTATCTAATCCGATATGGTGTTTACATGCACTGGCACTTTCAATCTGAATGACTTTGTGACATGCGCACATTAGCTTATGTCCTGTTTGCCGCCTTGTATTCCTGTCAACATGGAGTTCCGTTATTTCTTGTGCGCGCTATTTTTATGTAAAGTGTTGCTCTTAATCAAGCAACAGCATGAAATTTGTAGCATATTACTGCTGGATGGTATGAGGAAAAGACGGGAACAGGAAGCTGACCTGTTTGGTGGCTGTGCATCTCTAAGGAGCTTCTCAATACTACCCCTCCCTCCTCCGTAAAGCAGAAGCGTGTGGATGAAGGTCCGTAGTAATGATTCATTGAGTTCCTTAAGTGTATTTAATAAATGTGCTGTTTCAGTTTTACTCCACTTTAATTTTGCCGCCGACATTTTGCATTCTGACGACCCCTGACTGCTTGACGTGATGACGTAGACGCAAAGTAATCGGTTTAACTCGTTTACATGGCAGACTTTTTATTTTGTTCGGTTTATAGAAAGGTTTATCCCACCTCTCTCAAACCGATTACAATTTCATTCGATTTGGGCATTTTTGTTCCGATTGAGGTGTTTATATGGAGCATTTTCATTCGGATTGGACTTTTAAACCGATTACAATGCTCCATGTAAACGTGGCTAATGATGGTCGGTTTTCAGTGTCAGTCGGTTTTGTTCCTTCTTTTACGAGATTTCATTTGTGACAACAAAATATTCAGACAATCAGTTCAACTCTGGACATCACAAAAAGCTACTAAAAGACAGATAAAAAAGCACAGCAAAAAATAAAAGCAAATAGTAGGAATTAAAGAAAATAATAGGACAATTCAGCTGCATAATTTATTCATGCTGTGATGCATGCTGGGAGTTTTGTGCTATTGTTCCCAGCATGCATTGCTGCATGACACTTTTGATGCTCACCATTGTTGAGATTCATGTGCTGATTCTTGATGTCTTTGTGTGTCATTTTATTTTTTTATTTTTTTTTTTAGTTTTGTGTGTGGTTTTGTTCCATTATAAGATTTCAGTGACATTTGCTTGCAATAGATCAATCAGTTTCATTTTGCTAAGAGATTTCAATGACGGTCAGTTTTGTTTATTTACGAGATTTATTTATTGATTTATTGAGAACAGTTGGTTGTGTTTCGTTACAAGATTACAATTATGCTCGGTTTTGTTCTGTTACGAGACTTTAAAGATGATCAGTTTTGCTTCTTTTACAAGATTTCATTTGAATATAATAATTGGGTTGTACCATTAACCCATAAATCGCAAACCCCGTTTTATTGCAATATGAAATTACACTGTATTGCAGAGATCAGTAAACTACAATGACAAACACAGATATGACCAATCAGCGTATGAATCTCAGCAATGGTGACAATAAAATATTCAGACAGTCAGATCAACTCTGGACATCACAAAAAGCTACTAAAAGACAGATCAAAACCACAGCAAAAAATAAAAGCAAATAGTTAGAATTAAAGGGGTCATGAACTGCGTTGTTTTATTGTTTTTTAATGTTTCCTGGGGTGCACTACTGCACTTATAATGTTAGTATGGTTTTTACATCCAAAATTGTCATAATTTAGAAATAAAAGTCATTTTTGCTACCCTGATTTTAGCCCTCTGATTTGAACACTCTGTTTTAAGGGGCGTGTCTGCTGTGAGATTCACTGTAAACGCCCACTGCTGTGATTGGCTAACATCTTTCCATTTGAAATAGCCAAGTATTACTCTCTCTTTTAGTGCGTTTTTACTATTACAGCTCTCAAGGTTAACTAATCGTAAAAAGTGTTGCATTACATTTAGATCTATGGCAATATATTTAGATCGTGGCATGAAAGGCTGCAGTGATGAACAGCCGATCACAGACATGTTGAGCGCATGAAAGCAGTGATCTTGTCATTTCAACTCAATTTCTGCACACTAACAAATGCTTTCATCGTCACTAACAGTGCAAACGCGATATAACTAAGAGATTTGTTGAATAAAACGGGAAACTTGGCGCCTGTCCAGAACTCACCGTCACTGATAATAAACTCACACCGTTTGATTGACAGCTCCAGCGCGCGCTCTGTGATTTATAGATCCAACAATTGCAAATGGAGGTTTCTATGATCGCTTTCTTTATATAATCACTGTTAAAACAACAGATTATTTTCATCCTACTAAAAGAAACAACATGACGTTGATTGTTAGTTCCTGGTTTGATTTACTGATACATAGACAAAGAACATCTGACTGTACATGAATCATTACATATCAGGCATTAGAACGGTAGGAGTAACTCAGTTACTTACATGTTGTTGCATTACTGTCCAGTCCATATCGTAAAAGTCTGTTTGCAAAGCCTGCGCCGAAATGTGATTGATTTACCAAAGAATGCAGTGAATACCGAATAGAAATAAAGCTCAACTGAGACATTCACATTGTTGAAAATAAACAACCATATTCCTAGCATTAGGATCCTTTGAAAGGTAATGTTATTTTTAGTCCTGTATCTCTCTTCTCTTCTCTTCTCCTCATCTCACTAACACGCCAGTGGGCGGGGCTAACGTTGCAATGATGAAGTAGGCGTTGATTTCTTCTGTGGAGGCGGGGTTTCACCTGTCATAGATAGGCACATTCCAGGATCAGTCGTTCAATGGGCCTGGTGTCAATAAAAGCTTTTATTTCACTAACAAGGAAGTTTTCAGTTCTGAAACTTACAGGATATTCTTATAGTACGATGATATATCAAAAGCTCAAGGAAAAGTTGATTTCTTGATTCATGACCCCTTTAAAGAAAATAATAGGACAATTCAGCTGCATAATTTATTCATGTTGTGATGCATGCTGGGAGTTTTGTACTATTGTTCCCAGCATGCATTGTGGCATGACATTTTTGATTGTCACCTTTGAGATTCATGTGCTGATTCTTGATGTCTTTGTGTGTCATATTAGAATAATATTTATGTGTTTCTTTTTATTTTATAATCCGATATGTTCTGTTATAAGATTTCAGTGATGGTTGGTTTTGTTTGCTTGTGAGATCTCAATGACGGTTAGTTTTATTCCTTTACGAGATCTCAATGGTTGACAGTTTTGTTTTGTTATGAGATTTCAGTGGTCAGTTTTGGCCGGTTACGAGATCTCGATGGTCAGTTTTGTTTCGTTACGAGATTGCAATGATGGTTGGTTTTGTTCCGTTACGAGAATTCAATGATGTTAGGTTTTGTTTTGTTATGAGATTGCAATGATGGATGGTTTTGCTGGGTTTTGAGATTTCAATAATGTTCAGATTTTAATGACAGTCTGGTTTTATTCGGTTACGAGATTTCTACGATGGTCGGTTTTGTTCGGTTACGAGATCTCAATGATGGTCAGTTTTGTTGCGTTACGAGATTGCAATGATGGTCGGTTTTGTTCCGTTACCAGAATTCAATGATGGTTGGTTTTATTCGGTTACGAGATCTCAATGATGGTAGGTTTTGTTTTGTTACGAGATTGCAATGATGGTCTGTTTTGCTGGGTTATGAGATTTTAATGACAGTTGGTTTGGTCCATTCTAAGTTTTCAGTGACAGTCGAATTTGTTCTTTTACGAGATTTCAATAACAGACTTTTTTTTTTCATTACGAGATTTCAGTGCCACTCGTTTTTTTTCATTAATGAGATTTTAATGACAGTCTGCTTTTTTCCTTAAAATTTTAATGACAGTTGGCTTTGTTCTGTTACAAGATTTCTACGACGGTCGGTTTTGTTCGGTTACAAGATCTCAATGATGGTCGGTTTTGTTCAGTTACGAGATCTCAATGATGGTAGGTTTTGTTCTGTTACAAGAATTCAATGATGGTCGGTTTTATTCGGTTATGAGATTTCAATGACGGTCGGTTTTGCTGGGTTATGAGATTTCAATAATGTTCGGTTTTGCTGGGTTATGAGATTTCAATGACAGCCGGTTTGGTCCACTCTAAGTTTTCAATGACAGTCAAATTTGTTCCTTTACAAGATTTCAATAACGGATGTTTCTTTTTTTTCATTATGAGATTTCAGTGCCACTTGGTTTTGTTCACTAATGAGATTTTAATGACAGTCTGCTTTTTTCCTTAACATTTTAATGACAGTTGGTTTTGTTCCGTCACAAGATTTCTACGATGGTCGGTTTTGTTCAGTTACGAGATCTCAATGATGGTCGGTTTTGTTTCGTTATGAGATTACAATGATGGTCGGTTTTGTTCCGTTACGAGATTTCTACGATGGTCGGTTTCACTGATGAGATTTTAATGACAGTCTGCTTTTTTCCTTTACAACATTTTAATGACAGTTGGTTTTGTTTCGTTACGAGATTGCAATGATGGTCGGTTTTGTTCCGTTACGAGAATTCAATGATGGTTGGTCGGTTTTGCTGGGTTGTGACATCTCAATGATGTTTGGTTATGCTGGGTTATGAGATTTCAATGACAGTTGGTTTGGTTCATTCTAAGTTTTCAATGACAGTCAAATTTGTTCCTTTATGAGATTTTCCTTATCTTATGAGATAACGGACATTTTTTTTTTTTCATTACGAGATTTCAGTGCCGCTCGGTTTTGTTCCGTTACGAGATTTCTATGATGGTCGGTTTTGTTCGGTTACAAGATCTCAATGATGGTCGGTTGTTCAATTGCGTGATCTCAATAACAGTCGATTTTGTTCTTTTACAAGATTTCAATAACGGCCATTTTTATCGATTACGAGATTTCAATGCCACTCGGTTATGTTCTCTAACATGATTTTAATGACGGTCAGCTTTGTTCATTTTTGAGATCTCAGTGACGTCGGTTTTGTTCAGTTGTGAGATCTCAATGACGTTGATTTCTGAACGGTCATGTGACACTAAAGACTGGAGTAATGGCTAATTAAAATTCAGCATTGCATCACAGAAATAAATAATACTTTAAAGTATATTAAAATAGAAAACCTTTATTTTAAATTGTAATATTTCACAATACTCTTTTTCTGTATTTTTGATCAAATAAATGCAGGCTTGATGAGACTTCTTTCAAAAACATTAAAAATAGTAATGAAAAAAATGCTTCCATGTAAGTTGTAAGAACTAAATAAAGTAATATATCATTTGTTATGTGAAACTAACTAACTACCTATCTGCATGGTATGTGATGTAATGTAGGGATTATTTTTTAATGTAGGGTTACACCCCTTATTTTCTGGGGTTTATTTTAACCCTTTATGCAATACAGCTTATTGCAACTGTACTGGGGCATTGGGTGGTACATAATGTGCTGTACAGACTATTTTACATCAGGGTTACACCCTTTATGCAATACAGCTTATTGCAACTGTACTGGGGCATTAGGACCCACTCAGGCCACAGGTTGATCAAACCCACTGACCTCTCTAATACCTCTTCCCACAGCTACCCAGTCTACCAGGAGGTCTCCCATCCAAATATAGACCAGGCTCAACCCTGCTTAGCTTCAGTGGGTGAGCAGGTGAAAGCTTCAGGTTGACCGCTGCAGGGCATTCCCCATGTAAATGTGAGTGCATTTAACACATTTAACACATGTAACGCATTCACGGTAACAGCAGATTTCTAGTTCCCTGCATGCTTTGCTTCTGACTGTTAAAGGAAGGGTCAATGTTGAAATTAAGTGTTATTTCATGTGTTTTGCTCAATATTAATATAGGGGGAGACCTGTTTGTGTATAATGTTCTTTTATTTTGGAATTTAAAATGGTTTATGCTATGTCTGAGTTTTTGGGGTTCTGTGGTTAGGCTGAAGTGCTTACAAACGTATGTTATTTATATAAAAACGTGAAAGATTATGATTGGCTTTTTGGTGAATGGTTTAGTATACACGTGCGTGCTTGTACTATTGTTAATTAAATATATAAAACATGTATAATACTACAATTCATAAAATATAAAAGGTGAAGTCCTGGTTTCACAGACAGGTCTTAGCCTAAGCCAGGATTAGGCCTTAGTTCAATTAGGATATTTTCTATCTTTTATAAACGTACGCTAGAAAAAAAAATTATTGGTGTTCATCTTGAGACAAAACAATGGCTCTGACATATTTTAAGATATGTCAGTACAAGTTACTTTCAGTTAAAACAGCTCAAACATGCATTTTAGTCTAGGACTAGCTTAAGCCTTGTCTGTGAAACTGGTGGATAGTGTCTTATATATTGCTGCGTGTATTGCTTATGTCCGTGTTCTCAAACTCAATTCCTGGAGAGCCACAGCTCTGCACAGTTTTGTTCCAACCCTAATCAAACACACCTTATCCAGCTAATCAAGGTTTTCAGGATTACTAGAAACTTCCAAGCAGGTGTGAGTTGGAGCTGGTTGGAGCTAAACTCTGTGGCCCTCCAGAAACTGAGTTTGAGACCACTGGCTTATATGTTCAATAAATTCATAAATATGCAGTACCAATTCTTATCACATGAATTAAATCTTTCAAGATCTCAGCAAAGGAGGATTAAACAACACCACAAACAGCATTACCAGCTTCACTTTTGACTAAACAGATTGACTTCATTTCAGTCACCATTATGGTGGTCAGTATTTGCTTTTGTTGTGCCTTTTGACGCTTGACTTTTTAAAGCTAGTAGTATTTTGGCTGGTGTGATTGTTTGTTGTGGAAAGAGAAGCTGAAGATGTTGTCTACTTGATAAAAATACAATCATTGTATAGCTTTAATTATTAATTAAAGCAAGACTATAATTATATGTTGTACATTAAGCATTTTGAACTGCAACACCTGTTAGACTTACTCAGACACCAAAATATAAATTTCAACAATGGTGACATGCTTCATGTCAGAAAGCATTCTGTAACATGATCAAAAAGAAAACACTCTGTGTAAGATTAGACCAGATGATGACAACCTCTTCATCATCAAGTTGTCAACATCACTTGACCACATTTTCCTTTGCTATTTTTGCAAGTAAAGCAGTAACAGTTTTGTTTTGGACAGAAACAAGATTATTTTTCTTACCCCATTGGCAGATAATTTTGCTTGTTTTAAGCAAAAACTCACTTCATTTTGATTTTTTTTTTCCAGAAAACAAGAAAAAATATCTTATGTCATTTTACTTATCTAGTAAAAGCATCTGGATTTTAGAATTTTTAGATGTTTAGACTGGAAACAAGACAAAAATACTAAACAAGAAAAGCATTTTTTGCAGTGTAATACATCGTACATTACCAGCTCTGTGTTACTGCAACATGAGATCACACTATATTTCAAAAATCAGTTAGAAGATTAAAAAAAACAAAAAAATACTCTAAGATGACACACAAAGACATCAAGAATCAGCAGATGAATCTCAACAATGATGACAATCAAAAGTGTCATACTGCAATGCATGCTGGGAACAATAGTACAAAACTCCCAGCATGCATCACAGCATGAATAAATTATGCAGATGAATTGTCCTATTGTTTTCTTTAATTCTTATTTTTTGCTGTGGTTTTTGTTTGTCTTTTAGTAGCTTTTTGTGATGTCCAGAGTTGATCTGATAGTCTGAATATTGTGTTGTCACCATTGTTGAGATTCATACGCTGATTGCTCATATCTGTGTTTGTGTGTAGTTTGTTATTTTCAGTCTTTTAAATGATGGTGGTGTGATCTTGTTCCAGATAGCAGTTTTGTGCTGGCCCATTTCCATTCTACATCTATCACATGTGGTATGATGGTATTTGGGTGGACCACTTCTGTTTGCTACATCTGAACCACAAGCAGGCTATAACAATGCCACATGTCAGTCAAAAGCAAAAAAATAAACCAGTGCTGGAGCTTATCTGAGCCATATCACTGTAACAATAAATCACTGAAGGAAAGAACTGAACAGAAAAAAGAAACAAACAGAAACACCATAGCTACAACTGGCTTCAGCCACAGCCTTGTAGTTTTGATGTTAGTATTTACTTTTAATAAATTGATTACTAGAAAAAAATGCAGTGCTTTATTTTGCAGTAAAGTTGAACTGTTTGGCTAAGGTAAGAGTGTGTTTAGATCATTGTGTTAACTGTTTTGAGAGCAGTTACATTACTTTGGAGAAATGTGTCAAATCCATTGAGAAAAATTGTAGTTGCCAAGGCAACATTTTTAATTTTCGTTTGAGGGTTTTTTTGTTTTTGTTTTTTGAGTTTTTTTTCCATCTAATATTTATATTTTAATTTATTTTATTTTATTTTAGCTTTATTTGATTTAACAATAAAAATATTAATAGTTTTAGTTAACGATAACACTGATTACATCTTGCATAAGTTCTGTCAAAGAGGAAACTGTGATCCACAATGTACAGGAAGCAGAAATTTAAGGCAAATGTTTCAAATCACTTTTCACAGGAACTGGTCCTCTGCCACTTAGCAGCCAAATGGCATCCTACAGTTTTCATTACAAACAATCATATACTAATCCAACACATTGTTTTCTCTTCATAATAGACTTAATTTCTAACATGAAAATTATTCTAAAATTATTTTTTCTCATCTTAATTTTTTCCCTACTGTGTGTATGGCAGGCAATAAAGACTTTACAGACTTGTTTAAATCCTTTAATGAACTTGGTGCTAAAACAATGCACAAAACACTATCAGTCTGCTCAATTCATTCTTAGCAAACTGCCTCCAAAACTGTTGAAAAGCGTGACTAAAATTGAAAACAGATTACTAAAATGTGCCATATGTGTTTGAATGAGATAGATGGACCTGGATGCGCTTGTCTTATCCTCACACATGTTAGTCTGGCCCAACAGGCTTTGCAGGACAGAACAGCTTTCCGTCTGATTCCTGTTTGCTGTGTGATTATCAAAGCTGGACTCACCTGCAGTGCTCCATCAGGGAACAGGCCAAAGCTTTAGCTATCGTCAGACAGACATGATCACCTTACTTCTAAGCTCTCAGGGCTTCCTCTCAGCCAGATGCAGGCATTCCTGATCTACCCTTCCAAGTGCATCTTATGTGTTTCCCTATCTGTAAAAGAGCAACAACACATAAGTTGTGTTTAGGATGCAGGTGTCGCCACCCGGTTTCCCTAGGTTAACAAGCATAAATGCACCAGACATAAACTAATGTTTTCATTTGGGTTTTTTTTCTTCTTCATTTTCTTTTTCCTCAGTAGGGAGAATCAATGGAAATTAGGAAGTGTTGCTCTAACAGCCTGACCTTGTGAAAAGCTCTTGATGTGCTATCACAGAAGTGGGTCATCTTGCTCATTTTTCAGTTTTCAGCTTGTGTAATGTTTCTGTGACACTGAATAATGTGTCTGTTTGTGGGAAAGACTACAGTATGTGGGTATATATAAGCCTATATATATATATTCTGCAGGGCCAAAATTGATTTCCTGAGGCGCTATCCACATGTGAGAAGCTATAAAATACATATATGAATACATGATGAAAAAAGTGAAAGTGACATGAAACCAAGTATGGTCTCCCATACTCAAAATTGGTGCTTTGCATTTCACAATTCCAAGTGCACACACAGCAGTGAGTACTGAGAACACACACACACCTGGAGCACTGGGCAGCCATTTTTTGCTGCAGATTGCGGGTTAGGTGCCTTGCACAAGGGCACCTCAGTTGTGGGTAATGAGAGTGGAAAAGAGTGCTGTTCGTTCATTCACTCCCCCCACCTACATTTCCTGGCAGTACTGAGACTCAAACCCACAAACTTCAGGTTACAAGTCTGACTCTCTAACCATTAGGCCACAACAAGGTAAAGAAAAGCATGTTGAGAGAGAATCTGACTAATAAAACCAAGCAAATCACCTTAACTCTTCAGACTTGACCAGTGCTAGTGCAGGTGCTGGGGTGAGATCTTGTCAGGATAAAGGCTGGATTGATGAGGCTGCCACAGCTTGTCAGCACTGATAAATTGACATCCCAGACAAAAAGCAAGTGAGACATTAGAGAACAGTGATTCACCGAGACCCTGTCCATACACTGTCACCAATGACGCAGACCCTCCGAGTTTAGCACCACTGGTCTTGTTCAATGAATCATGGGAAATTGATTTAGGCTGCTCTCTGCAATTGACATGAGATTCATCTTGATGTAGATCATGGAAAAGATGAAAGAGAGCATACACAAATACAGGGGAAAGGACAGGAAAAGTAAAACATCTCTATTCATCCCCCTGAAATACCTTGATGTCTACACATCATATCATGGACATGCAGATCCTAGAGCTCAATATTTGCAGTCCAACTGGCAGAGAACAGACAAATATAAATGCTAGCTTGGGAGTGTGGAATGTCTTCACTCTGTCCACCTAAACGTAGTTTCATCCAGCTTGATGTTACACTGTGCATGGCAATGAGCTCCCTGCCTGCAAATCAGCTCTTTCACTAGATAGTTTGTTTTGCTAAAGTGAATACAGATGATCTTCTTTTAGATGAACTGCCCAGTTTTAGCATTACAAAACTGAGACAATTAAAGGGATAGTTCACCCATAAATGAAAATTTGATGTTTATCTGCTTACCCCCAGGCCATCCAAGATGTAGGTGACTTTGTTTCTTCAGTAGAACACAAATGATGGATTTTAACTCCAACCGTTGCGGTCTGTCAGTCGTATAATGCATGTCAATGGGAAGTCCATCCATAAGAGTCAAAAAAACATGCACAGACAAATCCAAATTAAACCCTGCGGCTCGTGACGACACATTGATGTCCTAAGACACGAAACGATCGGTTTGTGCGAGAAACCGAAACCACTATGTCCAACTGCCTTGAGCATCCGGTTGGTGAGGTCTGAAAACACGCTCTGATGCCAGAAGTGATCTCTCGCGTGTCAATGTCAATGAGTGCGAGCGATCACTTCCGGCATCAGAGTGCATTCTGACCTCACACACCGGATGCGCAAGGCAGTTGGACATAGTGGTGTATTAGAGGTAAAAAGTGATATAAATACTGTTCGGTTTCTCGCACAAACCGATCGTTTCGTGTCTTAGGACATCAATGTGTCGTCACGAGCTGCAGGGTTTAATTTGGATTTGTCTGTGCATGTTTTTTTGACTCTTATAGATGGAGTTCCCATTGACATGCTTTATACGACTCACAGACCGCAACGGTTGGAGTTAAAAATCATCATTTGTGTTCTACTGAAGAAACAAAGTCACCTACATCTTGGATGCCCTGGGGGTAAGCAGATAAACATCAAATTTCATTTTTGGGTGAACTATCCCTTTAAATATATTTTTAAGATTTTATATCATTTATATACACTCTATACAGAATGTTTTCCTATCACAGTGACAGATTTCTTTTTCATCACCTGAAGAACTAGATCCTCTATCTTTATATCTTTCCTGCACTGATAGGCACAATTGGTCCAAAACCAATTGAGCTGCCTACAGAGGTAGAATGTTAAGGCATAGACTGATGCGAAGCCTCTTCCTAAAGGTAGTTGCTTTATAAGATAACACATTTTAGCTAAATAAAGCAACATATATCATTCACAGAGAAGGCAACACCCCAGAGTGTTTTGTGAAAAGCTGAGTGAAAAAAAAGAAGAAGAAAAAAAACAATTTCCAAGATGGTGGACAAAATGAGGAAGTGTTGAGTAGGCTACCTATAAAAAAAAAACTACCTATAAAAAATAGTTCAATCTAATTTAAAATGGATTGTTATACACAATATTTGTATTTAGATGCTGTAACATTAAAATTAACTGGTGATATATTATCACTGAATCGACTTTAGATCAGGTAAAAATAGTTCCCCAGCTAACAGAATTTTGTTATTAGAATGTTCTCCAAATATTCTGTGTTGGTTCTGGGAACATAAAAATTGTCCAGTTCTCTTGATGTTAGAGGAACGTGTTTTAAAAGGTATGATGTTCCTCAAACGTTCTTTCAACTTAATTTTGATTTAAAATTCAACATTCTAGGAACGTTGATTTGTAACATTCCAAGAACCTAAAAATGTCCAGTTTCCTTAATGTTAGTAAAATGTTATTTAAAGGTTAGTATGATGTTCCTGAAACATTCTTTCAATCATTCAAACACCTGCTGTGAACAAGCACTGAAAGAAAGAGAAATAAGAACACAAACTAGAACTTTCTTCAGCCGCAGTCTTAGATTAAATCAACTGAAGATAAAAAGTAATACATGTCTCAAGATCTGATTAAACAACTCCACAAACAGCATTACCAGCTTCACTTATTACTAACCAGATTGACTTTATTTCTGTCAGATGTCTACAGAAGTTCTTATTCAGAATTAACAGAGGTTTAGATGTTGATGTCTTATTAAAAATGTTTTGTTTGAGGTCACCATCATGGAGATCAGCATTTGCTTTAGTTGGGCTCTTGACCCTTGACTTTTTTTGAGTTGCTTCTTTATTGGCAATTGCAGGTGTTTTCAGAAAACATTTTTGCATTGATAAAGTGATTACATTAAAGTGCTTTAAACTACTTTTTCCTGATGTTTTGCTTATTTTTGGAGTTGAAGTGTTATTTGAGATGAAAGTAAAACACTCAAAATGATGTGATAAAAATCATTTGCAACACTGAAGTGATTTATGTAAATGTGTCCAAAACTTTTTAAAAGCTAAATACAACACACTTAGACATCAGCACTCACCATACAAACATCAGCACTCACCATACAAACCTCAACAATGATGACAATAATAAAAAAAAAAATGCATAATTTGAATAATTTATTAATGCCGCAATGCATGCTGGGAGACATGAATGTGTTTTGTATGCTGGCATGAAGCGTGTCACCATTGTTGTGTGTCATATGCAAAATGTTGATGTCTGTGAGTGTATAAGTGGCACACAAGCATGTTTTAAACAAAAAGTTAATAATTATAGTGTTATTTATACACTCACAGACATCAACTGTCAGCATCTGAAATGCAAAAGTGGCATTACTTTTCAATATCACTTTAGAGGTACAGTAAGTAGTATTTGAACTATGCTGTTGGACGTTGTTGATGTTTGAAATCAACCCAAACAAACCCATCTCTCTCTTCATTGCTCCGCCTCCAAAACTCCCACTCCAATCCTAACCACCCTACTCTGAGTCAGTCTCGAACCGCTGCCCGATCGCTGCTGGCATGCGAGGCGAATGCACTACCAATGACGCTAAGCACCACATTCTCTAGCGTACGTCAGTGCGCAGTGGTTTACCTGCACAACTCTCACTATCTGGCTTCTGTTACACATGCAATGTAAGTGGGTGTCTGTTTATCACAGCTGACGTGCAACAAAATGCTTCACGAAAAATAAAGCGCAGTTGATGAACGAACGACAAGGAAGCACAAAAAATGAACATACAGTACACAAGAGTAAATAGAAAGTGGCCGTTGTTAGTCACAAACAGCACAGCAGCTCCAGACAATCAAAACCCAGTGTACTCACATGAGAAGCGGGATCAGAGCAGTTTTCAGGCCTTCCCACTTAGCTCTCTGCAGTACTGGAAAGCTTTCCTAATATAAACCGGGTCCTAAAGTGCTTCATTCCCGTGATATTCTTTTGAGCAGTTTTGTATTGTGTCCCATTTCTCATTCTGCAGTTTTTTTTTCTTATTTTCAAATCTCCCTTTTGCTCGTTCTCTCTCCTCAACCATCATACACCCCCTAATGCTGATTGGTTAGACATTTGTTGTTGGGCTCAGCCCAACTAACTTCCAAACAGTGTATTTGAAATATCACTGAGTCCCCCTTTAACTTCTTAAGTCAGTAATTACAGAAAAAGCAGTTTTACACCACTTTAACTCAGTCATTTGACTGTTAAAAGAGACATGTTGATCTGCTTTATCAATGCAGAAATGTTTTCTGAAAACACCTACAATTGCTGAAAAAGAAGCAACTCAACAAAAGTCAAGGGTTAAGAGCTCAACTAAAGCAAACACTCTTCACCATGATGGTGACCTCAAACTACACATTTTCAGTATGACATCAACATCTAAACCTCTGTTAATTCTCAATAAGAACTTCTGTAGATGTCTGAAAGAAATAAAGTCAATCTGGTTAGTAATAAGTGAAGCTGGTAATGCTGTTTGTGGAGTTGTTTAATCAGATCTTTAGAGATTTAATGGTTTTTTTTTTAATCTTCAGTTGATTTCATCTAAGGCTGCGGCTGAAGAAAGTTAGTTTGTGTTCTTATTTCTCTTTCTTTCAGTGCTTGTTCACAGCAGGTGTTTGAATGATTGAAAGAAAGTTTCAGGAACATAATACTAACCTTTAAATAACATTCTATCAACATTAAGGTACCTGGATATTTTTATGTTCTTGGAATGTTACAAATCAACGTTCCTAGAATGTTGAATTTTAAATCAAAATTAAGTTGAAAGAACGTTTGAGGAACATCATACCTTTGTCAATCATGTTCCTCTATCATCAAGAAAACTGGACATTTTTTACATTCTCCCCTGACAGCAACATAATGTCGGCCCACATCTGGTCCGTGTGTAATCCACATGTATCAGATGTGGGCCGGATCTGGGCCACATTATGTTGCTGTCTGGGTCAGAACCAACACTGAATATTTGGAGAACGTTCTTATAAGAAAATTCTGTTAGCTGGGTCTTTACAAGGCAGCTGTCTATGTAGGCAGCTCACTAGGTTTTAAAAATGGATCTGATACATTCTTTCTCTGATTGACAGGGTGAATGACAATGTGAGTGAGTGAGTCAGTGTCAAAGGGAAGCAATGAGGCCAGTGGAGTAGAACAGGAACGCACCATGCAGAGGTAAGAGTAACAGAGGAACTACACAGCATTATATCCAATCTGCTGAGATAGGAAAACAGTTTACTCTAGATAAAAATAAATAAATAAATAAATAAACAAATAATAGAATAAGCAATTTCATGTAATTTACCTCAGGCTTGGATCTTTTTGAAGCCAGATGTCACATATGGTAGTCTTGCCTGTTCTTTACCACCAAAGTATCATCCAGAGCTGCATCACAGCATGATATAAAAATGTAATGGTCCAAGACAAGACTACTCCATCTCCTTAAATCGGCAGGAAAAATAATAAGACTACCAGCGGAGAGAGGCACCAACAGTGAGCACATTAAAAGCCTGAGCCAGCTGGTTTAGAAAATCTCTACAAACCCTTGACAAGCCTCCCTCTCTTACCCTCACAATCAGGATTGTTATTATCACTATTATTTTATTTACAAAAGGGGTCAAATCTTTTAAAGGAAAGAGTAAAGGAATAGTTCACTCTTAAAATATATATATATATATGTGTGTGTGTATATATATATATAATTTATATATATATAATTTACTCAACTTCATGTCTTTCCAAACCTAACTTTCTTTCCTCTGTCAAACACAAAAGGTGAATTTTGGAGATTATGTCCACTTACTGACAATTTTCCTTGAGTACTTAAGATAAGTAGCAATGTGCACTGAGATTGTGGAGAAGAAGAAACAAGCAATTTGTGAACAAGGTTTTTTTTTTTTTTTTTTTTTTTTTTTTTTTAAATCACATCTTTTCAATGAATTATTTGATTCAATTCATAGAAACTGTCTAAATTATTTGCTCACAAATCAGACCAACTCAGTTCTTGAGTTGAAATCACCGAAGGAGAAGCTTATCGAGCAAAATGTTTTGTCTGTTTCTGACTCAAAGCTGTCATATGACAAAATGGAATATAGTCTATACTAATGATAGATTATTTGGAAAATGGAGCACTTTTCCAAACCACCCATCATCATCATCATCATCATCTTCATTTCAACCAACATGGCTGACATGCTGGCGTGAACTCAAACTAACCTGACAGCAATGACAGTCTAAACACCCAGACACACTGCATCAGACTGAGGGACTTTACATCATGTCAGTATTTGTCACGTCAAGTTTGTCAGGTGTGATGACATCACTTTTACCCTACGGTTGGTTTTATGTAAATTCAGATCCAAATCCCAAATGTAAGTCACAATAACTGCAGAAACTTTTTTGTATTCTTTTTGTAAAATTAGTTTTTCTACAGCAATCAAAACTATTGATATCTCGCATTTAACCCTCTGGAGAAGCACTTTGCCTGGCAAAGCTTGTTGTGTCCTATTCTTTTATTTTCTTTCAATTTCAGGCTCCAGCTTGCTGTGAGGAGCCAATGAAGTGTGAAGGAGAGTCAGAGACACTATGGAGAAGGTAGAAAAAATGAGAGTATTTGTTATGATAATCACATAAGCATGATGGATCATGTTCCCCTGGTTTTGGTTGGGATAGACAAGCAGGGGGCTGGTCACGTCAGCTGCCTGGGGCGCTGCATCTGGGAACCACTGCTGTTTGTTCCAGGGGGTGTCTGTCGTGGGTCAGCAGCTCTGCGAAACTCCAAGCCAAACGCAAAGCCCTTAGCTCAGCGTATGTGTCAGCATGGAAATACTCCTGGGACTCTTGTCCTACATACTAAAGAGCCTGCAAACTAAACCACCATTTTATTCCGCTTGAACTTGAGGCCTTTTAGCAAAGTCCTCCTGAGTGGAATTATGGATAATGGGCTGATCCCTTAGGTTTGTTTTAGCCAGAATATCAAACACAGTACAAGTTTTAGCTGAGGAATAGAGAATTATGTTACCAGCAGTTTATCAGTCTCGCTGCTTACTGAAGTTAAGCAAGGCTGAGTCTCATCAGTACCTGGATGGCAGACCTCCTACTTGGGCTGCTGCTGGAAAAGGTTTTGCTATAAAAATGCACTGTACTTCAGCTTAAATTAAACTGACCTTACCCGAGGCATTAAAATCACATGGTATGGCTGGAAAACAGTAGGAGTGTACCTCTGGTTAAATATAATACGACTTTGATACACTACCATTCAAACGTTTGGGGTCAGTAAGATTGTAATGCAATCTTACTGACCCCAAATTTCAGAATATTACTGTTCATAACCATAAAAACCATCTGTCGCTTCAACAGATGAGCATTGTGTATGAGTGTTTGTGTATGTTTTGAGCTGTGCTCATTTTATTTCTAAAGTGAGGGATGAATCATATCTACCCAGCCTGACTGTCTGAGGATTTGGTAATGATGTCAATTTCTCATTTTCTGAACTCTTTTTTTCCATTACTGTCTCCTATAGTCTTCCTCTTCCTCTATCAGCCTGTGAGATTACAGTACATATTAAAACTCATACCCCCGGTTTCACAGAAAAGGCTTAAGCTAGTCCTAGACTAAAATGCTTGTTTGAGCTGTTTTAACTGAAAGAAACTTGTACTGACATATCTTAAAATATGTCAGTGTCAATGTTTTGTCTCAAGATGCACACCAGTAATGTATTTTTCTAGTGTATGTTTATAAAAGCTACTTAAATATCCTAATTGAACTAAGGCCTAATCCTGGCTTAGGCTAAGCCCTGTCTGTGAAACCAGGCCCTAATGTCAGTACAAAATGACCTCTGACCTCCACCACTGCAATCCCTCTGTCTTCTGTTTTGTTAACGATACAATGCGAGCAAATGTGTTATATTTAAAAAAAAAAAAACAAAAAAAAAAAAAAAACATTTTAAAGAAGTCTGGAGTTTGTTGTGAAAGTTGAAAGCAATTGTTTGATTAAATACGTGAGAAGAAAGATAAGAGTCAAATAAAATCAGCAGAGTTGAAACCTTCTCCAAATTAAGAAAATTGACACTAGATTCTTGATTTATGTGGGACAGACTGTTATCTGAGATTTGGTGCTTTACACAGATCATTTTGCAGACTATCCAGAGCTGTCAGATATTGAACACCTCTGCTCTTCTCTGGGAGGTCTATGGAAACACTGTTTCTCTCTACCTTGATTGTTTCTACACATTTAGGTGTCTAATTAGCACTAAATCTGTCTGTCTGTCTGTCTGTCTGTCTGTCTGTCTGTCTGTCTATCTATCTATCTATCTATCAGGGGTGTCCAATCCTGGTCCTGGAGGGCCACTGTCCTGCAGAGTTCAGCTCCAACCCCAGTTAAACACACCTGAACCAGGTAATCAAGGTCTGACTAGGCATACTAGATTACTACTTCAAAATGAATGGTTTTTCCCCCCCTAGTTTGTCACTGATATTGAACAGCCAATATAAAGAGACTTTTTCCCATGAACACCTCTTTAATTGGGACACCCTCTTAATTAAGCCAGGGCTAATGGTGATAATCATTGTGTTATTATTCTAATAAGCATTCAACTAGACCCATGAAATCCGGTCAGCTAATTGACTTGTCTGAAATGTCCTCACAAATTAAAACTGTTTTAAAGGGCGTTGCAGTGATCTGAAGTTGGTTCTGAAACCACTGAATAGTCCACAGCATGACATCAGTAACAAACCACAGAAGCACCAATGAAATGACCAAAAAGCTTCGGACTGTCTCCATGAGAACGTTAATCATAGCTCTGTGTAGTGAACAGCGTAACCTCTTTAACAAAGCCAGTGACTGGTGGAAACACTGGGTCGGATGCCAACAAAACAACAAGCAATAAAACTGTGGAGAAATACACAGATGCAGAAGCAGTAATGAAATATAAATTCCTGTTTTCCTTGTGTGTACATGTTTGATAGGGGTCAGAGCTTTACGGTCTCTAATAACCCTGATGCATTTACATTCATCTTATGTCATCACAAATGTGCACGGCACAATACATTGTTTTTTTGTTTTTTTTATTATTATTAATTTGGTGCTATTATGCACAGCTGACAACACTTAGGTTTACTTAGGTAAATGACACTTGGGTTTATTACGTCACATAAGGCGACTTTCTGCTGCTTGCAAACAGACTCTTTTGAGGAGACGGTGGATTACCATTCATTTGCCACCCTGATTGCACTCGCTATGCGTGAATACACTCAGGCTTACTCTTGCTTATATTCAAGGTAATTCATCAACACTATCACCCTTTACATGTGCTTTATTGTACTAAATACATTGTAATCAGCTACAATGCATGTGCAGATTACTTTACTTCCTGAGCAAGCGCGCACCCGAGACCGTGGTTGCATCCAAAAACTTAGGCAGCTGACTTGTTGCCTCGCTGCCTTATGACTCTGCAGGCAGCCTTTGCGTATGAAGGTACCTTGCTAAACTGATTTGATTTCGGACAGACTTCTGAGGCAATGAAACAGTTTAATGATCTACAGCAAAATAGAGTGAGCTTTGATGAAAACTAAGCGAATGTTTAATTACCACAATAGTAAAAATGACATCAAAAGTGGAAAACGTTGGTCAAAAACGTACATTTACACACAAACTGACCAGAAACCACAACTTTCTGACGGCATCTTCCTTTTTCTAGCTCAACTATCACCGAATGGAACGCACGGGATTGTGGGATATCAAAGGCAGCGAAGGATACATCTATGCCTTCAAAAATCGATCAGATGAAGGTATCTCACAAGACAAGAAGTGAAGCTAACATTGGATTTGGACGTGCCTTGATGTCTTCCTACCTTGGAATGCGTTCTCCGAAGGCAGCAATTTCGGATGCAGCTGAAACATTCATGTTCACATGAATCGCGGCACAGTTTGAGTGCAACCAAACTCAGACAGGATCTCAGCTGACTCAACAAAAAATTTTTTGATTGACTTAAGTGTGTCCAAGACAATAAATATTATTAGTAGCAAATGTAAAAACATGTGTAAAAGTAATCAAAATCAGCTGTAATACAAGCGTTGAGTATGGGCGCAGTATTAGAGCTACAAACAGATGCTCGATTATTCACGCAAGGCTTGGCAGATGTATTGATTTGGGATGAAAGTCTACACTCCGGAGGGGTGGGAGAACAGGGAGAGATGGACAGTTTGCTCATTAAAACGCTCCACATTGCTTTAATTCCCTTCAATTATTGAGAGAGCTACCTGCACAGGTGTTGATCTCCAAAGAGACCTGGTCTTCATTCAGGCAGTTCATCATTAGCAAAGGCCTCTGATTGGAGCCTGATGGCGTAATTATGTACTCCACCATCCCAATTAAGCAAGAGGCAAGCTAATCGCATACAGTGGTAAGCAAAAATTGGTAACAGGCAGAAATACACACTAACATCCTTTTAATCATGGCAGATTTCTACTTCCCCAGAAACGCATTAAGATTCACAAGGGGAAATAAGAACAGAGATTATAAAACATATAAAACATGAGCAAAAATACTGTGTTCTGAATAACAAGCTCTCTAATACTGAAATAAACAAGTTTGATGTTTCCTTTCACTGTACCAGCCTATGGAAACAAGGTATTTCAAATAAACTCACCCTGTTCTTGTTATGAGTATTTACTATATGCATCTGCGGAACTTTGATATTATGAACATAATATCTCAAGCAGGTCTCAGATACTCATATACAACAATATCAGTATCTCTGAACAACATAAGCGCCATTGCTGTTATTGTTAACTATAACGAAAACCATTAAAAAAAATTCTGTAATTGAAATAAAGCTGAAATAAAATAAAATATAAATATTAGATACTTAAACTTAAAAAAAATAATAATAAAAATGTTGCCTTGGAAACTAACTGAAACAGTTTAAGTAGTAAAATTACTAAAACTGAAATAAAAATAGCTAAATAGAAATATTTAAAAACTAATAAAAATGACAAACGCACATAAAATGACTTTTAAATGTAACTCAAATGAAAAGAAACCTTAAAATATATATATAAAAAGCTAATTCAAATTATTAATAAATTTTATAATACTGTATAAATAATATTAAAATATCACTGATGAACAAATTTGCAAATATTCTTAAATTAACTAAATTAAAATGTCTGAAAGATTCTAAAATGTAAAAAAAAAAAAAACAAAAAAAAAAAACTGTCCTATATTGGCATGGCATTGCAGTTAAAGATCTGAGTTGGTAACCAAAAGCTAGTATGTTTTATCCCAACCAAACCTCATGGTCATCCTCATGAGGTTACAGGCTGACCATAATCAGAACAGGAATGTCCCGTCTATTCTCCATTATGTGCATGTATCTGTAGATCACTTCCTCTGGGTGACAGACAGAAGCTCTGTAATGAGATTTTTCTGATGAGGTTTGGAAGTCACACTGACCTTGCTGAATATTTTACCCTCATTTAAACAAAACTTACATTCAACCATGTTAAACAGGCAGACTGGAATACTACAAATGCACGATAGCTACCTTATAAACATTAAATTGATATTTGCCTTTCCTGTCTTTAGCCCAAAATCATTGTAACAGTGACTATCAACAGAACAAGGTTAGACCTGCCAGAGTCTGGACTATGACATTTTAATCGCAAGATGAGTCACTGGGAGATGGCAAGAAGAATGTATTTTAGAATATTTTTCAATATTACTGCTTTACTGTGTTTTAGACTAAAAACACAGCCTTGGAGAGCATAAGAAGCTTCATAAAATAATCGTAACAATCCAAAACCTTTGGAAAGTAGTGTACATAATAAAATATGATAATGGAATCAAATTCTTACACTACCATAAAATTGCCATAGTATTTTGTGCGTGTGCTATACATTTGTATTCTTTTAAATACCTTGGAGTACCATTTAAATACCAAGTTATATGAATATGGTAATCAGTACTATTGTATATATCTGTCATAGATTTACCACAATCTCGTTTTTTTTTTTTTTGTTTTTTTTTTTTTGTTTTTTTTATTTGAGTAAAAGTACAAAAGTAATTGGTTTTATTTTGTTACCAAAACTTGTCATCACTGATAACAAGCTACTACTCATAATTACTGATAATTCAAGTGTGCAAACAAGTGAAAATAACAAAATATATCACGTGTTTAAATGTTGACAATTATAAATATACAATATAAAAACGTCACATTAGGGCAAAAAGTACTAACATTTTAAAGGTGCAATTCCTTATATGTCGAACGTCACATGACCAAACCGGAAAACTCATTGCATTCGCTTGTCAGAGAAAGTGTTAACAGCAGTATGAACTGACGGCATATCTCTGGACTTAAGGTAATCAGCGAAACTACCTATTTCACATTGTTATAGGCGTTTTATTCTATTAAATATCTAAACGTTAGTGTGAAGAAGAAAAATGAAGAAAGCTTTTAAATATCAATCTGCATATGCGGGGGACATCAGTTATGCTCATCTTTGCTCGCTCCTTTTAAGTTATCTTAAAACACCAAATTTTTTCATGAAGCACATACAAAAGACCTAAACCGGAAGCGATCTGATCTGTTTTACAGATTACGGAAGTTAGATTGCGCATGACCCCTATAGGTGATTCTCTACAGATAAATTTTTTGTTATACTGGTTGAAAATCTCCTCATACCCTGATAGCTATCAGTATGTTAAACGGTCTAAATGTATTTTTATAAATATATATCATCTGTGGAAGGCGTAGGACCATAAAATTTTCATCCAATCATTATATTCGGTCTGAATGAAATAATACAATGCCCTACCTGCCTGTCAATGTATGTTTTTACATACCCTCGCACACCCTGCTCACGCAGACATCATACGTATACTTTTGGAGAGCATACGTAAGCAATAAGGTACGAGAGGCTGTGCTGTATTGTGAATAAGTCACGGCTGAAGGGCGTTGTTAGGCACGAGTACCTTATTGCTTTTATAAAACGGCTACCACACAATACAAATATTAAAGCCAGAAATATGTATCAATGCAACTTTCATGAAGTAAACTTTTTCTAAAAGCCTTCCTTCCACCGGAAAAAATAGTCCCTGACCGTGAACAGCAACAGAAGTTACATTTTCACGCCATTAGATGACGGCAAACACTGTCTTTATGAGTGTGTCAGTCATTGTTTTGAAAACGGAACAAGACGCAACTGACAAATGCTTTGACTAGCGCTGTTAGTCATGTGAAAACTCCTTAAATGTTAAAAGGACAAGATGATATATCGGACATTTAAACAGATTTTTTATTATGAACATAGGACTGACTTGAAGGAAAATGCTAAATCTGAATGTAGGTAATAAACTCACTCAATCGATCTCTTTCTCACAATACTCTTCTACATAATACAGTAAGCTTCAATTTAGTTTACGTTGCTAAGAGTGGTTGCTAAGGGTGTTGTGTAGTGATACACAGAACTGTTGGGTGAAGCGGTCATAGCCGTGTTTTATCGTGAATAAAACACAGCTATTGACCAATCAGAATCAAGGACAGGAACTAACCGTTTTATAAGACTCCTTATGCTTTTGAATCGCTCTCGCGGTACTTTGATGTCTCAGCGCTGATGCATCTTGAACAAGCCTATTGATTAAAAAGAATCAGCTCGCTCACGAATCGGACATCGCTATCGCTTCTCAGAGCACGTGACAATGTCTTCATTTCAAAATAACGAGGAATGGCATTTTTTATGAAATGTGGAGTATACTTGAAAAAAATGTAGGTCTAGTTAAGTGTTTTTTTACTTAGTTACTGTCGCACTGGTCTCAAGGAGAGTTTATTCACAATCACTTGAACTTGTGCTCAAGTACAGTACATCATTGTATTTACCTCTTGCTTGTGATTTGTAGTGTGTTTGGCGGGGAGGCAGGTAAGTGTGGTTTTACACTCTGTCTTTATACAATATTCATGAAAGAGTAAAAAAGATTACACAGACTTGAGGGATGTTTTAGAGGCGTTCGGTTTGTCTCTCTCACAGGTACATCCAGCATGCTCTGAATGTAAATCATACAGGTAAATATTTCATGAAAGGTCGAGTAGGGTTTTCCTGCCTCGCTCAGGCTAATGGAATACTGTGCATGCTGTTCTTCTCATATGAATGTAATTACATCAGGGGGATTCTTCAGCTTAGCAAACCATCAGCACTGGAGATCTGAATGCAATAAGTTTGTTCTGCTTTTGTTCCTCTGAATGAGACACAAAGGAATGCCGAAAATATTATATTAAGATCACACCAAGTTTCATTAAGGGAAAGGTAATAAAGCCGCACATAATAAAATTGTCAAAACGTACTTGACCTGACAGACAACACTGTAATTTGCCACTCTTATGCACTGAACACATGAGATTGCTTAAAGCCATGACACACCAAGCCGATGTCAAACTAGTGGCGACGAAAGCCGATTGCGTTGTCACCTTGCATCGGCTGCGTCTAGGCCAAAAAGCTGCACTTGAACACACCTACAGCTCAGTCAGACTACAGCTGACTATCAACTACCATTTTGAATATCAATCATGCTGTTCACTTTCTTCACTCCATGTAGGCAGCTCAAGTTGTTATGAAAATATTTGCATATTGGAATGCTAAGGTAAGGTAATGTAAAATTATAACAGCCTTCAGTCTGTGTCGTCCTGATTTCTTTGCTCGCTTTTATAGCTTTCACTTTTATGCTTGTG
This sequence comes from Mylopharyngodon piceus, assembly GCA_039654765.1. Lineage (NCBI taxonomy): Eukaryota > Metazoa > Chordata > Actinopteri > Cypriniformes > Xenocyprididae > Mylopharyngodon > Mylopharyngodon piceus. Next base: position 8,387,503 of record CM077439.1, read on the forward strand.
CATTGGCTCGTTCGCTAAACTTAACAGCAAATCAGAGTGATCTCTCTCACCGACAGCCCCGATGCTGATTCTATAATGCTAAATCGGGCAAACTCCCGCTGATGTGACGCTGACTGGAGCCGACGTGTGGAACACACCACAAAAACTATCCCGACGTTGACCACCGGCTGACTGTCGGCTTGGTGTGTCACGACCATTACCCCATAGTGAGACAAAATGATTTTGGGCATAGTGTAGCAAAACATTAAAATGTGTTAAATTAACTGTATGTTTATCAGTGGAAAAACTCTTTTTGACTTCAGGGTAAATAACTATACAAATATTGATTGAAAAAAACACTTTAGTAACACTTTAGTATAGGGAACACATATAAACTATTAACTACGACTTTTCCCTCAATAAACTCCTAATTTACTGCTTATTAATAGTTAGTAAGGTAGTTGTTACGTTTAGGTATTGGGTAGGATTAAGAATGTAGAATATGGTCATGCAGAATAAGGCATTAATATGTGCTTTATAAGTACTAATAAATAGCCAATATTCCAGTAATATGCATGCTAATAAGCAACTAGTTAAAAGACCCTAAAAAAAAAAAAAAAATTATATATATATATATATATATATATAAATAAAAAAATCGATATAGTAAGAAATTAAAAATAAAGTAAAAAGTAAGTAACCCCAGTTTCATCTGTTTATAGTAAATAACAGCATTAAACAATAAATTATGTATTAGTAATATTAAAAGGTCAAGAAAATGAGTTATGAAACTGTGATTGTAGTTAGAATAATCATTTTCCCCTTTTCTTATGAAAATCTGGAAGAATCTACGAGAGATGGTTTTAATTTCATTATGCCCCAAAGCAAGAACACAAAATTAATTGTCCTTTTACACTGGAGAAAGTGTTCTCTAGAGACAGCCTGGAGAACCGAGGAGAAATGAGAATATAATGAAAATGTAATGCCACTGCACATTCACACACAATGAACAGTGTACATACATGTTCAATGACTTACCAGTGAAAATTAAAAAAAAAAAAAAAAAAAAATTCTAGTCTTACTTAGCTTAATTATTCACCCCTATTTTATTTACTTCTTCAATTTATAAATCACTTAATTTAAAATTACTTTATATCTTTATAATACTTTATAAATATATTGGCATTTGTGCTACAGTCATGCATTTCTACTAAAAAAAGTAAAAGATAATATCCATTAAGGTTCCTGGCTGAAGCAGTTTATAGAGTTAAACGTTTAAGATCAATGAAAAGTGAGGCTCATTTGATTGATTTTCTCTCCGTCTAAAGCCCCTCTTCTTGATTTGAAGAGAGATTACTTGAGTCCAGAAGCAGGGTCATTTACACACCTCCATTTCCTTGCGTCATTGACATTATTTAACTCTTGTGCTAATTAACTAATGATTACTATTCGTTTTTATAATTCTGGGAGTCATGAGTTCATAGTAAATGGGATGAAGTCTGCTCTGATAGTATGTCAAGGTGATGGTGGTGGACTTGCTCTAGCGTTATTTACAGTTAGATGAGATGAATCTGCAAGTGAAAAATTGCCTTTTTTACATTATGGAGGTTTCTTTTGTTGGTGTAACCACTTTGATTCAGTCTGATTTCTTTTATTTTTCTTGGCCTTCAAGCTGTCATCTGAAGTCTTGAGCTGAATATGAAAAAATATCTTAAAATATGAATAAAAAATATGCTGTGAAGAGAATTTTTGTAAACAAGTTTTACCTTTACTGCCAAAACACCACACTAAACCAACAGTCACCTATTTAGCCACAGACCATAAAGAGTACAGGGAGATACCAGGTATGGTTGTAACGTGGGGAGAGTTGTAACACCACCAATTCCACCAATCAGCAATAAGCAAGGAGTCCTATGATCATTTCAGTATTTACCCACTTCCTCCCAGATATGAATGGTTGTCAATAGGTACATGCAGTTTTTATTAAGAAAAAAAGGTAAGAATGTAATTTTAAATAACTTTATACAACTATGCCAGCCAGTGTTTTTTAATAATAATTATTATTATTATTATTTTAGGAACTAATGAGACTTCAAAGAAGGGTGGGCAGTCAGATCATTGCGAAGACAATGTTGAAAGCCAGTGGTGAGGATTCTGAGACCTCAGACAAAAAAAACTTTTTTGTTGTCTGTAATGAGCCATTTGGCAATTCAAAGCCAAAGGAAGTGTGCATGTGCCCTATGTTAGATCTACATGTTCTTTACACAGGTACACTGCAGTCGAGTTCATTAAGCATAAATACCGCTAAGGAAGTTTGTTCTAGTAGACTCATTTGCAGACACATGCACACATTTGAGCTGTGGTTAATGACAGAAAGAGAGCCATTGTTTTGTATTGTTTCAATAAACCTGTTTTTGAAGCATATTGCATAATGCTGCTGTTTTTGTTTCTTTTGGAAGCTTACCCCAGCATGTGTTACTACAACCTACCCCGGTAGTGGGGTAGATTGTAAAAAAGGCACACCATGTATTTGACATCAACTCTTGCAGAAGTTTGAATTGGTGCCTTTTGTAGTAAACAAATATGGGTACTTCATATAAAAGTTTATAAAAGTTTCTAGCTCAAAAATTCAGTGAGTTACAGATGCTGAAGCAAAAAGTGTTCCAACCATACCCAGTCTCCCCCTATAATCTGAAAAATAAATAAAAAAGAAAAATATATAAAACTTGACAAATAAAATATTTACTCTATTTACTTTTAGGACTTTTTAGGGGAATCAACCTATATAAACTACAGTAGTCAACATTTGAAGTGGATCAAAAAAGTTCATCAAAGTTGTCCTAAGAAGAACGTTTTAGGACAACTTTAATGAAAGGTTTTGATCCACTTCAAATGTTGACTACTATATAAAAAAAATACTCTGTATTAAAGCAACAAAAGAAAGCATTTTAGAATCAAAATATTTTGTACTTTAAATAAATGACTCTCAGGCTTGTTATTGTGCATTTAAAGTAGGTCTACAAGTGCTTGTTGTGTGCTCAATAAAATAAAATAAAAAATCCCATTAGTCAAACTCTCATAATTCAAGAGATACCTGTATTTCAAGTGCTAAAAAACAACATCTTAAAGTACACACTGTCATCAGGTGGAAAAAATACACATGAGATTCTTCAAAAATGTCAACATTTGTGTTCCACAGAAAATATAACATCATATGGTGAGTAAATAATGACATAGATTTAGTTTTTGTTTGACTGGATTCTTGAACTGCCATCTACCAGGTACACAACCAGCAAATCACATCCCATGTACAATAGTGCTGACAAACAGTGTTGTGTAGTATCCAAGCTCAGTGGATTTGAGATCTGTTCGCCCTGTATGTGAGCACAGAAGCCTGTCAGTGTGGAGCCTCATACATCAGCTGAGTGTAGCCTATCTTCCTCATCTCTGTGGTAATAACGTTTCCCATCAGTGCTGTAATGGATCACCTCCAGACTTCATCTGATTGAGAGGGTGAGGGGAGGCTGGTGCTAGCCAGCGATCCAGGCTGGCTCCGTCTCAGCATCGCTCTTCCTCAGGGAGCCACCTCGGGGGCTTAATGCACTATTGATTTGTTTAGCTAATATATATTTTTTTTTCCCTCTTTCCACAGTGGAGGGTTTATATTCTGTCAGTCTTTGATGTCTCGCACAGGATAGTGTTTATGAAAGGACTAAAATTCACTCTTTTTCTTTAGACACAGAGAAGTAATAAACATCCTTTTGTGACATCACATTTAGGCATATATATTGATCCTTGCATTGTGAAGGTTAGAAACCTGGCCTTAAAGTCACTGGGTTCTAGCATTAAACAGCTTTCCGTCTTTTGAAAAAGGTTCTGTACTTTTTTTTTATTCTTTCCCGGGAGGACCTCTTGGGAAATGGAAACTGCTTTGAAAAAGTAATCAAATCTCAGGGGCAGCAAAGCCATTGAGTTTTCCCCTAAGAGCTTGGCTCACTTTGTTCTCGTCTAAAAAATTTTTAGAAATAAAATGATACTTGGAGATACATCTGCAGTCATGCACCTTCTGGTTTCTTCTCCTGTCAAAATGCTCCGTCATCCACCAGGGATGGAAAAGGTCAAACAAATGTTAATTGGAAATCGAATTTTGACCGAAACGCTAAATGTAAATGGAAAACATCCTGTAGACAAAACAGCCTGTTCTGCAGCGCTCTTGACATGTCATTAATGCAACAAAGCCTAATTAGCATTGTTAATCAGCATTTTCATCTGTATTACAACAATTAATGGAACTGGAAGGCTATGCTACATCTTCTCCGTGAAGAATTAATTATTAGCAATCAGATTACATTAGCCCAGCAAAAGTGGTTATAAATGCTCTGTGAAGGAGAGCCTGTAATGAGATGGCAAAGCAATCTGACTAACTCCCTTGCAGCAAATCTAAAATAAACTTCATCAGTTATGAATATATGGAAATAGAGTGTGTACGCTTTGAAAGGCTACTGATTTTTTAAAGAGTGAGCCAGAGTTTTAAAAACAGCAGCTGGCAAACAAAGAAAATCTTAACACTAAGAAATGCACAGCCTAATCAAATTAGATAAAGAATATGGCCTTGTTTTATAAAATACAATGAGCATGCATTGGTACCTGAAGACATCTCGTCCTTGCCTAATTCTTATGATAAACTGGTGAAGGGAAGGTTCATAGCCTAATAGAGGTTAAGCGTTTTGCTCAAAGCATAGAAGAAGTGGTCCTTGAGGAATTTGAACTTGTGGGACTAATGTTCCTGATCAATGAGACATGCACTCCTAAATACCACTACTGCCCTACAAAGGGGCAACAGAAACATTACAATTGAAAATACATTTCAGAAATCTAAAAGCTAATGGTTTGACCTCCAGCTCTAATGTGAGATGAACAAAATGCCAGAACCTTGCTACAAAGGTTATGCTCATGAGGGATGCACTTAACGTTTGACTATGACTACATGACATTATTTAGAAGCCTTTCCATTGCAACGCCTGCCTTGCATGTACATACAAAAACAGTAATGTTGTGAAATATTATTACAATTTAAAATAACTTTTTTCTATCTTATTATATTTTAAAATGCAATTTATTCCTGTGATGGCAAAGCTGAATTTTCAGCATCATTACTGCAGTTTTCAGTGTCACATGATCCTTCAGAAATCATTTTAAAATGCTGATTTGCTTCTCAAGAAACATTTCTTATTATTATCAATGTTGAAAATAGTTGTGCTGCTTAATATTTTAGTGATACTGTACATTTTTTTTAGTATTCTTTGATGAATGGAAGTTCAAAAGAACAGCATTTAAAAATTATAAATGCCACTTTTGATCAATTTGATGCATCCTTACTGAATAAAAGTATTAATTTCTTTCAAAAAACGGGTATATATAAAAGGCTTCCAAATGGAAAAAAATAAATAAATCAACTTTCTAAATATAACGTTTTAATTTTTTTTTTAAAAGTCTTTGAAGTCTTTTTGAACTTTATATATATGTTGTTTGAGATGATTATCATTTAAAAACTTTGGTAACACTTTACAATAAGGTTCATTAGTTAACATTAGTTAACTATATTAGTTAACATGAACTAATAATGAGCTTTATACAGCATTTATTAATCTTTGTTAATGTTAATTTCAGCATTTACTAATACATTATTAAAATCTTGTTAACATTAGTTAATGGACTGTGGACTTATTGCTACTGACCTATACAGCCCTAAATGGTTTAGCTCCTGTGTATTTAACTGATCTTCTATTGCCCTACAATCCTTCACGCTCTTTAAGATCACAAAACTCTGGACTTCTGGTTGTACCTAGGATATCTAAGTCCACTAAAGGAGGGAGAGCGTTTACACATTTGGCTCCTAAACTCTGGAATAGGCTTCCTGATAATGTTCGGGGCTCAGACTCAATCTCCCAGTTTAAAAAAGAGGAGGAGAGAGGAACGTAAACATAGTAAGGGAAAACAATTCCTTACAAACTTCTTTTAAAAGAGACCAAGTGAGAACCTATATTGTTCAAGCGAAACGACGGCGACCTGTATGCCTCTATTTATGTGTAAATAGATGTTTGCTGCACGAGAGCCTGCTTTTTCCTACATAATGAGAAACAACCTGTTTCTAAGCCAGTGATATCGTATTATAAACACCGAAGTAACATGAAAAGTGAGACAAATCTTTAGAGATAAATTGTAAATTTATGTAAACGATGTTTGTGTGGATCTTACATTAAAATATGAATATGAGCAAACATAAGAATTATAAACGTGAAATTATAAACAAAATTCTGCAGCTCATATTAATGTTGCTGATAATGATTGAAGATAGAGTGTAGTCAGGCAACTACTGTTTACAAATCCAACACATTTTAAACATGTTACAGAAGTGACAAAAAAATATTTGAGAAATATATATTAAAATAATATCACAAGTGCCATCCTTACTATGTATACTACTCAGCAGCTATTATTCTTAAACTATACACATGTAACTGGTGGTAGCATAAATATCAGACATGTAATATAGGCTATGGCTCAGGGTAATATCAATCCTGTGTTCATCATGCTTGAAGAGGTACCTACACTGTTAAACAGTTTAGAAAGATTGTAATGTTTTGGAATACAAGGCACAATGTCTGTTATTAAGACAATTCCAGTTAAATATTGTTAAACTGTTATTTTTATGTCTAAGGGGGTGCTCTATTTAAGTATAGCCAATTCATACACAAATATGAGTGTTACATGTTAAAATATGAGTGATACATGATATGCAGTAAAAACCGTTTTTCTATCATTAGTTATAGTTGTACACTATTATTTTTTTTTTAAAAAAGAAGTGTGATAAATAGCGTGGATCATGGGATGCTCGGTGGCAACGGGGCCCCCACACACTGTCTTTGCATAGGACCCAAGATTTGGTGCTACGTCCCTGCTCATATCAGATCAATTGCACATGACTATCTTTGCTTAATGTTATGAACAGCAGCTACGCTAATTATTCTCCATTTGCTTTTCTGTTTTATCTCGGGACACCCGTCCCGAGGTAACTAGAGACTACATCAGCTTCAGTTTGGATCCAGCCTCTTATGAAGACTTCAGATGACCAACACCTTTGAAGAGACGGCGCCAACTCCTGCGAGGACTTCAGATGACGCAAACTCTGGAACAACATGCACATTCCCAAATTTCTATATATCCTAATTATTGTTATCACGTAATCATTACTTCCACGAGCTCATTGTTTCTACCTTAAATTAATTCGCTAACAGTGATTGTAAATTAAATTATTACATTGTTAGCTAACTGTGTGATTATATGTACATTTCTGAAATTACATAATTTGGACAGTCAACTCTGATAACAGATCACTCTAAATTATAATGTTGACATGCATTCTCTGTAAAGCTGCTTTGAAGCGATATGTATTGTGAAAAGCGCTATACAAATAAATGTGAATTGAATTGTGAACTAACATAAACAAAAAATGAACAACAACTATAACAATAACTAACATTAACGAAGATTAGTAAATACAGTAACAAATGTATTGCTCATGGTTAGCTCATGTTAGTTACATGAACTAATGTTTAACTAATGTACCTTACTATAAAGTGTTACCAAAACTTTTAATGATCTTATAGCTTTAGATTGGGAATATGAGTAAATAATGACAGAGTTTTCATTCATATCAATCATAGCAATTATGCTAAAAACATAGCATAAACATTTTTTTTTAACATTTTTTTAAAAACATTTTGAAGCTTTGTTTTAAATAAAACAAGTGACTCAAGTGAAGTGAGTCAATACGTGGAAAGTCGTGTCGGCTCCAATTACTTTCAGCTTAGGTGCTGAATTTAAGTAGCTCATTGGTGGAATTTAGGGGGAAATAAGAATGAGAGGAAGAGTTTGCTCCTCCATTAGAAAGAGCGACTGGTGGAGAACTGTGGTCTTGTGTGAATTAGCCAGAGGAGAAGGAGAGACTGGCCCCCTAACCTTCATTAGCTACTGTCAGTTGGCTGTGTCAAATTGGACAAAGCTTGTCGCCAGATAGCGGCCGAGTGCCCGCAGGGAAAGGGACGAAGACAAATTGCCACCACAAAGAGATAAGGCCGTTATTAGAATCCTTCCTATCTCCAACAAATGAGGAAAGAGCACCCCATTAAAAAGCAGCCTGAAGAGTACATGACATCCCCGTTCCATACAACGCTGACATAATAGCGCATCTCTGTTTTTCTCTGGGTGGACCTCAGTTTGGCTGCAGACATGATAACTATTACTCTCCCACAATGAACAGGATGCGTTACAGGAGTCAGACGACTACTGCGTGATGAGCTTTTGTAGTGAAATACTGATATTCAGGTTTCAGCAAAATGAAAATGATGCTTGTATTCAAGGACAGTGATATGTGGTGAACAACAGTTAAAATGACATTCCAGTGACCAGTTTATGGCAGGGCCCCTCTTTAACTGCTAGTGTGGAAGAAGATGTGCCACACTGTGATTGGATCCTTGCTGAGTACACATAAATAAATGGTCAGCAACATCAGATAAGATGCTAAGGCAACTGCCAGACACCTGTTACATGGCAGAAAGAGGGACCTTCTGCACCCACCACCACCAAAGAGAGAGCTTCTCATTGGACTACAGGTTAACTCTAACCATCAAACTCATTCCTAAGGTTTAGGCAAGAACAGCCATAAAAATTCCTTCAGGACCTCTCAGATGCAGCAGCAGTGGCTGAAACAAAACGGGCTTTCGCACCAAATAGTTCTAGGAACTCAGTTATAGGAACTAGACACTAGGATAGTTCCCTGAGAACTAATTTATCCCCAGAGCCATGTTCCTGGTTGCATTCGCACCGGGAATAGGAACTCTGAAGCGGCCGACAGCGGTGTCTTTAAGCTCGGCATTTATAAACGGTAAAAATCAATGGATGGAGGATGCTGTGATCGTAGCTGTCTTTGTTGTGTGTCGTGGGTTTCCTGATAACGGATATGGAATGTAAACACATAATTTACATGACTGAAAGAGCAAAAAAGTGGGGCTAAGAGACAAAATCTCTTATGACAACTTTTAGTATTACATATCATCGAGGCGGAGAAAAGAACACAACCCTGCAAACAACAGGTAAATGCCGTTATCGCTGTTTTCCATGTTCGTGAAGTAAATATGTTTACACGGCTTGTTTGACATGCGTTTGACCAATCAACGTACATTCACGTCACTGATAGTTCCTATAGTGCTGGTTTAGACCCTACTCTGAAGTAGGAGCTAATTTAGTTCCCACAAAAGGAGTTCCTAGAACTAAAATCGTTCCTAGTTCCTGTGGTGCGAACACGGCAAAATCCGGGTACTTCAGCTAATAGTTCTAGGAACTATGAAAAGGTTCTTCCGGTGCAAAAACCCCTAAAGAGAGGCCACAGAGATCTATCTAAAGCTATTCATACCTATGTTTGGAGACCTTAAATTGATATAAGCTGCAACACATCCACCTCATCTTCATACAAAGTACAGTTTATGCCTTATTGCCTTTAATAATTTGAAAGAAGTTTGGTAAAGGAATAACGCATGAGTAAAACGTTAAAGACACAGTTTTAACACTGATGCAAATGAGTTCCACACTAGGGCTGAGAACACCGTGGCTACTTCTCACACCAGTGGCCAATCACACTCCAGGATTGGAAAGGTGCCAGACTTCAATCTCCTCCTCATCAGACACACCCCTATTCTGTGTTTCCAACTCAACGGGGAAGGAGACATTAACAGACACACCATGTCCTGAGTTTCTGACCTGATGAGAAAAGAGACTACAAGACAGTTAAGGTTAAGCTTTTGTAAGCAAAACCTTTTATACTGCTTTCGACTGTACTCAAGCTGCAAAAGGACCTCATCTGACCCTTACCGCTCCTCCGGCAGCGCAGCCCAGTCCACAAAGGACCTCTGCGTCGGCAGACATTGCCTGACCCACGTCTCCTCAGATGCAGCCAGCCTGCAAGGGAACCCGTGAAGATTCATCTGACCCGGCTGTCCATTCCACCCTTTAAGGACCCTCTTGGCACAACCGAAGTTCAGCATCCTCCAGTCCAGCATGGCAACGACTGCTGGATCGCAACTCTGAGCTCTTTCCACTGCACGCTATCCACATCACCAGTGGAAGACGTCTCTGCCGCCAGGCTGATCATCCGACTATGTGGAACATAAATAAAAACTTACCAAACCTCTTTCTAGAGACCTTGGCATTACTTTATACCTGCAGCATTTTTTTTCTAACTTGCTTAGATAACAGCTGGGATCAGCTTGTTACAAATAATAGGTATATTACATTTATTTATCACCAGTCATTAAGTGGTTTCCCATAAGAAGCATTTCCATACAGATCTCTTCCATTGCTACATTCAGTTCAACATCATTCCATCCATTCTGTGTTCACATCACTTATTTGTTTTTTATGGTTTAATTCAGTATTTTCCATTTTAGTTATTAGTTTATTATGGTTTATGGCAGTGCATATTCATTATTAGCATTATTGATAGTTGTGGTATTTACTCTTGCATATTTATTGTTAATAAATTTCATTTTAATTCATTCATTCACTTCCTTGTGTTGATGATCAAAGACTCTACTAGTTGTTCAGATTCTCATAAATCCTTCAGATAAATCAGCTGACCAACTCTCTCCAGTTTACATTAATTCTAAATTATCGAACAGCTCTTTGGGAGTGTTCTTATTTTAAGATAGTAGCCACACTTTAAGTGACATATGATCAAAAATCACTACGTCATTGGTGACTTGAGTAGAAATCACAACAGATAGATCTGAGAGAAGGTGACCGGAGCCACAAAGTTCCTGCAAATGACACTGGGATAATTTAAATGGTAGTCAGAGTGACATTTCATGATCACAGATGGACCTTTTCCAGGAGAGGAAGCGTGCTTGGACAGAGAATGAACATATGGCCAAATAACAATTTAAGGGAAAAGGGAAAAAAAGATTCTCATGTCTGTGGACTCTCACCACAGCTGGTTTTAAATCACCGCACTGATGTTTATGCTTCCGTGCACTGACTGTCTAGACTGCCATTACATATGTTATGATCCAGACAACCAGATCAGGCAGTTTGTACCACAGTATTCTATCAATCAATAAATTTCCAAGACCTTCTTCGAATTGCATAAGTCAGCTTGTTTGGTTGATCCATGCATTTATGGGTCTGGAGATTAGCCAGATGTTTTGCAGACCCACAGGGCTGATGCAAGGCGCTGTTATTGGGAGACTGAGGCTGTTTGCCTGAGGCGAGCGGTGTTTGAATAAAAACCCAGGAAATGTTTGAGGAAGTTTAGCTTTCTCAGACAGAAATCAAATAAATGTTTAATTCAAAACTCCCTATAGCTATCTTTTTTTTTTCCAGTTGTACTCCATGTCACCCCAATCCATCCAACAAAAACAAAGTTTCTACGTACAAGAAAGCGACAGCTTTCTATGAACATCCCCTGAGACAGACAGATGTTTTCAGTGCACCCTGTGCTGTCCCACTGAGTCTGCGCACTCACACACACGTTGGTATATGTGGTTTACGGGGACTCTCCATAGGCATAATGGTTTTTATACTGTACAAACTGTATATTCTATCCCCCTAGACAAAACCTACCCCTAAACCCATCACAGAAAATTTCAAAAAAACACAGTTTTGTATGTTTTTTAAGCCATTTGGTTTACGAGTACAGAGGAAGTGTCCTCATAAACAGGGGTGCACATAACTTTTTTGGTCTGGTTCTCAAGGGAGCACCTGGAGATGTTGCTTGGTACTCACACTTTACATGACACACTTATCCTAAAAGCTGTCCTCATCACTTTCCTCCTGACTCTCTCCTCACTATCTTCTTTTCTCTCGAACATGGTAGATGATGATTTTTTTTTTCTTCTAACATTAATGACAGACAACAGCAATATTAGGCTGCTGTCACTTTAAGAAGGAAAGCACGGACCGAATAACTGACACACATCCGGTTTCTTTCTCAACTGTTCACTTATGACATAACCGAGAGAATACTTGCCGAGACAGGTATTTTGACATAATTTTGTGTGTATGTGTCCATTCAAGCGCAAGTAAACGTGAAAGAGGAATTAATTCGGTGTTCGAGCGCTGTCTGACTCTCTGCGTCACGCGTTTTGGGGGTGTGAGGCTGTGCGCACAGATAACAGCTCGCGAGTCCCGAATTTCACCTCTTCTTCCGCTTTTAAAATCGTTTGAATGTGTTAAATGGCGAGACAAAACATATCCAAATGATAAACTTTCACTCTATGATGGTTAAATTTAGCAGTTAATCCGCGAATCACACGCGTGCCGAACCGTTGGACCTTATCCGTACGGATCACGGATTAACTGCGATCCGTTGCACACCTAATAATTAAAGAACACACTTATCATCATGATTGCTATCTTACCAGAGATGGAGAAAAATCCCTCCATGTTTTCTGGTGCGCATCGTTTATTTTTACCACACATGCGCACCGTACCACTTATGTGCACCCCTGCTCATAAACCATGTTTACGTTGTAATACCCATGTCATTATACACATTTGTGTCCTCATAAACCACATATGCCAGAACACACACACACACAAAGGCCAGTTTTATGGACTTGACCAATCTGCAGGGCTGCTGGAAAATGAAAGCATGTTTTAGGCTTCTCAGTGCTTTTCTTTCATTATAAGTGCACAGAAATGTTGGGTGGAAAGTCTCAAATTGATTTGTCTGCACAGCTGCACAGACTAACATCATCCTCTTTGAGATGCGTTATTATAATAGTCCATAATGCTGAGAGGTAATTACTGTTCAGCCAAACATATAGATCTGTTCTGTGATTCAAAGTCTCATTTCCACTTACTATAGACTACTTCAGCTATTCCTGCAGAACGAAATGATAAATTCACCATACCATACTGTACAGCTGATTTTTCATGCAATTTTAGAGCTTCTAAAAGTTCTGTGTCGACTAAGAGCATAGGACTGAAGGCCCTGATGTACTCTCGTCAAATTTCTTCTCGTTCTTTGCTAAGGGTTAAACAAAAGTTTGAACTAGCCGAGTCATATTGTTTGCAAACATTCCAACAGAACCCCATACTGTTGGGAGTATTTGTAGGCTGTATGCTGTCCTCCCAATAACACAACACAACTTAAAGTTTCTTAATCGCTCTTTTCTCATCACTGTCATTTTTGTTGTGTTACTGGGAGGATAGTATAGCATACAGCATATATTTACATAATCATCTAACCACTGATCATAGAGATCATAGGCATGTGCATTTACCAGATCTGCAATTCAGCACTCCATTCGTCATCACGTTTATTTATACCAGTGCTTCACACTGTATCTCAACTTTACAGTATTAAATATGAAAAAAAAAGTGTCGCAAAGCTCTTCAATTTCAGGATTTAATTACAGCTTCGGTTTCATAAAGCAGCTCTTCAGTGTATTCACGTTTTTGTGTCTTACCTCGACAGATTAAGTAAAAAAATGAATATAAAACTGAAAAAATGTCCTCATAAAAGACAGTGGAGTCTCAGAGCACACCCACCATCATGGACCAATGGCAGTTTGAAGGTGTTTAACAGCCAGCACAAAGTTTTCTAGACAATTTTAAACCAAATGAACTCCAAACAAACTTCGTCTTGACCAGATTTTGTTCGAAATTATGTCACACCTGTTTGCTCTTTGTTTTCACTTGAAATATATCAGGGTTTTTAAGGGCTGAGTAACTTTAAAATTACATGAAAAATAACACTTCATATATTTCCATAATAGCCAGTATAGCAAACATAGTTACACGAGTTATAATTCTCTACTTTCTCATTGCTTCCTGTAATGAAGTCAAAAATGCCAACTCTTAGATTCATATATTTTAAAACACATATTCATGTTTGCATATACATGAACTACTGTACTGAACTTTTTGAAAAGAAAGTTCCCTGAGAAATTCTTGTTCTGTAATGTTTAATTAATCTACTTTATTGAAACATCAGGCTAATGATATGCTGCACCATGATTTCAACAGAATGGATCAAAACATCTTGGATACCAGTTGTCATGCTTAATGTGGCGTTCTTCTGGATGGATTGAGAAAACACGGAAAGCACAACATTTACAACACTGCAGTTTAATCAACCACAAAATTTTTTTTATTTTGATTAGACAAAAGCATAATGAAAATACAAAAAAGATTACCAAAATCTCCTCAAGACAAATATTTACAAATTTATAGTGTAACTGCATTAACTGGAAAGCTGCACCCAGTGTTCCTGCTAGTGATTTCTCTTTAGTGCACTGAAAATTTACAGAACTAGCAACTACATAAAACAACTTGGTATTTAACATGGTCTAAGGTCTAAATCTTATTTGGACACAATTGCCCACCCTTACCCACTGGAACCGAGCTCATACTCGCTCACAGAGCTTAGAGCTACAGTAATGTGGAGTGAGACAGCTGAAGGAGAGAAATGGGTGGCACTGTGAAAGGCGATTAGGGTTCCCAGCGGTCGCCATGGTGCAGAGGATGATTGATGTGATTAATAAAGCTGTCGTGATCATTGCTCTCAGTGCCAATCTGAGAGTTAGGCCGAGTGTTTCCGCTCAAACACAGCAAATATCTCCCACTGGCATGCTGAGCTCTTACCTAAACCCTCCCACCCGATTGAGTCCCTCATAGAAATCTGCGGCCACTAAAAATACAGCTTATCGAAGATTTGTCTGTAAGATGTTTTTGGGAAAAAAAATAATGCTCTTGTGATCACCAAGGCTGGATTTATTCACAATAATGAATTAATAATATTAATTCACAAGATTATAACAGTGATATTGTGAAATTTAAATTTTATGTACAATTTATACACAATTTATACAATTTAAAATAATAGTTTTCTGTTTGAATATATTATAATTATATATAATATATATATAATTATATATAGTTATATATAATTATTCCTGATGGCAAAGCTGAATTTACAGCAGCCATTACTCCGGGCTTCAGTGTCACATGATCCTTTAGAAATCATTCTAATATGTTGATTTGCTGCTCAAGAATCATTTCTTTTTATGATCAATGTTAGAAACAGTTGTGCTGCATACATTTTTCAGGATTCTTGAACGTTTAAAAGAACAACATTTTTAGTACTTGAAGTATAAATCTTTAGTAACAATGTAAAAGTCTTTACTGTCACTTTTGATCAATTTAATGTGTCCAGCTTGTGAATAAAAGTAATAATTTCAAAAAATAATCATAATAATACTAATTACTGATTACTGTAGGTCCACATGTAAAGTGTCGCTATGTAGTTTGCCTAGCAAGAGTCTTGCAAACAAAAGGGCCTTATGGGGCAATAAACCATTGTACCCTTAAGCCATACAATTAATTTGAAGTCGCTCCAAGAGGATTGTGTTTGGGGAAATGCTAAATGGTGACTACTAGAAGGAGCGAATCGGTTGCTCGTTGTTATTTTCTGACATACACATCATATAGTGCCAGACAGAGTTCGTTTCTTCTGTTATTACCTGTAGACCCTTTGGCCACAGTGGGTTTCGGTATCAAATCAAATGGAACATGTGACATGAGGGCCTAAACAATGAAAAACAAATAGGAGGTCTCACTTCATTGAGCAGCCTAATGGGTATGTGAATTGAAAGCTGCATTCAATTTTGTTTGTGTTTTTCTTTGACATTTAAAGGGTAAAAAAGAACAAAATCATCACAAACACTCTCTTAGGGTCTCCGGGATGATCACTTTTAGACTAAAGCCACACATCTCGAAAATGCTTTTTCTTTTCTTTTCTTTTTTTTTTGCTTGAAAATCAATTTTAATCTAAGAAGGCGAAAACTCATTTTTTTCACTTGTTTCTCTATGTGATGGCTTATTATGCATTCGGGTACTCAGATGAGCTATTGTGTCGAATACACTGGTGTAATCACAAAGTTACCATCGTATTGTCTGTAGGCTGTTCAAACAGAGCATGCAGGAAGACTTGATCAATGGCGATATGCAGTGTAATTAATCTAGACTTGACCTGTAGGTCAGCAGGTACCAGAAGGTGACTGAATGGAGTGGCTAAATATGCAATTAGAATCTTTTGTAATTGCTTTTGACCTCAACTGTCAGTTCTTGTTTGGGCAGGTCTAGTTTAGGAGCGCTTGAAAGGAAATTACAGAATGGGCAACAGTCGAACGGGTTCTAGTATTTGATGTATAAAATTTACTTGGATTATAAGTTAACGTTAACAGCAGAAGTTCTTGAGATGATGGTGCATGTTTTTGTGTAGAATAGAAAGCTGATTACCCATTCCTTGCCAGCAGAGCGGTTCTGGTCCATTACAAGAGAGAACAATTTAAGTCTTGAAAGATGCTGTTTAGTTACAAATCCAGCCATTATGTTTAGAAAATGAGCACAGTTAAGCTGTTCAGAGATGAAAATGCTGCAGCTAACAACATGCTGTCACACCCCAAGGAAGAAAATTTACTCAGCCACTTCAATTCAAGTATGCTGGAGAAAAGAACTGAATAACAACAAACAAAAAGTAACAAACTGTATGAAAGGAAGAATGATTATTAATACATAAAGGTATTAGATTCAATCTGACATGCCGTACTGTTCGGTTTTCTTTCAAGTAAAGAATCCATTTGATTACTTTGCCTCGGTGCAGTGCCTTTAGAGATAGTTGTCAAAAAAGAAACTAAAGGTAAAGCTGACATGATTCCGGACGAGGTAATGAGTTTTGTTCAAGCTGGCTTTCGAAGCAGGCTGCTGGGTGAGCAAATTGAGGGAAAGCCCAGAGCAAACAGCTGTCCTCTAACTATCTACAAAATAATACTGTCCTTACCTGAAAGGAGTATTCCAGGTTCAGGACAAGTTAAGCTCAGTCAACATGGCATTGATTACCACGAAAATAATTTCCATTTGTCTGTCCTTTAAAACGTAAAAGAAAATGTTGCTTTTTCCAACCTTTTCTGTGTAAAAAAAAAAAAGGTTTTACATCTTTGTTGTTATGATAATGTAATGCTGTAAAAACTAAAATGCCTGTAAAAATGATAATTTAACAGCTTAAATAATATACAAGTTTTAACAGAATAATACATTTAAGTGTGTTTATAAAAAAATATAAGCTTCATTTTGCTTTCAAACCCTCTAAAAATTGGTGATTGCAAGTGCCCCACTATAACCTCAATTTTTGCTTTTTGTTTAAAAAAAAAATAAATAAAAAGGCAAAAACGTTTTTTTGTGGTAATCATTGTCACAAATGTTGGCGATTAAACTTAAAGGGATAGTTCCCCCAAAAATGAAAATTATGATTTACTCACCTTCAAGCGAGGTGTATATCTTCTTTCAGACGAACACAGTCGGAGTTATATTATAAAATATCCTGGCTCTTCCAAGCTTTATAATGGTAGTGAATGGCTCTCCTGATTTTGAAGTCAGAAAAAATGCATCCATCCATCATAAAAGATATCCACATGGCTCCAGGAGGTTAATAAAGGACTTCTGAAGCGAAGCGATGGGTTTTTGTAGAAAAATATCCATATTTAAATCTTTAAAAACTACAATAACTAGCTTCCGGCAGATGGCCCACGAAAATCGATTTACGCCAAAAGAGTAATCTCTGACCTGACGCATGACTTATTGGCGAACGGAAGTGCTTATTTTATCGCTTTAAACCTGCATATTCCTTTTAGCTCTTTCTTAAAGAGACAGTTCACCCAAAAATGAAAATTCTGTCATCATTTACTCACCCTAATGTCGTTGCAAACCTGTATGATTTTCTTTATTCTGCAAAACACAAAAGAAAATATTTTGGAAAATGAAAAAGAAAAAAAAAGTCATACGTTTTGAAAAATGACAAAAAGGTGAGTAAACGATGACGAAATTTTCATTTTTGGGTGAACTATCCCTTTAAAGCATTGGGCCTTGTTATTGCATGTGCAATGGCAAATCCTACCCCCATTCACTGTGACGTTAATATTTTATACAACTGTTAGACATGATAAAATGCCCCTGGCTTTGGTTAGAGCACTGTTTTTTCCATCCCTTTCTCCATCTCTTTTCTTTTCCCCTTTATATTACGTTGGATACTTCTGGGACTTTAAATAACTACTGCCCTCATTATCCAAATATGGAAGTGCACAGCGTATCACATAATTAATTTGATTAGTGTGTATTTATCTCAAACCATTTCTGCACAGATACACACAGCGGGGCCGGAGATGTGAATCACATCTGCCTCCAGTGAAGTTGTTTCAGAACATTCATGTAATATCACCTTTTGCAAGGTTTGTCATCTCATCCCCCTGGGGCCAAATCTTGCCCTGGAGAGTAGGTTGGATAGGAATAAAAGCAGCACAGATTTATGGGGCCAGACCACAGCATTACGGACCACTGAGTAGTGAGAAATGAAGTGTTTAAAATGAATAAAAAAGATGTCACTAACCTGTATATTGTATAACACTCTACAGAATGCCACGTACAATATGCATCTCAGACCAAGTGACGGCTAGGGTGGAAAAGAATAAATAAAACATTTTTTTCATTGACAAAATCCTGGGTGTTGAAATGCAATCATTATTGGATCAGGCTGATCCCTAAGTCTCAGCTTTCATTTCTCTAACGCACAGTTGCTCAAACTCTCTCTCTGTGACGGAGGGGTTTAGGATAGTTAAGATGATGTGGGTCTCTCTGCTACTCACAGCGTGTGTTTAGAACAGTGACCCCCCCTCATACCGCCTGTCAGCTTAGTGTCTGTTGCAGGCTCCAGCTTTCCCTCTCTCACTCTCGCCTGTCTTCACCACCCAGTGCAAATCCCTCTCTCCCTACTGACTCTGCTCTCAAAGCTTCAAACTCAGTTCTGTGTGGTTTTAAAATTGTACTCACCAGATCATAAAAATGCAATTTATGCATGCACATTCACACAGACACACAGGAGCACACCCATTTACACTTGCTTGCATAAACACACTTCTGTATCCCTTAAGAAGATTTATAACAGTTCTGTCAGGACACTACCTTTAATGGATATATAATGGGAAAAAACGTATAAAGTAGTTGGGTCGCAGGACTGTTCTGGGGTGCATTTCCCAAAGCCAACTATATGGTTGCAAGTTCCGTTGTTACCAACAAATTTCAACTGAACTTGTTGGCTAACAGTTCTTTTGGGAAGCGCACTCCTGATTGATAATGGGGAAACCAAACAATGCTAAATACAAATAATACAATGTGACCAATTATAGTTAGGATAGTAAATAATATACTTCTAAAGGGGAGGAAAAACACAAAATCATGGAGGGTAAATAGTTTGGGTATCCAGCATATGTTATTAATTAATCATAACATCATAGTGACATTACAATGTTTGATTTAAAAGACATTTACAATGAACAACTTTGATATTATGCTACACTCTAAAAAATGTTGGGTTAAAAATAACCCAAGTTGGGTTGAAAATGGACAAACCCAGCGATTGGGTTGTTTTAATCCAGCGATTGGGTCCTTTTAACAGTTAAGGGGTTTTCCCGTGACTGACAGCGCTAATCAAAGCATTTGTCAGTTGCGTTTTGTTACGTGGCGTGTTCACTACAATTCAGTCTTTTCAATGTAAAAGTTTTCGCTACTGACTGACACACTCATAAAGACAGTCTTTACCACCATCTAATGGCATAATAATGTTCTGTACTTCTGTTGCTGTTCACGGTCAGGGACTATTTTTCCGGCGGAAGGAAGGCTTTTAGTGATTTTACTTCATGAAAGTTGCATTGATTTGTATTATGTGGCAACCGTTTTATAAAAGCTTCACGTCGTGCCTAACAACACCCTTCAGCCGTGACTTATTCACGATACAGCACAGCCTCTCGTACCTTATTGCTAACATATAAACATATATATATATATATAAATTATTTAAACTAGTTTACACATTTTTTCCCCATTATATTTCCATTAAAGGTAAAGAGTGTCCTGCTAGAACTATGTTGTTATATATCTTCTCAAGGGATGCAAAAGTGTGTTTATGCAAGCAAGTGTAAATAGGTGCGCTCCTGTGTGTCTGTGTGAATATGCATGCATAACACACACACACACACACACACACATACAAATGAGTGTACAAGTCCACCCCTGATACTTTGCATCCACATAAGTTGCTGAGTTACTGGCGGCACAGACAGTCCCAAAGCTTCTCATCCATTTGATAATGTATATGTGCGTGTGTTGAGGACGTTTACAGTCATGTGGGCTGCTGCAACAATCATCCAACTTCCACGGGCAACAGTAACCATGGCAACTGGCATTCTAGAGGCCCGCAGCACACAGTCAGGCCTGAAATGTATAAAATATCAAAACATTGTGCTGTAATTCTTCAAACTCTGCACAGCACAACCATGACATATATATTTGAACAAGGCAGTGATGCCGGAGCATGGATGTCTAATCTATAACTGAAGGAACACAACGCTTGGATAGTGAACAAGAGAAGTATTGTTTACATCCTCATACAATGGCGTACCTGTAACACCTCTGAGAGCACATCACGCCAATAACAAAACAGAATAATGAAACGAGCCACAGGGCCAGATCTCACAGGAACAGGGAGAGAAAATCACTTACTGCCTTCAATGATTAGAAAATGTGCATGTGACAAGCTAAGATGCATCTCTGTCAATGCGTTGATTTATAAGAGTGGGAGGGGAAGACAGTGGGGTGCTTTAGGAATGAAACCTTGTGCAAATGAACACAGATGCTGAAGGGAGGGAAAGGGATTTCAGCTTTCTTTCATTATTAACAGAAGGACTTTTCAAGATTTAACATTCATTCTGTTTCCTTTGACATACTAGGACATTTACATTGTATTGAAGAAGAATATGAATAGGGTATAAGCAGATATGCAAAACAATCTTATGGTTAGATCCTGTACTATGGGATGTGAACTGAAATGGACAGATAATCTTTGCACAGTGATGACAATGTACAAAAAAGTCCCATTAAAAAGATAAAGAGCATTAAGAGAGCTTATTTACGGAAATGATGCACCATGAAATATGCAGGAAGATCATAATTCAAAACACTTTTGTGATTTCTAATCCACCTACTCGGTGAAGGAGAAAGAGAGTGAACCAAGCAAAATAAAAGATTATTCTGTTTATTTTTTGTTTATTTATTTATTTATTTATTTTTGAATGCCAAACCATTTTCAAGAGAAGTTTGAGGATCATAACTCCTGAGCAAAATGGTATTATCTGTCATTTTAAGGTTGATGACTATGCACTGAATGTAATCTATAATTCATTTAGCCTGTGGGGGAAAAAAAGCATTTTTGTCATTTTCATGTTACGCATCAGAAATGTCAAATTTACACAATTTAAGTCCAATTTCTAGTACTACACTTATTAAAAGCTTTTTGTTTATATTTGATCCTTAGTACCGCAGAAGTACTGTAATTTTAAATGTAGTAGACACATTTATTCTGATCTACCTTTAAGGCAGGTCAAATATAAACATTTCAGTTATACACAATATTTTGTGATTCATTTTTCATTGGTTCTCATAACCAGGGCATGGAGACTACCAAAACTAAAGCTGTGGATGTCCGGTTTGTCCTTTATGTGAGTTCAGATACAAGAACCTGCCAACACTAGCAGACCTGAACTCCTGCACACCTGCAGCTAATGGCAGGTTTATTCATGTGCCAGAACACATACCGAGCCAGAGACGGAGAAAGAGTGAGGGGGATGGGAGGACATGAAAGGGTAAGGAAAGCACAGAAAATAGAAAAAGAGAAAAAGACAAGAATACATTAAGAAAGCGAAGGTTAAACATCGTAAGAGGATGATGAACTGCCTGATCTTTAAAGAAACTGTTCAACCAAAAACAAACCTTCTGTGTCATTTTCTCACCGTCATGATGTTTCAAACTTTATTTGTTCTGTGGAATACAAAAAGGTGAATTTTTAAAGAATATCTTTGCCAATATGAGGACTAAGGATGTTCAGCTTTTAAAAAATGATGCAAAACACCATGAAAATATTATAAAAGCAGTCCATACAACTAAGTCAAAGACCACCACTGATGAATATAACGCTCAGATGGTCTTTGCTATAAAACACTATTTCTTAAACCAATTAATCTTAATTATTTCTCTATATCTACAAAATTAATTAATTTAGGGTCAAACCTTAGAAAGCAAAGTGGGTTTCTTAAGCTGATAATTCATCATTCCATTGTGCTATTCTCAATATAGGTCTAAAACAATTAGCCAAACTTCATCTTAAACCTTCCGTATTCAGCTACATTTCATTAGAACTATACTCAAACAATAGCCGATCCTCTGTTCAGTAAGGAAATTAAATATTTCAATTCAGTGAGAAATTAACATGGGCGTTAATCTGTAATTAAACTTTTCTCCTTTAAGAATCCAACCAAGCCTTTTGTGAGACGACAATAAAATCATTCATTTCCACAATACTTTAGATATCCTTGCTACATAAACACATTAATTAGACTATCTGGTGATAGACAGAACTAAATCATGAGTTAAAACAAACACAAATTGCAGATATGTCCACATAAAGTTAATGTTGACATTTCTTACTATTCAGTGCTTTTCGAGATAATGAGAACAGATTCTGTGGCTATTCTGTTATTGCCGCAAAATGGTTCTTTATCTTTAATCCACAAGTTATTAATCAAAAACGAAAGATTTTTACTTTCTTTTTAGAACATAAAATATGAAGCATTTCCATGTTACACGCAAATCAAAACACACTAATATTTAACATTCCTGTCAAGCGTCTCTTATAAGCCCTGATAAACATTATCTGTCCAGCCCTGATCTAGTTAAAACTGCTCTCATTCATGTAAACAAATTCCTAGCATTAATTACTTCATATTTTGATTATTCTGAAAAAAGGGAAAGAAAAAAAGATGATTGCCTCAGTAATTGGCTGTGCTAATGGTTATTGTTTCTAGTGTGCATTCATAAGCATGTTTAATTGTGAGGTGAGAACATACAGCATGCTGGGCCCTCAGGAGCCATGGTTTCCGGTCACAATATCAATCAGCTAAATGAGATTGGCCCATTAAATAGCTTTAATTGCCTAATCACTGAGGCAGGACAGAAGCATGGAATCAATTAAAAAGGGTCAAGTAAAATATGACTTGTTTTCAAGAGCCATATTTAAAAAGTGCTACTCCTTAAGATGACTGACAGGAGTGCTTGATGGTGGGCTCTGCTTGAGAAGAGCCTGTATTTTAAAGTTTTTCTGTCCAATCAAATACTCTTCCACCATATAAAAATACGCTAAAGTGGAGTCTGAAATTGGTTCACACTTGTCCACGCATTTACTATTTTCTTATGGAAAACAGCACATAATGCATTGTATAGGATAGTGAACGATTTATAAAGTGTAAGCACGCTTTCCATTGGGGTGAATGAAGCCTGGTATTTTTTGCAACTTGCATCAGTGTCACGCAAAACTCCATATGTGCAACCCAGCACAGACCACAAAACATATTGGACCCATTTGTATTCTGTACAGAATGCTACATCCCTCGCAATGACATCTCTTCTCTGATGACATGCGACCAGCGAGAGGGCAGGACAGTTATCCCCTTTAGCAACCCATCACTCAAAAATTAGCGGGCTACAACAATCCAGTCAATTCCTGATGAACAAAATCAAGTCCCACCCAACATTTTTCAGAAAAGAAATACTGAAGAAAAGACAATCGCAATAGAGAAGAAAAGGTTATTTACATTTCATGCTGACTTTAAAAAAGGGACAAACTTTTATTCTTCACAGCATCAAGAAAAACTGCACTCATGAAGTCATTTCATGTGGACTTTAAATGTAATTTATTTAAAGGGGACCTATAATTCCCCTTTTAAAAGATATAAAATAAGTCTCCGGTGTCCCCCAAATGTGTCTGTGAAGTTTCAGCTCAAAATACCCCACAGATCATTTATTATAGCTTGTCAAATTTGGCCCTATTTGGCTTGAGCAAAAACACGCTGTTTTTGTGTGTGTCCCTTTAAATGAGCTGCTGCTCCCGGCCTGCTTTCCAAAAGAGGGCGGAGCTTTAACAGCTCACGCTTCAGTTGCTCAACAACAACAAAGCTGGAGAATCTCACGCAGCCAAAATGAGGATTGTCAGTAATGGTGTTCAGCCTTACATTGTTCAAACTGGAGTCGGACACTGATGGAGAGACTCAGGAAGAAGTTACAACTTTTAGAATGCAACTGGACGTTTCTGAATGGTTAGTGGATAAATCTAGTAGTTGCTGTGGAGTTGCTTCAACTCATCGACTAGCATGTGCCGTCATGTTAATCTTTTGTGCAAATCCAGCGTTGAATTGACCCTCGTTTGTGAAGCAGTCCGGCGTAAAATGACGGCATGGCAACAACACTCTACTACAACAATTCTTCCTCTTCTCTAAAGCAGCCCAACATGGCCTTTGTTGCGTGTTCTCGGGGCAGG
Organism: Mylopharyngodon piceus; assembly: GCA_039654765.1. Taxonomy (NCBI): domain Eukaryota; kingdom Metazoa; phylum Chordata; class Actinopteri; order Cypriniformes; family Xenocyprididae; genus Mylopharyngodon; species Mylopharyngodon piceus. The sequence continues at coordinate 8,412,017 of CM077439.1, forward strand.
GTTTATGTAAATGTTAGTCCCTACCAGCCATTTGTTTTAGTCCTTAAACAGCGAATTTTTTAAAAGAAAATATCTCCCTTTGCATTGAACTTTGAGCGTTGTAACTTTGCAGATGTTGTTTATGCTCAAACAGCAACATTACACACTAACTAAACTTAAAAAAGTGAAATCATAATCAACCACCCCTTTAAATGGCAAGAAGTTTTTCAAGATGTTGAACAAAAATGACCCCGTCAGGAGCCTCATATAATTAAGGAAAGGCACAACCTTGCTGGCAAAGGGGCTGCTAATTGCATTTCGGGGTCACTTCCAGTGCTCTCTTTCAATCATACTGTGTTCTCCTGCAGTGACCACTGCTACATAATGACCTCACTGTGTGATTAAAAGTGTCCTCAACAATTAATGCTTATAATCTCCTTGACAACACTGGGTGAGCCGGGGTGAGGCAAGCATGGCGAAAATGAGCTCCTGCAATGGACAATGGCGAGTCTCAAGCGTCCCATGGTTTAGATTCAGGGGTTAATAAAGGCCAGTGGAGTAATAATAGCTTCTAAGTGTTGATCTACTCACATCAGGTTGCATATACATCTGAGACGGGGTGTATGACTGGATTGAGCACGTTTCCACAGCATTATAGAAGCTTTGAGAGATGATTTCAACAGAATAATGACATCAATAGCATTCCATTTTAGCAGGTTTTCACACTGCACAGATTAGAGCTAATCTGGACCTCCAGGCATGAGCAGAAACACACACACTTATACTATTAAACTCACTGCAGCAAGACAGATATGCATGCATCTCGCTTCCTATAGTTTATTATTACCAGCCGACCCTGGTGGGGAAATGTTATGCTTTTACATGGGGAATTATGAATAAAACTCCACTAGCCACCTCAGGCAAGGGAAAATACAAACTTCATTCCAGAGCTTCTATTAGCATGCAGGGAATGTATGCTGAAAAGCTCACCTGGCTATTCCTGGCACTAGGCGGTAAGGATTGAACCGAGAGTAGAAAAAATCAGTGAACAATACAAGGCTCTGAATATTTCATGGACATGGTGTGGATACCCTCATGAATTTTTCAGCTCACAGATGGATTGGAAAGGTGGGAAGGGAATGCTGTAGGTAGTCAGTCACAGACCAAAATGGTAATGTCATCCATTTTACTTGTAATAGTGCATCATGGGAATGTTGTTGTGAATGGCTCAATGAGCAATGTCACTTTCAAGTTTGAAGGTGACGGAAGAGTTGTGATTGATGAATGGTGTTCAGTGTGTTTCCTTTATCAACTTCATCAAACTTTAAAACTAAACTACACCAATTTACCGATGAATGCATTTCATTGCAGTTTCCAGCTGAAATAAACACCAGTGGCAGTAAAGGCCCGTTCACACCAAGAACGATAACTATAAAGATAACTATAATGATAGCTATATTTGCATCCACACCAACGAACGATAACGGTCTCAAAGTGTGTACAACATGTTTTTGCAGTTCTTGTTGCATTTACACGGCTTTAACCAGCAGATGTCCTCAGCATGCTATGTTTCGAGTGAATAGCTAGTGTAATCGATCGAATCTAACAGTGAATTTAGCTGACGAAGTCAATAGTGGAATAAAAACAACGCCTAGTCTTTTTCACTTCAACTTCAAAGGAAGCAAGACAATGTTGTCGAAACTAGCGCTGGATACCTGAGGTAATTTTATGTTACACTGTTTACTAGCTTGGCATAATGATCTCATCGTATTCTCACCATTTATTCAGAGGATATGACAGATTGTTTTCCATATATCCATTTTCTTTAAAGTATCCTTGAAAGGTGGGGGGGGGGTTAACTTGTCTAAAAGTCGTAACTTTTTATGGACCTTGTCGATTAATTTCTCCACAATGTCGTCTGCCATTTTAAATGTGCGAGCCCTTAAATTAGAATGGATTCTGATTGGCTGTCAGTGTTTTATCATTCAACAGCTGGAAAAAAAGTGATCCCAACGATATTGTTTCTCTATATCGTTATCATTATAGCTGTGTCATTTTATTTATAAAGCACTATTTAAAACAACAACTGTTGACCAATGTGCTGTACATAAACATTAAACAACAAAATAGAATATATATTAAAAAAAAAAAAAAAAACGATAATATGACACTATGTCATTTATTAAAGGCTATTTCAAACAAATAAGACTTGAGTTTTGATTTAAAATTACCTATAGTTCTGGCAGTCCTAATACTAGCCGGCAGGCTATTCCACAATTTTGGCACGGCTACTGCAAAAACACCTCTGAGTTTTAATTTTGTTCTTGGAACCACTAATATTCCCTGATTTGATGATCTCAAGGACTTCCCTGGGTCATATTCCACCAAAAGATCAGTGAGGTAAGAAGGTGCTAAGCCATTTAGAGATTTATAAACCATTAAAAGGACTTTAAAATCAATTCTATAGCGGACCGGCAACCAATGTAATGACATTAACGTCGGTGTGATGTGTTCATATTTTTTAACCCGAGTCAGGAGTCTGGCTGCTGCATTCTGAACCACTTGAAGTCTAGAAAGTGAGCCTTGATTTATCCCTATGTGGTGTGAACTCTGCTATTCTTTTATATTTAGAACGATTTTTAGAACTATATCTTTATCGTTATCTTTATAGTTATCATTCTTGGTGTGAACGGGCCTTAAAACACCAACAACTTTAGTTCCTTTTCTCAGAAATGATTATAGGGGCAGATTATCGATTAATAAAGACTTCACGTTTCACACGGTTCCTTGCACAATACTGTTGTTGTGAATATTATGACCTCAAAACACTTTTACAATAGTGCATGTTTGTAAACTAATACATTTTGACATTTGCATCACTAAACAAGCTCCATGTGTATGGCTTTTCTGACATAGTAAACTTGCTCAGTATCTCACCTGGTACAGCAATGCACTTGCTATGCCACTCGGGTGCCAATGAAACACGAGTCAAGATAAAACAGCTGTGGAGTGTGTAGAAGCAATCTACATGGTTACTTCAGCAAATGCGTTTTTATGTAACACTTGCTTTTGTTAACACTATCGATTATGTTGGTCATTTTGTAGTAACTATAACTATTAACTATGATGTTTGCCTCAATAAACTCCTAACCTTATAGCGCCACTCACCGGACTTTCTTTTCAGAACTTCCGCATAGAAAAACCAACGTAAGAAAATATTGCCAGATTCACGCTGATCTGTTTTGGATAAAAGTGAACACACTTTTAGTGCCACTTACTGGAGATTTCAGTTTGAAAGTGTCATGAAATGTGCAAGAAACATAATATCATTTTGCTATTTTTTTTTTTCTTCCAATGATCCTGGTATGGTTAATGATATATAAGATGCTTATGATGTGGAATCTACAAAGAGGGTCTAGTAAAGATTGTCTAATCAATAGCAGAGAGCTGCACAAATGTCATTTCCCTTTTTAGCAACTTCCTACAGAACCCTATGCGAAAGGCAGAACAATACATACAGGGAAACAAACTCAAAATAATGAATGAAACAACCTTTCCTGTAGGGCATGTATGTGTCTAAATGTGCCAGAGAGAACTTGAAGGAGAGCGAGAAAGGCATTGTAGCCTATATCTTGCATCTGCCTAGTGAGAGACTTAGAAATCAAAGGGCAACTGTGTGCTCTTCACACCCATAAAAAACACCTAACTACAGTCCAATAAAAATAGCTCCTACTTCATTATGAAACTGTATCACTGAGAACTCCTTCCATCACCTTTGTTTGTGCATGTCTTTCACATTGTCAAGGGATTACACAAAATAGAGAGCAGAGCAACACATATCCTCATTATGACAAAATACTGCTTCATTTTTGCTTCGTGAAGTTAAATATGATATTTTGCAGGTAAATACACTGTAAAAAATGTTCAGTAAATACTGCAACATACTGTACAGTGGCCCCAAAATGTATTTAGACAAAATAGACCTTTTCGCAGAACTATGTAGCGTAAATTTTCATACTCTGTCTTTATTCAAACCTACTAGTTGTCCTAAATGATTTCTAGTTAGCTATGAAATCTAATGAACTTCTTTTTGTGGAATGCTTTGCTTAAAAAAGTGTTTTTGTTTCATTAAAATCATTGTCACTTGGGTTGATATTTAGTTACATAACATAAAAGATATTTGTTACTGTGGCTTAAGTGTCCAAATACTTTTTGGGGCCGTTCTGGATTGATCCCGGGTCTATCAGGGCTCTTGGCTGAATTGCCATCTCTTCATGATTTCGACAGGTGTTAATAAATTTCTTCCTGTGAGAAAGCCCCAGTAATCCCACCAGCAAAATGCCCGCTGTCATGGATAAGATCTTAGATAATACTTTCGGAAAGCCTGTTTGGCATCTATCTTTTAAACACTAGAGGGATTTTCACAGTTCAGTGCCTGAGTCCTTTTTATCGCTTTTATTTCTTTATGGCTTTCAGATGCATGATTGAACTGAGTGATTATTAGGGGATTTTGCACTGTGGCAGTAAGTCTGTTAAATTGACCTCTCTCCGCCTTTCTCTCTCTTTCTGACAGGTTGAGTGTACGGCAGGTAATGAGACTCATTTGTAATCAATGGGGAGACTAACTAAAAGGAAAATAGTACAAAATCTAAATTAAATCTTTAGGGTTTTGCTTAAAGAGAGACTCTTCCCATATTACCATCAATCCAGGAAAAGATAGAGAAGAGAATTTGAACTCTATGAAGCAGAACTGTATTTTTAATTAAAAAAGCAAAAGAGAAAGAAGGAGGAAGAAGAAGAAAGTGAAGGAAAATGCATATATATACATAGACTGTACCTACACAATGCACTGCATCTAAGACATGAGATAATCAATCAGTCCATATTGATGTTTTGCTAAATTTGTTCCCTGGCTGTCACAGTGTCAAATGAACTGCTTTTTAAATGGTTGCCAACACTGGTAGGTCAGACTCGACATGCAGCATTGATGTGGTGTTTAAGAACCTCATTCTTCTGGGGTGAAAAAGATTAAAAAAAAAAAAAAAAATTGTAGGTGGTCTTATTGTAAATTTAGCCTAAATGTCATGGAAAAAGAAATATAACTTTTGTGCATAAAATTACAATTCTGACCCAAAGAAACACCTTAAAGGGACAGTTTACCCAGAAATGAACAATTATTCACCCTCATGTCATTCCAAACTTGTAGCCTATGACTTATTTTTTTCTGCAGAACACGAAAGAAGATTGAAGAATGTCCCCTTTAAATTATATCAAAATAAAATTAATAATTTCAGTCCTACAGAAGCTTCTGATTGGACAATATGCATTCCAGCAGTATAAAAACACTGTAGTAACAGCAAAGCACTTGCTCACGGCATCACTCCAGCAGTACCTGAATGTTATTTTTATAGCAAGCTGTTATGTCAGAGATTAGCGACGTAATGAATTTGCTTAGTAAAATAATGTTTTAATGTTTTGTTCTTAATATTTATATTATGAATTAAATAACAATTTATAACCCGAATTCCGGAAATGTTGGGACGTTTTTTAAATTTGAATAAAATGAAAACTAAAAGACTTTCAAATCACATGAGACAAAATTTTATTCACAATAGAACATAGATAACATTACAAATGTTTAAACTGAGAAATTTTACACTTTTATCCACTAATGCCAAATCTGATGCCTGCTACAGGTCTCAAAAAAGTTGGCATGGGGGCAACAAATGGCTGAAAAAGCAAGAAATTTTGAAAAGATTCAGCTGGGAGAACATCTAGCAACTAATTAAGTTAATTGATATCAGGTCTGTAACATGATTAGCTATAAAAGGGCTGTCTTAGAGAGGCTCTCAGAAGTAAAGATGGGCAGAGCTGTGAAAGAGTGCGTAAAAAGATTGTGGAATACTTTAAAAACAATGTTCCTCAATGTCAAATTGCAAAGGCTTTGCAAATCTCATCATCTACAGTGCATAACATCATCAAAAGATTCAGAGAAACTGGAGAAATCTCTGTGCATAAGGGACAAGGCCAAAGACCTTTATTGGATGCCCGTGGTCTTCGGGCCCTCAGACGACACTGCATCACTCATCAGCATGATTGTGTCAATGACATTACTAAATGGGCCCAGAAATACTTCCAGAAACCACTGTCGGTAAACACAATCCGCCATGCCATCTGCAGATGCCAACTAAAGCTCTATCATGCAAAAAGGAAGCCATATGTGAACATGGTCCAGAAGCGCCGTCGTGTCCTGTGGGCCGAGGCTCATTTATAATGGACTGTTTCAAAGTGGAAGTGTTCTATGGTCAGACGAGTCCAAATTTGACATTCTTGTTGGAAATCATGGATGCCGTGTCCTCCGGGCTAAAGAGGAGGGAGACCTTCCAGCGTGTTATCAGCGTTCAGTTCAAAAGCCAGCATCTCTGATGGTATGGGGGTGCATAAGTGCATACGGTATGGGTAGCTTGCATGTTTTGAAAGGCACTATGAATGCTGAAAGGTATATAAAGGTTTTAGAGCAACATATGCTCCCCTTCAGGCGACGTCTATTTCAGGGAAGGCCTTGTGTATTTCAGCAGGACAATGCAAAACCACATACTGCAGCTATTACAACAGCATGGCTTCATTGTAGAAGAGTCGGGGTGCTGAATTGGCCTGCCTGCAGTCCAGATCTTTCACCTATAGAGAAAAATACATCAAAGACGATCACAAACTCTTCAGCAGCTGGAAACCTATATCAGGCAAGAATGAGACCAAATTCCAACACCAAAACTCCAGAAACCCATAAACTCGATGCCCAGATGTCTTCACACTGTGTTAAAAAGAAGAGGAGTTGCTACACCATGGTAAACATGCCACGTCCCAACTATTTTGAGACCTGTAGCAAGCATCAAATTTGAAATGAGCTCATTTTGTGCATACAATTGTAAAATTTCTCTGTTTAAACATTTATGTTATTTATGTTCTATTGTGAATAAAATATTGGCTCATGTGATTTGAAAGTCTTTTAGTTTTCATTTTATTCAAATTTAAAAAACGTCCCAACTTTTCCGGAATTCAGGTTGTAATACAAGAAAAAGGTTTTCATGGTCATGCTTATACTGAAGGGCTTTACATTGTGCCTAACAAATTCCTTTACCTGTGAATATACTCCGATATGGCCTCTCTTACCATATTGCTTAAATTTTAATATTAAAACATTTGGACACACCATTTAGACTTATAAAAGCACCTATAGGATCTTATGTATTTGAGAGATCTAGCAAATTGCCTAGACATATTAAATTATGATGCCATGTTGGTTTGCCTATGTTTGTCATGTCCTGATTAAAGTAAAAGATGAAAATGAAGAGTCAGAATCAAAAATGTAACTTTAACCCCATAATTTAACTGTCAAATCTAATTTGTTTTTAGAAAACATCTATTCTCTTGCAAAGCATGCTGATCTTGCAGTGATTCAGAGTTTATTTAAAAAAGCTTTAAAGCTTTTAATTCTTTGAACTTTTCTCAAAACCTCTTATTTCTGAAAAATATAGTATTAGATATCATAGAATTACTGGGTAAAGTGGGTGATAAAGCATTCAAAGGACAATGTTATGAAATACAAACCGAACTGTGAGATTGTGATCTCATAACATCATGAAAACATAGGCATAATTTACACATGATAATTTATGACATGTCTCCACCACTTTTTGAAACATTTCACAGCACGGATGTACCTAAAACAAAGTAATAATCTCCAGTTCACTATTGAAGCGTTAATTTCATTCGTTTTTGTTAAATAAGAGGTGATATGGCACTAGAATGTCTTGTTTTTGAAATCATGCTGAGTGCTCAGACCATTAGGACACACGAACATTACACACGGATCTATGTATTTATTCATGACGTAAGGACTTTCGGGACTAACTATAGTAGATGTAGGATGAACCGATCACATTAAATATGAATTCTATGTTGATAAATTAAACTTAATGTACTATTGAAACTGATTTCTGGACACTGTAATGTTTTTTTGTGTATGCGTGTGTGTGTCTGCTTTTGTTATTGTATATTTCTGATTTACCCTTGTATTAGATACACCCCCCCACACACATGCACTCCTGTCCCACCTACTTTTTAAAACAAAGTTTACATAATCCTTGTCCTGTGACTCAGCTCTCTTCAGAAGCCATAGCGAGCAGCAGAACACTGCATTTTGCAAGTTATATAATATATATAAACATTTCCAGTGCATTTTGTCGCACTGGTATAGAGTGTTTGTAGTCTTCTCCACTGAAATAAAGGGGTTTAACCGATTAGGAACCAGTGTTGTCCTTTGACTTTGTCAGACCATTGGAGCCTGGAGCAGGTTAAGCTTCTGGCATCTCTCTGATATACTGAACGTGGTCACTGGAAGGAGTAGGGCCCTTATCAGACCGTCCCACCCTTGACAAGAGCAGTGGACCTGTATGAAGGGCAACTGCTGAACGCATACTTCCATCTATTCATCAGGCCAAGAGCATGTGTGTTTGAAGTAGAGGCAGCATGCGGGTAGGCGTACTTGAGTGGGCTTTATACATCTGTGTATGCATGAGTGTGTATGTTGGATTGCACTTAATATTCGTTATATGAGAACCAGAGAGACGATTCTGATATGTTGATACTTTGTATGATGTATGATACTTTTTTTTGTCTTTTGCTCTTTTTTTTTTCTTATCATAAAGCAGGTGAACACTAATGTCTTTTCAAATCTGTATTGTTTTCTTTATTCTGTGCACAAAAGATATTTTGAACAATTGTTGTGTCTATACTTTGAAATTGATTTGTACTGTATTTAAATGGAAGAAAGAAACTCATACAGGTTTGGAACGACATGCTGTCACGCGTTGCTGCAGAGAAGCACACGACTCAGGAGAGTGTGACAAAAACAGTGTTTAATCCAATAATCCAGAACAAGAATACTCAGGAGAACTAGCAACAACGTAAAACTCAGACAATTATCCCTTGATTTACTTACCCTCAAGCCATCCTAGGTGTATATGACTATCTTCTTTCAGACGAACACAATTAGAGATATAATTAAAAATATCCTGGCTCTTTCAAGCTTTATAATGGTAGTGAATGGGGGGCAATATTTTGAAGACCCTAAAAATGGATCCATAAAAAAAATAATCCATAAGGCTCCAGGAGGTTAATAAAGGCCTTCTGAAGCGAAGCGATGGGTTTTTGTAAGAAAAATATCCATATTTAAAACTTTATAAACTAAAATAACTACCTTCCGGCAGACGACCGTACGCATACTGCGCAAGTCGACTTGCACCACAAGAGTAACCCCTGATGCGATGTATGACGTAGGAGTAGCGTAATCTTAGACGCCTCTCGCGGTTTAAACAAATAGGGCTGTGCAACAAACTCAAGCTCCTATTCTCTTATATTGAAATCCTCCGACATTTCTCTTGTGACTGGTGTTTTGTTTTGCTCTATCCTCTGCGCTTCCGCGTTCGTCATTGCGTCATGCGTCGGGTCAGAGGTTACTCTACCGCCACCAATAGATGCGTACGGCCGTCTGCTGGAAGCTAGTTATTATAGTTAATGAAGTTTTAAATATGGATATTTTTCTTACAAAAACCCATCGCTTCACTTCGGAAGGCCTTAACCCCCCTGGATTATTTTTATGATGGATGGATGCACTTTTTTGGGCTTCAAAATCTCGCCCCCCATTCACTACCATAATAAAGCTTGGAAGAGCCAGGATATTTTTAAATATATCTCCAAATATATGTTCGTCTGAAAGAAGGTCATATACACCTAGCATGGCTTGAGGGTGAGTAAATCATGGGATACTTTTCATTTTTGGGAAACTATAACTAGGGAACACAGGCAGGCAAAACAGGGACACAGGACACAGTGAAAACGAAACCAAAACTTAACACACCTTACACATGCAAGTAAGCAAATAAATATAAATTATGCAGAATTTTCATTTTTGGGTGAACCACCCTTTAAGGCAGGATTTACCAAACCTGAATTTGCAAGGGAACTGCAGGGGAATTGTGATCTAATGAAAAGCTAATTTAAAAAATTTAAAATAAAAACAATCAAAATAAAACACTTCCTAAAAAGTGAAATATTTTATTTGTTTACCTACATGTCACGTGACCATTAACTGAAATCAGTAAACTGTCAACATGCAAATTTGTTTGTAAATAATTTAAACATTAACTCAGGTTGTAAGCAAATATTTGTCAAAGAGGTTCTGCTGACAAAAAAAGTTTGGAAATCTCTGCTTTATGGCAATGAGAAACTAGATAATTTCAGGTTCTGCATCCCATTGAAAAACATCCATGATGAGCAATTGAACTGTCTGTCTCCATAGAATTAAGTTTAAATTGCATCAAAAAGAAATATTATTTGCCACTTTGTCTGTTTCTTCAGGCTCAGCTTGCGTATGAGCGTAAACAGCACCCCTGGGAGCCTGAGAACAGTTCAATCTCAAATCCATTCCCCCTGATCACACTTTGAGGAGAGGGGGAAATTAACATCTCTTCTGTCATCTAATAACAGCGACGATGGCAACGGCTTTGCTCAGAGCAACAGCATAAGTCCTTCACAAGCCATCAATTCCATATATCATAAATTCATGCTTCATCATAATCCCCATGGTTTCAAAGGCACGTAAACGCAGAATAATTCAGAAGGAATTCCAGGTCAGGAGAAGGACAGACACACAGGGCTGATGCGGCTGTGGAGGGGGGTGAACAAACCCCTACAGGGCCCTCCAGGGAATGAAGCCGCGTGGATTTCCTAAAACATCACCCCTCCACAGACAACTTTCCCTCTCTATCTCATCCTCTCTTTCTTCATGCATTTCATTAATTCCATAGCCTGTCTGAATAACCCCAGAGGTGGTTGCTGCAAAAAAAAAAAAAAAAAAAAAAAAAAAAAATTACCGGAGATGAAAACAAACACTGTGATGGGAAGAAAATAAACAGAGGCTAAATAAACCCTTCATTTCACACCAGCAGCGCTCTGTAGTCTGGATCTGATCATCCATTATGCTGGATCCCTTGCTATTGGAGATCCACATTAGACTGGAGCTTTGATGTGGCTGCTGTACGGTCCTCGAGACTCATCAATGGAGCATCATACAACAAGAAGGAAGAACACAGAAATTGGAGAGGTTTATTACAGGCAAAGCCACAACAGCTATCCTCATTTCCTCTGTCCTTTGTAGTGTTTCTTTAGTTGGCCCTCTTGTCTTGTTCCCTTGTTGTTTCATGAAAGCTGTTCTTCACTGAATGCCAGCTTCATTTCAACAGAAATAAAAGAATCTGTGAAATAATGCTTAGTATTAGATGGATTTGGCTCACCAGTAAAAGGATGAATGGGATTAAAGTTCGGCTGGTTAGCATGCATTTAACAACACTATCTGACTATTCAAAAGTATCTATGTATTCTGGCAACACACACACATGGGTTTTTATGTTTTATGGGGACTTTCCATAGACAGATGATTTTAATACTATAAAAACTGTATATTCTATCCCCTTACTGTAAACCTACCCATCAGGTCATCACAGAAAACTTTAATTTTTCAAAAACATCACTTTAGTATGATTTATAAGCTGTTTTCCTCAAGGAGACCAAAAAAAAAAAAAAACCCACGGGTGAAAAATTACTGGTATTACTATCCTTGTGGAGACATTTGGTCCATACAACGTAGGGTTTAATAAGACCCCCCATACACCCCCCCGAAACACACACAAACACAAACACACACATTACATTTTCAATAAAACATAATTTAGTATTTATAAACTGTTTTTCTACATGTAGACTAAAATATTGTCCCCACAACTTAGAGCATACCTGAACACACACACACATATGTACATTCATATTAATTATATATATATATATATATATATATATATATACCGATCAGGCATAACTTTATGACCACTGAAGTGAATAACACTGATTATTTCTTCATCACGGCACCTGTAAGTGGGTGGGATATATTAGGCAGCAAGTGAACATTTTGTCCTCAAAGTTGATGTGTTAGAAGCAGGAAAAATGGGCAAGTTTAAGGATTTGAGTGAGTTTGACAAGGGCCAAATTGTGATGGCTAGACAACTGGATCAGAGCATCTCCAAAACTGCAGCTCTTGTGGAGTTTTCCCGGTCTGCAGTGGTCAGTATCTATCAACACTGGTCCAAGGAAGGAACGGTGGTGAACCAGCGACAGGGTCATGGGCGGCCAAGTGTCACTGATGCACGTGGGGAGCGAAAGCTGGCCTGTGTGGCCCGATCCAACAGACGAGCTACTGTAGCTCAGATTGCTCAAGAAGTTAATGCTGGTTCTGATAGAAAGGTGTCAGAATACACAGTGCATTGCAGTTTGTTGCGTATGGAGCTGCATAGCCGCAGACCACTCAGGGTGCCCACTGACCCCTGTCCACCGCCGAAAGCGCCAACAGTGGGCACGTGAGCATCAGAACTGGACCACGGAGCAATGGAAAAAGGTGGCCTGGTCTGATGAATCACGTTTTCTTTTACATCACGTGGATGGCCGGGTGCGTTTGAGTCGCTTACCTGGGGAACACATGGCACCAGGATGCACTATGGGAAGAAGGCAAGCCGGCGGAGGCAGTGTGATGCTTTGGCCAATGTTCTGCTGGGAAATCTTGGGTCCTGCCATCCATGTGGATGTTACTTTGACACGTACCACCTACCTAAGCATTGTTGCAGACCATGTACACCCTTTCATGGAAACGGTATTCCCTGGTGGCTGTGGCCTCTTTCAGCAAGATAATGCATCCTGCCACAAAGCAGAAATGGTTCAGGAATGGTTTGAGGAACACAACAATGAGTTTTGACTTGGCCTCCAAATTCCCCAGATCTCAATCCAATCGAGTATCTGTGGGATGTGCTGAACAAACAAGTCCAATCCATGGAGGCTCCACCTCGCAACTTACAGGACTTAAAGGATCTGCTGCTAACATCTTGGTGCCAGATACCACAGCACACCTTCAGGGGTCTAGTGGAGTCCATGCCTCGACGGGTCAGGGCTGTTTTGGCAGCGAAAGGGGGACCGACACAATATTAGGAAGGTGGTCATGCCTGATATATATATATATATATATATATATATATATATATATATATTAGGCATGATATCAGGCATGATATATATATATATATATATATATATATATGCCTGATATATATATATATATATATATATATATATATATATATATATTAGGCATGATATCAGGCATGATATATATATATATATATATATATATATCAGGCATGACCACCTTCCTAATATTGTGTCGGTCCCCCTTTTGCTGCCAAAACAGCCCTGACCCGTCGAGGCATGGACTCCACTAGACCCCTGAAGGTGTGCTGTGGTATCTGGCACCAAGATGTTAGCAGCAGATCCTTTAAGTCCTGTAAGTTGCGAGGTGGAGCCTCCATGGATTGGACTTGTTTGTTCAGCACATCCCACAGATGCTCGATTGGATTGAGATCTGGGGAACATTATATATATATATATATATATATATATATATATAATGGAAAAAAAACATTAATGCCTTTGGTATAATTTTTAATTATAAAAATACAATATTGTAACAAAACTGCTTCACTTCTTAATATTTGAAAATCAAAAAACTTGTTTTATCAGTCCATGTTTTATCAGCCAAAATAGTCAAAAAAAAAAAAGAGACAGGAAGTTAGAGAGATGACCTGCATACCTTTATCCCTTTCTGCTGCCTTTCACACAGATAACAACTCACAATTGTTAGTGAGACAATTAGAACGCACATCAACCAATCAAAGTTTAATAAATAAAAACAAGACTCTGCTGTCCTGTGATGCAAACCTGATGGATTTGGCTGGAGGCACGGTTTTTATGCAGCAATATAAAGTACTCGCCCTTTCAGTTTCTCTCATTCTCGCTTGCTCTTTCACTCTCACTCTCTCTTACTCTGTGTGAAACCGAGATGAAAGCTTGTGTGCTCTTGAAAGTCTTCCCCTCTGCTCGCGGTGCTGCTCAGGCATGGAAACAAAGGCTCTGCCACAAATAACTTCATCATAGCAAAAGGCTGAAACACTGAGTCAGGCGGCTCACAGGCACTGGCTTCTGTTTCGGCAGCCCAAAAGGAGGGCAGAATAAGGATGCAGGATTTGATTGACAGAACTGGGACACTTTAATTGGTTTTAATTTTGTCACCAACCCATAGTCACCACATATGCAACACATATAATGATGAAGATTTTCAATGCGGAGTTGAGTTTTTCTTATACAGCAGTTTTGTTTGACAAGCGAAATGCAATTGTGAAGTTGTTTTGCTGCTGAAAAGTGCCAAGCAGTGTTGTTATTGTTAACTAAAACTATAACTAAAACTGTTAAAAACTGTTCATTGAAATAAAGCTGAAATAAAATATAAATATTAGATGAAAAACTTGGCCTTGGCAACAAATTAAAATAAGTTTAAAGGATTAGTTCACTTTAAAATGAAAATTACCCCAAGATTTACCACCCTCAAGCCATCCTAGGTGTATATGACTTTCTTCTTTCTGATGAACACAATCGGAGTTATATTAATAATCACCCTGATGCGTCCAAGCTTTATAATGGCAGGGCAACGAGTTTGAAGCTCAAGAAAGTGCATCCATCCATTATAAACGTACTCCATATGGCTCCAGGGGGTTAATAAATGCCTTCTGAAGTGAAGCGATGCATTTGTTTAAGAAAAATATCTATATTTAAGTTATAAAGTAAAATATCTAGCCTCCGCCAGACCGCCTTCTGTATTCAACTTATGAAAAAAACGTAACTCACGTCAGGTAAGTTTTTTTTCGTAAGTTGAATAGGGAAGGCGTAAGCATTTTGAACTGCGAGAGGCGTTACACTTTCTTCATAAGCTGAATACGGAAGGCGGTCTGGCGGAAGCTAGATATTGCTAATGTCCAATTGTCAATGCCATGAATATTATCATTCATTAGAAAGTCATTTTTTATTATCAGATTTGTTAAAGCAAAAACTGGGCCTATTGTCAGGAAATATGACTTTATAATTCAGCTTTGCTATCATTTTAGCACCTTCTCAAGTGCTGAAAAATAAAGAAAAGTATGACTGAAGCAAAGGATCACATCATTAGCATTGTCCTAATGGCCTCCTCTCACGCTGAGGAACAAACATGAGACTTTCTGCAAACAAACAGCACAAATGAGAACACAGACCTCAAATGCTCGCTTCAAACAGAGCACATAAGGGGAAGTGAATTACACCAGTCTGTCTTTAAAAGTCCATAATGACCCTCATGGTGAAAGATTTGTCTTTAAATGGCAAACTTTATGAGTTAATGGAGCATGAGCCACAAGATGCTACGAGATTCACAACACCCACATCATTATCATCATCATCATCATATTCTTCTTCAGTAGCAGCTACCAGCATGGACCATAAACAACTTTTAAAACTGTTAGCAAGAATTTAAACTTGTTCTGTAGAAACTAACCCTCTGAAACAAAAAAAGGAGAATACTAACCACTGATTTAGCCTCCAGACCTCTAGAAAGCTTTGTGCAACACATCTCAATGACAGTAATAACCTCAAATTATTTCCAGCACGAAAGTTGGAATATCAATTTGCAGAAAAACATCACAAAACCATTTCACAATGCCTGAGAGTATTATTATTAGAATTATCATTATCACGCTATGAATGCAGATACTTTTATCTGGATATGAGAAGGGAAGATTCATTGGTGCATACGAATGCCATTTAGAGACACACTTACAAAGGCGCAGAAACTCCTGCTGAATAATAATATCTATTAAAGCCTCTTTGTTTATTTTACTAAATGGACCATAGTGCCAGCATATTCCACTCAGGTTTTTGAGTAAGTGCAAGTGCATTTTGTTTAGCATATCTCATGGCAGGGGCTCCTGAACCAGGAAGCCTCTACTTTTAGCCCCATTGCTGTCATCTGATATTAACATTTTCTTGCAGTAAAGGGGACCTATTATGCAAAATTCACTTTTACATGGTGTTTTAATGTAAATGTGTCTTAGCAGTGTGTGAACACAACCACCCTATAATGATAAAAATCCACCCACTCCTTTTTCTTAATCCCCATAAAACCTCAACCATCTCATAGAACAAGCTTTTTTCATTTTCTGAGAAACATGACATCATATTGCTCAGGCCCCACCCACGACTGCTGACGGACTGCTATAGTAGCATAGTTTCCGCCCTCAGAGAGTTTTGTGTGTTTTTGATATAAGCTTTTGTGTATTATTTGGCAGCTTAAGCACAATAAAACGTGAAAGAGAAGTTAGTTTAATATTCACGAGACAGCCAGCTTTCTGTATGTGTGCTTCAGATGTGTGCACTCAGAAAACAATAAATTAGAAGTTTAAACTGATATGAAGCGCTTTCCTGGAAAAGGGGCGGGGAGCAGCAGCTCATTTGCATTTAAAGGCACATGCACGAAAACAGCATGTTTTTGCTAGCACTCAAAAATGGGTATTTACAACAAGGTAATGAATGATCTTTGAGGTATTTTGAGCTGAAACTTCACACATTCTGGGGACATCTGAGACTTATATTGCATTTTGTAAATAGGAGCATAATAGGTCCCTTTTAAAGCACATTTCAGAAATACATTACTGTTCAAAAGTTTGGGGTCAGCAAGTTTTTTTTTTTTTTTTTAAAGAAATTAATGCTATCATTCAGCAAGGATGCATTAAATTGATGAAACATGACAGTAAAGACATTTATAATGTTTCAAAACATTTCCATTTTAAATAAATGCTGTGCTTCTGTACTTCATATACATCAAAGAATACTGTAAAAATGTATCATGGTTTCCAAAAAGTATTAAAGGGTTAGTTCACCCAAAAATTAAAATTCTGTCATTAATTACTCACCCTCATGTCGTTCCAAACCTGTAAGACTTTCGTTCATTTTTGGAACACAAATTAAGATATTTTTGATGGAATCTGAGATCTTTCTGTCCTTCCATAGACAGCTACGCAACTAAAATTTTGACGCTTCAAAAAGTTTGTAAAAGAGATCGTAAAACTAATCCATATGAATTGAGTGGTTTTGTCCAAATTTTCCAAAGAGACTCGATTACTTTTTATGATGAACAGATTTAATTTAGGCTTTTACTCACATATAAACATAAGCAGAAGATCAACCGAACCTGAATGACGCGCAAGAACAAACCTCTCCCGGAAGTTCAAACATGCTGCATAAACAATGAGGCTCGTTCTCATGTGTTACGCAGCACATCTATGGCTGTTTTGATTTCATCAAAAGGATCTTCATTTGTGTTCCGAAGATGAACGAAAGTCTTACGGGTTTGGAACGACACGAGGGTGAGTAATTAATGACAGATTAAATGTCATTTTTGGGTGAACTAAGCCTTTAAACAGCATAACTTTTTTTCAACATTGATAATAAGAAGAAATGTTTCTTGAGCACCATATTTCTGAAGGATCTTGTGACACTGAAGACTAAAAATTCAGCTGCCTCATGTGGACTTTACCCCCCTTACAGGTCTTTTTATGAGAGCAGACTTTACCGGCTGTGCACTGAGTCATGCTGATGCATGATGATAGGGTCAAAATGATGGACGGAAGTGGAGGGAAATTGGCATCATCCACGACACAACGAAGAAGCGAAACAATTACTCTGATCCTCTTCACTTTAAGTGCTGCTGCAAGATTCGACTGCAACCCTCTCCTGACTGCAACAGTTGACGCGTATCAGCGACTCAAGTGGTAAATCATACAACTTTCTTCCACATGGTACGGGCCTTCACACATGGTTACGCCGCTCTGGTTTCACACACTCCACTGAACATGAACAAAAGGAGGATGTTGTATCGCTGTCTGTTTGAGGAAAGAGACTTTTTGAGAAGAGAGAGGAGCCCAGTCCTGTGAGGATATTGAGTGTTTTCTTGTTAGATACTGAGAGGTTGTTAGCAGTGCCCGTGATTATAGAGAGCTAATTCTCATCTGCCAGGTTTCACATGAACAGACTATTGATGAGGGGGGTGTGATTCACAGATAATGGTGTTCATCCCATCTTCGTTGAGGAAAAACACTACAAAATGGACACTAAAAATCAATTTTCTTTTCCTATTAAAACTATCTAAACATCCTAAAAACAAATCAAATTCACTAAATAGCAAAACTGATACATGCCCAGTGAATGCGCCTTGAAGTAAGTTTATTTTATTTTACCACTGAGGTAATATAAAAACATTTAAAGGTGCAGTGTGTAAATTTTAGCGGCATCTAGGGGTGAGGTTACGAATTGCAATATAGAGAAGCTACGGTGGCCAACACAGGACAAATATGTCGCCGTCTGAGACAGCAGACAGTAGCTAGTCAATCAAACGCGCTTTGTAGAGCAGTTTGTCCGTTTAGGGCAACTGTAGAAACATGCCGGCGCAAAATGGTGACTTAACATGTAAGGGGACCCGCGGTGTATGTAGATAGAAATGGCTCATTCTAAAGATAATAAAAACGTAACGGTTCATTATGTAAGGTCTTTATACACCACCGAAAACATAGTTATGTATATTGTATTGCATTTCTGTCAATAGATCCTAGATTTAATTTACACATTGCACCTTTAATTCAAGATACATTTCCAAAACCAGTATCTTTTGCAATTTGCTTTTCAAGTAAATTTATCTTGTTTAAAGGATGTCTAGACATTTTTCTGTAAAATAAAACAAAAAAACTGATTGAGAAAGGCCAAAAATAAGTCTAACTATTAATACCAATTTATCAGCTTATTTACTTCATTTTAAAAGCATGCTCTGTGAAAATAAATGATGTCTCCAATAGAAAAAGGTTTTGAAAAACATTCATCAATACAGAAGTCTACACAAAGCAATCCAGACAGTCATCAAAACTATTTCTGAGGTATACTGTGTACGCTTTGTGCAGGATAATTGAAGGTTTGAGCTCCAGGCAACAACAGCCACGATGTCCCCCTTACAAAGGACTCATCTGCCATCCGAAGTCATTATAAATGACACTGCAATCAGGAGGCCAGACTGAGCTGGTCGCCTTCCTCTTCTGTTTGCTCAGAAGTGCCCAGGTGTCTTTTAGGGGTTTTTCTTCTCTCTGTCCTTTCAAAGCCGAGAGGCCACTTTGGTTCTTTACACACACTCATGGGACCTTTGTGTGTGTGTGTGTGTGTGTGAAATCTACTCTTGATCACGTAGCACTCTTGTTCAGTAACTTGGGCTTATCTTCAAGGGTCAGAGATTAAACTGAGGTGTATCATTTAATTCTGCACAACGATGTTTCCATATTTACTACTTCATCACTGGGGTAATCAAACTTTTCAGCACAACGTAACGATCACCTTTAGGTAAGTTACACACAATTTTTGCAGAATCTGCAAAATGTTAATTATTTTAACATAATAAGAGGAAGGTGTATGTAAACTTTTGACCACAACCGTATACAATGTATGTATGCTCTTCAGATTATGGGAGGATTTACTGAATAAAGTTGAATGATTGGTTGCCAGCCGCTGGTGGTCCTGCCCTTCAGCATGGAACAAATTGCACTACACTCACTTTGTCTCTGTGTTACAATGTCACAACAGCACAATCTCTCTGTGGCCTGGCTTACTGACACCACCTTAGGGAACCGCTTCCTTCTGCTCCTTGACATCCCTCAATCTCAGGGGTTAATTCTCCTTCATTGCCATCGCTCCCTATGTCGGTCTCTCTAACTCCTCTCTCATTGTTTACAGCAGTCAAGGGACTGGGGCTTCGCAGTTTCAAAGCACAGCATTGTGGCTTAGAGGCAGTTGGGACTGTGAGCGAGTCATTATCCTCCATTACTGCTCTGCTTTTATCTGACAGAACGCTCCTCGCTGCTGCATAATGAGCAGAGATGGAATCACAGAGAAAAGGGGAGAGGAATCACATTAGATGCACAGGTGCTATGGAAAATACCTCTCCATCTTTCACCTATACTACTGTATATTCTCTCTGCCTCAGAAAATGTAACAAAGTATTTTCTGGTGAAAACTTGAGATATTGAGAGAAAAATTGTAACTCTAATAACGAGCTTGTCACTACGGATAGATAGATAGATAGATAGATAGATAGATAGATAGATAGATAGATAGTTACTTGCAGTATAAAACTACTAAACTAGTAGTTTACTGAGAGTACTTCAAAGTGTACTTTCATAAACTAAAAAGTACTACAAGTATTAAAATAGTAAACTACTAGTATACTTATAAGGAGGGATGCACCGATACCAAGCTCATGTACTTGTACTCGTACTCGTAAAAATACCCCCGATACCAAAGACTGATACCTCACTTGACGTAACTGACAGAATTTTCCGTGCACAGAGACACCGGCGGCAGCAGCAGAAACAATGTCAGCATCAGGGGTGTGGAAATACTTTAAAATTAATGATGACAACCGACACATTGCGAACTGCATGCAAATCGCGTTGAATGACAGACCAGAAGCGCTCTCTCGCGCGCGCGCTCCCTCTCCTTCTTGTGCGCGATCCCCGTTCTCTCAGACAGCGCGCGATCAGTTCTCTGACCATTGCGCCTTAATGGTCAAATGCACAAATAGTTGTCAAAATGTCCATCGTGTGGAGTATCTCATGTAAATACAGTCGGTTATGGCTTAAGTGGACGCAAACAGGTGGGTGAAAACAGGATATGTGTCAGAATATTACATGGATTCGGTCTTAAAGGGAGAGTATAGCCTAATTAAATATTTGTCTGTCGTTAATGTTAATAAAACAACAAAAGACGTTAAATGAATGTATATGTGTATATATGTATATGTATATATGTATATGTATATATATATATATATATATATATATGTATATATGTATATATATATATATTTCACGATATTCCACCATGAGAAATCTGGTAACTAGGTTGTGTTTACATTGGTTCACAGTGTTATGTTATAAACATTTGTTCTGTAATATTTGTTTAGCAGGTTAAAGGCAGGTTAAAAAAGACTTGATTTTTTTAAAATTATTTTTTTAATTATGACTTTAATAATTATGCCCTTTGAAGGTTATTGGACATTGTGAAATTTGTGCTTTAAGTTTGACAAGAACATAAAAATTATTACTTTTTTCATTGGAGTAATAATAAAGAAGCTGTCCTGCATTCATTAGTCTCACTGTGTTGTACTTGGAAAACTGCCACATTACCAAAAAAAAAAAAAATTAATAAATGTATAGGCATCAGTATCGGCGAGTACCAGAAAAAAAGTGTCGGTACTCGTACTCAGTCCTTAAAAAATGGTATCGGTGCATCCCTACTTATAAGTTTACTTGTAGTACAGATGCAGTACAAATGAGAAACGTAGTTAAAGTTTACTACTGTTAAACTTATAGTACACTTAAACATATACTTTTATATACTAAAAAGTGGACCAATTTAGTCCCAAGCAGTATTGAAATAGTACACTTACAAGTTTACTAATAGTACATTGATGTTAATATACTTACTTCATAAAGTATACTTAAAAATATACTTGAACATTACTTAAGTATAGGCTACTTCATAAAATTAACTTGAAGTATACTTCTTTTTCGTAAGGGTTAGTCAGTTTATTGCTTTTAGACACAGCATTTAGTAATTTACCTTAGTCTGTAGACATTTATTTAATGGCAAGTAGGATTTCATAGCTCAGTATGTACATTTCTGCAGGACATGTGTCTGTCTGAACTTGATTTTCATTCATCATCAGTGACATTGATTGCACAAGTACGCATCAACACAGCATTCATCATTTCTCAATCACCCCCTCTTGTCACTTTAAAACAATACATGCTTGCATGTCAGACACAATCAACCTTTTAAGCGCATACATTCTGTCATTTTTTCTCTATTGTGCCCATAGGCAGCAAACGAGCAGACAGACGTTTAGGAGAGAGAAAGATCAACAGAACTAAACACAAACACTTCCATCATTATTAGACTGTCACTTTGGAGTGCTTCTGTGTCTTTCATTTGATTCAGTTCCATCACTTATGTTGGATAAAAAGCTGTGAGGGTCAAGGCAAATGGCCAGTAACTCTACTTACTCACCAAAGCCAACATTTATTTGCATTTGATGTTTGTTGATTATGCTCTCTTCTGCTCTAGTCCCACTTTCCTTTGCATTTCACTGCTATTTACGCTTTGCTTTCTCTTTCTTTCTTCTATAATGCTCTGTCTGTTCACTTCTTTCACTCTCTCTCTCTGCTCTCTAGCCTCTCTGAAATTGGTCCCTCAGGCCATTTTGATCTTTCTTGGCCAATTAGTTTGCTGTGATGTGCTTTTCATCCAAAGGTTTATTTTCAGGGGGCCAGGGGTTGACTGGACTGAAAGAACAGCCCCTCCAGTGAAGCGCACTGCTTCTCTCTGTCACTCACCCTCTGTTCTTTCTCTCTCTCTCCGGCTGCTGCCAAACACACACACACACACACACACACACACACACACACACACTATTCAGTCCAAAACAGTGACGGTGTGTCCCACAGCTGAGAAACACTAGCCCTTTTAGGACAGTTATTGTTGTACATGGAGATGTGATGTAATTTCTGCAGTGACACTTGCTAGTCTCTGATGTTAGTGCTGTATGAATTGGAAATGTTGGTGTTTTTCTCCCACCACCACAGGAGAAATTTCCAGTCAAATTATTTTCATCCCACCAGGGTAATTTGGTAATCTAATTCCTGTCCAAATAATCATCTCTGGAGTTTACGAGGAGGATTAGCCCAGCATTTTAAAGTCTCAGTATGAAAACAAAAAACATGGATGCCAACAGATTAACCAGAGACATAACGCTGCATTCACACAGGGCGTCGGCGTCAACGCTTGACAGAGGGCGTGTCTGAAGCTTGAGCTGACGCGACCGTCATAGTACAACAGTCAATCCATTACTTTCCGGTGTTGCATGAACGCAATTGGCTAGCGTCTGTGATCTGATTGGCTGACGCCTGCGTTGGCGCTTGAAAAGTTGAGAAATCTTCAACTTCTGCCATGAGCAACGCGAGTGAAGCGACGCGACGGAACCCACAATTCAGTTTGGCAACGCATGACATCACCCATTCAAAGTAAATGAGAAGCGCTAACGCCGACGCCCCGTGTGAATGCAGCGTAATATCACCCAGTGTCGAAGACTTTAGTTTGAAGTGAGTCTGCCTTGGACCCCATGGGGAGCTGATTGTAAATCCCAATCAAACAAAAAACATACAAGTTATAAAAAGAGATAATTAAACATTTGCATAGACATAGAGTATAGGCTAAACTAGCAAGCTAATGTCTTATTTTGCTATCTATAGCTTTAATTATTTACTATTATATAATAATTTGAGACATTAAGGCCTGGTTTCATAGACAGGGCTTAGATTAAGCCAGGATTAGACCTTAGTTAAATTAGGATATTTAAGTAGCGTTTATAAACGTGCCTTAGAAAAAACATTACTGGTGTGCATCTTGAGACAAAACAGTGGCTCTGACGTATTTTGAGCTTTCAAGCTCAAACATGCATTTTAGTCTGGGACTAGGCTTAAACCTAGTCTGTGAAACCAGGCATGTCTTCACTACCTTTGCCTTGAAAGTGGTAATTGGTTTGCTTTCTATGGGGGATCAGAAAGCTCTGAGATTTCATCAAAAATATCTTAATTTGTGTTCCAAAGATGAACGAAGATCTTAGGGGTTTGGAACGACAAGATGGTGAGTAATTAATGACAGAATTTTCATTTTTGAGTGAACTAACCGTTTAAAGTTGCAATCTAGACTCCCGTCACGTTTTCTTTCCAAATTGTCAGAGGAAAGAAAACAGATTTTCAAAGAAAACTGAAAATGGTAGCATTTTATTTAAAATGAAAATAAGATTTTAAAAACCCTCATATCATGGAGAGGTTTGTTATAAAATCTATCTATCTATCTATCTATCTATCTATCTATCTATCTATCTACACTGTAAACCCTAATAAGTTGAGACTAAAATGATTTGAGGAAAGTGATTCCCTCAGTTCAGTTGAGTAATGGGGAAATTGACAACTCAATTTAATTGAGTTGACCTAATGTGTTCTTTTCATTGAATTAACTTAAATGTTTAAGTACAGATAACTTAAAAGGCAAATATCTATCTATCTATCTATCTATCTATCTATCTTACCGGATATCTGCCTGCCATACCCTTCTATTGCTAATAGCCGGGCCTGAACCCCAAACTTTTTAACGTACATACAGCAATTTTGTAGAATTTCTATTCAGGTACTGAATAGAGTAGCATGTTATATGGTTTATATTGTTAATAATTAGTTAGGTTAGGCACCAAAATATCTATGAATTTAAATGCATTTTCATCTGATGCATAAGGCAATTTATTGAAAGCAATGCAGCTCAGTTCATCAATACGGCTATGCAGGGGTACCTTTAACATCTTAATTGTGATGCACAAGGCGCTTGACCATGATTCAGCTTTTGACACCTTAGGAGTGAGAATGGGTTGAAGAAAAGTGACAACAAATTTAGCTACAGTGTGTACCTATCTTTGCCTACATTAAGAAAATTGACGCAACTCCCTCATCAACTGGCATCTGAATGCATTATATTAATCATGGAGAAGCCATGGAAATGTTCTCTTAGAGACATCACCCTGAGAAACAATTACCATCTGAACAGTGAGAACTGAGAGAAATGTAAACAGGCTTTTTGAATTTTGGGTTAACTGAATTTTTTTCAGCACTGTAAATATGTTTTACAAATCACAGAGATGCAGAGAGGCATAACGCAATGATGTCAATCAGTGGCTTTCCTATCTCAAGCAGCCATGAACAAAAAGCGCAATTGCACATTGTGTGTGGATGAAAAAAAACAAAACAAAAAGGCTGATGTGTTGTGATAGAAAGCCCAGCCGTCAGAGGCGTTTATGCTTTGATGAGGAGGCATCTGTTCTCCTGATGGTGGTTGGGATGCGCTCTGCACTTGTGTGTGTGTGTGTCGACAATGACTATAAGCTCAGCATGCCTCTGAGTTCAGCAGTCTAAGCCACACAAATGACCCACAATACGGCAACAGACCCACAGGGGAAATAAAACAGCGAGACAATCGGATTTCAGCACTGAGGCACTTGAGCTAAGGAAATAGAGGGGGAAAAGATCATTTAGGCAGCCTGCGTTCCTTTTCTCATGTGTCCTGTACTGAACTGATGGCCACTTGTATTAAAGAAAGTCTCTATGTGATAATTAAATGTAATGGCTGAATAACGATTCTGAGGATGGGGAATATGGGCCCATATGGAGCATTGAAAAAGCCTAATTTGCTTTTAACATAGCACCGTCATGCCTCATGAAAAAGACAAACCAAAGGATATATACTCTTAGTACTCAACCTGTAGCTGATGAATGTCATGTCACTCTGTATTGACTGTTGGGTCTCAAAGTCTCACTTTATGACTTGTGCATGCACAAGAGTAGTTCTGATGCCTGATATGCGAAAAAAAATCATTCAGTTTTATGAACTGGAGCAACTGATTCATTAAAAAGATCCATTAAGGCTCATTAAAAATATTCATTAAAAAGACCATTTGTGCAGATATCAAGGCATTGCTGCTCTTCTCATAAACAAAATAAATATAGAATATATACACACTACCATTCGAAAGTTTGGGGTTGGAAATTTCTAATGCTCAACAAGGTTGCATTTACTGTATTTGATCAAAAATCCAGTCAACAGAAATATGATCATTAAAAAACTGCTTTCTATTTTGAATATTTTTTAAAGTAATTTATTTCTTAATGGCAAAGCTGAATTTTCAGCATCATTACTCCAGTCTTGAGTGTCACATGATCCTTCGGAAATCATTCTAATATGCTGATTTGATGCTCAAGAAACATTTCTAATTATTATCAGTATTGAAAACTGTTGTGCTGCTTAATATTTTTTCCAGGATCCTTACACTGTAACATTATAAATGTCTTACTGTCACTTTTGATTAAAATAAAACATTCTTGCTGAATAAAAGTATATTTATTTAATTAAAAACAAATTACTGAATGTGAACTTGAGTTTGCAGTCTGTATTGAATATGAAAAGCAGTGTACCACAAAATTATGGAGAAACAACTGAAACAACTGAGTTGTCCTCACTGACTGCAATCAATCAATCAATCAGTCAATCAATAAAACATACAACCTGACCATTGTATTCTGATTCTCAAATAAATTACTCTTAGGAGTTGGTTATTAGTGAATCAAAAATATAAAACATGACCAGAATACTGTGATTCACAAAGAAATGACTCTTATGAACCAATTCTTTAAATGCATTAAAACAAAGAGGTCATGAATGTCACTAATGGTAGGGGCTAGGATGTCGCTAATAGCTGTAGCTTACTGTACATGTATAGGTAAATGGCAACCAAATAATAGAGCACCTTTCCTTCCTTTCTCCTTCTAAGCACTTAAGGATGCTGTGTACATTTAAACATTTTAATTATTTCAATTTACATTTAAAAAAAAAAAAAAGTTTTGAATACTTCCACAGCAACAGATTGGATGGACTGGAGACAGCATTGATCTGAACATTAAACTTTGAGCAGAATGTAATGCAGCCTTGAAAATGATGTGTCAGAAAAATCAGTCCTCTTCTTAAAAATTTCCCCATCAAACTGGCAATTCCAAGTTGTTCCAATTTCAAGCAATTCGAGCTGAAATCATATGGTGCATTGACTGGAAGCAGATAGCCTGACTAGTATACACATTATTTTTTTCAATCCCGTAGCATCTTATCTGGTTAGCACCAGCAGTCCATCACCTACACCTACTGCTTCCATGAGATGCCCTCTGAAAAAAAAAAAAAATGAAATTCATGATGGTTCATCACTAACCTAAGATTCAAAAGCATAAGGAAATTCTCATCCTGGATGTTTGTGTGTGTGTGACATGTTCGAGAGTTACAGTGAGAAGCTGTCACGTTTGGAGGGGGCACTCTTGGCATTTATCTTTTTGATGAGAATTACAAAAAAGACTATATCTGTACTAGCGCAACAACAGAATATATTCGATTAGGCTTTATATTTTATACATAAATATGATTATGTTTATTAGATTAGATTATAATTAATATAATTAATATAAATATCTGGCACAAACACAATGAAAGTTAGGTGAATTATCTCAATTACAATAAAAATCATCAACTGGTTAAATTTACACAACAACAAAAAATATATAAAACAGTTGAAAACATTGAAATAACCAGCAGCACAAATTAAATAAATACTGAGCTTTAAAAAATAGAAAAGAACCTTTTCATCTGTTCATTTACATTTGCGTGTTCTAAAAGAACCATTTCACTAGAATGAATCAAATTTTCTAAGCCTACATAAGAGAAAGAGGACAGATTAAAATGAACCAAATAGAATGAATAAGATGCTCTAAGTCTACACAAAAGAGTGATTCACTAGAATGAATCAAACTTTCCAAGGCTACATATAAGAGGAAGGACTGAGTAAAATGAACTAAATCACTAGAATGAATAAGACATTCTAAGCCTAAAGAGAGAGGTCAGAGTAAAACAAAGCAACATACTTATATTGGCAAAAGTTTTGGGACGCCTGCCTTTACGTGCACATGAACTTTAATGACATCCCATTCTTAATCCATAGGGTTTAATATGGACTTGGCCCACCCATTGCAGCTATAACAGCTTCAGCTCTTCTGGAAAGGCTTTCCACAAGGTTTAGGAGTGTGTTTATGGGAATTTTTGACCATTCTTCTAGAAGCGCATTTGTGAGGTCAGGCAGTGAGGTTGGACGAGAAGGCCTGGCTCGCAGTCTCCGCTCTAATTCATCCCAAAGGTGTTCTATCGGGTTGAGGTCAGGACTCTGTGCAGGCCAGTCAAGTTCCTCCACACCAAACTCGCTCATCCATGTCTTTATGGACCTTGCTTTGTGCACTGGTGCGCAGTCATGTTGGAACAGCAAGGGGCCATCCCCAAACTGTTCCCACAAAGTTGGCAGCATGAAATTGTCCAAAATGTCTTGGTATGCTGAAGCATTAAGAGTTCCTTTCACTGGAACTAAGAGGCCAAGCCCAACCCCTGAAAAACAACCCCACACCATAATCCCCCCTCCACCAAACTTTACACTTGGCACAATGCAGTCAGGCAAGTACCGTTCTCCTGGTAACCACCAAATCCAGACTCGTCCATCGGATTTCCAGACAGAGAAGCGCGATTCGTCACTCCAGAGAACACGTCTCCACTGCTCTAGAGTCCAGTGGCGGCGTGCTTTACACCACTGCATCCGACGCTTTGCATTGCACTTGGTGATGTAAGGCTTGGATGCAGCTGCTCAGCCATGGAAACCCATTCCATGAAGCTCTCTACGCACTGTTCTTGAGCTAATCTGAAGGCCACACGAAGTTTGGAGGTCTGTAGCTATTGACTCTGTAGAGTTGGCGACTTCTGTGCACTGTGCGCCTCAGCATGCGCTGACCCCGCTCTGTGATTTTACGTGGCCTACCACTTCGTGGCTGAGTTGCTGTTGTTTCCAATTGCTTCCACTTTGTTATGATACCACTAACAGTTGACTGTGAAATATTTAGTAGTGAGGAAATTTCACAAATGGACTTATTGTACAGGTGGCAACCTATCACGGTACCACGCTTGAATTCACTGAGCTCCTGAGAGCCACCCATTCTTTTACAAATGTTTGTAGAAGCAGTCTGCATGCCTAGGTGCTTGATTTTATACACCTGTGGCCATGGAAGTGATTGGAACACCTGAATTCAATGATTTGGAGGGGTGTCCCAATACTTTTGGCAATATAGTGTATAAGGAGAGAGAGGAGCATTTAGGATGAACTGATTCACTAGAAAGAGTCTGACTTTTCAAGGCTACATTAGAGAAAGTGACAGAAGAGTACAACAAACTATCCACCTAGTAGAAAGAACCATTTCACTAGAATGAATCTTTCCAGCGCCACAAATGACAGAGTAAGATGAACCGATTCACTAGAATGAATCAGACATTTCAACACATACACTGTGTGCGAATACATTAATAAAACCAGCAATGTAGTTTTTGGTCGCTATACACAATCTACTCGCTTGCAAGAACCAACTTCTCAAAAACCTACACTGTTCTGAAAAATGTACTTCAGGTAGTAGCATCGTTACTTTTAGTTAGTTACTCCACAACACTGACACTGATTTTTTCACATATGTGGGAGGCAGTGGAGGAGTCGCAGCAAGGAATCGCTCTCTCAGTGAGGTGCAGATGGAAACAAAGACTTTTTAGTGATTCATGCGAAGTCAGTTCTGAGAGTTTCGGCCTCACCTCCCCTCTAGTGGATACACGCTGTCAGTCTTCCATTGCTATGCAGGCTGGAAGCCCTCAAGAAGGCCTGAGGCAGGTGCTAAAGTGATATGTAAGTGTATTTGTGAGGGAGTGTGTGTGTGTGTGTGTGTGCGTCAGAGACAGAAAGACTGGACTTGTCTGTTCTCATTTGGCTGTCTGTCAAAAAGCAAGATATTAAGCTTTTTTTTTTTTCTTCAACGGATGAATATTAAATCTAGTGTTTACTCACTGGAAGTGATTTTCCCTGCAGACTTCACACCTCCTCTGCCCCCCGCTACAGAGAAACGAAACATCCGGCCTATTCGAATTTTTGGCAAAGAGGAAATCAGTTATGAACGGGTCATTTGGAAACATCTGTGGCCACAATCATTACCTCCCCTCTTCCTCCTCGGCTCTGCTACACCAACAAACATTAGCGCAGCGCTTTCACTCATCTCGCTCTTAGAATTACCATGGTAACAGAGCCCTCTGTGAAAACTGACAAACAACAGCGAGCTGGTTGAAGATCTGTCTCGATATTTCATAACAACCACAGACTGAGCCAAGTGTGTGTGTGTGTGTGTGTGTGTGTGTGTGTGTGTGTGTGTGAGTGAGTCAGAGATTGACCTGACGATGGAAGCATCTGTCATAACTCTTGTAATCTGTGATGGGAACTGTATGTACTGGTATTCAAAGGTGTAAAAAGTTCTGAGAAATTACATTTAAAGTATGTGTACTTTTTTTGCAAAATTTTCAATTCAATTAAAAGTCAAAATATCTACCAAAAACTTGAATAAAGGTAAAAAAAAAAAAAAAAAGTTTTGCATATATGCACTGAAGTAGGCTATTTGTGTAACACTGTTAGAACTACATAACACTGCAAAAAAATAATAATTGTATTTATCAGTATTTTTTCATTATTTTCAATATTTAAATTATAACAATTAAAAAATAGATAGGCCTATATTACTACTGCAATGATACTATTGTACTATAAAACAGTATTTAATAATAATCATAATCATAATTTTGCAGAACAACAGTAAAATAACAATACTAATATTTATGGCTGCCTTAATTTCATTGATTTCAAATATCAAACCATTGGGAGACCTTAAAGCTTCTCTTTTATTGACAACAGATTTATAAATGATTCTCATCACAAATTTGGGAAGATGATTGGTACGTGTTGTGTTTTCAAATAAACATTATAAGTCTTAGTGCAAGGATGGAGTTTGTGTGGAGAAGCATTTACTGCAAACCGAGCTGCTCTGGGACGCTGAAATGAGCTGCTTGCGTATAAATGAACACAGTGCCACGCTTCACTTTAACAAAGCGGCCAGTTATCGGCCAGCTGGTGAGTATATCACTCTTTCAAATACTCGCCAACGTCATTTTTTGTTGGTTTTTGGTGCTTGAACCCAGGCTGAGATGCTAAGGGTGTTTCACACACAGCCACTAGATGGAGCTTTTACACTAAAATAAGTGAAAATGCTTTATTATAATATAATATAACAGAGTAAAAGTATAGCAATGATATACAATCACTCAAGTACTTTTCCACACCTGTCTATATTCCAGTCATTCCGTACTGAAGTCAATATGGAGGTGAAGGTTCATGGCAGCGCAGAGTAACATCTATATGGGCAACCTGACACAGCCCCTGCGGACAGAATGGTGTGAATGGAGGTGAGGGGTGGAGCACAACACATGGGGACAGACGGAAATTCTGATGCAATGAATCTCTGAGGGATTTTGTTCATGCCAAAAACAACATCTGCTCTTTGCTTTGCACCCGTTGCACGTATAAAAGAATCCCTGAGCTTAGAATCCCTGCAATTGCTTCAGAGGAGTCTTTAGATATGTAACAAAGGTGAATGGAAATATATCTTCCATTAAGTGCATTTGATTGTTTCTGAAAGCACTGTGCTTGTGGATGCTCTAAAGTTGCCTCAGCATATAAAAATATAGTGGTTGTTACCTGAAAGCAGTAAGAATAAAAGCAGAGGCACCATTACTGCCTTGCTTTGTCTCATTTCTGTCTTTACTCGTGTTTTGCCAAGGCAAGGAATCTGTGTCTTGTGGCGACGAATCATTTCTTCACCCCAAAGTACAGGAAACCTTTGACTTTCTGGCCCCCTGATGCATGAAATCTCCTTGTCAGGCTCGGCTGGTCATGGTAATTGGTCTCAATAGGCCAGGGGACAAGATAAACGGAGAGACGCCATTAAGACTTCACTTCCCGTTGGCATGCAGACCAATCTAGACAGCACAGATGCACTTACTCGTTTCTGCCCACTGCCAAGCAATTTGCCTTTTCTTACCTCCGCAGCTGTCTGAAAAAGCACCAGGCTTAAAGAAATTGAGGATTATTGAGTGGATACTTTAGAAAAAGCCAATTGTACTAATCCTATGGATTAGTCATGTTTTTCCTTTTTCTTTTTTCTGCAAAGAGACAGTTTGTGCCAAGTGTAATTTCTCAGGAAAGTGGTCATAATGTAACATTATTGTTGTGTTGAACTTGCTGTGTTTCTTGACTGTTCAGCCATGACTTCGGATGCAAGGTATTCAAAAAGCCCATTCATTTCTTTGTGCTGCTTTCGCTTTGAAATCCTCTGAGTATTTATTTTTTTGAATAAATAAATATTTAGTTTTATTGAATAAAGCGCAGAGAGTATAGAAAAAAATTACTATTTTTTGTTTCTCAAGTGAAAATATGAAAGCCTCCAAGCAAAGATGCTCTTAGCACTTGAAAAAAAAAAAACCCAAGTTGACTAAAAACTCATCATTAATCTAAGGCTAAACTCACAACAACCCCTCAAGGGAAACAACCTCTTCTTAATTAAACATAATATAAGGCTGGATTACAAATATACTTATATATGCATGTGTACTTTTGTAAATCTCATTTGGCTCTGAAAATGCATGATAAATGTCCTGAATTAAAGACAATTCATCCAAGTTCAAAACACAGACTCGCTCAAGTGGTTGGTTGGTTGGTGATTGTTAATCTCACATATTTCACAGTTTTAAAAAAAAGTAGTTTACCCAAAAATGACAATTCTTTCATTATTTACTCAACCTATTATTTTCAGAACTATACTCTGGTATCTTCCTGTGAAACACAAAAAGGAGACAATTTCTGATCGTTTTCTATACAATGGCAATAAATGGTGAACAAAAGCTTCAAAACAGTCATAAAAGCATCATTTTAAAAAGTCCATATGACTCACGCACTGAATTTCAAGTCTTCTAAAGCCATACCATGAAAAAGTTATTCACTCTAAAATCAGTTTGCAGCTTTCAAATCAAATATGGTGCAGCTTTGACGTCATAACGCTGGTTCTTGTGACATTTGATGTTACTGACGTCCAATCTACACCATAAGTGCAATGTCTTAAAAATGTATAAAATTGAAAGGGGACCAAATCCTCTGAGCTGCTGTAGTCCAAGAGCTGGGTTTACAGAGTGACACTCCTGTAGCACTGACAGCATTTACTGAGAGAAAGAAGAATGGTCACTTATCTGCAGAAACCTGTGCACAGGCAAAGCTAACAGGCTTAGGAGATAGAGCCCGGCCTCAGCTGTGTAATTGCCTAATCCATTTCTCCTCAGGAAACTCTGGTCTCAAAAGTTCTGCTGAAGCACCAGGTAACATCATCGTGACCCATTTCTGCCTCCATCAGCTGCTAGTTTAGGTCTGGTGGTGGAATGCTGAATGGCGCTCCACCCAGTGCATCTGTTAGGAAGCTTGCTCCTCCTACAGCAGGAGGTCCAGGCTGTGGAGAAGACATTTTGAGGTCATACAGTAACAGTGGGGTATGCTGACAAACGACCACCCCTGTGAACATCCTTTAGTTTAGGGGGGGTCTTATCAAGTTTTAACCACAAAAAATGAACAGGGTAAAATTATCTTAAAGGAGGTCATTTGTCAACGTAGCACTTGTACCTCAGAGGTGACCCTTGTCTCATTCTTGTTGCTAATCCAATCAATAGACCTAGTGGTGATACAACCACTCAGAATTTACAAAAATGTGGAAGGAAAATTTGGAAGGTGAAACTTCACGTGCATTGACTGTAAATGCCGAAGTGATGTTAACCAGTGAGTAGCAAAGAATAATAAGTAATGCTACTGTAAGAAAAATCTGGGCCAAGAACATGATCTAAAGTGTTCTGTCAGTAAGAGATATATTATCCCAAGTCATTTACGTTGAAGTAAATTTAATTAGCTTAAGTAGGGTATTCTTTTGCCGTTCGGAGAGTGATTCCTACAGAGGACCTATAAAATAGCACATGACAAGATGTCACAATCACAATTAGTTCCTGGCCTCTGCCATTGACTGCTTCAACAATAAATGTATTTAACAAGGGGGTATTTCACCAGCCAGCACTGCAAATGACCCAATAAAACTATATGCCTATATTAGCATATGACTGGATGACAGACAAAAAGCACTGTAATGATCAAAACTAACAAAAGCAAAGCAATATGGTTGCATCAATAAAATTATGTTAATTCACCTAGTAAAATATCATTTACTTATGCCTTTCCAAACCAATATGACTTTTTCTACTGAGAAAATGCTATTACAATGCAGCAACATCTATCAAGCTTCAAAAGTACACAAAGGAATGACCAAGACAGTCTTTTCAACTTTCATGTTCCACAGAAAAAAGTAAGTTAAGTTTGAAATGACATGAGGGCGAGTAAATGATGACAGAATTTTTATATTCTGGGTAAACCAAATCATTGAAGGCAAAGCTCTCTAATCCAAATACATAATTCATCTGTTACTCTAAAAAAAACCTTCCACAAACACAATAATAGCAGAAACACAGTAACACTGCATGGCACCAGACTTGAGTACCCAAAACAGGACCTTGACAGAGAGCTGCCAAGCCACTGGCCTGTATTTTTCAGTCTCAGTGTGACCGATTGTTCTCTTTCCTCATATTTCTTCAGATAATCCCCCAGCTCAACGTTATTAATGCTCAATTTCACCCAATTATAAGGCTCCTCAGAACTGGAAGGCAGCCAGTGGGGGAAATATGGAGAGAGGAGAGAGTAAGAGACACAGCTCTGTGTGCGGCCACTTAATGTGTGGAGGACGTCATCTGAGAACCTGTGATTACTCCCCAACACTTGCAAACAGGCATGTGTGCAACCCAATTACACAGCAAAAAATGCTTTATATTGTTTATCTTCAAGCGATGTCCAGTTCAAGCGATGAACTGATTTGAGAGTGATGTCCAAGTAATGTATTATCCCTCTACCAGGTCCCTGTCACCTGGGTGCTTCAAGCCCCCTACATCAAGTACATAATAGCATATCTCAAGGCCATAGTGTCTAAGGCCTGAGAGGCAGCCAACTCCACTTGTAATAATGAGAAAGCCTGTCTTTTTATAATGGACATCTGCTTGTATAGAGCCCCCATCCCAGTAACTCGTGCTTTACAAACCTTTGCACTTCACATTGTGTATGATGCCAGAATTGCATTGATTTTCCATGTTAGGGCAGTGTTCAAATATAGACCTCTGTTAAATCAGGATTACAGAGGTAGATATCTTTGTACTGCCAAATGTATATCTAAAAGAGGGTAAAAAGGACAAGGAACCTCTAATGATCCTATTTTACATCCAAGTAGATTTAGATAAATGTCATATCATGGCAAAAAGCAAGCTGAGAGCCTTTTTACAAAACAGATGCATTTTATCATTCATCCAGAATATTGAAACAATGCTCTGGAAAGGAGGGGACAAATCGATACACTCTCTCGGAGGAATGGCCTATGAGCGGCTGACGGAAAATTCCGGAGCAGCGATACGGTGAGCTGAGTCTAAGCACCTGAGGCCTTGTAAACTGAATTCATTTGTCTTCACCGGTGCTGAAGCACAACCACACACACAAAGACACTGGCTGGTCAGTTCACTGCTCACCTCCACTGAGCCCACAATCTGCCAGCTGTGCAGAACCCCTGCCCAGGTACAAACCCTTGCTACAGCCTGCACTCTGATTCTGCAAATTTTCATGTTTTTAGCATAGTCTGTGCTTTAAAAAAAAAAAAAAAACTTGCTTCCATTCAGTTTCGATTTTTGTAATTTATGCAATCAACATGTGACTAGGAAACAAGGTCATTAATGAGAGAGAAACATAAAATATAGTTAAAGACAAATCAAGACTGCAATAAATGAATAAAACAATAAATATAATAAATAACTAGCAGCAAAAGATGGGCAATTTTGTCTCTATTTTTTTCCACTATGAACTGCTTTAATTTGGACCAAGAGATACTGGGGGAGTGGCTTTATTGCATCAGATATGTCACTTTGCTCACAGCTGATTGGTCCAGTTTTGGTTTGCGATCTCTAACTCAGAATAAAGCTGCATTCATTCACGCTGTGTCGTAATTAATGTAACGATTCTGAACTGTAAACAGCCTTCATGTGCTTGTAGAACTAATTACAATGTGTAATGTGTAATTACAATGTGTAAACTCATAATGTTCTGAGAGCTATACGACTTGTACCACCTGACCACTGCAGATTTAAAGTGTGTTCGACTTGAAGCGGCGTTGTGCAGACCGATCAGTGTATGACATCAAAGTACCACAAGAGCGATTCGAAAGCATACGGAGCTCCATTTACGGTAATTGACCCTTCGCCTGGAGTTTGATTGACAGGAGATCTAACCAACTATAACGCCAAATCCGCCATTTTGTCCGGCAAAGCAGTCAGGGGAGTTAGTAGATTAACCTCGGTGGACTTGAACTTGAAAAGTGGTGTGTACTGACATCTTTGACGAAACAACATTTATGAAACAACATTCCTTCTGATGTTCATTCATGTTTATTTGATGCTATAAATGAACTAGTAGGAAGAGATGATCGGTTCACGAGCCGCTTGAACTGAGGCGCTACAGCGATCACATTAAAGAGCCACAAAACGGTATTTATTGTTTAAATTTCTTTAAAAATTACAAAATTTGAGATTTAGTTTCATATCAAAAGTAAGCTGCTCTGTCTGTCGACACATTGTCAGTGCCCTCTTTGGTGTATTTTTCACTGAGTGAGAACATGATGTGTGGCGTGAGAGCGGCATGGCTTGTCGGACGTAGCAACAGCAACTAAAGGGGGCGGGTCTTTGTGAACAGTCAATTACAACATGCCATAAACACAGCCATAAAACCTGCTCTGGAGCAGTTAGCCGTGTAGTGCAAGTTACCATGGAGATGAACACCGCTAAAAACCAATCTACCTTCTTGAGCCCGAAACACCAGAGTTTGCTCAAACTTACCTGGGTAGCAACTGAAACTGGCTGCAACGGGCCTCTGAACAGTTGTTCACAAGCTGCACGCAGATGTTAAATATAATATCTCCTACTTGGCTGGTTTGGTTTCAAAGGATTGTCCATAAATATCCACTTTATCCAGCACAGTTTTTGTTCTAAGACTTCTAAAGTATCCAGATATTGTATTATGAATTGAGAAACTACTACAAACAATTTGGTGTGTGAGCTCTCTGTCTGAATCAAATTTCAGACTGAATCACAAATTGATTCAGACCCTTTCGCAAAGCCATTTTAACAATTCACTGAAAATAGCCAACTCTAAAGAGTAATCCATTCACGAACTGGGCATCGATTCACCAATTCTGATTATAAACAGCAGATGGAAAATAGCGTATATTTTGTATGCTTGAACTTTGTTTTACCTGAAAAGTATCCGTAGAATCAGGGCCTCCTGAGCGCTGACACCTGCAGCACTAGCCAAAATTCATTGACCTGAAATGGTAGTGTGTAACACTTACAATTAATATTTTCTTTTCTTTTGAAGATTAGCCTGTCAATTTATTATGTGATAAAGACTTCTCCTCCACTGATTCCCATTCAAACTGAACAGTCTTTTGTCATATAGGGATTTATGCATTTTAGCTAACATTCTGCTATACTATAATGAAATATTAGAAGTCATGAATATAGCCTAATCATGTATACATGATCATGTCACATTTTTGTAATTCTACAGAAAAATATAATACAATACATTTGCAAAATATACAAACCCAACACCCAACCCAGCAGTGGTTCTTCAAAGCCACTGGTGTATGTTAATAAAAGAAATGAATATGTCAGCAAAAACTCTGTAAACACATTCATCCGCAGCAGTGCACCTTAGTGGGCATCATAATTAGGTACGCAATAAAAATGTGAATATATATATAAACATGCAATGTTCCTTTCTTTTTTTTTTTGCAACATTACTTTTAGAAACACCTGAGAACAATCGTGACAAGCCATGATAAAATTTTCCTTCTTTCCCTCATTTATCTTCAATTTTTATTTAGTGGTCTCCTTGTTTTTGCAGACATGAGCAAAAATAGACTACTGAGACTATAACAGAATATGCCAACAAATCACACTTTTTCTCTTCTCTGCCTCTTTATCTGTTTCTCTCTCCACCCCAAAATAAACGAGCAGTATACACTGATGTTTCAGATAGTAGTTTGTGTCTGAACCTGATAAGGTGCTTTGAGAGTGTGTGTTCTCCATGTTGGCTACAGGTGTATGGTCTTCCCTGTTCTTCTCTTCTCCCGCCCCTCCTCTTTATCTCTGTCTCTGCTCACAGGCTGGTTGGGCCAGATAAACTCAAATCTGGGTGGAACATAAAGAATGTGTGTCCAGTTCTGCAAAAAGACTTTATATACAAACTATGCACCATTTGCCGTCTGTTCTACTGGGTACAAAAAGCAACTATTTGATAAGATCAGTGCCATACTTGATTTAAAAATCATGCTACACACAATTTGTATTTATGATTAAAGGTATATTCTGAGTTCAGTAATCGATAGCATTAGTAATGTTGATTACCACAAATTAATTTCCAAAAGTCTCTCATTTTCTTAAAAAAGTTAACTTAGTTAAAAAATTACAGCCTTCACATTTTTGGTTTTAAAATTTCCAAAAATTGGCCCCATTTACTTTCATTGTATGTGTCTCAAAGTAACTCCTATTTTTTTCCCTTTATTTTTTGCAGTTATTTTTGTGATAATCAACATTATGCCACAAATGCTGTTGAATGAGCTTAAAGGGGACCTATAATGCCCCTTTTATAAGATGTAATATAAGTCTCTGGTGTCGCCTGAATGTGTCAGTGAAGTTTCAGCTCAAAATACCCCACAGATCATTTATTATAGCTTGTCAAATTTGCCCCTATTTGGGTGCGAGCAAAAACGTGTGTGTCCCTTTAAATGCAATGAGCTGCTGCTCCCACCCGCTTTCCAAAAGGGGCGGAGCTTTAACAGCGGTTGCTCAACAACAACAAAGCTGCAGAATCTCACGCAGCCAAAATGACGATTGTCAGTAACGGTGTTCAGCCTTACATTGTTCAAACCAGAGTCGGACACTGATGGAGAGACTCAGGAAGAAGTTACAACTTTTAGAATGCAACTGAATGTTTCTGAATGCATAATGGATAAATTATGTAGTTGCTGTGGAGTTGATTCAACTTATCGACAAGCATGTGCCATCATGTTAATCTTTTGTGCAAATCCAGCGTTGAATTGACCGTCGTTTGCGAAGCAGTCTGGCATAAAATGGCGGCATGGTAACAACACTCTACTACAACAACTTTTCCTCTTCTCTAAAGCAGCCCAACATGGCCTCACCCCCTTGGTTGCGTGTTCTCAGGGGCAGGGTTTATGTAAATTTTACATGCACTTTTGTTGAACAAGCTTCTTCCCAGGTTAATGACATCACTAACCCTTAGTGATGTCACTAACACGGGAAGAAGCTCATTGTAGTCCCTACCAGCCGTTTGTTGTAGTCCTTAAACAGCTAATTCTTTAAAAGAAAACATCTCCCTTTGCATTAAACTTTGAGCGTCGTAACTTTGCAGATGTTGTTTATGCTCTAACAGCAACATTACACACTAACTAAAGTTAAAAAAAAGTGAAATCATAATCAACCACCCCTTTAACTTGTATTGAACCTGGAATATTCCTTCTAGATTAAGAACTGGTTAAATGTATTAAGTTAAAAAACATGTACACTGCCAATCCTGTCCTTCATCTTTCATTGCGATTTTTGAACAGCTTGGGTTCTGCTGTGCCAGTCATGTATCCACAGTCGATGTTAGTGCACACATCAACATTTGTACCAGATCTTTCTAACCTTGAGCTTGACAACATACCTATGAACGGTAAATACACCTACGTACCGGCCATTAAGTGTCCAACTGCCACTTAATGTCAGTTTTCTAACACTGCTAAAGTATGTTTATGTGCATGTGCTCCTGTTATATAACACACTCAGCACTACATCCCTTATTTGAAAAGATGTCACACGATGAAGTCCTTAGATCACCTCTGAGACTCCAGGGCCTTTCATTCATTCATCTTCATGGACTTTTGTTGACTGCACTTGTAGTTTATATACATATCATCGTGTCACCATTCATAATGGTGTCTTTACAAGAGACAACGACAGCTTGGTTTTGCGTGTGTGTCTGTGTGAGAGAGAGTGGTCGCATGCTGCATTCACTGATGTGGGAAACATTGCTCAGTTCCAAAGCTTCACTCCAATGATCCCAGCAGTGGTATGTCATGTGAACCCAGCGTCAAAGAGCAGAAAATTGAGGGAAAGAGAGAGGAGAGAACGGGAGAGGATTGTCCATTGATGTGTGGGGAATGTCTATAATCTCTTAAGCGCTGCCAGGCTTTTATTGTTTCTTAACCTTATGAGTAAATATCAGTGGGCTTTTTCTATTTCTACCGTAACCTTGACTGCTGTCAGGTCAGCACATCATAATTCTCTTAGTGGACACAGCCTCGCAGCGGTACGCGGTTGAAACATATAGGGCAAGGAGTATGCTTCACCTGTCTAATATCTCAAAAACACTCCTGCACATAGTAAACCAGTCATTTTCTTCATTGTATCCATGTTCTGGCAAAATAAAAGTTCACATAACAAAATTAAATTTTGACCTTTTCACATAGTCGAATTCAACATAACATGAACGCTGACCGCTAAAATGCAGATTTTACACTGAAATACCGGGTACATCGACATCATCAAGTCCAGTGCCTCACAGTGTGCATTATGACGCAATATATCTTCAGCAAAAATCAAATAAAACAACTAATCATATAATCACAACTATTAGCAAAGCGCCTTTGAGGGCGTCCATGAGTAGCCTAATGCATTTTTCAAATTCAAGGTACTTAACAGAGCTCTTCAGCGCTGCCTACGTTTGAATGAGCTCATTGTACAGAGCTGCCCACTGCTCATAAGAATTGATGACATAGTGTGGGACTTGGTTACTACAGGAATTACATATCATTTGTTAGGTGGCTGTATTAAAATTAATCTAAAATAAGGGTTTGCATGCTGGAAAAAAAAATTGTTAAATATGACTAGGAAAGGTCAAAGTTAAAGTCATAAGGATATGTGATAATGAAGGATGTAGTACTACTAGCAAAAATTTTGACACCTGCATCTCTGGCCACATGGCGCTCAGTTTAGGATAAGCATACTTATACTGCCACCATGTGGTCATATGCCATATAATCAACCGTGCCTACTTGCCCTACAACTACAAATGCACTTTGAATTTGTGAGAAGCTGATCTGAGCGAGGAACACAATGGTGAGTTAGTGTAAGTTGACAAGACACTAAAGAGAAAGAAAGTCTGTTGGTTTGTTCTGGCCTTTTCATGAGGTAAATTGGATGTCTGTGTGACCTTATCAATGGACTCGTGGCCCCAAACCTCCTAACTGTTAGCATTTACTGCTCAAAGGTTAATGGAAGGAGCTGGAGCCAGGCTGAAG
Organism: Mylopharyngodon piceus; assembly: GCA_039654765.1. NCBI lineage: Eukaryota > Metazoa > Chordata > Actinopteri > Cypriniformes > Xenocyprididae > Mylopharyngodon > Mylopharyngodon piceus. The sequence goes on from CM077439.1 coordinate 8,453,194, forward strand.
GTTATGGATGGAGCTTTCAGCTTCCTGCCAGTTTAGACTTCAGACAACAAGCGGGAACTGGCACGTCCTGATGTCTCCAGCTCAGAGGAATTGCAAACTCACTTAAATGAGATTTAATGAGACCCGTGAGAGGATATTTATCTTCGGATTTGCTACAATACAGTGGTTGCATGGATAAATCATAATAGCCTATACACATGGCGTTTAGCATGATAAGTAGCTTTTAGAGCAGATGGTAATCTGTCAAAAATAATTTGCGTTTCGCAGATTACAAAAACAGTTAATACATTTTTGTGCTTGCATCCTTGGTTTAATTTCATATTTTAAATTAAATTGCACCAGATGAATTGTTGATATTTACAAACAACCAACTTTTTTATTCCAGTTTAATATTGTAGTTTGCCGTCAGTTTGGAAATAGAACTTTACATGAGGGAGGGAGGAACTAAGAGAAAATAAACTGAAATTATTGAAATATTTCTCAAAAATATTTTTTGAATACATAAAAGGGTACCAGTTGTAGTCCCCAAAACAGATGTATACTCTCATTGGTTTTTGTTTATATTTATGATACATTTCAAGAAACATTTATTATTATTATCAATGTTGAAAATTTTGTGATTCTTTGATGAATCGAAAGTTCAAAAGAACAGCATTTATTTGAAATAGAATCTTTTGTAACATTATAAATGTCTTTACTGTCACTTTTGATCAATTTAATGCATCCTTGCTAAGTAAAAGTATTCATTTCTTTAATTTCTTTCTAAAAAATAAATAAATAAAATCTTCTTTTGAATTTCTGCAATTCTGGAGCCTATCCCAGCATCTCGGGCTGAATGCAGGGAAACACCCTGGATGGAAGCACAGTAAATTGATATCTTACTTTATAATTAAATGAATGCTTCTATCCATAATACCATGCAGATTCTTTCTGCACTGCACTGTTCTGCCAAAGAGGGCATCTGTCATACTGACCAAAATGAAATATCGCCATCTGCTGTCTAGTATCATACTAGCATCTGCCCTAAACCTTGAGCAAAACATCTATTGACATACTGGCAAATGGACAAATGAATGAAGGAAAAAGATCTGGCTTTAAAGCTTATGTTCGGTTTTTGTGTTTATGCTCTGTTTTCTGTTTATGTTCTGCTTATGTTCAGACCCTCTTTAAGTAGTGAAAAAACATATGCGTCATTATTTTTTTTATCCTGATATTTAATGAATTTTCCTAATTATACACACATAAACACACACACACAAACGTTTCATACACACATGGGTTTCCATGTTTTATAGGGACTTTACATAGACATAATGATAATTATACTGAAACTTTCTGCATTTTTACATTTTCAAAAAACATTACTTAGTATGATTTATTTTATCTTTCTCAAACCACTCTCACACACATATACACACCCCATCTCTTTCTCATACACGCATACAATTTCTTGGTCTTACACACACACACACACACACACACACACACACACACACACACACACACAGACACACTGGCAGTTTCCCAGGACTAGGGAGCAGAGGTTGTGTCTGGCTGTCTTCTGGTCTGTATACTGTAAATTTGCACATAATTTGCCTAGTTTAAGAGCATGCAGTAAAATTACTTTTGAATTTTGATTAGTTTTAATTTGTTTGTAAACAGTGAGGTCTGACTGGGGTCAGATTGACTCCAAACATAAGTAATGTTACTATTTCGGAAAACATAAGAGATGCATATCCTTGTTCCAGTATATATATATATATATATATATATATATATATATATATATATATATATATCTATATATATACAGGTGCTGGTCATATAATTAGAATATCATCAAAAGTTGATTTATTTCACTAATTCCATTCAAAAAGTGAAACTTGTATATTATATTCATTCATTACACACAGACTGATATATTTCAAATGTTTATTTCTTTTAATTTTGATGATTATAACTGACAACTAAGGAAAATCCCAAATTCAGTATCTCAGAAAATTAGAATATTGTGAAAAGGTTCAATATTGAAGACACCTGGTGCCACACTCTAATCAGCTAATTAACTCAAAACACCTGCAAAGGCCTTTAAATGGTCTCTCAGTCTAGTTCTGTAGGCTACACAATCATGGGGAAGACTGCTGACTTGACAGTTGTCCAAAAGACGACCATTGACACATTGCACAAGGAGGGCAAGACACAAAAGGTCTTGCTCTGTTCACAGAGCTCTGTGTCCAAGCACATTAATAGAGAGGCGAAGGGAAGGAAAAGATGTGGTAGAAAAAAGTGTACAAGCAATAGGGATAACCGCACCCTGGAGAGGATTGTGAAACAAAACCCATTCAAAAATGTGGGGGAGATTCACAAAGAGTGGACTGCAGCTGGAGTCAGTGCTTCAAGAACCACTACGCACAGACGTATGCAAGACGTGGGTTTCAGCTGTCGCATTCCTTGTGTCAAGCCACTCTTGAACAACAGACAGCGTCAGAAGCGTCTCACCTGGGCTAAAGACAAAAAGGACTGGACTGCTGCTGAGTGGTCCAAAGTTATGTTCTCTGATGAAAGTAAATTTTGCATTTCCTTTGGAAATCAGGGTCCCAGAGTCTGGAGGAAGAGAGGAGAGGCACACAATCCACGTTGCTTGAGGTCCAGTGTAAAGTTACCACAGTCAGTGATGGTTTGGGGTGCCATGTCATCTGCTGGTGTTGGTCCACTGTGTTTTCTGAGGTCCAAGGTCAACGCAGCCGTATACCAGGAAGTTTTAGAGCACTTCATGCTTCCTGCTGCTGACCAATTTTATGGAGATGCAGATTTCATTTTCCAACAGGACTTGGCACCTGCACACAGTGCCAAAGCTACCAGTACCTGGTTTAAGGACCATGGTATCCCTGTTCTTAATTGGCTAGCAAACTCGCCTGACCTTAACCCCATAGAAAATCTATGGGGTATTGTGAAGAGGAAGATGCGATATGCCAGACCCAACAATGCAGAAGAGCTGAAGGCCACTATCAGAGCAACCTGGGCTCTTATAACACCTGAGCAGTGCCACAGACTGATCGACTCCATGCCACGCCGCATTGCTGCAGTAATTCAGGCAAAAGGAGCCCCAACTAAGTATTGAGTGCTGTACATGCTCATACTTTTCATGTTCATACTTTTCAGTTGGCCAAAATTTCTAAAAATCCTTTCTTTGTATTGGTCTTAAGTAATATTCTAATTTTCTGAGATACTGAATTTGGGATTTTCCTTAGTTGTCAGTTATAATCATCAAAATTAAAAGAAATAAACATTTGAAATATATCAGTCTGTGTGTAATGAATGAATATAATATACAAGTTTCACTTTTTGAATGGAATTAGTGAAATAAATCAACTTTTTGATGATATTCTAATTATGTGACCAGCACCTGTATATATATATATATTTTCATTATTTTGTGTAATTAAAAATTAATTTGGTTATTTAATCGCTTTTTTCGTGCACACCATTATAGGAAATTGAAGGGTTAGTGATGGAATTATTTATATTATTTTATGAGTTTAATAATCTCAGGATAAATGGCAAAAGATATTCACCAGGAAAAAGACATTTATTTCATTAATTACTATTGGCACACTTTAATTACTGGGGTCCCTATGACCCCAACCAATGAGGAAGTGTAGTGGATCTCAACAGAACATAAGGGTTAAAGAAATTAAGCAATTTAAATGACAACAGAAAAAGAAAACATGATTTTATATAGTGAAAGTGTGTGTTGTTGGGCAATTGAGGACATATTTCTCAATACTTAGGTCACTTTTTCAAAACTCTTCACACAGTTCTCCAAACCAACTTTCAGCTTGGCACAGCAGTTAGTTTCACATTTAAAATGCACTAAAACTACCAAATTTCATACACGTCTCAAATAAACTTCCATAACACTATAGCAAAGGTTGTCACCCAACAAACTCAATTTGCACTCATAAAACAATGACCTAAAAATCCTGAAACATATATATATAAGGCTAAAGTCATTTTCCAAAATTAGTTTTCTTCATCTAACCTTTGACCTTGTTTTACGTTTCATCATTTATAACTGACTTTGTTCTATTAGGGTAAATTTTGGCAAATTGTCTGAAACTTAACACACATTCAAACACATTTTCACTATTTAAAAAGTAGTGAAAAGGTCTAAGTGTTTAAAAAAAAAAAAAAACATTAAAAAGCTTTATTAACATTCCATTTAATCTTGTGCTACTATTTTTTATTTGGAACTCACATGTGAAAATGTCAAAAACTTGACAAAAATTCAGATGCAACTTCGCTGCCTAGAAAATAGTGAAACCATGTCTTAGTGTTTCAAAAAACATTAAAAGAAAATATTTAACGTTGTTTCTTTCTTGGAATTCCAAATCAATGATCGTAACACAAGTGAAAATCAACAAGACTCTTCTTGTTCAGTGTACCCCACACTTTCCACACATAACTCAATTTTGACCTGTTTAGTCATTATTTTGGAGTATCCCTGCTTGTCAGTGTAGTGAGACCAGTAAGCAGTGGCATTTTTCTTGACCTCTGGTTGAAGGATAGATCACATCTTCCAAACTGGCATAGGATAATGTACAAAAATGTCTGACTTCCACAACAATCTATGACTTATATTCTTCATCTCTGCCATCACCCTCACTGCCTCTATCCTCCTTGATTTTCAACTTACTCCTTTCTTAGTACCACCTTATTTTCTGATGCACTGCCATCCCTATCATCAATACTTTCTAGAAAAGGTACAGCTTTTCCTGTCCATCTTCTATAAAACTTACTAACATCAATTTAAAACACAGGCAAAAGGCTATTATACTGCCTGCCAGTAATGAACAATAGTGCCAGCTACACAGAAAATATATATCTCCTAAAAGGACTTTGTCATTTATGCATAATACACACTTTTTTTTTTTTTTTTTTTTTTTTTTGGTCTTTGAGTATTGATTTTACAAAATATGCATTAAAATTACCAAAAACTTTAGAAAACACATTTGGATGTACAATGATATTTTTATTTATTTATTGAATTTATATTTATTTTCTAGTCTAAAATGAACTCACAGTGGAGCCTTGACAGCATGTGACCTAACATGTGCTAATGTCTCCTTCATGTTGTTGCCAAAAATGTCAAGCACATGGCACATAAATTTTATTTTTATTAGCTGAAGGGGATGTCATATGATAATACTAAAATGTATACATATATATATATATATGTATATAATATATATATATATATATATATATATAACCAATATATATATATAAAACCAAAAATTATTCAGACATTTTTTATATTTTTAATATATTTTTACTAGTGGGTGCAGGACACTATAGTTCATTTATGTAAGTGAGGATAGCAAAATAAAGTAAACTGTGACATATAATACCCAAAAAATTCTTCATACAGTGGACTACCAGTAAAACTGATAAAAATTTGGAACCAAAAATTATTCAGACACTTTGACCTGACCTTGTTTTGCTTAAGTGTTATCTGACATAATTAAGATTTTTTTTTCTGACACAGTTTAACTCTGAGTTCTTGTCATATTTTATTACCATTTTTTAAAACTATAGTGAATATTAATGAATGAAATGTTCAAGCTGTCTGAATAAATTTTGGTTTGACTGTATATATATATATATATATATATATATATATATATATATATATATACTGTGTATATATATATATATATATAATTCCATCTCATTTCCATCTCAACATTATGTGCTTTTCCATGTCTGCTGACTAGTCCAGCTGAAATATAAAATGATGTCACACTAATGTGAGATCTTATGACTAAGTATAAGCCATTGCTAAGTATGACTAAGTAATCGCACCTATATAATTTATAAGAAAATGCATTCATTTTAGCCACAGAGGCATGCATATACCCTATAATATTGCAACATTTAACTTAATTTTAATTCTGATGGTTAGTTTCTGAATTTCACATACAGTTTAATCATATATTTAGAACGAGATATAATTATAGAACAGGTTAATGGTGCTTCCCCTTGGCTCAGCGAGGGGCACATGTTAAAATGGGACATGACTCAGGGTCTTCCGCAGTATGACATCCCAGCCCCCAACCAAACAGCTGCCAAACTGCTGTGACAGAACCCTGCTTCCAGCTAACCCTGTAATTCCAAAATCACATGCCCTTGTATCCACTCTATTTGTCATATTCCATCTTTATTAATTCATCATTCAAACACGTAAAGGCATTGAATGTCTGTTCTCTACGGAGCATGAATATTAACTGGATAGGATGGAAGGGATAGGCTGACTAAACCTCTCTAGCATCCTCCCTCCCTCCCTCTCTTTCCTCAAAATTCCACGCCCTAGCGGATACACAGACGCCAGCAGACGCAGTCTGGGTAATCTCAGCAGACACGCCGTCCTCCTCTCTTTCTACCAGCCAGTGGATACAGCCACTTTGTGCCATAAGGTAAGTCCTTTATCCATCATAACAATAGCCATCCTCCTCTTTCTGCATGTGCTTGTGTGTTTAAGGACTAGCATGATGAATGCGACAACTAGAGATGATAAATTCACATTGGCTATAGGTGCGGCAGCCAGAGAGTGAAGAGAGACAGAGAGATATAGGAAAATGAATAGCTATTTATCCTGTGAGGTAGACACTGCAGTCTAGCAGGTGAGAAAAAAAAAGGCTGCCTGCATGCTAAAATGGTGTAGTCATCCATGATATGAATGAAGCCATGTGGAAAAGAACAAAGACTTGGACTTAATAAAGGATAAAGGACATTCAGTGAAATTAAAGAGAGATACATATTAAGATGCATGGAGAGTTAGCTAGGTGGGCGGTTAGCATCGGAACATGATACACGCATGCTGGAAAACACGTGTGCTACATGCTACCGTCACATGTATAGAGAGAATGGGAACATTTCTTCTCTCAGCATCCGGCTGACTTTGCCTAAAAACACTGCACTCTTGAAATGAGTGATTTGATGGTTTAACACTTTTGCACTAAAATAACATATCAGTAATATTTATCAGCATTTTAATTTAAAGACCTTGCTGTGAAATGACGAGTGGAGTTTCCTGTATAAAACGCAAAAGACAAAAACAAGGTCAGTGCTCTCTAAGTCTCATCTGTCATCTCTACTGACAGCAAACATGTCTGACAAGCCAGACCTCACAGAAATCGCCAGGTTTGACAAAACCAAGCTGAAGAAGACCGAGACAAAAGAGAAGAACCCTCTGCCCACCAAAGAGAGTGAGTGTGTGTTACATTACAGCATACGGTGTGTCCAATCAGTTTGGGTGTGGTGTAGGTCTCTCTTCCCCCCATCTGTCTTTCTCTTCTCTGCAGTGTTCTGTCTATCTTCTCTCTTTATAATTCTGTTTCAGCCATTTGTTTCTCTTCCATTCCATCTCTATTTTTCTTTCACTCTCACACTGCTCAGCATACTGCCTCTTTTTTCAGCTTCTTATGTCAGCAGATGGATGTCAGTTCAAAGTCCTCCATCAGCATTGCAGTGCAGACCTAAGCCTGCTTGCAGAATTTCCCATGTGAATAAGCATCTTATTTGCAATAATGCCACGCTCCCTGGCACGGTCATCTTTCAAACACATCTCTGTCTCTCTTAAGAAGCTTTACTGGCACAATAAAGGCATTTATCCTGCAAAAGCATTAATAAACATTATATTTAATCTTTTTCTGTTTTCAGCTATCGAGCAGGAGAGGAAAGGAGATGCCACCCCATGACCTAAAAGACAAGGAGAAGACGAGCACAAAACATGTTCTTCTGACATGGCAGATATTACAATTCCTATTTCTGTTTAAAGGGTGCTATTGCCCCATGTGATGCATTGTTACCATGGCGATTGGAGTCACTGGGGCCTATGAATGGGAGTGTGATGAAGGGGGGTGACATGAGACAGGGTTTAAAATAGATATTTTACCAAATTCTGTTTAGTGCATTTGTTTTTTTAATTTTTTTAAAAGGGTTTCTTCATGAAATAAAGACAAAATGAAATGTAAAACAAATAAAATGCCAAATATGACTCCTCTTCATAAAATTATCTTTCTTTAGGTGATTATTCAATGCTAATGCTAATGTATGGTTTTAATGTTTTATGGGGACTTTCCATAGACATAATGATTTTATACCGTATAAACTGCATATTCTATCCCTTAACTCTACTCCTAAACCTACCCATCACAAAAAAACTTTCTGCATTTTCAAAAAAACATCATTTAATATGATTTATAAGCTGTTTTCCTCATGGGGACATTTTGTATGGACCACACACACACACACATCTTTGGGGGGGGGGGGGGGGGGGGGGGGTCATATGTTTTTAAAGAAGTCTTATGCTCACCAAGACTGCAGTTTTTTGTTATGAAAAAAAAACAGTGATTCCTGTGTAGGCAAAGTTGAATTTTCAGCTGTCATTGCGGTCTTCAGTGTCACATGACCCTTCAGAAATCATTCTAATATGCTGATTTGCTGCTCAAGTAACATTTATTATTATTATCAATGTTGCAAACAGTTGCTCTGTTAATATTTAGCTGGAAACCTGGATAGATTTTGTTAGGATTCTCTGATGAATAGAAAGTTTAAAAAGAATAGCATTTATTTGACATTTTTTAATTTGACAATTTTTTTTTTTTTTAAATTGTCTGTAAGCCTACTGTCACTTTTGATCAATTGAATGCATCCTCGATTAATAAAACCGTTGTAACACCATATGGGGTAAGTGGTCATCATGAGAACAGGTTTGAGAAGAATACATCTCTCGATTTTAAATATATCACAATCCGTCTGACTTGACATTCATGGGAATACTTTTTGTGCGCAAAAAACAAACAAAAATAATGACTTTATTCAGCAATTTCTTGTCATTCTCCTACACTGTTGATGTAGTAAACAGTGCAGCGCTTCCGGGTTCTACGGCAGAACGCTGGCTCATTTTTGTTTGTTTTTATGCACACAAAAAGTATTCTCATCGCTTCATAACATTAAGGTTGAACCACTGTAGTCACATTGATTATTTTAACAATGTCTTTACTACCTTTCTTGGCCTTAAAAGTGGTAATTGTGTTGCAGTCTAGAGGCCAGATAGATCACGGATTTCATCAAAAATATCTTAATTTGTGTTCCGAAGATAAACGAAGGTCTTACGGGTTTGGAGCGACATAAGGGTAAGTAATTAATGACAGAATGTTCATTTTGGGATGAACTAACCCTTTAACCAGCATATTTTGTGGTGTAGCCAGCAGGGGCGCTACGATTAATAGTATCCTGATTAGGCTATGTCACACCTGAAGCCACTCAAGTTATTATTCCCCACGTCTGTAGGCTATGCTTTAAAACCGATTTAACATCATTAATGTTGATGATATGAGCGACATTATGAGACACCTTAATCAAACCAAGAATATCAAATCCAAAAGTTAATATAGTGCTGAGAAAAAATTGTCCTCACGTCAGGTCATGTAGGCAGCTCGAACATCGCTGATTATCCGATACTACATGTATTTTACAGGGCTATTCTTGTTTTTACAATTAACACCTGCTGATGAGGTGCTAGAGGACGCGCCTAGATCTCCTTTGAACTGAAATCTGGTTGAGATGTTCCTGAGAAGCGCGGCTGCGCTGGCGTCACTGTTCCTGCCACCCATCTACCGCACTCATAATACCACAGCGCTTCTCCAACCCTTATCGTCTTTTATGACCAACTTATCGCTTTAAAATCTAACATAACTAAAGTTAATAAAGTAAACTGATAAAGACGTAAAACTCCAATAAAAAACAAACTGTTTTAACTGGTTTAAGTAGTGTATGTTGCTTACGCAAACACCTAATAAACTGGTCCTTTTAGTGCATAAGAAAGAAGGCAGGCTATCATTGAGGTGACACTCATTTTTGCCCGGATCTACGAAGTTATACGTAAAACTTTAAGTAAAAAAATCGCCTCTTCTGTGATAAATGTTTCATTAAAAGACTGACATTGTTGAAAAAGAAAACGCTGGCATAAATATCTGCAAGTTAATCGAATATTTAAACATTTTATAAAAAAAAACACATTTTGTTCAGGTCAAAAGGAAAAGCCTTTAGGCCTATTATAGGCTAATATTTTTTGTAAAAAAAAAAAAATGGTACAAATATTTTTTTCACAAAAACAAAATCAAGAGCACTAACATTTAAGAATTTGACTTGTTTTAAACTAAAGATTTCTCTTTTTATTATTAGCTATCAGGCATCCTTATTTCCTTTCTTAATCACAAGGCAAAGAGCATTAACACAGTCAGTGGCAGCATAGGCTAATGAACTGCACCTGAGCTTCTGTGAGCGACTAGTCAAAATGGATCATCTGTGCAGCAAGGTGAGCCATGTTCCCTGATATCAGTCTGATATGGGGAGTAAACGCTGTAGTGATGGTCTTCCAGCCATTTTAATGATTGCTTTCTGATTATTACTTCATTGCCCGTAGTTGTTAGCTATTAAAGCGTGGAACTAAGCGACGTTTCATTGCTCTCAGTTTGTTACTCCATAAAACCATTCTGAGATGTCTGCGACAGAGCGTTTATGGCACAATGGCTCCGTTTAGGTTGGGTCTGCGTGTATCAGATCATTGTTTAATACGGGTTTGTTTTGTAACAAGTAGGTGTGGGAATTTGGGTTTCAGGCACCTCTTAGACTTGATGATGCCGATGTCCAATTAGTGGGGATTATCCTCACTTGCGCGTCCCTCCATTGTCTTCCAGCCAGCAGCATTGGTTAAACCATTAACCGACCATCAAATAAATGCTGTTTTGAAAAGGGATTTTTGAGTGGCTAACGATTTAATTCGAAGATGTCAATACGTGGTTTCAACAATTAATCTTCCACGAGCAACAGTATATATAAAATCACATCTCCACATCGCGTATTAATTCATCGCAGAAGTCATCGAAAGTAAAATGATGAAATATAATCGTTCTCATGATTATCCTTTTGTTTACATTGCTCAGCTGTTGATCCCCTAGTGACAAATAATAACTTGGTGTGAATTAGCTTATCGGTTTTGAATTTGTCTTACATGACACATGATTGAATTGTGTAAACTCATCAGCACTAGTTAAATAATGAAAACTAGTTGGCCTATCATTAAAAACTGATTTGTCTCCCTTATGAAAAAAAAAAAAAGTATTTAGCCTACTTTAAGCATATGACGATATCTTTTTTGAAGAAAAAAAAAAAGAAACAAGTGTATTGACAACTTAAAACTTATCTATTCCGACACACAAAACGTAAGACTAAATCAATTAATAGACTAAATGCGTTCATAATTATTATTAGTTTTATTTTGCAGACTAGTGTTATGACATGTTGCACTCTATATACATGTATCGGACTACGTTTCCAGACATTTTTCACACCAGAGCTGTTCCCAGGGGATCAGCTGGTCTTCTATTAACACTAGAGTGTCAGAGGCGTAGACGTGTTACATGTTATTTGCATGGCCCTTAGCGTACGGAGCCGAATGATTTTATGACTTTTTCTATACAATGTAGAGCAGCCCCTTACATTTCAGTGTCATTTCCCGGTGAAAAACCTTCCCAAAACGTGAAAAGTCAAGTCTCAAATAAAGAAAATCTATAAAGTCAAGAACATAAACTAAATCAACAAGAATAATGATGAACTATACAGGCATATATTGTGTATAGCCTATATATATGTGTGAATAGAATATACTAGGATTATTTATAAACTAATAAACTCTTAATTTAAGAAGGAATATAAAAGAACTATTTTGATGCAAACATGCATGTCTAGTGATACACGTCCAATACACGGAAACAACAACAAGCGTATTCATGAATACACAACACCTTCAATAGACAAGTCTAATGAATGGATATTAACTGAACAGTTTGATGGCTTTGGACAGTTCAAATCAAAGTGTCTGATGAATACACAGACATTACTGTGTATTAATGTAGCACATTAGATCCAAAAAATAACTGTGAGTGAATAAATAAATAAATGTATAGATAGATAGATAGATAGATGTAGGTTTGTCTAGGAACACTCTGAAACAACTCTGAAACAACCCTCATAGGCTGAAGGGCTTAGTGAAAAGTGTTAATGCTTTGAAGTGCAGTTAAGGCCGCACAATTCCAGGGACGACCTCGACGTCTTTTCACAGCGAATTGTCAAAGGTTGGAGATCCCTGTCACTCAAAGTTGGCGACAGGTATAAATGCCTAGCTCGTTCAAGCACTCAGTCACTTGTCTTCTGTCTCTTCCTGGGTATCCATCTCAGTGTTTGTGCTTTGCATCTCCACAAGAAGGGAGCATCGAGGTCGCTCACGCAGCAATGAACCCTTGCCAGCTTTTTGCATCGTTGGTGATGTCTATGTGCTGTCACATACTGTCGACAACAGCATGGTACAGAACATTCAAAATATGTTATCATACTTCAGTTGTTCTGTTGTCACTGTTGTTTTTTAACAAAACTTGCGTTAACGTCATGCTTTTTTTCTTCTCTTTTTGTAGGTCGGTGAATAACTTTCTGATGACAGGACCAAAGGTAATTGAAGTTTTTACGTCTGGCACTTGTATAGCGATATTTCATTTCATAGGATATTTTATGTCTGAATGTACAGTGTTTAATTAATGCTCATCTTTTGCATCCAACAGGCTTACCTCACATACACCAGCAGTGTGCAGGCAGGGGCTCAGGTTGGTCTTGAAGAGTGCAAACATCAGTTCGCATGGGACAGGTGGAAGTGTCCGGAAAGCGCACTGCAGTTATCTACACATAACGGCCTGCGGAGTGGTAAGCACTATTGTCAAAATTAGAATGTATTTTCCAATTAACTTTACTTTAAAATGTATTGAATCTGACCACCTTCTTTTTTCTTTTTTTAATATTACTTTATTATTAATAGCCACCAGAGAGACTGCTTTTGTACATGCCATAAGTGCTGCTGGAGTTATGTACACTTTGACAAAGAACTGCAGCATGGGGGACTTCGATAACTGTGGCTGTGACGACTCCAAAATAGGAAAAACGGGTAAGACATTATTATTATTATTATTAACTATGAATATGTATCATTAAAATGATTTAATGATTTCAGACCAATAACATTAGACTTTCCTATTTTCTTTTTTCTAAGGTGGTCGTGGTTGGGTTTGGGGAGGCTGCAGTGACAATGTTGACTTTGGAGAAAGAATCGCTAAACAATTTGTGGACGCGCTGGAAAATGGTCACGACTCTCGCGCTGCAGTAAACCTGCACAACAACGAGGCTGGTCGACTCGTGAGTAGCTATAATTGTATTCTCGTATTAATCTGCTTTCTCTAGTCAAAAGAAAAACTTAATTTATCGCAGCATGTGAGTCTAATGTGAAACTATTTACATTTCAGGCTGTCAAAGCAACACTCAAAAGGACCTGTAAGTGTCATGGGGTGTCTGGAAGCTGCAGTATTCAGACATGTTGGATGCAGCTTGCTGAGTTCAGAGATATCGGCACCTATCTGAAAATCAAGCATGATCAAGCACAGAAGCTGGAGATGGACAAGATTAGGATGAGGGCAGGTAACAGCGCGGATAATCGTGGCGCAATCGCGGACACGTTCAGCACCGTTGCGCGCACAGAACTCATTTACATGGAAGATTCTCCAGACTACTGCGTGAAAAACCTCAGCCTGGGACTACATGGAACAGAAGGCAGGGAATGCCTACAAAGCGGGAAGAATCTTTCACAGTGGGAGAAGAGAAGCTGCAGGCGGCTCTGCCACGAATGTGGTCTGAAAGTAGAGGAGAGGAGGATAGAGACTGTGAGCAGCTGTAACTGTAAATTTCACTGGTGTTGCACAGTCAAATGCGAAACATGCACTCAGACTGTAACAAAATATTTTTGCGCAAAAAGGCACAAAAACCGTCGGCCGCACAACAATTCACGCAAAAGACAACATACGCGTAATAGATGAACTCAAATATATTAAGTTGTATATTTCCAATGTAAATATATTTTATATGAGATTTTAAGATATGCTGCTTTTTACTTATATTGTATATTATTCTGCACATAAGGAAAAATGTCAGTTCGAACCCCTAAGACACAAGGGCTTCCTCGCCCCCACTGTCAATTTTGATCCCATACTAAGTTCTAATTTCACGTTCACGTAGACCTATGTTCATTATTTGCACTTTTTCGTTGTTGACATCAGTTCACATATTTAGTTACTTACAAATATGATTGTTTTGAATATTTGCACCAGGTTTTTTTTTCCTCTGGCACAGATCACTTGACAGTTTGTAGCCTAATGTATCACAAGGGGCTTGAAGTGTTGTTTTTATGGAACTTATTGAAGGCAATTATTTTTTTAACTATCACATTGTTATTATTTTTAAACTATAACATTCTGTTTATATATATATATATATTAAATTGACTTATTTTGTCGTGGGAAGCAAATTAAATATTTAAAACAAAATTACAGTCTCCGAGTGGTCGATTTCATTGCGCAGTTTGACAACTGGTTCAAATGTTTATTGGTGAATAAACGGTGTAAAATCACTCCAATCACACTTGAATTATGCATCAGCCAACGACTTCTAGACCCTGCCCGCGGAGAGAGAGAATAGTCTGTCGTGTATTGATATCCTTTGAAGTTCATTGGAGGCGTTCCCCTGACTTGGCTGGTGACTGTGGACCAATAGCTTGGCAGGAATCCTGTAACAAAAGGTATTTTGCCCAGGCCTCCATTGAGAGGAGTATAAAATACATGACGGCACATCACTTTCTCAGATCAGTACATTGCCTGCTTTATCAGTGTGGATCTAAGATAATGGCTTACGTTTTCCTTTGGGTGTTTTTATTCTTAATTTGCGACAAAACTCTTCCTGGATACACATGGTGAGGATGCATTAGTGAATTATTATCAGTTGTTGTAATGTAAACATAATTGCCCTTAATTGTTAACATAACACGTATTTTGTTTTGCCTTTTCCTTCCATAGGGCAATGAACAATTTGCTGATGACTGGGCCAAAGGTAATTTATAGGCTATTCTTAGCTTTGAAAAGCCATATAAAACGACCGCCTTAAAAATCGTTTTACGTTTATATATTTATTTATTTTTTAATAAATCAAAATATTCAATGTCTTTCTAATATTTTCTTCCTAGGCTTATCTTACCTATGCAAGTAGTGTGCGGGTCGGTGCTCAGAGTGGGATACATGAATGCAAACATCAGTTTGCTTGGGACAGGTGGAACTGCCCGGACAGCGCGCTGCAACTTTCCACACATAAAGGCTTTAGAAGTGGTAAGATATGTTCAGAAATGTGAGTTATTTATCTACTTTTTTTTTTTTTTTACAAAGTCTAAAAAATAAAACGACATATTTATACTCTCTACTTCTGTAGCAACGAGAGAGACGTCATTTGTCCACGCAATAAGCGCAGCCGGGGTTATGTATACTTTAACCAGAAACTGCAGTCTCGGAGATTTGGACGACTGCGGATGTGACAGTTCGAGGAACGGCAAACTCGGTAAGAACATTAAAGATATATTTATAAACGAATTCATAAACTAATAAACTAAATAAATCTAATATAGTCTACTTTGTCCATCAAAAAGAAAAAAGGAAATAAATAAAATGCAATAAAAGTGAAGTAGCCAGTCACGACGCATTTATCTAATGGGATAAACACTATTTCAGGGGGTCGTGGCTGGCTTTGGGGAGGATGTAGCGACAACGTGGATTTTGGAGAGAGAATTTCTAAACAATACGTGGATGCGCTTGAGACTGGACAAGACTCTCGAGCTGCAGTTAATCTTCATAATAATGAAGCTGGACGTTTGGTAAGTTAAGAAATACTTTTCATATGGCAATGTAAATCTATAGGCTATAATGGTGATAATTTATATATTTAGCGATCGAGCAGCTGTCTTTACCTCCTCAGGAAAAGGCGTATTCTGTTAGCTACTTAGCCAACTAACTTTTGTGGTTACTGAAACGTTATTTTATCAGTATTTATTTTTTTGACTTGCAGGCTTATATACAGTAGTCAACATTTGAAGTGGATCAAAATCTTTCATCAGCGTCGTCCTAAAACCTTCTTCTTAGGACATCTTAGTTCTTAAGACAACTTTGATTAACTTCAAATGTTGACTACTGTATATATTTATATGTATAAAGAATACACACTTTTTTTAAAACA
This sequence comes from Mylopharyngodon piceus, assembly GCA_039654765.1. Lineage (NCBI taxonomy): Eukaryota > Metazoa > Chordata > Actinopteri > Cypriniformes > Xenocyprididae > Mylopharyngodon > Mylopharyngodon piceus. The sequence continues at coordinate 8,469,412 of CM077439.1, forward strand.
CAAATTTGTGTTTTAGGCTGTAAAGGCGACCATGAAGAGGATCTGTAGGTGCCATGGCATGTCAGAAAGTTGCACAATGCAAACGTGCTGGATGCAGCTTTCTGATTTCCGTGAGATTGGCAATTACCTGAAAATGAAGCACGATCAGGCCCAGAAGCTCGAAATGGACAAGAGACGAATGCGCGCGGGCAACACCGCAGACAACCGCGTGGCCATGGCAGACGCTTTCGGCTCCATCGCCCGGACAGAGCTCATATATCTAGAGGATTCGCCGGATTATTGCGCCAAGAACCTGAGCCTCGGGCTTCCTGGAACAGAGGGTCGGGAGTGCCTGCAGCACGGAGAAAGTCTCACTCAGTGGGAAAGGCGAAGCTGCCGCAGACTGTGCCACGAGTGCGGTCTGCGGGTGGAGGAGAGGCGCACGGAGGTAGTGAGTAGCTGCAACTGCAAGTTCCACTGGTGCTGCACAGTAAAGTGCGAGAACTGCTCTCAGGTCACTGTCAAACACGTTTGCGCCCGGAGACACGGAAGCCACGGTCACCAAAGACGCAGACCCCGAGGACCAAAATAAAACACCCCCTAAACTATTTTCTTAGGAGAACACCTCCACCTGCACTTTTTTTCCTTAATATTTTTTGTTATTATTTCTGTACATACTCAAATATATATTAAGGTATTATAATAAAACTATAAGCAAGTGAAATGTCTTGTGGTCTTTTTAATGTCCATGAACCTAAATAAGTCCAAGTTGATATTTCTGTATGCTGAACCTAACAAACAGGGATGTCCAAATCTGAAAATACAACTGAAAATTGAAAATTAAAAGACTATAGTTTTGAGCAATATATAGGCTACACGACCGTGTATGAATAAAAATGCATAGGCCTATGCTATAATTGTGGTGCTTGAGAAATAGGCTAACTGCTTATTTAGTGTTTCTATGAAAAAGACTAATGAAGTCACGGTTTTTTTTTATCTATTTAATATCAACTTACAATAGTCAAAGACAACTCTCTTTGCTCAAGGCTTCCCTCAGGTAGGCTACATTTCACATTTTCAACAACCCAGTGTCTGTCTTAGAGTCGTTTACTGTTGGCCTTATTCATGGTGTCTACAGATGTGAACAAGTTAAATTTAAGGCTTTTAAAGACCTTTTTAATACCACCTTACATGAAATTTAAGACCAAACCTGCGATGGAAATACACACACACACACGCACACATATATACATATACATATATATATATATATACACACACACACACACATTTACATTTCTGATTATTATCAATGTTGAAAACAGTTGTGCTTCATATTTTTGTGGAAATGGTGATACATTTTATTTTTTAGTTTTCTTTGAAAAATAGAAAGTTCAATGAACAGCATTTATTTGAAATTATATTACATGTATTTATCAAATATTTTACATTTATTAAAGCACTTATTAAATAGAAATATTTTGTAACATTTTAAATGTCTTCACTCTTCACTCACTTTTCATCACTTTAATGTATGACGAATTAAAGTATTAATTTTTTACGTATTAATGTCTTACCACAAATGTTTACATTTTGTATCGTTTCCACAAAAATGTTAAGCAGCAAAAACTGCATTTTAACATTGATAATATAAATAGTGAATGTTTCTTGAGCAGCAAATCAGCATTTCTGAAGAATCATGTGATACTGACTTCTCTTTGTAAAAAACAGAATTATAAACGATTCTAATGACGAATGTTGCGTCCCCAAATGCAAATTTAAACGTCACAAACAAAGTAGCATTTACAGTGAATCGAAAATGAAAACACAGCAAGCATGCATCGCGTCACACTATTATTTATATAATTACATCCCAGACGTTGCGAATTTTATATTAAATTCTCACAACCATTCATAATGTTACAGGGCGAGTAACACGTTTCAGAACTCTTATAGGGACCGTTCATATGTCGCGTCTAAAAACGCATGGAAAACGCGTCGGCGCCGCTTTCTCCTTTCCAAAGCGCTCGGTGGCGTCTGCCGTTACTAAGCAACCATGATCTGCGCTCTCCATGACGACGCGGTAGTTTGTTTCAGCAAAGGATATATGGATTTCCAGCACCGAAATCCACTTGCAGTAGCTCTGCTACAGCAGATTTATTTAAAAATGTGTATCCGTGTACAGCTCTGATCAGATATTCCTACATCTTGGCTGAGATTTGTCCTGCAGATGGCGCCGCGCGAGAAAAAAATCTTCTGTCCAATGATCAGTCATTGGGTCTGTCAGACTATAGAAATTTTTGCGGTAATGCGAAGAAAAATATTTAAGACCTATCGAATCTGAATTTAATACATTTTAAGGCCTTTTATTTGGAAAAATATATTTAAGACTTTTTAAGGACCCGCGGACACCTTGTTATTAATAGCCTATTAATCATATTCTTTGCGTTCACCCAAAGTGATCTGTTTACAAAACGCGGTCGGTGAAAGATGAGCATTACAACCAGCTGACAGAAGCTTCTTCTAAAACAAGGTTACAATACAAACGGATACATTTTTTCCTCGCAGTGTCTGCAAAACAAACTTCTTAATTGTGACTATTGCTCAGAATGTCGGGGGACGAATTAAATATTTTTATAATGGTGATAATGATTACTTATGATAGTTGCGAATTTATCATAGGCCTATTTGTTGCATTGGAAAGCTTTATCCCAGACACGCGCCGCCAGAGAAAACCCCTTGAAATGACAGGGGTCTCTATTAGTACCACGGTATATGGCGTTTATTTAATGAATACTCTTGAAGGGATTAACTTGGTGTCACACTTGGCACATCGCCCTATAGGCGCCTCTCTTGCCTAGACTTTGGCGCACTTTGATATGCGGACAGTACGCTGCCCCGGTGACAAAAGTGTAGACAAAGCCCGTAGGAAACATGCCACCGCTGGAAGGTGTTTGGCATGTTAATCCGCGTTGCGGCTGTGTTGGTGTTCATAATCACACCTGCGGAAGTCACTGCGATGCATGTAAATAAATCAAAGGGAAGGATCTAAATTCCATTATTAGTCACGTTACGAGGTTGAGAACACATTTAAATTGTAAAACCAGCCTTACTTCGTCTGTGTCAACATAAAGTGATTTGTGATTATGTTTTAAACCATCTGATGTTATGGCCTAATCATGACATTTGTTTTCATATAGTTTATCAGCAGATTTCTCACTTATTCCTTAAAGCATAGTCAGTTTACTCAGTGGGACATGCCATAAATCTGCCAAACTGTCTGGCCTGATGAATGATGGGATATTGGCTCAAGTGGGGGTCTTGACTCAGAGGACAGGGGGTGGGAATCTCAGAATATAGTATGTCACAGTGACTTCATTTGCTTCCCTTGGCTACTTCCATGTTAAAAGACATAAATTATTTAACTTTAATTATTTGATATATAAAAAGTAGGCTACTTGACTAAATTAAAGCTCACTTTGCTTCAAATAAATAAATAGTGAAAAAATACAGAGAAATTTTACTCAAAGTACTCTAATCAACAGAAACAAACCATTCACCCACCACAGACTGGCTATTTGCCTTTCAGGATGTTATGTTCTTTCCCAGGCCACCCTGCTGAGCTCTGATGAATAAGGAACAAAGTGGCCATCCCCTCAAATACAGTACCATGTTGTTGTCATCTCATCCATGACCCCCGTTCCCATCCCCTCCTTATCTCTTATTTTACTGACCTTTCATATGGATAGAATCAGGTTGTAATCTCAGTGTAGCCCTTTGGTTTACCCACTTCAAAACCCCAGCACTAACAGTGATCCCAGTCTGTTCCACTCCACAAAAGACCTATTTCCTTTTAGCTTAAGGATTCCACTTGCGCATGACAAAGACCAGGAATGCGCAGTTTCTTCATCAGAAGAACTGCCACACTCTCCATCAAGCTACTGTCTCCCTGACTTATTTGTCATTCATTAGAGATATCTGGCACTAGTTTATTGGCTTTCTTTTCTATGACAGGTCAATATTACTGATATCATTATTTGGTTAAATCCTAGTGCCTACTGAGATCTTTTGGGTCTCAGCTTTCTTAAATATTCACCTCTTCCTTTATAAGTGGGTGTCATCTTAAAGATAGCTTTAACACCTAAAACATCCTGCAATGAAAGTTCCTTCTGCTTTTTATTTCTTAAAAAACTAGCCGTGGCTCGTCTGTAAGGGCAGATTGTCAAAATATTCATCCAAACATAGACCTCTATATAAACTGAATCAATATTAAATTGTAAATAGACTAGACTATATTAAGTTGTAAATTGAGCAGGATATATCAAAATTTAGCACATGGCTTCGGCAGGCATATTATTAGGCCTATTATTATGATACTTAGCTCTGTGGTGAGAAATGGAACTGCGACATGCTCTAATTTAGAGCCATTAGAGCTGGTTCTTTCCACGTTAGCGTAAATCTAGCTCCAAGACAGGATATGAATCCGCTTCAGCTATGTGTATATTAGTCTGCATCAGGTCAGTAACTAGCTGGCCTGTCTGTTCTTCCTATGTGGAGTAACATATCAAATTAATTAAACTATAAATCCTTTAGTTTAAATATGGTCATGTGAATAGCCTTTATACAATAATGTTTTGTTTATTTTATGTTTGTTCTGAAAATAGACATGACATTCTTTTCCTCACCGGAATTCCTCCACAACTAATATTCTAAAACAACATTCGGAGGCAAAAAATACTAAACATCAAGGCAATTTTAAGATAGCATTCTATGCATATGTCATGTGCTGTCAATCAACATTAGTGCGCCACCCTCAGGCTGAATAACGCAAGGACACTAGGACACTAGACCTCTGCCAAAAGTGTTCAGCAATTAGAATATAAAGCTTACAAAATGTTTAACATAAACTAGCGCCAAGACTAAAATCTGTCCTAAACCTAAATTTACGTTCAGGAGCCACTTCTGGCTAAAACACAAGCTAGCAGCCCTATGCAAAGCACCCTGGGGAAGAAGAGACTTCATTCTTGCAGTCATACTGGCCTGCGTTTGACTGATGAGTGCCTTCACATCTCACCTTGGTGTTAGACTGCATGCTGTTCTGTTCCCAAAAGGGATGTTTCCTGTTTCTGTTTGGAAAATGCAATGCATAGCAGGTGAATAGGCACCGGGAAATGCATTGCACTTTCCGTATCGTGTTGTCTGCAAGTTTATTTGCGGTCATGGCCTAGTTATTTGCTGTGCTAAGAACATGTGAGAACTTGCTTGCTTTTGATGTGACAGATCTATAATTAGTGGACTTTTGCGATGCTTGTAACCTACACATGCAACCACTTTGCCCATAATTAAACATGCACAGTAGATTTAATACAGTACGTTTTGATGCATTTAAGTTAGAGGGCCTCAAATGTGCAATTATTTACAGTACAATGTAAAATATATACAGTCATGCTCTGTAAACCTGTAGCTTTGAATTTCACATCTTTGGTGATGAGGCACTTCCTCTATTCAAAGTTACAGGAAACAGAGAGAGTAGAGAGCCAGCTATTCTGCGTCAACAATATTATCACACTCAGACCAACTAGCCACAAGCAAGACAAGCGCCTTGCAGTCTTCATTAGAGCTGTATACTTTACTAGCCATCATCATAGATAGAGTCTAATAGAAAAACTCAACAGCAAAAAGCATCTGCAACTGTAAAACAGTCAATTTCCACTAAATTAGAAAAACAACCATTCCAATCACAATGAGTTTTGAAAGTCTACCAACCAGGTCAGAGGTGATGTGCTGGAACTCAGGAAACTTGGCTGACTATCTCAAAAAAGTGAGTTCATCTTATTTTTCTTTTGACAAAAGAGCAAGATGCATTCAATTAAACAGGAAATATATTGAAAGCAGATGTTAACATTGTAAAGTTTATCATGTAACTCCCATGTCGACAGATATTATTAAGGTTTTTATAATAATGAGGCTTCTAGCAGACTCTGAATGCTCTTTGGGAGGGTAATCTTTGTAGATCTTTTTTTACAGTATAACTGTTGCTCTTCAGTTGTAGTGCTTCAAGTGTGGCTGACAGACTGCCACGCGATGTGGTTTTCCAAACATGTCTATTTAAAAGTTTTGAAATGTTTCTGATAACATCAGCTAATGTATAGCCTTGTCTTATAATCATTTTGTCAAATGCACTATGTCAAAAAGAGCATTTTAAAAATTCAAAACTGCGTATTGTAAAAAAACCAAAAAAAAAACTCAGCAGTGTTTTTCAAAAGTATATTGCTGAGTTTAAGTGTGAAGTGCGACTACAGAGCAGTTTTTCAGCCATCACACTTTTTTCTGTTTTCAGATGAAACTGGTGGGGTGTGACAGGGTGGTGAAGAAAAGCAATATGAGTGGTTCACGATTCTTGGTCAGTATTTTTGTCTCTCTATAACAAATATACTACAACTCATTATCTTACTTCCATTTTAAACTGTACTGCATGCACTTGTACTGCATATAATCATCACTGAACTACAGTATTGTGCAAAGTTTTTTTGGCACGTTAAATTCTTCTTCAAAAAAAAGTTTAAAGGCGGTTATTTATCTTTTGTTTTGGTGTGCCAGTAGGAAATATACTTTTACATTTTCAAAGTACTTTCAAAATGAATTTCCAAACATTAATTTTGCCTTTAATAATCCAGTGAGATTTTTGCATGCACAAGGAGTACGACAACAGATGGCACTGTCCACACAGAGATCTGATCTCTCCATCGAGTCCATCTGGGATTACATGAAAAGACACTAAATCCATAAGAACAATGGAAACTTCTCCAAGCATCTTGGAAAAACCTACCTGCCAAGATAGCTTAAAAACTGTGCTAAGGTGTACAATTAAGTGATAAATATGACGTTATTTTTTCAAACATCCCCATAATGTATTTTTTTACAAGTGCCTTAAACTTTTCACAGTACTAAAGTTTTGCAGGTTGATTTCTTCCATGAAATTTAGTCTCTCTAACTTTTTTATGTCTCTTCATGTAATCCCAGATCGACTCGATGATATCAGATTTCTGTGTGATCTGCTGATGGACTCCTTGTGTATACAAAATTATGCTCGATTATTACAATTAATGGCATAAGTAAAGTTTGGAAACATAAACTGATTTCTGGCACACTAAAGAAAAAGACACAATCTTAAAACATTTTTTGGTGGAAAATCTAACATGCCTAAGACTTTTGCACAGTACTGTATAAATATGGAGTATGCTCTGAAATGTGCTTAAACATGCCAAATCAGTAGTGAACAAACAATTCCTGTTTCTATCTTGTTCTAGAATATGACTGATAAGGACATTAAGAAGTTCCCCACAGCACAAATCCCGTAAGTTTTAAGCTCAAAAGCAAGAAGATAGCACAGAGATGGCAAAATGTATAAATGAAACATATTGGCTGAATAAGCGAAATGGCAGAACATGATTTCACCAAGTGCAACATGTTCCTGGATCAACATCTTTGTTGATCCTGGAACAACATTCCAATTAATCAATCATATTTGAGGGACAAGTTTACAATTTATGTCAAGTTTAGGCTTACAACCAGGGTTAGGTGCTTCTACATCGTTGTTATTCACCTATCATTTCCCTCTGATTTTAGGGATAACTTACTTTGATCGCAAAAGTGAAAGTGCCCTTTGTGGTCGCATCGCGGTGCCCCCGCATTCCCATTTCTCCCCCCCGGAACGCGACTTCTACCAAGGGAGAACAATCTTCCTCCCTCCCCCTCATCTCACCCCCATTCCCCCCCCCCCATACAAAGAACCTGTTAAGCCCCTTTAAATTTAAAGCCAAAGAACCACTGTTGGTGCTGTTTAGCACCATTTTTGTTGAAGAAAAAAAATGCGATATGGCACCTCTTATGGGTTCTACATAGCACCATTTGATAAAGGTGCTGTAGAGCACCTTCAAAGATATGGTGCTACATAGCACCAAAAGTTGATTATGATTACGAGACAAGAACCACTTTTAGTGCTACATAGCACTATTTTTTTTAGAGTGTAAGTGGAAAACGCTGAACGTGTAAGCGCGTTGCCTTCATGCCTGACCTGCTGTCTAAAGCTTTATTGGTCATTTAATATCAGTGTCTTAATGCATTAAGCGTTATAATGGTATTTTATTTTCGAGGAAAATGCTTAACATGTAGGCCTAATTAATTTATTTATAAGGTGTGTACTGAATTTGCTACTCCAATATCACGGTCTTAGTAGTACATTAAGCCACATTAAGCATTTTTCACGTTAAGCACTTAGAATGTCCCGCTTCGCTGGGCGCGATTGCCGCCACAAACGTTTGTTTTTTGTTTTTCCCGACGTGGTTAAAAAACAAAAAAGCAATGGACGCAAAAGTACATGGACCCTATTTTATGTATAAAATTTATTTAGTTACCACTTGTAGAACACTTGAACCCATCTTTCATACAAAGTGTACTACAAATGGTAACTAAGTACATTTTTTTTTAATACAGAGAGTATGTTAAAAGCACATTTTAGTTCACATTCATGGTGTCTCAAAATAGCACATTTGAGTACACTTAGATGTTCTTAAGGCTATCTTAAGAAGTACTAAAGAAGAATTTTTAGTATGTTAAGTACAAAATTAGTGCGTGAAAATAGAGCACTTTAAGTACATTATGGAAGTGTACTTTTTTTCACCTGGGAATGGGATGTGCCTGCTGGCCCTGCTCTGTCTGATTTAGCAGACAATTTTATCCAAAGTTTAAGAAATATAGCCTACTTTATTTAATCAGTTCATGCATTCCCTGAGAATCGAACACATGATCTTGGCGTTGCTAGCACCATGCTCTATTGTTTGAGCTACAGAAATGCTAATATAGATTATAACAAAGACAATAAAAAGCCTACAGACTGCATTCTGAGTCACCTAAAGGTACAAAGTGACTCACCACCATCAAATATTGATTTAAAAAAGCCATCAAATGTCTGTTAAGCTGGTAATAATCACTGCTATATATTTCTTTACTTTTCTTTTACTATTTGGAAGATTTATCACAAAGATCTGCAAAGATATTAACCAGAATAACAAACAAAAGAAGACTCTGTTTCATAGGTAAGCAACATCAGTACTTCATAATTACATTATCTTTGTAACAAAACTGAACTTTTTCTACATGTTTGAGAGTTTGTCATTTTAAACCTTTGTCTTAGATCAGATCATCGGATGCCTCCGAACCAAGGTAACTAACTCTTGTGCAGCTACATAAACAACTGTGGTTATACTTAACAAATTAAACACAAAACCTAAAATGTTTCTATATTTTCTTTGAAAAACAACAAAAAAGCAGAACCTAGTCCAGGAGGTTGGGATTCTGATGAATTTGTAAGTCGCTGTTATACTTTTTAAAAGTCTTCTCAACACCCTTTTTGGACTTTAATATTAAATGAAAAAAGTGCATTTATTTTTGTTCCAGGACCAAGAAGAAAGTGACAATGACTATGAGGAACCAGATATAAATGAGCATGAAGACAATTACATATGCGCAGCATCCTGTGATATTGAGGAAGCTGTGAATTCTGATGATGACTATGAACCACCGCCTAGTGATATACCCTCTGAAGTACCAACTCACTTTCGTGTTGCCAAACCTCTGGGTGATGGAGATTATTTAGGTAACTCATAATGCTAACACAAATCACTATGCGCATAAATGAAATAATCCATGTTAATTCACTAAGATTCACTCACCCATTCTATTCTGTGGCCCTGTGTAGACAGCGGCCCACGTGGTTCTGCAAGACCACCCCAGGACAACAGGTCAACATCTCATCCCAGAGGGCTTATGAATGTAAGTAAATATCTTTAAACAATCTCAAACTTATTTTATTGTAAATGTTGTAATGTCATGCACAAGAAGCCTGTATTTACTTTCAGATATCTAAGCCTCCATCACGACCGGATCCCTCTCCACACAGGCCTTTTGTTCCCCCAAATCAATGTGAGTGAGTTCAATTTCAAATTCCTCTCATATGAAAGTATGATGTCTGAATGTTCTGCAAATCATATCCACAGCCAAACCTGGTCCAGCTGTGCCAAAGGTAGATCGCAGTAAGAAACCTGGCTCATCTACTCAGTCAAAAAATGATACTGGCAAATCAGGTACCTTTCAGTTTTCAACTTTTTAAAACCTTCTGTATTGTATGGTAATCACTAAACATTTATTTTAATTTGAACATTTTAATTTTTATCTTTACAGCAAGAAACACCCTACCAATGGCTTCTAAATCAGCAACATTTCCCACACAAAGGTAAGTATCTTTATTAACAACTTGCATTGATCAGTACTGTGTGTGTGTGTGTGTGTATATATATATACATACATATATATATTCAATCTTCAACACAGGTTTGACATCCAACAGAGGGATGAGTTACCTCCTCTTCCACCTTTAAATGTGATGATGGGACAGGTTAGTGCAATCACTACCTATAATCATGACAGCAGACCTCTCACAAACCCACAAACCATCTGCAAACCTAAAACATGCAGATAGACTTGACAACCACAAGATGGCAGTGTTGTGTATTTTTTTTGTTGTTGTTTTTTTTGTTTTTAAAAAGAAGCTAAACAGGAAATAATCCTACTGTAATAATGAGTGACCACATACTAGACCACAGTGTAAAGGCTGAATTTTTGTTATGCACTCAGGACATGGATCCACAGTGGTATGTGGGGCAAATGACACGAGCAGAGGCCGAAGTCTCACTCAGAAAAGTGAATAAAGTGAGTTCCACCACTTAAGTAATAGAATGTTTAAGATTTATCTCAAATGTATCCCTTCCTTCAAATAATTCTTATAAAATGTGGATTAAATAAGTGTATTATGAAATGAAGACACATACTGTGTGATACTAGTGATGGACATTGTTTTTCTTAGGATGGCACTTTCTTGGTGAGAGACAGCTCGAAGGGGTGCACAGAGCAGCCATACACACTCATGGTGCTGCACCAGCAAAAAGTGTACAACATCCAGATCCGTTTCCTTGGAAACAGTGATGGATATTCCCTGGGCACAGGCCTAAATGGCATTGAGGTAATGGTATTTGTTGATTCTGACAGAAACGTCTGTCATGAATGATGTCCTGATTAACCCTGTAAAGCCTGACATAAAACAATTGTCAGATTTTTTAAAAGATTTTTTTTAATGGAACAGTTTTTATATATATATATATATATATATATATATATATATATATAAAAACTATATATATATATATATAGGAGAATATGGAGCTCATAATCGAGGAGGAAAAAACATGTAAATTTTATTCAAAAGCCAGCAAAAATTAAAGTAAAGTAAGCAAAACATGCAATTTGGTGCAATTGGGTTAGTTCACACATAAATGAAATTTCTGTCATTAATTACTCACACTCATGTTGTTCCAAACCCACAAGACCTTCGTTCATCTTCGGAACACAAATTAAGATATTTTTGATGAAATCCAAGAGGTTTTTTATCTCCCATAGAAAGCAACGAAATTACCACATTCAAGGTCCAGAGAAGTAGTAAAGACATCATTAAAGGCTCACTGAAGAGTGTTGGAACGCACGGCATTATTCAATGTGTTGACGTAATTTTAACTGAAACAGGAAGACAGGGCAATATATCGAACAGCCCCGCCCCTTTTTTAAAATAGCCAATAGCGTTTCCTTTATGTTACAGCTCGGCCAGAGCTGTTAGACTCTGTAACTAATCTCCTTCTAATCTCTAACCGTTTCTCCTCATAATGTCCTTTATATCGCTTATATACAGCATTCTGTGCAGAATTCAAATGGGTCCAATACCTTTTGTGGTCTGTGCCGACTCGCGCATATGATCCGCTCTGTGCTCTCGTGTCTCTGGACCAGAGCAGACTGCTCGCGTTGCGGCGGTTCATGTGACACTAACGCGAAAACGGACTTCATTCGCGTCAAAGGAAAGCATATTTACACTGTCTGAATCGTTCCCTATTCTCTATATAGTGCACTATGTGTCATTCACCATGTAGAAACTAGTAAATGTGTGAGCAAATGACCGATTTCAGCCGAGGCTTCAGCGTCTGTCATGGGGCGTTCACACCAGACACGACTTGCGCGAATAAATCGCGCTATTCGCGCGTAGTTGGACGCTTAAACATTTTGAGTTTACTTACTTCATTCGCGCGTGAAATTCACTTCACAACAGACGCGAATTCGCATTAGGCGAATAAGCTCAATTTGCCGGCTTTAGCTAGCTTGTAGTCTCAATATGTATATATATAGCTCAAATTGAGTAAAGAGCGTTTTTTACAATTTACCAGATTGTCCGACCTCCTCACTCACTTTCTTCCAAGCAAGATCCTTTTTATTCCTGTTTCTATAAAAGTATGAAGATGTATCGTACAGCTCCGGGTATCCACATACAGCGACGATGATTTTGTCCTCCATTGTTGTTTTGGATTTCTGCCTCCGCTCGCTACGTCGTAATCACGTCACTACTAGAGCAAGCTCCTGATTGGTTAACGCAGCGTGAATATTCGCCAAAGTTTATATTTTTCAACTCTCGCGATTCGCCCGAAACACTCAATTCGCGCCGCGTCATTCACGCCGCAGGATGTCTATCGCGTCTTTGCATTGACTTAACATGTAAATCACTCACGCTTAACGCTTCATTCGCGTCTGGTGTGAACGCACCATAAGAGTGTTGGAGGAGGCGGAACTTCAGATTCTAGAGAGCATTTGATTGGACCGAAGATTTGACGAGAAACTGAAGTGCGTTGTGATGTCATGAAAATCCGTGATCCATTTTAGTGGAAGTGGGAAACTGTAAGTTTTGAATGCTTATACCTCCTAAATGTGAATTTTTTTGTTGTTGTTTTACATTGTTTTGGAACACACCAGCTTATTCATAACCTTAAGGCTAACATATTCATACTAAAAGCTAAAAAACTTAAATTTTGATTTCAGGGGGACTTTAAAATAGAAATAGTCAATGTAACTACAGTGGTTCAACCTTAATGTTATAAAGCAACGAGAATACTTTTTGTGCGCAAAAACAAAACAAAAATAATGAATTATTCAACAATTTCTTTTCTACCCTGTTAGTCTCCTATGCAGTTGACGCAGTGCAGTGGTTCCGTATTTACCTCCAAACGCCAGCTCAGTATTGGCCGACACTTTTCATGTGAGCACCAAGACGCATGCGTGTGATGCTGACGCAGGAGCCGGCCAATACAGAGTCGCCATTCTGACGTAGAACACGGAAGCTCTGCAATGTGTCTTCAATGTAAAGTGCGTAGGAGAATGACAGGATAGAGAGGAAATTGTTGAATAAAGTCGTTATTTTTGTTTTGTTTTTGTGCACAAAAAATATTCTCAACGCTTCATAACATTAAGGTTAAACCACTGTAGTCACAATGACTATTTTAACGATGTCTTTACTTTTTTTCTGGACCTTGAATGTGGTAATTTTGTTGCTTTTTATGGGAGATAAAAAAATCTCTCGGATTTCATCAAAAATATCTTAATTTGTGTTCTGAAGATGAACAAAGGTCTTACGGGTTTGGAACGACACAAGGGTGAGTACTTATTGAGAGAAATTTCATTTTTTGGGTGAACTAACCCTTTAAACTAAACTTAACTTGTAATCAGTCAGATCTTTATAACAGTATAGCAGACTACTTGCATAAAATGCATATAAATATCAGTACTCTCTCAATAATGTCTTAGTAAGAAATGCTTAATTTTATGATTAAAGCTTTGTTATTGTGGGGGCAAAACATATAATGCAATACAATGAAGATTGAGAAATGTACCTACAAATAAATGTTCCTCAAAAGCCTGATGTATCATTTGATTAAAATATTACTACTAAGGGTATGTTTACTCGACAACGATGTACTAAAAACGGAAACGTTTTTCCTTCCTGTTTTTCGCATACAGACGCTAACATTGCCAAATTGATCCCCGTTCACACGGATCTGTGAAAATGACTAAAAATGCTGTATTATGCATGCCAGGCCAGTAGTTGGCTATGCCACTTTGTAAAGAGAAAAGCTACGTGCCTATAGACTGAACGCTATAGACTTTTAGTACATTATTGTTGTGTAAACGTACACTAAAAACGTTCCCCTTCAGGTTGTGGTGTCTTTTTGCTGTGAAATCTTTACTAAAGAATTGTCTGCCATTTACAACACCGTTTTCAGTGTTGGAAACTCCCCTAGCCTCAAGAGGCGCACTGGCGACTGACACTAGAGACTGCGGTCTTTAGCGTCCTTGTTAGCACGCCAGCCTCCCATGGTTTACACAGAGACGATTATGGTATAATTTTTTAAAAACTTGCACTTTGAATCCCGTTTTCAGAAGTTTGCCTTTTTAGGCAAAACGCATAAAAAGTTTTCTGTTTTTAGTTGAAAATGATGTTGTAAATGGCCCCTAAGTTATTCTTCAGTAAAGATTTCACAGCAAAAAGACATCACAACCTGAAGGGGAATGTTTTTTGTGTACGTTTATACAACAACGATGTACTAAAAACTGAAAAGGTTTTCCTTTGCGATTTTGAAAAGTTTTGCATACAGACGGCAATGTTGTCAACGTTTACACGGATCAGTGAAAACGACTAAAAACTGTATTATGCATGTCAGGCCAGTAGTTGGCAATGTCACTTTGTAAAGAACCAATACACAACTGAACAAGTAATACACGATGTCAACGTTTTCGCATTTTTGTAATTTACACAGAGATGATAATGGTGTAAATGAATGGCCAAAATGCGTAATACGTTTTTAGTTGAAAACGGTGTTGTGTAAATGCCCCCTTAGATTTATACTAAAAGGTCTAAAAAGTATGCTAAAAAAGTTATGATAAAAGTATAAACTATCAGTCAGATGATAGAAGGCATGTAGACTCTGAACAGTTTTTCAGCAAAGTTTCAATCATGTTGATAATTTAGAGGCCTTAGAAATTTATGTATCAAATACACAGTAAGATTCATAGGGTTAAATAAAAACCCACAGTAACTGTAAAGAGTAAAGACTGTGTATTAGATTATCAGCTGTGGTGAATTTCATTGGTTCAGTGAGATTCAAAGTTCGCTCAATCCATTGACTACATGTGTGTCACAGAATTTCTCCAGTGTCATGGACATGGTCGCGCACCACTCAAATACCCCACTCGTTCTGATAGACGGATTGGAGCGTGGAGCTGGACCTCAGCGGCAGTGCTGTCTTATGCACCCAGCAGGTTTTTGACCCACAGAACAATCTTATTAATAATACCCAGTTAGCATCATAATTCTGACTGGGTTCCAGTATCAAAAGGATTTTCATGGAATTCAGACACTTTGTCTGGATAATGAGCATTTATAATGTTGGCATTCAACGCCAGGATATGTAAGCACTCATCTCTCCTTCAGAAAAATAACAAAGCACATGACTAAATTAATAAATCATATTTAGTTTGATTCAATCAGACAGGACTGTCTACACTTTTTAAATTAAAGATATATTTTTAAACACTTTCAATGTTAAAATCAAGAGGCATTCTTACACTCAATGTTAGCTAGAGGCAATTTTACTTAACGACTCTTAGACTGTACATTTGTCTGTTTTAACTTAAATATTCCTAATGGTTTTAGTGTTTTGTCTTAATGTTGCCTATTAAATTGTGCTTTTTAAGTATATTATAGTAAACTCCACCTTACAAGTGTACTTCTTTGAGTCACATATTTAGTCTTCCATCGTCTGTGCATGGCTTAACCACATTGGGGTTTCCACGTCAGTCTGGAGGCACGCCATTTTTTCAGGGTGTGTGAAGCACACGGTCAGGTTACACTGCAGCAGCTGGGTCTTCACTGAAAACAAAGGGTATAGTGGTTGAACATACAGCAAGAAGAACACAAGAAGAGACCCTCTTATTCCATTTTGACTGACTGAAACATAACCAGCACAAACAGGTTATGTTTACTGTAATCAAAGTATATAAATAGAAGCATTCTGTTATGTATTATGCAAAGGTTACTGTTAACGTACATCCAAAAAAAAAAAAAAAAATCTATTAGTTCATTATCATTTTACAGTAATCAATCTAAAATACGGCTATTGTAGGGCTTGATAATCCACAAAAAGAGCCGACAACACAGATGCAAGTAACTGTTGAAATACACAAAGATGCTCATGCTTAACTGGATATGCAGGGCTCAGCAATAGATGCAGCCAACATGTTTTCTTGCCAAACATCATGTCTCTATGACACAATAAAATGCATTATTGACAGATTGGAGGATTTGGGGGATGTTCTGTGTGCTGATATGTTTGTGTTAGCACTGACGGCGGGCACAGATTAATGTCTTAACTCCTCGTTAACTGCCACCCCTGGCAAGGATGGCACATTTTCTTTTAAATTTGTTCATGTAATACCCATTTGAAAACCACCAGAACAATTTCTGCCAACTCTAAAAAGAGGAACTATTAAACTGCCAGTACATTTCAGAATTGTCAAAACATGAGTCTGTGGTGATGACTTTCCAAATTGTACATTATTATTACATTTCATAAGGTTAAATATTAAAGAAAGTAAGGCCGGGACTATTAGGTCCAACTGTCACTAACAGTCACTGAATTATGCTAACAAAAAGAAGAAGAAAAAAACTTCGACCATAGTTTACCTTCCAATTGGTCCATAAATTCTGACATTAAATCCAACTGCTTCAAGATATAATCTAGGCCATCTGAGGCTCCGTGTTCGCTGTTCTCTGTGGCATTTCCCTCAGACTCCATCTGTAAGTCCATTACATACAGAAGTTAGATAATGATATCATATTTATGTCTTAAAGGGATAGCACACACAATAAGAATATCTAAAAATGAAGAAAAACAGCATTTTATATTAGATGCAACAAATTTTACAAACCTCATGAAGCTCAGAAAAGGATTTGTAAAACGGTTTAGCAAATTGTTCCAAAATAAATTATTAAACTCATTTGGAAGAACAATGAAATCTGCATACAAAAATAATATGATGAGCAGAACATTCAGAAGTCCCCTTTTTGCATTTTAATGTCATTTGATTAATCAGATTCACAATCAGCATGTTTGCTTTGTTGATATTTTTATTAATTGTGTGAGTGCAAAAAAATCACAAATATAATCACAAATATATATAATAATATATATAATAATATAATATATAATATATATAAATAACGCTGGCTAACGCTAACCACATAAGCGTTAACAATATTAAAGGTCTCTGTTCTAAACTGAAACTTTATTCTTGGGGGATATTATGTTCTTGAGCATCAGGATGACATTTTTTATCTTGTCCATCTGTGGGACCACAGATGACATCTTTGCATTTAAGAAACTCTTTCTCCAGACTCTTGAGGGATTCAGCCAGATCTGGACTGGTGCGGAGTACAACCATATCATAGGCCATCCAAGACAAATTCACTGAGGACGAAGAAAATTATTATTTACACAGTACATTTTCCTTCCCAGCATTGCTATTATACTGAATGCACTATTAGTTTGCTAGTCTACCTGAAATATTTTCCATTTGTTCAGTCATCTTCTCCAAATGTTGGTTCAGTTGTAAACTCTCACGACCCAAGTCCTCACATAACTGCACACTCGAAATATCTTCAGACATCTAAAAACCAGCAAACTACGTAACTCCCGCTGGATTGTTTTAGGCTACTTAATCTCTCATGTTAAGTTAATTACAGTTTCATGATGGATTAAATAAGAGCAAGTTGTAAACGTCCATAATCGGTTAGTTTTTCGTCACCCGTCATTCAAATAAGCTGCCTTCCTCAGGGCAAAGAAGAAGTGTTTTAAATTACGTTAATAAATGAATATATATTTAATGTAAATAGAAATTCACAACGTAAGCATATTACCTTGGTAATGGAGCGAACTACAGACAATCTTTAATGTTTCTTGTTTAATTGGGACAGCTGACAACGACAGCTCGAGCAATGCACGCGACACGCAGATTTAACGGCTCTCTCGCGCGTGCACGCTCACATACCTTGAAAAATCAACTCGAATATAAATGTCGCTTTTTTTGGAAGCCTCATCTTAAAAACGATTCATCGATTCATTTACGTCATGACGTCCCGGCGTGGATAAACAAACATACAAAAAAATTAGAACATAAATACAATTTGCAAACAATATTTTATACATCTCTTTGCTAAAAAGTTTTTGTACGCTATAATAAAATGTTACCAACACTTTTAAAGGAGATGCAGTTTACAGGAGAATTATACGATGACGGTTGAATTGACTGTAAACAACACCATTCTATTTTTAAATAAACTCCGCAATTGAAACTTTTTCATGAATAAATTAATTATAAATGGTAAAAAAAAATAAAAGTGCTTGCTCCACATACAATATTTCAAAGACTTTTATTTATTTTTTTCGCCCTGGAGTTTTAGGTTGTAGGTTTTTGGTTGTAACAGAAAATTCCAGTGTGTCAGGCTAAACTCTGAATGCCTTCAGGTGATGGTGGTGCTGCTGGTTTGTGTGAAGAGGAGTGGAAGGGTGGGTGGTTATGTGGGCTGTGTCAGGAAGAGCCTAAACACGTGGAAGCATTTAATAAGGTGGGACTGAGGCGGTGCTACATATGCATAAATAAAACAGGTGCAACAGGTGACAATGTTGATACAGCAGAAGAAAGCACAATAGCTTTGAGAGAGAGGACACAAGCAGGACAACGCCAGAGCTCCTGAAATATTCCTAGACCATAAGGTAAAAAAAGAAGAACAGGTCATCAGAGACAGGGAGAAGAAGAAGAAAAACACCTGAAAGACTTTTTTTTTAATCCCAAGTGGAGCACCATCAGGATCACCGAGCAATGACATCCTATGAATCTCAAGGTCAGTCTCCAACGAGATGTGGGCCTCAGTTCCCTAGCTTGGGACAGGAACCTCCAGAATTGAGTCTGTACAGCGACAGCTACTATCCCCCTCCATCACTGCCGAGTCCACAGCGAACGAACCCTTCCTCATATGAACTCGGAGACTATGCTGCCTCATCGCCTAACCCCTACCTGTGGTTCAACAGCCCAGGGATGAATAGCGCTCCTTATCTGGGTGGAGCGCCTGGCCCTCCAGGACCTTCTTTTGTTCCCCAGCACTACGGCATGCAAAGGCCCTATTTGGGACCTGGGGCACCAGGTGGTCCTGCTGGTGATCTGAGCTGGTTCTCTATGCCCTCTCAAGAGGATCTTATGAAGCTGGTCAGGCCACCTTATTCATACTCTGCTCTTATTGCGATGGCCATTCATGGTGCACCGGATCGCCGCCTCACTCTAAGTCAGATTTATCAGTATGTTGCAGACAACTTCCCTTTTTATAACAAGAGCAAAGCGGGATGGCAGAACTCTATTCGTCACAACCTCTCACTGAACGACTGTTTCAAAAAGGTTCCAAGAGATGAAGATGATCCAGGTGAGTGTTTGTGGCTTTTTAATTATTACTCTTTAAAAAACATTACAAATGACTGAATTATTGTTTGTGTTTTTATATATATATATGATATTAATAAACTAGGCCTATATAAACATTACAAATTATTGTTTGTCATTTAAATATTATTTACAGAAATATTAAATATATATACATATTTTTTTTTAAATAATGAATGATTCTAAAACATATAATATTTTTATCATATAACTGTATTTAATGTGAAATTTACCTCTCATTTTAAAGGTAAGGGCAATTACTGGACCTTAGATCCGAACTGTGAAAAAATGTTTGACAACGGCAACTTCAGACGCAAGAGGAAGAGAAAGTCTGACAGCCTCCCAGAGAAGAGCAGTTCTGGAGGGAATCTGAGCTCTGAGTCAGGAGACAGTAATGGCAGGGGCAGCCCGAAAAATCATGCCGTTGACATTTCCACTTCGCCTGAAAAGGGCCCTTCACCCACATCCACGGGTCCGTCGCCATGCTTGAGCAACTTCCTGACTGAGATGTCTGGTGTAACGACTGGCTCTCTCGACATGGAAGGAGATCCCCTGAGTCGTCCCTTTACGCTCAGTCTGCCAGTGGACGGAGCACAGAGAGCCTCACAACCCGCAGGCTTTAGCACCTACTCCCCTAGCTCTACGGTGTCCGAGTGGGCATCACCGCTGCCCCCACCACCATCCATTTCCCCATCACCCTCCCACTCCACTTTAGGTTACAATGGGCCTACTCTCAGTCAGTTTAATGGGCATTTCTACCCTGGTTTGAGCTCAACGGGTATTCTTTACCCCCGGGAGGGAACAGAGGTGTAGAGGAGGGGAGGCGGGTGACAGCGAAAACAGACAAGCTGAATGATCAATTCATGCTACAGACTCTAAGGGGGCAAGAAAAAAACACTGATGTTTTCCTGAAACTATACACTGCTATTTGCCTAACTGAACTCCTCTGAGTTCTGTGGGCACAAAATACGAATGAATTCCCACAGGAAAAGCCTAGTCAGCATGAGATATGACAGGCTGACTCTAGCAAAGGCCCCTGTTACCAGCAGCTCCGACCTGAGGTCAGCTGCTGACATCAAGCCATTCTACGCACCAAATTCTTTCTTTACTCATATTACTGACACTGAATTCAAGCGCCTGTAATGAAACCGAACAGACAAATCACGTCTTTTGTGGGCAAACAGAGAAACTTTGTAATATGATACTATCAGTCTTTGTATTTTAACTTGACAACATGTTTTGTGTATAGCTGTAAAGTTGGGTATGTGTGAATGTTCGAGTATATTTTATTATTTTATTTTATTTTACTATGAGGTCGTTAAGGGTGTATATTGATTCTTTTTAATAAAAAAAATTTTAAAATAAAATTGACTTGGATATTATTCAATTTAATAATGTTATTTATTAAACAAAAAATCCTTTTTGTATTTTATTGAATGCAAATCCCTTTTAATTTTATTAAAAGCAAACTCGGATTTAGTGTATATGGAAAAAAGATGACCTTGAAAAAACTAAACTTGTTTCACCAGGTCACTCTTAACTGTCGTCACTCCTCCTTTTTTTCTCTTGAGACTTTCACTTCATACTATGTAGGCTACTGCTGAGCCCACAGTTTTTGGCAGTTCTTCAATTATCCTTAAAATTTGTCAGCATTTGTATTCATGTGATGATGACATGGGAGATAATATGTTATAAGCACAGTATCTGCTCGAGATGAGAGCTTGATATTTTTGTTTAGTTAACAGAAAATTTGATACAGCCAGACAGTGACTGATGGTTAACAGATTCCTTCACGTCGTGCTATATGATTCCCGTTCCATTAATGTGGAGGCAGACACAAAGGAAAGGTCATTATTCTTATATATAGTCACTTCAAATGCATTCAGACATTTATTTTGTCTTAAAAAATTGTACGTCTCATCAAATAAAATACTGAACCATGTTTGAAATTATAAAACAATTGATATACTGTTTAAAACTAAAAATATTTGGACAATTTTTGGTTGTCAAACATAAAGGTGATTAATACCTGTAGTTACTCCGCTAATGTCTATACAAGATTATAATGTGATTTTTCTTAAGAGTGCAGAACTCAGTGAGCTTGTGTTTAAATGAAATGAGCACCAGCTAAAGTGATTATCAAGGGAGCACTTTTTGCAAGCTTTCTGTGTATATTCCTTTTACTATCTGAATAAAAGTTTTTTTTTTTTCATGCTGCTAAAAAGACCAACAGTCATGCACAAACTGGAACAAACTCTCAGGAATGACAACAGCATTTCAACACGGGAATGAATCCACTAAAATTAACTCCCGAAAGTGTGATGATTGACATTGACAGTGATAATCACTATGATAGCAACGGACGGGACAAATAAATCTAATATGTCAAACAGATTTGTGCATTTTATTACTGACTTTTCTTTTTACCCTTTTAAAAATGTTTAATTGAAAAATTAAGAAATTAAGTATTTTTAAGTAATCTTCCCAGCACTGGATATACACCACAATAGGAAAGAAAAGACTATCGCAACTTCTGTTTCATGCCAACTTTAAAGGGAGTGTGTTCCAATGGTCTTTGCCGTGGTATCGATCATACCAAGAATTATGAAAATGTATTTGGTACTTTGACAACTCTATTACAACCTAAATAACATTTTTATTTCTATTATTATATTAAATATGTGTAGTACAAATGTGTAATATTTTACAATATTTTGCATAGATGAAGTAGGCCTAATTTTACAACCTAGGGTTTAATACAATTTTTTTTTGGATACAAATTTTTGTATCCAAATACTGTATTTATGAATGCTTAAAATGCATGCTTAATAAGCCAGAAACTATGAAGATATAAACAAAAAATGATACTAGAAAAAAGAAACTATAAACCATAAAAAAGAAAACCTTTGTTTCAGACTAAATAAACTCAAAAAACAGTGTCTGAGACTTGGTTCTGTTTGTGCCGTCTACAGGCCAAAGCAATTTCTAGAGCAGTAGTGGTGTGTTTATGCATGCGTGTGTTTTTACTGTCAAGATAACCATAAAAAAAAAATAAAAAAAATAATAATAAATTGTCTACATGATGGAGAACTTTGTTTGGCAACTTTCACCAAGTTGCTAAGTCACCAACAGACATGTTGTATAAGTAAATCAGTTATCTTGATAGAAATGAATTCATTTGGTTGTTTCTGACAGTCTTTACCTGACTTGAGGGCACCTTTAAGCAGGTACAAATTTACCATGAAGACTTCAGCTCAGATCATATAACAACTGTTTTGCATAACAGCTTACAACACACCCAAGGAGATCACGGAATTACATTTTTTAAGAATTAATCAAATCTGGATTTCAACATTTTCCTTCTTACATTCTGTTTAATGAGTGTGAGCTGAAGCTTAAATAGAGAATAAGCCCTCAAGCACATTCATGCCTAAAGGGATTTCCTCGTTAGATGGGAAAATTGATATAGTATGAAATCTGTGGATTTATTACTAAGGACATTCCTTTGTTAATGTAACATGCAAAACACATACCATTATTCAGCACATCAAAGAATCCCTTGCACTATTGGATTCATCTGAGATAAGCTATGATAAAATCCTTTTAGCCCACGAACTATAAATGTTTCTAGGAAAAAATTGAAAGACAAACATTATACACACGCATAGAAACCGCAGATGAAAGTTATTATAACAGAAAAGTATTTTTCTGATGGTCTATTTGCATAAGACATATACAGTATCTTTACTTATTTTACCACTGTTTTTATGCAGCAGTGAATATATTCCTCTGCATATCATATATTTCCATACCAGTCAAGTACCAGACTAAAAGCAGCTGTCGCAGGTGAAAGTAGGGAAGAAGAACTTGTTCTACTTTGTACCGTATGCTTCAAATGTGCCAAAAGAAACAGAAGGAACACTCAGTCGAACAAAACCTGACAATAAAGCAAATTTAAGGAAAGCTGGCTTTTGGTTGAAAACTCTACACCCTTTCACTAAACTGTAATGATGCAAATTACCAACTGCTTATTTTGCCAGTCGAAGTGCACAGTGCTTTCTTTTTGGCCTGTCTATTAGGGCATGTTTTTGAACAAGAAACAAATTTACAAGTACTGACCTCACCTTGGAAATTGAAATACACCTTAAAATGCAAATTAAATTAATCTGTTGAATTATATTCTCTCTATTAAACTGTTTAGGCATTTATATGCAAAGTTCTTCTGAGGATGCAGTTACAGCTGTCTACATATGCATTTATTAATTTAGCAGACGCAAAGTTTTTTCCCATCATTAGCACCTGTGATATATCTGTTATACTTTATATTTACATAAAATATTATATTCAAAGCTGTTTCATCCTCCCTTAGCTTAGTTAACTCATTAATCTAAATAAAAGTGGAAAATGGATTAAAATGAAAACAGAACAGAGGCATATTTCATGTGATGAACAAGACAACAGAGGAGATTGCAGTAAATGCTCTTTATTCCAGTCGGAGACAATATACAAGAAGGCAGACGATGAAGAAGGGGAGTAGAAAGCAATAATATAACAGTCCACAATAACAATACTTTCTTGCACTTATCTTAAGTGAAAAAGATGATAGCACACGAAGCATGCGGATCATACTCAAACGAGACAAGACAATGAGGGGGAAAAGAGAATGGGAAGTGGTGATGAAGGACAGTTTTTTGAAGGACACTAGTATTCTGGTGAATGGGACTGAGCTGGAGGCAAAGAACCAGGCAGCGACGTGCCAGGCGGCCCCTGATACCGACCCCTGATACTATGGCGGGCCTCTTCCAGGATGTCGTCTCAAGCCACCCAACATCTTTCCTCAGGTCCAAATCCATCCCAGTCAATCAAGTACTCGAGACAACCTCCTCGGCACCGGCAATCCAAGATCTCCTTAACCCCATAAATGGATTCCCAGTCATCCAAGAGTAGAGGAGGGGTTTCAGCATCACTGCCTGGCTCTGTGGAGGAAGCAGAGGGGTAAAAGGGGAGGTTGATAGCCGAGTATGCACTGAAAAGGTGTTAACCCCGTGGTGGACTGTTTGAGGGAATTCTGTGCATACTATGGTCCAGATGGTCATGGCAGTAAGTGTACAAGTATATTGTGCTATGTTTGTCTGTCTGACTGGGGATGATACCCGAGGATAGACTGACAGTCACACCTAGGAGGCGGAAGAAGGCTCTCTAGACATGAGATGAACTGCAGTCCTTGATCCGACACGGTATTCTCAGGGATGCCAAAGTTTCTGAATACATGTTGGAAAAAAAGCTTTGCAGTTTACAATGCAGTGGGTAAGCCCTTCAGCAAATCAGTTTACAGGCCTTAGAAAATCTGTCCACTACAACCAGAATCATTGTGTATCTGTCTGATGGTAGTAAGTCTGTAACGAAATCCATTCTAGGTGTGACCAAGGACGATGTGGAATCATAAGAGGTAGGAGCTTGCCGGATAGTAAATGATGAGGACTCTTGGCCATGGTGCAGACAGGACAGGACCTGACAAACTGGATCACTTCTGGGCGATCTTGTGGCCACCAGTACCAGTTTGAGAGACACCAGGGTGACCAGTACCGAGTAAAGAGTGAAGGGATTCTAGGAGGTCCTTCCGCAACGACGTGGACATCCTGCCAGGGCTCGTTCCTGGAGGGTGGCCTGGGCAATCCTCTCAACCAGGGTCCATCGGATAGGACAGGCAAACACTGAAGAAGGTAAGATCAGTGGTGCTGGTCCCTCTCATTGATCTGGAACTTCAGACAGGCTGAGGACATCTGCCTTGATGTTACGGGACCCTGGACAATAGCAGACAGAAAAATTAAAGCGGGTGAAAAAAAGGGCCTATTTGGCCTATCGTGGGTTCAACTGCTTCGCGGTTTTCAGGGGCTCCAGATCTTTATGGTCCGTGATCACAGTGAAAGGATGATGAGCCCCCTCTAGCCAGTGTCGCCACTCCTCCAGGGCTAATTTGACAGCTAGCAGTTCTCTGTTCCTGATGTATTAGTTTCTCTTGGCCGGGGACATCTTCTTAGAAAAGAAAGCATGAATGGAACAGAACTCATGGAACGGAATGATGTACGGAACTCAGCGGTGTGCGGTGGTGTTTTAAATTGAGGAGGCAACGTCCTTATTTATTTCCCTGTTACACAATTTTTCTGGTCAAGTTAACATTACATAAAAAGAGAGAATACAATTCTATTTTGTATTTTTACACTATGTAATGTTCTATTTATTAAAACCAAGTATAAATTTCATCAAGTTAGTGTTTTTACATTTATTCCAAAATAATAACTAAAGGCAGTAACAATTTAAACAATATATATTATTTATAAACTAATATTCAGCTTTTCTTTTTAATAGTCAATTTATTTTCAGCAGTCATCAAGCTTGTACACACTGGTCAGTGGTCACAGACACGAAGATGTACCTTTAATTTCACCACGCTGATTGCTCACTAAAAACCCCCGCAGTCATCATGTTTTCAGGCCATTTCGAGTTTGATTTTGACATGAAATAAAGTGGTGATATCTAAGTGACAGTTGTTTACTTACTTTTTAATTAGTCTTCCCATTAATACCATCCTGTCTTCATTCAGTCCGATTCAACAAGAACGCGCACGAAAACAAGAGGCGGGATATATCGCACGAACCAATAATGTCCAATCGTAACCAATCATATCCAATCATAGCGCGATGGAGGCACTGCCTCCTCTCACGTGACTTTCCCCCATTCATTCTCAATTACCCCCTACTAAACCCACCGCACGTTATAGAGGCTCTGCTTTATTTCTATGAGCTGATGGGAGGCAGAGAGACGCGGACTCCCCGCTGTAACTTCACCTGCGGGTGTCGCTGTTTGACAGTGTTTCTTTAGAAAAACGAGTGACTTTTACACTTTTTAATGTCAAATTTTGTAACATTGCGTTGTTTTATTTTTGTAATATCGATTATTTTCTCATCCAGTTTTTTCGAGGAGGCACTGCCTCCCTTGCCTCCTCGGAGGAAACGCCCCTGACGGAACTCACCATGACTTGGGACGGATGGACTGGACACTCAACCAGTTGGTGCTGGGAGGAAGCACAATACAAGCAAAGGTGGGATTGTAGACAATAGTTCAGAAGCAGGTAAGTGTGAATAATCTACTTGCATGGGTTCTCAACAGGTGATCGAGAGACGAATTAATGTTAACTGGAGAGGGTTCCCAGCTGCAGCTTGCCAAACTGGTGGAATGCTGAATGATCCTCTACAACTCCATGGCGTCGTCACTCTAACTGGGCACAAAGGTGAATATTCAGTCCACGGCGATAAGCTGCTAGCAAGGCCGCCTCCAGCCACTTGCAGATGCCAAAATGCGGAAGGCGATGGAGTACTTTCTTTAGCTTATCTTAAGTGAAGAAGATGATAGCACATGAAGCATGCGGGTCATACTCAAACGAGACAAGACAATTAGGGGGAAAGAGAATGGGTATATATACATTCCTTGATTGAAGTGAAGTGATGTGAAGGCCAAATATGGCAACCCATACTCAGAATTTGTCCTTTGCATTTAACCCTTCCAAGTTAGTGCACACACATTAGGAGCAGTGGGCAGTCATTCATTGCGGGCGCCCAGGGAGAATGGGGGTTAGGTTTCTTGCTCAAGGCACCTCAGTCGTTTCCTGCTGGTATTGAGAATTAAACCCGTGACCTTCGGGTTACAAGTCTGACTCTTTAACCATTAGGCCACAACTGCCCCAAGTGGTCATCCCTCGTCAAAAGTGGTGATGAGGGACAGGTGATTGTCATTAGTATTCTGCCAAATGGGACTGAGCTGGAGGTGAAGAACCAGGTAGAGGTGTGACAACCTTTTTTTGTTGTTTCTATTTTTTGTTGTTGTTGTTGTTTTATCAGATGTGATCAACCATAAATAAAAAGAATGTGGGTAGACAGATGAGACCCACAATTAATGAATTATAACAAAACAAAACAAATAGTTAAAGTCAGTCTACAAAGACCTCAATCTGTTTCACACAGGTGCATTTTCTGAGCTTCTGTGAGGGGCGATGTGTTACAGGTCAGTAACCACTTATTATCACAAATGTACATTTGTTTTTGACTAATTTGCTTTGTGTTGATCTACGCTCAATATCCACTCAACAACCACGCGCTTTCCTGTAGCCTTAGGGCAGAATTATTTCTCAACAGTATAATGTGATTAAAATCTATAAATTTTCTGTTACACCTGCTGCCTGTTGTGTGGCACACACCTGTCTCTCAAACGGAATCTACCAAAACAATGTGTTCAAGATGCTGCTGATGTATTCCAGGAACAGATTTTATGACACATTACCAGCCAATAACAGTCAGTACTGAGGCCATTAATGACTTTTCCAGGAAAAAAAAAAAGTTTTGGTCCTGACTTGTCTTTTTATTTATATTATGTAAATAATCATTTAAAAAAAGAAACACAACAGTCTTATTCATTTTAATGGAGGTGGGGGAGACATGTATTATGAATACAATGGGACATGAATGGTTATCCAGGGGGTCCACAAAGTTAATGCCACCATTTATTGTTTGATCTCAAATTAATTTTTGTTAAACACTGCAAATTAGTGAGACAAAAATACAATATTATGTATATAACTTCAACCAAAGCTAAAGATAAGAAGCTTGTCCCTCCCACATGTAAATGTATTGAAAAATTAATATGTTTTATACAAGTATGACTTTTTAATTTAATGGATTTTCGATCATAACAGTACCATTAAAATGGTCGGGGGTCAGTAAGATTGTTTTTAAATAAAGTTAATACTTTTATTCAGCAAGGATGCATTAAATTGATCAAAAGTGACAGTAAAGACATTTATAATACAAAAGATTTCCATTTCAAATAAATGCTGCTGTTTTGAACATTTTATTCATTAAAAAAAATCCTTGAAAAAAATGTATTACACAAAATGTTTCCACAAAAATATTATGAGCATCAAATCAGCATATTAGAATGATTTCTGAAGGATCATGTGACACCGAAGACTGGAGTAATGGCTCCTGAAAATTTTGCATTGCCATCACAGGAATATTTTCCAAATATATTTTTCAAAAAAGGTTATTTTAAATTGCAATAATATTTCACAATACTGCTGTTTTTACTGTATTTTTGATCAAATAAATGCAGCCTTGCTGAACATAGGAGATTTCTTTCAAAAACATTTTAAAAAATCTTACCCCCCTCAAACTTTTGGACAGTAGTGTAAATACATCAATAGCTTAAATGCAACTCTTGCATTTTATAAAATATGAAATGGGGATCCCTGCTCTGTCTCTCTTTTCATCAAGACCTTAAAAAGGTTGAAGACCCCTGTGGTAATCATTTGGCAACAATCATACCATCTGTTACCATCACTTTACCATGGTACAGCTACAGCCATTGTAAAGGTTATCTCTCTTAGCCCGAAGATTTAGCCCAATCCTAATTTTAAATATGCTTATTCATTCTTAAAGCCATAATAGAAAAGCTGAAGAATCCTTAGAACAACCAAAAATAGTCTGTTTTGAGGTAAAATTCATAGTATTTCCTTTCAGAGTTAGTGTGGGATAGGGTTATGTCAAGGATGACATTAAGTCGGGTGCATTCCAGCTGGTTCTGTGTAGTGTTGATAGAGTAAACTCTAAACAGACATGAACAAATCCATCAGGACTATGACGTGTTTTGGGGGAAGGGGCCAGTGAACTGAAATTGAACTGTTAAAAAGTGATGACAGAACTGATAAGCTTCTAGCTTTAAGGCTGTTGGTTTTTCAGTGTCAATACATTGTATTTTAAATGAGGAACACGGTGCACTGGATGAGAACAACCTCCCTAAAGGGCAATGCACCCTCCTGCCAACTACTACAACGTCAAAGCCAAAACAGCAACCACGCGCTGCACTGTTATTAGCTAAACAGTATTGACTGATTAGTGATGTTTAGTAAACGCAGCATGATGTCAGGCAGAGAGATGAAGCTCTGATTCACTGAATCAGGCAGGAGAAAGACCATCCAGTTCCAGGTCATTGTTGTGTGTAAATACTCTAACACACTTCAGACGCATGCTAAGGGGAGACAGGATAAAAAGACTGTCCTTGAATTATTGCCGCACATACACACAGCTAACCTTCTACAAAGTCATGTTAACGTTCTTTTGACCTGATTAAGTTTGAATGACAATGACTTATTCCTTTACTTGCTTGCTTGCTCTCTCTCTCTGCCATACACACACACACACAAACACACACCTATTACAAATAGTACAGCATCTGAAGAATGGAACATGCAAAAGCTTTTTAAAAAGACATAAAACAAGTATTTTATTAATGAATTTAATACAAATTTTAATAGACTGTACTATATTTTGAAACATTTAACATTATGAAGAGAAAACAATTATTTAATATAAATAATAGAATATTATAATTAATATCATTTCAAAATTAAATTTAAGCTGTTCAAATTTTATTCAGTTCAACCACTTTGATTGAATTCAATAAAATGTGAATTGAAGCATTGTTCCATGAATTTAGACAATCATTCTAATAAACACAAGCAATTCATATCATCTGAACACTCTGACTAAATCAGGAAATAATAATAATAATAATAATAATAATAATAATAAAACAATAGCCTATCGTAGCACACATGCCAGGAAAAGGTACCATATCTTCTTGGTCCTTAAAGGAAAATAAAATGTCCAATTAATGACGGAAGAAAGAACCCATGATCCATTGAGTGAATCCAACAAGACGTTCATCAAGAGGAAGTAAAACAGAACAGAAGACAACAATTATTCCATATCTACAGTCCAAAGTCAAATTCCATCCCAACATAAAAAGCATTCATCCTTTTGGATTGCTCCAAATACAAACTATCCTCTGTATATCTGGGAAGCACAGCATTCTAAATGAACTGACATGTACCAGGGCTTATATAGAATATTTAGTGAAAATAGTGTTGAGAGACAACAAACACTTTAGTGTAATGAACTGTTCTGTGTTATTTCCCCCTAAAATATTTGACATGTCAACATGACAAAAACAAAACTCCATGAGTGTTAAGAGGCATTTGGCCCCGACTCTGCTGGCTGCTGGTTTCAAACATCATGGCTGTTTATTAGTTTCAACAGCTAACAGTTGAGATGTTTTATAAGCAAATACAATGTCCCACAGATGCCTCACCACATCCTTGAGACTCAGGCTTATGGGTGATGTTGGCTCTTCAAACCCTGATATTCATCTAATCGTTTGATCTGATCATTGCAGGGTTAGTAATCTGGTTTTAATGACACATGCACAGGAAGCCAGTGTTATATCCTTGTTGTGTGTATTTTGCTCCCCCTAGTGGTTAAAATAGTGCAGTTCTTGTGTAATTGCTCAGACGGGGTTGGTCAATCAAAATAATGTTTAGCATCATGGTAACACAGACTTGCCTTATCTAGGATTATAAGTGTTTCCTGACTAACATCATCTTTTCACTGTAAATATTCAAATAAATGGTGCATCAGCCAGATGTGTCAGCTAAATTGAATTTTCTTTGTCATACTGTGTGATACCTGAGAGGAAACTTCCTGTTTACTTCAACAAAAAGTGAACATACACCTAGCACGCCGTTCAGACTAATCGAATATACACTACCTGGAGAAAGTAAACTGTTAGCATAGCTAATGTGAAACAAATGCTTTTTGCCCCCAAAATGGTGTAGTTGTGATATTTACCAACATGGTCTAACTGAACCATGCTAAACCTTGGCTGAATTTGAAATTGCCCCTATACCCTCATTCACTATTCCCTAGTCCAGTGATATAGTCCACTTGAAGGAGTGAATGAAAACAAATGAGCAAATTCGCACACTAAGTGCGACGACATTTTCTGTCAAGACACTGGAATTTATTCGACGTGACACTCACAGTCTGTGGATGGGTAGCCTATTCTTTAGCGTGTACACTATTGAGGTGCATTATGGGATTAAATGTCTGCTATGGTTTCAAACACCACTACAAATGTCTTTTCCATCAAATAGTGCACTATGTAAGGGTATGGGGGCATTTTCAGAGCACTTGGTTCCGACAAGCTCATGAAAAACTCAAAACGCTTAAAAAAGCACAGAATGAATGGATTATTTTGTTGTGTTATCAATATTCTCTGGGAAAAAGTACCTGATTAGGATTCACTGGACCATAAAATGTGTTTGTAGCTGTGGGATTTAACTCGCTTTGCATGAATTTCAATTAAATAAACCTATTAAGCCATCAGGGGAAAGTCTAACATACTGACTTGAGGGATAAATTTAACAATTTGAGAAACATCTGTTATCAATACCGATTTATTATTTAATAAAGTATTTTGTGTGAAAACACAAAAAATACAAAAATACAAAGGATTTCTTGCATTTACTACATAAAATAATCTAAAAAAATAGTTACAAATGTAGAACATATTGATGGAAATATAATTTTACACCTATTAATAGACACCTTACATGTTACGTCTTCACCCATACATGTGACCTTTAAATGATCTAACAACGTCATGAGTCCAGAAGCATGTATGCACTGATGCATGCTCATTAGGCTGGTATCCTCACTCTAGTGCACTTGCTTAGCCTAAGGTAAGATGTGGCCACCACATACAGCATTCATCAGCATACACCAACATGTCTCCACAGTGAAGGGGGTGAAAAGGACTTTCCTATGGAAATAAATGGTGTGTTCTCCAAGACACTAAAGATGTCAAATAGATTCATGCTGTTGGGCTGTCTCTGAGCCCTCTTCCCTCATTAGGCATGCAATGTGACTGGAAATAAAGATAAATTAGCTTCCTGAAAAAAAATGTAATTTTTATGCACAGCAACTAATGCCTGTAATTTTATTGTGTATTATTTATTTTACGACTACAAATCTCTAATTTCTCTTATAAAACGGTTAGTTCCTGTCATTGATTCTGATTGGTCAATATCTGTGTTTTATTCATGATAAAACACGGCTATGACCGCTTCACCCAACGGTTCTGTGTATCTCTACACAACACTCTTAGCAACGTAAACTGTATGTTCTCAATTGATATTGTTCATTGAAGCTTACTGTATTATGTAGAAGAGTATTGTGAGAAAGAGATCGAGTGAGCGAGTTTATTACCTGCATTCAGATTTACCATTTTCCTTCAGGTCAGTCCTATGTTCATAATAAAAAATCTGTTTAAATGTCCGATGTATTATTTTGTCCTTTTAACAGTTTTCCCGTGACTGACAGCGCTAGTCAAAGCATCTTTTCAATGTAAAAGTCTTCGCTACTGACTGACACACTCATAAAGTCTTTGCCGCCATCTAATGGCGTAATAATGTAACTTCTGTTGCTGTTCACAGTCAGCGACTATTTTTTCTGGCGGAAGGAAGGCTTTTAGTGAAAGTTTACTTCATGAAAGTTACATTGATACATATTTTTGGCTTTAATATTTGTATTGTGTGGTAACCGTTTTATAAAAGCAATAAGGTACTCGAAGCACAGCCTCTCGTTGACAGGGTAGAGAAGAATTTGTTGAATAAAGTCGTTATTTTTTGGGGGGGGGGGGGGGTTGCACACAAAAAGTATTCTCATCACTTCATAACATTAAGGTTGAACCAATGTAGTCACATTGACTATTTTAACAATGTCTTTAGTACTTTCCTGGACCTTGAATGACGGTAATTACGTTGCTTTCTATTGGGGATAAAAAAATAAATAAAAAAAACACTTGGATTTCATCAAAAATACCTTAATTTGTGTTCCAAAGATGAACGAAGGTCTTACGGGTTTGGAACGACACAAGGGTGAGTACTTAATGACACAAATTTCATTTTTGGGTGAACTAACCCTTTAATGAAACCACGCTAGAAGCATAGGGTGGCTAAACACTGCCTCATTATAGGGATATGGTGTTTTTCAAAAGCATTAGTCATTAGTCATGGGTAATGCAATGTATGCCATTACAACTAAAAGGATTTAAAAGGAGTGAAATACAGCAAGAGAGAGACCCAAAGAACTGCAGTATTTCACTAGGGAGAAAATAGTAGATTAAACTGTCAACAAAACGGACCAGATTATGTTCTTTTAACCTTGACTTGTGGTTGCCAGGCTACTGACTATACTCTAGTGACCTGGCCTGTAGCAAACTGTTTAAGGGATAGCAAACAGCTAGTATGTGGAGAATACAGATGTGGACAGGGCAGAAACATGTAAATGAAGCTGGTGTGCTTGATAGCGTGGGGAAAAGCAGGGGGGAGAAAGAGTCTATTTGTATGCAGGTGGTTGCACTGTAAAAACATGACATAATTCGGTGGATAAGTAAATAATTGTTAAGTAATTTATAAAACCACTGCAAGAAAAAACAAAGGAAGCCCATTATTTATAGAAATATGTTAAATAAACAATATATATGTATCATAAACTGATATTGCTAATAGCAGAAAGCAAATCCAGTTCACTTGCATGTTCTAAATTTAAAGCTTTGCACTGTGTCGGTCAATTACATTGTTCACCGGAGAGAGAAATAAATGAGACGTATGCAGGCATCTCCTATGCAGCACTAATGAATGTGTCAATAGTGTGCTTAAGGTAGAGTTCTGCTGCACTCATCATTCCAGCTGCTTAACATCACACTCTACCAGCACTCTGGTGCTGAAATCCCACAGCCCTCATTTCCTCACTTCTTTATTTACTGATGTTTTATTCATCTCATTTTCTCTGTAGGCAAATTCCTTTTCTTTGGGCATTACAAAGGAACTCTGATGTTGACAGTCTTTCACTGATGCAAAATCCCACTTACCTCTCCTCATTGAAGGTGGATTCTCTGATGAATCCCGATTGGCCAGTTCAGCTCTTCTGTCACCATGTGGTTAAATGACATTGATATTGGTTTATTGTTTATTTATTCAGGATGTGTGTCAGCTGTTATAAAAGGAAAGAAAAGAGTCAGGTCCACAATTGAAATGGACATCTAAATATAAAATATTTACTAAATACTGTCTGTTCTTACATAACTCCAGTGGATGCAAGCGGATTATCCTAACATCTAGAATATCACATTTTGTTTTGTTTTTCCTTCTAAACACTGCAGATCAAAAGATATAATGGAATTTTCACTTTGTTGTAGTCAGAAAATGATGTCATGCAGCTGATGATCTTATAATATGAGAAATATCCTATAAATTCCATTTTTGGTTCAGATCCTTCAGGGACTAGTCTGGCATAGACCAAATCATGCTAATGCCATGCACTCATCCACATCATCCCTATGGTTGGCATGCAGACAAGGAACACTCTCTTCTCGCTGAAAACCGAACACTAGTAGTCTAGCCCGCGAGAGGGTAAATGAGAGTGACAGAGTGTGAGAGACAGAGTAATAAAAAATAGAGAAAGAGAGAGAGAGAGTGAGAACATTGAAAGAGAGGAAAGGAGCAGAATCTGCACATCCTCACAACCGGCACACCTTTACCGTTAACAATCGGACTCAAGACTGAACTGAGAAAGCAAAAAAGGTGAGTACAGCAAAATGTGCGTGGATGTGTGAGTGAGAATTTAATGTCTTTTAAATGAAAGTATACAGAAAGCTACACTATTAATATAAAGGTTATTTTGCAGGATTTTTAAGAATTATTTCCCACTGTAGCCTACTTGATCTGACTCTTTATCAAAAAGGTTTTTTGAAGATTAAAGGTTCTTGGTCTTAGATTATAGGTTCTTAATATCAGAATATTGGTTTCCTGGTTCTTTAAAAAGCATGATTACATACTGAAGATGATTTTCCAATAAACTAGTAAATAAAAAGTTATTTGTGGAACTTAAAGCAATATCAATTATGTTGTCATTCCAAACCTGTATGACTCTCTTTCTTCAGTGGAACAGAAAAGAAATTTTGGTAACACTTTACAATAAGGTTCATTTGTTAACATTAGTTAATGTTTTAACTAACATGAACTAACCATGAGCAATACATTTGTTACTGTATTTGTTAATCTTCGTTAACGTTAGTTAATAAAAATACAGCTGTCCATTGTTTGTTCATGTTAGTTCACAGTGCATTAACTAATGTTAACAAGATTTTAATAATGTATTAGTAAATGTTGAAATTAACATTAACAAAGATTAATAAATGCTGTAGAAGTGTCTTTATTTTAAGAGTGTAGGACAGGATAATAGAACTGTGTACCAAAAATCAAGCTAGCTGAGCTGATATATTCTTGTAACCTACATGTAAATGGCAGGCTGGTGGATTTATCTGAATGAATGTAAGTCATGTGATGACAAATGAGGTCATGAAGCATGTAGGAAGTCATTTCAATCTTCACTCACATGTATGAGCTGTACTGCCATGCGGCTCTGTAATTATAAAACTGTCTGAGTGATCTACTAAAGTGGATGGAGAGGATACCATTACTAGACTAGGCAGCATGTGAAGGTCTTCACAAAAATGGAAAGAGGACAGTTGAAGGTAACATGAATTAAAGAGAATCTGAAAGGAGTGGCAGAGGAGGAGAAAAGGAAGTAGGCATGTTGATAATCTGTCAACTGGATTGTGACGGGAACCAAGATGAGAGGAAATAGCTATTCACATGCTGAGGTGATTGGTGGCAGTCTGATTTTCAGCCATAAACCTCCCGGGTCGATCCGGGCATAAGTCACTGGCTCAGAAAACATGCTAAGTTCTTCTGCTGGCACTCAATAGTCCAGCAGTCCAAGCTTGATGTTTGCAGGTCTAATGGGGAGGATGGCACAATCCGTTTCTTCATCTAGGACACACCTGGTGCCTCTTGCTCAAAGCTGAGCGCTATTATCCTTGCAAATAAGCTAGCAATAGCTGGGAGCTTTTTAAACAGGTCTCATGAAAACAGCAGCATCACCGGCACTGTCGGTTCCTGAGCTGTGGAGGCGTCATTTGAGAAAGTTTCCTTTTTCAGAAACTGTCTGATTTGCACCAGAAGATAAACATTATTCCAAGAAGGAAACAAGGCTTCCTTGGAGCTAGAGAGCAGAGGTTATATAATTGAGCTTACTGAGGCGTCACCTGTGTGTCTCCATGCTGTCAAACATTCATTTAGCCGTCGGTTTGAATCCAGCGCCTCTGTTTACAATGTTGTGTGGGCTTAGAGCCTGAGGATGGTGAGGAGTCCGCTTTAATCATGGAGAGCCGGTCAATCCGCAGGGGTATGATTAAAGCCGGTCCACTGTCCCTCTCCGGCAGCTTTCCATCTGACAAAAATATAAACAGAAGACTGCCTAACAAAAAGGGATAAGACTCTGATGGACACAGATGGAAAAAAAAAGAGACTGCTGTCAAATTGATCGGTTACTTGAGAAGCAACCCAAGTTGTTCAGATAGTGCTAAATAATGAAGCCAAACACAGGCCCAAATAGAATCGGTTTCATTTTTAATTTACGTTTTTGCATTTTTTGCACTCATTTTGTGGCAAAAAATAGGTTTCTATGGAATTGATACTGCATCTGAATATGCCTACTTCCCTACTATAAAGTAGGTGTAAAATAGTAAGTAAAAAGAGTAGTGTGTCCAAATTAATTATATTCATAAAATAGTAGGCAAAAACTACATGAATGACATACTACTTCCAGCGAGATTCTGTAGTGTGTATCCAATAGACACTTTACTATCCCATGAGGTCATGGGAGATGATTTGTGAATGACAGTGAGGCGACGCAACCGACACATGACAATGACAACATATCAACATTTGTCAACATGGTTGGCCATCTGCACATAATGTAAATAGACAGTGCCTTAATTTATTTTTCAAATGATCCCATATACAGCTCTCTCTCTCTGTAGAGGCGTCATATAAAATAAAATATAAATAAACATATTTATAGTGTCCAAAATATTACATTCAACCAAAATGTATTTTAAGATTGGAAATATAACATTTTATTACAAGAGATACATTTTGGAATTCCAAATGTAAACTAGATGAGTAAAGTTCGTAGACAAACTTTAAGTTGGCTTGAAAAAGCCTAGTCAGATAGTTTTAAGTAATTTTAAAAGATTGAAGTTTGAAGGTTTTCAGTTTGAAATAGTTTAAGTTTTAGTTTAGTAGTTTTAAATGCCAGGGGTGTTGCTAGGGTACTTTAAGAGGTTCCTAGGGTTTTGTTATGTGGTTGCTAAGGTACATGGGTAGTTGCTAGGGTGTTGCTACTGTGTGTTTAGATTTGAATTTTTGACAGTTGGAGTTTGAAAAGTCTGAACATTCCGTCAATGTAAGTCTAGGGGATTTTTTCTGAGTTTTGATAGCCATTTTTAGGAAAACCGGATCAGTCAAGTCTGAAGTCAGAACAGTCTGAAGGTCTGAGCCGAGTTTGGTGGTTGTAGCTTTAAAGCTCTAGGACAGTTGTTCCCAACCTTTTTTCCAGGAGACCCCTATTTTAACATTCAAAATCCCAACTTTACTTAACTTCTAAATTTACAACAGCGTGCCATTTACAATGTGGTCTGAGTTTCACAAACAAAAACCGCAGACAGGCTGAATGAAAATGTAAATCCATTCTCTGTCAGTAGGTGGTGCTTTTGTAACAGCAGAAATAGAGCTGTTTCCCCGGTAAGCCCATAAACAAAGCAGAGCTGCGCTTATAAACACTGCGCGTTACACAGAGGGACGATGAAAAGAAAATGCCATCAAAACTTTTCTCAAGGCAGGCAGTTCCCTTCAGAGATACATTCATAGAATTCATTCATACTTTAATTCATATAATTTCCCTCAGAACTCTGTTGTAAAACCTCTCACTTCTTTCCGCCATTTTTTTTCAAACAAAACCTACACTGTATGTGCGTGAGTGCTTACTTAATACTGGACAGTATTTACCATGAGTTTTTCAAATCCTGGCAATCAAATACGGTTTTAATGATAATTAAAATATTAAACTGTAATACTAACCGTCGGAAATTGCATCGTGGTTTATTGTCAAACTGGCAACTGTTTCCCCAATAACCCTCAAACTACAGTGAGCTTGGTGACCCCTCATAAATCTTTAGCGACCCCCAGGTTGGGGGAAACAGCTCTAGGAGGAGATACAGTCTATAAGTTTATATAGTAGATCAGTATGTTGGCTTATAAAAGCATCTAAAAGAATGTATGGATAAGCAAGATGAAAAGATGGAGAGAAAACAGCATGACAAGAGACAGAGCTAGAAACGAGAAATAAGAAAATAAAATGACATAGATCGTATCACAGAAACTTCAAACAGGTGTGGCAAAAATGATAGGGATGCAGGAAACAAAATAGATGAAAGACACAGATGTGAAATGTGATGTGAATTTGCAAGGAGAAATCAGGATTGTGATTGAAACTGTAAGGGAGGCAATTGAGAGAGAGGAAGAGAGCGATTGGAAGAATGCAGCATGTCACAAGCCACATGACATTGTTAATGACAATGATTTATAGGGAGCCAAGCAATGAAAGAGATTCATCTATAAAACTACAGGTGCTATCACAGGCATCCGACACAGCTGTGCACATGTATGAGAGAGGGAGAGAGGGGAAGAGAGAGAGAGATACTGGGGGGAGGCTGGGGGAATGGGGGAGGCAGAGAGAGGGAATATTCTCAGAGCCAGTCAAGTGACGAGCGTGAGGGAAGCCATGCTTGGACGCAGGAGACACACTGCGTGCTGAGAAACCAAGAAACAATAAGAGATTTTGATGAAAGAAGACCCAAGATAAAAGAAAACATCAACCCGAATTTTACAGGTACACCAACAGAGAAAGAGACCAAGAAGAAGAGTGAAGGGTAAAGTCACAATGATTTGCATCTCAGATCTCCACAGGTAATTGCTGCCATTGTGATGTTCATGCGGCATGACAGACAGTAGATGGGGACAGCTGATGGATGGAGAGATGAGGTGAAGGAGGAGAGGAATAACTGAATATGAGAAAGAGAAAGAATATGTAGTGGGAAGAATGAGATGAGTGGCATGCCTAAGAAGATGGAACGCTGTTTACATTCTGGAGAATATATTTGATAGTTTTTGCATCTGGCATATGTGATTTTAAATTAATGCAATAGTGAGGGCT
The DNA here is from genome assembly GCA_039654765.1 of Mylopharyngodon piceus. Taxonomy (NCBI): domain Eukaryota; kingdom Metazoa; phylum Chordata; class Actinopteri; order Cypriniformes; family Xenocyprididae; genus Mylopharyngodon; species Mylopharyngodon piceus. The sequence continues at coordinate 8,508,939 of CM077439.1, forward strand.
AGTGGAAAATATATAAAAATATACATTTGAAATTGCTGACACATGATAATGTCAAGATTTGTACTCACAACTCAGGGCGCAAAAGGTCTATTTGACTCGTTTAGTAATAGACACGCACTGACATTTTGAAAGATTGCTCTAATCTCAAAGAATCCATTGAGAAAAAGAGAGAGGGAGAGAGAGACTTAGAATTAGAGAGAAAGAGAGCAAGAGAAATGGTTGGTGGGGGCTGATCTGTGGTAAAATGGTCCAGCACCTTTCATTATGGACTGCTTCTTGTTCAGGTCCCAAGACAATAACTGCAGTGGTTATTGCTGGTGTGTCTTGAGGCAAGGCAATTAGCTTCATAAGCTTAAAGTAAAGAGAAAGAGTGACTGGGAAGATGTGCATTAAATAAAATAGTACATTAATGAAAGGTTGTGGGTGGTGCAATTGTGTGCGGGCAGAGATGACTGCTGCCATCTTGTGGTAAAGTTCTGGGACATTAAAGTTTATATGGTTGATGCACTTATGAGGGTATTGCCAAGAATTGGGCTACTTTTAAACTGTTACCGCGGGTTGTTTTGTCATTTCCGCGGGTTGAAGCGACCCCAAATAACAAGATATTTAGCCTATGGAATGCGAATTTTATCAGGGGAACCCTGCCAAAAACGTGGATTTTACCCCCCGCAACGCGATTTTTACCGGGGGAGCACCCCTGAAACACAATTGGGCTAGATTAGGGCTAGTTTTGAGTAGCAATTGGGAGGGTTTTGTTGTGAAAACCTGGCAACCCTGGTCAACAGGATCAGTGTCCTGGGACCTCAAACTGAGAGACCGCTAAAAGCAATGCAATGCAAATGGAAAATTAGTACTTGTGGACAAACAGTGTTTGGATGTGTTCAATTAACTAATTACAATTGCATTCAACAATGTATTAATACAATTAACAATTATAAATTGATTACTGTATTAATACTGCAGAAAGATATCAAACAATCACTGAAAATCTGGAATTTTTAAACATGCCTGGAAAAGTCATGGAAATTTCTATATTGATTACGTTTTTCCTCAAAGAAATGTTTGATTTATTAAATATACTGTTCTAAAATTGCTTTAAAAAATCAAAATGACTAAAAAGGTAATGAAGAAATGATGACTCGTATGTCAAAAACAATGGGAACCCTTGCAGACTTCCATCAATCTGAGTTTTATCATCCACTTGATAAACTGGATGAGAAGCTAAAGCTCCAGTTCTTAGTTTTCCAGGCATAATTTTAACAAAAATCTCAATTATAAGAAATAAAGCCAAGAAGTCTAAAGCATTTCAAGTAGCAAATGTGGAATACGAAGGCGCAATTGCAACATCTTATTCTCTAATTTGTATAATCCCTGGAGAAAAGAGTGTGTGGGGTGACAAAAAAGTGCCTTCAGAGCGACTGGTCATAATCCGTTCTTAATAGAGATGATTTTAACAAAACTTTTTTCTTAAATACTCTTCACAGCCACTGCTCATCTGTATCACATTATCACAGAATGCTGCTCTATCTTCTGTTCTGGACGAGTCTGTTTCTGTTAATTACAAACGGGTGAGTAAAAAGATAAACATCTGACGCATTGAGACTAAGAATCACGGGCCATCCACATTGTTAACATTTCTCCGTCTCCCAGTGAAAGAGGATTCTATGGGAATCAGTATGGCGAGTGGAATGATTCGCAACTGCAGCCCACCATACAGAAGCTGATGAAAGGCTACAATCGATACCTAAGGCCAAACTTTAACGGTGAGGGCCAACTGCAGCTGATTAAATGTAGATTGAGAATTAAAACATGAATAATACAAACACATTTCTTTGTTCCCACAGAGGGGCCTGTTGAAATTGGAATGAGTTTGGATATTGCCAGCATTGATGCCATCTCTGAGATTAACATGGTACTATTAATGTTTATAATCTCACCTGTAAACTTTTTTTGATACGATTCAGACTAATGGGATTCTGTTCTGTTCACATACTGATAGGACTACACAGCCACTATTTTCCTAAGACAACGATGGCGAGATTCCCGACTGATATTCCCTGGAAATGAAAGTCTGAGTCTGGACGGACGGCTGGTTTCTTTGCTGTGGATCCCCGATACGTTCATCCCTGATTCTAAGCGTTCCTTCCTCCACGATGTCACTGTGGAGAACCGTCTGATCCGCATCTTTAGCAATGGCACTGTGCTCTATGCTCTCCGGTAAACACTGAATCTGAATTTACAACTTCTTATCAAAGGCTGAACAGCTGCTCCAGGCAGATGTATGTGCGTCTGGGGTACCTTCCTACAGAAATGGTTCAATCAATATTCCTCCTTTTCTCCACAGCATAACAGCAACCATCGCCTGCAACATGGACCTCACCAAGTATCCTATGGATAGACAAGAGTGTACTTTGCAATTAGAAAGCTGTAAGCATTTTTACTCTCAAACACATCAAATGCAAATGAAATCTATGTTATCTTATTAATTATTCAAGAGCAGGCTGTACAAACCCTTAAACCTGTATGTGTGTGCATGCATGTTCAGGGGGCTATAATTTACAGGACGTGGTGTTTTACTGGACCCGAGGGAATGACTCAGTGAAGGGGTTAGATACGCTGCGTCTGGCCCAGTACAGTGTAGAGAGCTACTACACAACCATATCTGAAGCGGTGTATGAAACAGGTACAATCATCTAATTCAATTATGAATATCTTGACCACTTTAACATTTTATTTAACTGAAAAGTACCAGTCAGTCAGTCTTATGTTCATACATTTGGTAGACGTCCTTCCTCCTAAGCGGCTTACGGCGCAATCATGGTTTACAGTGTCCCAAAAAAGAATTTGGACACTTAAGCCTGACTTAAAGATGTATGAATGCCACTGCATTAGATAACAAAAGATCATCCAAAAGGCTTTTTTTATTTTTTTTTTTTTCCAAAGGAAATAGCACAAGCACATATTTCAAACAAAATATTGCACAAAAAAAGAGGTTTTAGGTTTCAAATGATACAGAAAAAGGATAGCATGTTTTGTCTGCAGATGCCACTTGGTTTGATATTTTGATATTTAATGGGCTAAAATCAATACTACTTTTTGGTACCACTGTACATTTAATCAGTACATGTATTCCTTAGTAATCAAACTCATGACACTGGTGTTAAAGGGATAGGTCACCCAAAAATGAAAAATTCTGTCATTTACGTACCCTTATGTTCTTCCAAACCTGTATGAGTTTCTTTCTTCTGCTGAACACAAAAGAAGATATTTTGAAGAATGTTGGAAACCAAACAGTTGACGGTAGCCATTGACTTCCATAGTAGGAAAAAAAAAATACTATGGAAGTTAATGGCTACCGTCAACTGTCTGGTTACCAACATTCTTCAAAATATCTTCTTTTTAGTTCAACAGAACAAAGAAATTCATACAGGTTTGGAAAAACATAAGGGTGAGTAAATGATGACAGAATTTTTCATTTTTTGGGTGAACTATCCCTTTAATGCCAGAAATGCACTATAAAAATACCGTGACAATGTTTCAGGTATTACGATATGGCATATTGGTGCCATATCTTATATTTTACACCTTATATATTTACTATATAATGATATAATATTAATAATATTCCCAGTCTACTATAACTACCTGCTTTTTACCTTAAAATGTACTGATAATCAACATGATAATACAGGTGGTAAAACAGAAAGCATCCAAACATTCACTAAGTAAATAACAGAAAATGTAACACAAAACACACTAATGTACATTACAGATAACAAAAATAAGCCGAAACAAAACTATTTAAATAAAATATAATCATAAGTGTCATGCAGGGACTATTGGGAATGTCCTTTTACTGTAATTTATATGGTAATTCACAGTTTTTACTTGCAAAAAACATAAATTTGACAGCATTTTACATATAACACAATTGACCGTTCGCAAAGACCCGCCCCTTTTAGTTACTGTTGCTATGTGCGACAAGCCATGCCGCTCTCACGCCACACATCATGTTCTCACGCATCGCGGAGCAAAGAGGAAGCTGACAACGCGTCGACAGACAAGGCAGAGCAGGTTACTTTTGATATGAAACAAAGTCTCAAATTTCAAATTTTGTAACTTTTAAATAAATTTAAACAATAAATACCGTTTTGTAGCTCTTTAATGTGTAGTGACAGATCGCTGTAGTGCCTCAGTTCAAGCGGCTCGTGAACAGATCACCTCTTCCGACTAGTTAATTTATAGCATCAAATAAACACGAATGAACACAACAAGGAATGTTGTTTCAACCACGGAAAGACGTAAGTACGCAACATTTTTCAAGTTCAAGTCCACACCGTTTATCTACTAACTCCCCAACTGCTTTGTCGGACATAACGGCGGATTCGGCGTTATGATTGGTTAGATCGCCTGTCAATCAAACTCCCGACGAAGGTCGATCAATTATAAACCATTTACAGTTTTCACCATATATGGTAAGGTAACTTGCAGTTAACAAATTAACCACTTTTAATGTACCATTTTTATAGTATTTTTCTGTGAAAGTTGAATGTATGAATCACCTGCAGTATTCCGGATCTGTTGCAGGTTCTTACCCGAAGCTAGTGCTCTACTTCGCTTTGCGTAGAAATGTGCTGTTCTTCATTCTGGAGACGTATGTGCCCTCAACATTGCTGGTGGTTCTGTCATGGGTGTCTTTCTGGATCAGTCAGTCCTCTGTACCAGCTCGCACCTGCATCGGCCAGTGATTCCAAAAGTTTATTACTCTAGCAAACATGTGCTATAAAACATTTCTAGATAAACTAAATATTAAATCCATTTATTTGACAGGGGTGACCACTGTTCTTACCATGACCACACTAATGATGGGTGCCAGGACCTCACTTCCCAATGCCAACTGCTTCATTAAGGCTATCGACGTCTATCTCGGCATCTGTTTCACCTTCATCTTTGGTGCTCTGCTGGAATATGCCTGCGCTCATTTCTGCACCATGCAACACCAGACCATTGTAGATGTGCAAAGGGTGAGAAATCTGTGGATAGTGGTTAAAAATTACACATTTATTTTTTAAAACTAATTACATTTTTAAATGAACTTTTCATAGGAACTACTCAAAGAATTCGAGGAGTCAAATGGTACGACTCACATGGTCAATTCAATGTCACCCAAAAAGATGAAGATGGAAGAGTCCACTCAGCAGGAGATGCCTGAGCAATCTGTGGCATGTGAAGGGAATGAGGCCGTGGACAAGAAGAAAGAGAAGGTGTGCAGTTTGTCCTCTGTAAAGCAAATGTCTCGCCGAGCAGCATCCATGATGAGTATCGAGAATCCAAACAACATTGACAGACACTCACGAATACTGTTCCCTATGGCATTTCTCCTCGTCAATATCTTCTACTGGCTCTACTACCTTTTATTCTAACGGACGGAAAACTCTACCTCCCATCTCCATAAATGAACAAAGTATTACACATATGACTGAAAAAGTGAAAAGACTGTTGACTACCCATCAATTCCAGTTGAATAGTGCCCTATAACACTGAGCTGGACTTTTACATGGTTCACTGTTGCATTTCTACGCAACAGTGAAATGGACACACATAAATCACAATAGGGACACATCTGCAGTAGGACACAAGGAAGGACGCTGTTGTACGTTGCCTTCATGTTGCTGATTTATAAGGGTTCAGTGCTTTACCTGTTTTGTTTTTTTTTCTTCTTATTGCTTTGCTAGGTAAATGTAATGCGCTGTAGGGATGTTGTAAACTCCATAAGCACTGAGCAATCTATATGCCATTAAGTAAAACCAATAATGGGCAATGTACAGTATGCATGTATGTACAGTGGGGTCCATAGGTCTGATTCCATATTGTAAAACTGATATTCAAATCTGGAAAAAAGTTTTAATATATAGCCTAAAAAATGCAAAACAAAGACTTTTTAAGGTGAAATAAATTAAATATTTAAGATTCAAACTTTCTAGGGTACAATTCAAATAAGTAAATTTGTGACATTAGCCATGTTAACATTCAAATAAAATATGTAGCCTAATATGTAAGCTTATGAAAAATCTGACTACTTAATCACCCACTCATCCATGCATCCATTTACCTTCCAATCTATCCATCCACAGATTCATCCATCTCAAGTGATTTATTTTGGATATATCACCCTCTTCATCAGTTTTATTGTTAGACTGAATGCCTTTAAACGCATTACGCCACCTCATCTTCTATTGCTTTACTCAGTCAAGCCATAAGGTGGCACTGTCGCGCTAACGCAATAAACTAAGAGCATCGTCTGGTCAAAGAAGAAAATCCATCAGCCAATCAAGAAGCAAGTTGCCTTTTAAAACTCAGCCGGGAAACTCGGAACCAAAACAAACGTCATTTTGCTCGTGCGCTTAGAGGAGGATACGAATAAACAGAAAAGAAACGGTAAGTTCTCAACACCTTCTTTGTCTGGTTAAATAGTCTGATTTAGATTTTAGAAACAGACTATAGGTTAGTTAAACTGGCGATATGTATTGTTGAAATCCGCGTGTCACTTTTGTTTAATATACAACTTAAAATGGAGTTGCCCAAGATGAACTGTTTCGTTACAAATCACTAATGGCATTATTTAAACCAAACAAGTTGGTTTTTACTGTCTTGCTGTTAAGTGTAGTTTGTATCTAGACGCTGCAGTGTTTTGTTTGTTGTTTTGTTTTTTTTTTAAACTTGTCAACGCTGTGTAAAGCTACAGACATGGACACCATGATTTACCTGGATCAGGAGAACGGCAGACTGACCACTCCAGCCATCAAATCTCGCCAGAACAGACTGCACTCAGCTCCAGGTCAGTACCAATAGTCAGACACCAATATGCTTTTTGTGCCAGAACCATAAATGTGATCAATCATTTACTCGTACAACACTTTCAGATCAGTGCTTGAGGACACCTCTGACAGGAAAGCCTCGTCTCGGAGCTCCTCTGCAATCCAGCCGAAAAGCTTTGGGAGTCATAAATAAGGTTGTTGCCACTCCAGCAGCTTCTCATAAAGCAGAGGAGAAGACTAAACCTGCTGAAGCCAAGGTTGGTTCTTGAGATTATGAAGGCTTCCTTCCTACAGAGACAACTGTATTGAAATAATTTGTAGGTTGATTTAAATGTACATTTCATCAGTGCAAGGTGCTTGCTCAGCCTGCTGGTGAGGAGTTGCCAGAGATTGAGAAGTGCTTCCCATACAATCCAAGCGGTAAGCCTGACTATCTTTATGGCTTTGGAATTGAACTTTTTTTGGTTTCAGCTGTTGACGATTCTGTCGTGTGTTCAATTTGTAGAGTTTGAGACCTACAGTGTTCCAGATGAAGTCTACCTCAGTCGTTTCTCTCTGGCTGGTTTGGGTAAACAGATGTGGCCGGCTGCTTCACCTGTGGAAGAGCTTATTATGGATCCGTGTTTGCCACTCTCACCTGTAAAGATGCCCAGTGGTAATGAGTACATTTTGAAGTACTTTAAATGTTATGCCCAATTAAGCTTGTATATTAATTCTTTATTTTCTCAAATGCAGCAGTGGGATATGCTGATGAAATGGAGGCCTTCCTACAGACGATAAATGAGCTGACCGTTGACTTGCCCCCTGAGTGTGAATTCTAAATTTTTTTTTTTTTTTTTTTTTGTGAACATTGTACATTCAGAATTGTTTGTTTTTAACTGTTAATAAACTTTTATAAAAATGTTCAAAGGCATCCTTTAATTGGAATCTAAAGGTTTTGTTTTTTGAAACTGTCAAAGCTTGAGGGCTTTCTCAATTGTTAAAATCTCAGTAAAGGTGTTCTTTCTTTCATTAAACATTTTAACTGGCAATCTGTGTGTGGTGGTGTTGGGGGCTGGTTTGTGGGTGTTTTTTTTTTTTTTTTTTTTGTGTAAATCTAAATAAGGAAATGCCAGGTTCTGTAATAGCTGTTATTGACTTTCTGGATTTTTCCAGGTCCTACAAACACAGGTGGAATAGGTGTGTGTAGTGGTAATACTTTACAATGAGGTCTCATTTAACATTCATGCATTCATTAACATGAACTAACAATGAGCAGTATATTTTACAGCGACATTAAACATTAATATTTACAGATACAACTTTTGATTTTAATGTACATGTTATCATATGTATGCACGCATACAATTATTTTTATACATTAGTGAGTGGCTGTTCAATACCCAGTTTTTAGAAACCCGTATACTGCATTCCCTTTTGGCTGGTTTGTATAAAATCTCAAACTTTTTTTTTTTTTGTTCCCAACTGATAATTCCCTTGCGAGTCTATAACTGTGACAAAGGAGCAAAGTTACATTTTTGTCTTTATTAAAAGAATATTCCCATCTCCATGTCTAGAGACATTTAAAGTGCAAATGTTACTCACATTAAAAGGTGGTAAAGAAATTGGGGGAGAAACAAAAGGTTACAAACTGAAGTATCAGATACTATGAAGCTAAATTTAAAAAAGGAATGTTAAAAAAAAATATTTACAATTTTCATATATACATTGTTATTAGCACCACTTGGTTAAGAACTGGTATTACCCCAGAAGTATAAGCAATTGAGTAAAAAAACAAACACTGTACAAATCAGTTACCATGCCTCTTTTAAAATAAACAGTTTTAAAATTCAAGGCTTTAGAGTGGATTGTCTCACATGCATTCCCATCCTCTGCTTCCTTTACAACTTAACCACAACTCTTTCTTACACTTTCAACTGGCAAACTTATTTCCTCATTCCCTCTCAATCCTTCAACACATTTTGTGTCATTTTGTGTTTGTAACATGGAACTTCACAAGACACCTGAAAAGGACATCATTTGGCTGCAAAGTATTGTAATAGAGCTGGTGCTTTGTCATTCTAACTCCACTGTAAAGTTACAAAAGTGGCAGCCACCGTAGTCAACAGAGTTGCATATACAGCAGTCTGTGTTGGTGGAAGTCCTCATATTAATCTTGAAATGGCACAGAGTCTTAAGTCTAGGTCTTCCTGATCAGCAGTTTCCCTAAGTGCTCTTCTTCGATTCCCATTCCTGGTTAAAAACAAAGCATTAATGTTTAAGTTACTCACTCACACACACACATACAGGCCTATTCTGCAACATATAAGATCTTAATAGCAGGACCCCAAAGTAATCGATGAAACTCATTAGAGACTGACTAATTAGAAATGGACTGAATGTTTTAATGTGATCTCTAATGTGATTGATGCAGCAAGCTGTTCTGTTTGCATTATTGATGCATTGCACTGGATAATGTTGTGACCACTGATGTGTTTACCTTGGCTTTCTGCATAACATTTCCCTTTGTGGATGCATAGATGGAGGGAGGTCGCTTACGCATTTCAGATGCGCAGTTGACAGGGACAAATGACTCAATATACTGAGTCTCCGTCCTTTGAGTCTTTAAGAAAAGAAGGTAGCATATTAAACAACAGACAATCCTTTTGATTAAACTATTCGTTGTAATATTTGCCTTATAGGTCGAGTCAGTACCTTGCTTGTAGGTTTAGACTCTGTAGGCGCCTCCATTTCTCCACCAGCCAGAGATTTCTTTAGGTTCTCCTTCACCTGCGTGAGCTTGAGCTCTAGATCCACACGCTCACCTTCTTTCACCCGGCAGCTGTCCTCCAACTGGGCGACACGCTCCTCTAAAGACAACCTCTGCTTATCTGCACAACAATACATAATTACATTTACATACGTGTTTCTGGCAGATCCATTTTGACCACATAAACTTAAGGACATTAGTCAAGTAAGAGGAAACAATCAACTGTAGTGGTAGGGTTATTAATGCCTTATTCGGCATGAACATATTCTCCATCCCTTAATCCTAACCAAATCCTAAACTTAACAACTACCTTCCTAACTATTAATAAGCAGTAATTAGGAGTTTTTATTATTATTATTATTATTATTATTATTATTGAGGCAAAAGTATTAGCTAATAGTTAGTTAATAGTGAGAATTGGACCCTAATCTAAAGTGTGACCAAAAAATAAATTATGATGAATTTGAAGTACAACTGAAGAAGCAATAAAAAGCTATTTTGCTAGTAAAAGTGGCCATAAATTCACTTCTTTTGAAACCAAACCAACCAATGCGGAATAGTAGGCTGCATCTGTATTATCGCATAGAATTGACAGGAAAGCTTTCTTTCTCACCCGTTGCACCCTTCATCTTTTCCTTTGCCTCTCGTTTCTTCTTTCGCAGTGAGACTAGTGCACTTCTGATACTGCCTATTTCTGTCTCCAGGTCTTCTTTTTCTTTCAAGTAGCGGCGTGCGTCCTCCTGTGCCCGCGTTTTCCCATACCTCCCGTACTGATTTGCATCTGAAATGTCAAGTAAAGTTCAAAGATCAGACCCTAGGAGTCTGTGGGAAGGTGGCAAAGCTCTTAGCACTTATTTGGTGAGAGAATGAGTGTGAAAATGCAGAGAGCCGTAGATCAAACCAAAATGTCTTGTTAAGCTCAGGTTACATTGTTCTGACTGCTTTTGATGTGACAGCGCGAGAACTAAGTAAGGTTAAAATAAGCCAAAATAAGGTTAAGCAGTCAGCAGGCTGCTAATAAAAACTTAAAACCATCTTACTTGGTAGTATGTTAAAGTGAATGCTGGATCTAACAGCTGTGTTTGTTATAAGCAGAACCAGCACAGTGCAGAGTGTGACGGGACTCACTGGAGCCGTGGCGCTTTAGGGTGATTTGTGGACTGGGCTTTCCTGTGTCACTGCTGGAGAAAGAAGAACGACGCTTCGTTTGTGCTCCTCCCCTCAACCTCTCATTTTCCTGCTGAAGAGAAAAAGTGTACCAGGTCAGATACTGTCTATATAAACAACTGTACTGTATGCTGCTTCATATTTGGTCAATCCACAAAATGAATGCCATTTCTGTTCCTCATATACCCAATGCGTAATAAATGATGAAAGGGTATTAGTTCACCCAAAAATGAAATTTCTGTCATTAATTACTCACCCACATGTCGTTCCAAACCCGCAAGACCTTCGTCTATCTTCGGAACACAAAAGATATTTTGATGAAATCTGAGAGGTTTTTTTATCCTCCATAGAAAGCAACGAAATTACCACATTCAAGGTCCAGAAAAGTAGTAAAAACATCGTTAATAGTCAACGTGACAACAGTGGTTCAACCTTAATGTTATGAAGCGACGAGAATACTTTTTGTGTGCAAAAACAAAACAAAAATAATGACTTTATTCAACAAATTCGTCTCTCCCGGCCAATACTGAGCCGGCGTTCGGACATAAATACGGAAGCGCTGAACTGCGTTCACTGCGTCAACTGAAAGGGTAGAGAAGAAATTGTTGAATAAAGCAGTTATTTCTGTTTTGTTTTTGCACACAAAAAGTATTCTCGTCCTTTCATAACATTAAAGTTGAACCACTGTAGTCATGTTGACTATTTTAACAATGTCTTTAATACCTTTCTGGACCTTGACTGACGGTAATTATGTTGCTTTCAATGGGGGATAAAAAAAACCTTGGATTTCATTAAAAATATCTTAATTTGTGTTCCGAAGATGAACGAAGGTCTTACGGGTTTGGAATGACATGAGGGTGAGTAATTAATGACAGAAATTTCATTTTTGGGTGAACTAACCCTTTAACAACGAAGAGCTGATGATAATTGTGTTTTTATAAACACGTCAACAAAAATCCACTAACTGATATTATTTTTACAAAAATTCAAGTGAAATAAAAGCTAGAATTTAGTCTTTATTTACTACAGTGGTTCTCAACCAGGGGGTCATTAGCAAACTTCCACGAGGGCTGCAGGATGACTTAAAATTATTCAAATTAATATAATATTATTAATGCAATTAATATTATTAAATTAAAGTAACCTAATTAAAAAGTAATACAATAAACTATTCCCTCCACTCAACTATTGTTTCTGTTTGTTTTCCAGTTTCTCTTTATAAAAATATAAATATTTATAACAGAAATCCTGCAAGACATATCCTTATATGGGGGGCTTTGACAAAGTTTTTAAACATAATTTACCGTTTTGGCTGGAGATGCAATATTACAATATTGAACAATGCAATATGTAAGCAATAAGGTACGAGAGGCTGTGCTGTATCGTGAATAAGTCATGGCTGAAGGGTGTTGTTAGGCACGACACGAAGCAGAGTGCCTGCAACCCCTTCAGCCGTGACTTATTCACGATACAGCACTAGCCTCGAGTACCTTATTTCTTTTATAAAACGGTTACCACACAATACAAATATTAAAGCCAAAAATATGTATCAATGCAACTTTCATGAAGTAAACTTTCACTAAAAGCCTTCCTTCCGCCAGAAAAAATAGTCCATGACCGTGAACAGCAACAGAAGTTACATTATTACGCCATTAGATGGCGGCAAAGATTGTCTTTATGAGTGTGTCAGTCAGTAGCAAAGACTTTTATATTGAAAAGACTGAATTGTTGTGAACACGGAACAAGACGCAACTGACAAATGCTTTGACTAGCACTGTCAGTCACGGGAAAACCCCTTAACTGTTAAAAGGACAAGATAATACATCGGACATTCAAACGGATTTTTTATTATGAACATAGGACTGACCTGAAGGAAAACTGTAAATCTGAATGCAGGTAATAAACTCGTTCAATCTATCTCTTTCTCACAACACTCTTCTACATAATACAGTAAGCTTCAATGAACAATATCAATTGAGAGCATACAGTTTACGTTGCTAAGAGTGGTTGCTAAGGGTGTTGTGTAGTGATACACAGAACCGTTGGGTGAAGCGCTTATAGCCGTGTTTTATCGTGAATCAGAATCAAGGACAGGAACTAACCGTTTTATATAAAACCATTTAAACAGAATGACCCATATGTTACAAAAACAACTGAAGTAGAAAACACTGAAGTAGATTTTTTATCATTTTAAAAATGATAATAAGGAGATAGAAAATCTCATAAAATAAGGAGATTTAATAAAAAAAAAAAAAAAACTTTTTTAGTATATTGTGTGCCCTGATCACATAAGTTGAGGCACGCACAGACGGGGAGAACTGATGCTTCTGTGCGGGTGTCCGAAGGTTCAGCACAGGTTTAACAAGCCACTTGGAGGCCAGAGGCCATGACGACTGAACCTGCTCTAACCCCTGATTACTGCAGACAGAGTCATCACACACTTCTCATCTTTCATTAAAGACCAGTCAGGGCACATGGATATATTTGACCTACTCTAAAACAAGCTGTGTTTCAATCTGAGGTTAATAGCTGTGTCATTCTCATAAAGAAGACTTTTCTTTAAACAAAGAAACAAACTTAAAGGGTTAGTTCACCCAAAAATGAAAATTCTGTCATTAATTACTCACCCTCATTTCTTTCCAAACCTGTAAGACCTTTGTTCACCTTCAGAACACAAATTAAGATATTTTTGATGAAATCCGAGAGCTCTCTGACTCCTCCATAGACTGCAATATAATCCCCACTTTCAAGGTCCAGAAAGGTACTAAGGACATTGTTAAAATATTCAACGTGACTACAGTGGTTCAACCTTAATTTTATGAAGCGGCAAGAATACTTTTTCTCCGCAAAAACAAAACAAAAATAATGACTTTATTTAACAATATCGGTATTGTTAAACAAAGTTGTTATTTTTATATAATAACAATGTCTTTAGTACCTTTCTGGACCTTGAAAGTGGTGGTTAAATTGCTGTCTATGGACGAGTCAGAGAACTCTCTGATTTCATCAAAAATATCTTAATTTGTGTTCAGAAGATGAACAAAGGTCTTAAGGGTTTGAAACGACATGAGGGTGAGTAATTAATGACAAAATGTTCATTTTTGAGTGAACTAACCCTTTAAAAAAAGAATTTAAAAAAACAGATATAATGACTTCACTCATGACTGAGTGTTGTTTACACTTAATATGTATGATGCATGCACATGAATGTTTGGAATTACTTCAAAATGCTTTGAATGTTAGTTGGTGCACATAAAATGAAGTGCTTTTATGAGAAGTGCTTTCTTTTGGAGGGAGGGCTGTGAAGCATATGGCTTGTAAAAAGCTTCCCCTGAGAAAAAGGTTGGAACTACCCAACCACTGTGTTAGAATGCGTGCAAGCACACACCCAAATGTTTGTTCATGTGTTATCATGCTTGACCACAAACCTCTATGGCTTCAAAAGGGACCTCATCATAGGTGCGTGAATCTGTGGAGGTTGCCCATCTAAATAAACAGGAAAAGAAACAAGAACAGTTAAGACAACATGATGACCCAATCTATTACTCCACCCTTCATCGCCTTCACCCTTAACTCACAGGAAAGAGTGACGGGCCGCTGTGCGGATATTGGCGATAGTTTCCACATCTACATAGTCATAATGTAGGGACTCGGGGTCAGCAGAGGAACCGGTTTCTGCCAACAGGACTCCCAGCCAGCGGCCCATGTCCTCCGAACAACTCGCCTAACACAACAAACACACACAGGAACAAACATGAGCTACAAGCACAAACAGAGCCAGAGACAAAATATATCACACACAGACATAAACTAAGTTTTTAAAATGGACTGTTTGGACAGAATTTATTCATCACACATGATAAAAGAGTATTAAAGAATTAGAAAACGATAACATTTAATGATAGTATAGTAGTGTTGTTATTGTTAACTAAAACTAAGACTATTAAAAATTTAATTTTTGTTAATTGAAATAAAGCTGAAATAAGATAAAATGTTATATGAACTAAAACTTAAATGAAAAAGTTGAAGTGCTAAAATAAACTAAAAATGAAATAAAAATAAAGCCAAATAAATATTAAAAAATAATAATAAATCTGACAAAAGCACAAAACAAATAACTTGAACTAAAATTAAAATGAAACTAAAAATTTAAAAATAAAAGCTAATTCAAAATATAAATAAATATTGTAATAGTATTTCAATAATATTATTAATCGAACATTAGAGATAGGGATTTTAATTAATTGGTATCAGTTGATATTGTATATTTAATTGTGCATGGCCATTTCCCATATTAAGATTACCTTTGCTGTCATGTAACATTTTCTTAACACTTTCAAATATTCTAGCTGACCCCCCAGAGTGAGTTTCTTTTTTTTTTTAAGGCGACCGTTTTTTTAGAACGTTTGCCCTTATTGTTTCCATGTGTGTCAGGTACGCTGAACGCAGCCACAATAACACTGTATGACACATGGATCGCTATTATTTTGTTTTTGCTTTTTTATTTAAAATATTCACAAACTTGCTTACCATGTCATCAACTATCTGATATTCCGATTCTCGAATATGTGTAAGTGAGCCTGTTTTGTCGTTTAAAAACCTTTATAAATTATCTTTATATTGATCTATAACGCGAGATGGGCGCCGCCATCTTAGTTTGCCCCACAGTTCGCAGAATCCTGTCAATCGGATTTACAGCACGTGAATTCATCAGTTTCTCCCGAAATATATGCGAGTAAGTGGCTGGCGAACTGGAAGAATAATAGAGTAAACTTTATAGTTACTTAGGCCCATTATGTGTGTCTGATATGAATAAATGTCGGCAAATATTTGAATGGATTGTTATTGCTGCTTCCACTGATGTCTGACATCAGTGTGTGTTTTATAAACTCTAAATGTATTGTTTTACTGGTGCTTATGCATATTTAAATGTCTGAAACCTTAAAAAAAAAAAAAAAAAACATTATGTAGCTGAAAATACTGCATAGCTATCATATATGACAAGAGCTGAGCGCCTCCGTCTCGCAGCCAAAGCGCGAAAGCACAGTTTGAATCTGGCAGTTATGTGACGTCGCTGAACGTTCTAAATCCCATGTGGGACCGTACCGGTTAAAGTTAAATTTTTAAAAATATATACTAACACTGTTTAACTGTCTTTTTTAAAATCTAAAAATAAATCTCCATTTTTCATACTGTACATTATAATAGTGTGATGCCTATATTCACCTGTAGCATTTCAAATGATTTATTTTAGTTTTTAGTGTTTTATTTTTATTTATTTAGACAAAATGGTATAGAATAGCATAGTATTTTAATATCAGCAATAAAAAAAAAATTGAATGATGATGGAAGAAGAGGAAGGAACACAGATCAGGACAGAGATTGAAACCCACACAAAAACCAAGACTAAATTTGCATGTAGCTAACCACTAGAATACAGCTCTATGGAGGATTGCTGTGAAAGCTTCACACAAAACACTCACTACCTCTAAAGCTGCTAGCTCTGCACCTCCTTTCAGTATCCTCAGGGCAAAGGGGTGTTTGGGCCCGAGGCCTGGGACAACCTCACAGCCCTTCAGAGCCACAGTGGTGTGGGGGACTCGCTGTTCTCCTTTCTCGTGGTAAAGGTAAAGAGATCCAGCCCGCACACGACACCAGTGTTCCCTCCAGCACTGATTCAACAACACTCCCACATAACCTAACACACACACAAAAGAAAGAATTACAGCAATTATTACAGTACGCCTACTTCTGTTTCATGGTGTAGATTTATTCCACTTCACTGTCTGAGATCAAAGGCTAAGAAAGAAAAGTTGAAAATAACAGGTGGAGAGAGTCATGGGCATTGTAATAGGAGAGGAGAAAGGGGAGAGGGAAAGATGGGTCTCGTACCACACCGGGGATCCTGGTGGAGACACATGCGGGCGTCTCCTGGCAACGGAGGCTTTCTTTTGGAGAAACTGATAATTCTTGTGATCTTTCTTCCTGCAGCTCGGCTTACGGTGCCCGTTAGCTCGGACAGTGCACCTCGCTTGGGTTTACCTGTAAACACACACATACACAGGTTTGATGGTTGAATGAAATCAAATGTAAAGATATGTGTGGTCTACAGACACACAATCTGCAGGAATTAGGCCAAAGCTATTAAAGACTTTCACTGGTCCAAACAATAATAATCACAAACAATCCACATCCTGCATATAGACTTCCTGCTTGTTAACAGAGCACCTTTGACAAAGCTCAGGCAGTGAGAGGGAAAAAGGATGAATAAAGTGTGTTTGTGTTCATTTTTGCCAATGAAAATCTTGCAGGCACAATGATATTGGTGCTTTCAGTGGTTGCCAGGATGTTGCTATGCTAAGGTGTTATGGATGGGTTTTCCTGACTTTGCTATGCAGCTGTTAGGGGGTTGTGGGTGGTTGCCAGGGTGTTGTTATGCAGTTTCTAAGGTGCTATGGGTGGATTTTTACATTGTTAAGCAGTTGATAAAGTGTTCAGAGTGTTTTTAACACGTTGCTTTGTGGTTGCATGGGTGTTTTGGATGCTTGCTATGCAGTTGGTAAGGTGTTATGGGTTGTTTTTTAAACATTGTTATGAAGTTGTTATAGGGTGTTTTGGGTGGTTTCCTTTGAACATTGCTATGGAGTTGTTATAGGGTGTTTTAGGTGGTTTCCAGGTGTTGTTATACAGTTGCTAAAGTGTTCTAACATGTTGATATGTGGTTGCTAGGGTGTTTTGGGTTGTTGCCAGGGTGTTTCTATGTGGTTTGTTAGGCATTCAGATTGGTTTAACAAGTTGCTATGTAGTCGCTTGGGTGTTTGCCAGTTGCTATGCAGTTTTCTGAGGCATTCTGAGTGTTTTTTAACACGTTGTTATGCGGTTCCTAGTGTGTTTTGGGTGGTTACCAGTAGGGCTGGGTATTGACACAATTTTCAAGATTCGATTCGATTTCTATTCACATGCTTGCGATTTGATTCGATTCTGATTTGATTCGATTTTGATTATTTTGGATGTAGTATATCAGTTACAGTACATGTACATTTTCTAGAGGAAAAAAATCTCTCAACTGATGCTGTAAACTACACATGGGAGGCAGTTACTATACATTACTACATTACTATAATATTGAAGGTTAATATTAATTTATTTATATACAAACACTTAAATTACACTCAATGTTTTTTATAATAAATAAAGTTTAGAATTACATAATCATATTTCTATTCCAATTCGTTTTTTTGAAATACAAACATTTAAATCGTGGCTGTCATAACTGATTTATTCAAACATGCATTAAATATCGAAGAACATAAAAAATTATAATGAATATGTAATGGTGCATATATTTATCAGAATGCTGCTTTCTAGAGTTAATTTTTCTAGCTGACTAATAAGTTTATGGTCACTGAATATGTTTTTTTCTGAGGTAAATGTGACGTTATGTGACATTGTTTACAAGCTGTTTTATTGACGTCTTTCCGAGGTTGAAACACTGATTGAGCTATTACACAAGACTAAGTTTTACTGTATCTTTTAACATACCTTCAGGTGTTTATTCATGTTTATTTCGCGCTGTAACTGGTATTAAAGCAGAGAGGATGTTCACGCGCGCTCCGTGCTGCCACTTCTCTTTAACTGAGGCGCTACAGCGATCTGTCACGTCAAAACAGTATTTATTTTTTGAATCTCATAAATAAGATGGACGTCATTTGAAATCTGAGACTTTGCTTCATATCAAAAGTAACAAAGCACAAAGATTATTGCGATTTATAGGATGGGAGGCGCGCAACATGTTCTGTTCATTCATCAACTGAAAACAGACTAGACTAATCGATTCTTGGGATTTAAGAATCGATATAGTTTCGTAAAAATGAGAATCGATTAAAATCGAGAAATCGATATTTTTTACCCAGCCCTAGTTACCAGGGTGTTGATAGCCCAACCCTAAGTCTACAAGATATTCTGGTCTATAGAAATGGTTCTGGTCCCTCTTTCATAGTACAGTGTGTGTGTGTGTGTGTGTGTAAAAACACTGCAAGATGAATTACTTTTATTTATTTAATATTAGTAATGCTCGCCTTATCAAACACCACTAGAAAAAACTGGAAGTAAATCTTTGGAGTGTAATAAGAGAAGAACAGCGGGGCAAAACTAAAGATCTTACCATTTTCCCGGCCATCACGAGGACTTTCTCCACTTGGCACACTGTCAGAATCTGAGGTTTGCTTCTCAGCAGAACACCACTACAGAGACAACAGCACAGCCAGATCAAACTAAATACGCCAAATTTGTTAATATACACATCCATAACTATTAGATGACTAATGCTGTACAATAGGATATGCAGATTATTGAAAACTAGGTCTATAAACAAGGTGTTGTTGTGACCAGACAGCTACAGCAGCAGAGTTCAGACAGGAAACACACTCCCAGCACAGTCTACCTCTCACAACCGACTGCTAAATTCAGATTAAATGTGTTTCCTGATATACAAACACACATCATAACATTCCTCATTCTGCCTCTCACAACAAGTCCCTTAAACTCAGCACATTATTTACAGCTGCTCTGACAGAACTGACCACCCTGAGCTTGACACCTTTTAATTAAAGGAGAGTGGAGAGTGAGCCCAGAACATTTAAACGCTGTCAGTCTGTTTACACACACAGACAGCACAGCTCTCACAGCAGCACTGGAGATGTAATTACACATAATGATAGAGGACAGAGACAAATCCATTTAGAACAACTGATTTATATGCACTATCACTCAAAAGTTTTGGGTCGGTATTTATTTTTTCACACATACAGTACAAATAGTAATATTGTAAAATTACAATTTCAAATAAATGTTTTCTATGGAAATATAGTTAAAATGTAACATATTCCTGTGATGGCAAAGCTGAATTTTCAGCAACCATTACTCCAGTCTTCAGTGTCACATAATACTTAGAAAAAGTACTTAGAACCATTAATTAATACAATGTTTTGGACATGTAAGATGGCAATACTATGTTTTTAAAATACTTTTTTGTAAGGAAATGTCAGGAGGTATTCATGTTGTAGTTGGATTTATTTTCCTAACCAACTCCAGTCACAGCAATAAGCATATTCCCAAAAGTTCCTCCAATCCATCATTGGCACACTTCATATGTCAGTAATGAAGATGAAATGCACAGGAGTCATGAATAAGACAAATGTGTGCTGGGATCTCACCTTATCCACTTCAATCTTCCTAGGAATCATGGGAGATGATGGGCTGTCCAACCCATTCCCCTGGCCTGTAACGTCACGCACCACCTGCAATCACACAAAGATACACAGTTTACACACACATCAGTGGTTCCTACGCGTGTAAACATAGTCCATCACACAGGGGGTCCCTTTTACAAAAGCCATTTTCCTCTTGTGCAATATTGTTTTTGGCAGCCAGTACATCCATTGTGTGTATGTATAATGGATGGATACTCAATCGGGCGAGAAAGTGAGGGAATGTGTTTACTTGGAGCCATTTCTCGGCCTGCTCCTTGCTCTGCACGGCCAACACCAGCACCTCTCCACCGGGAAGAGAGAATCGGAGCTCGTGCTTCTTCCTCCGGCCGTCTTTGGGCACGTAGATGACATTGCACAGGCTAAGTGGTATATCCGTGTAAGGCGACTGGTCTTTAGAGCTTTTATAACACTATAAAACAAGATTCAGGGGTTTCCATGTATCACTCATGATAGCATCAGGAAAAATCAAGGCTCATTTTTATCCCTCAGGGCTTTTTGCAGCTCACCTGGAGTCTGTTTTCACGGATGACAGTGAGCTGTTTGGCCCACTGGCCGAAGCGCTTCTTCCTTAGTAGGAAGGCACAGATATGGCAGTCTCTCACCGGGGCCATGGAGTTCTCCTCTGAGGGCCACTGGTGCGTCAAACGCTGGCCTTTCTCTTCCTCTTCCTCGTCATATGATTCATAAGAACTGCTTAAGGCATCCGAGTCATTATCTGCAGGAGGAGTAATGTCATACTAATACTACTAATAAGAAATGACATCACTATTTATAGCATCAGGGTTCCCCGCTTACAGGAGTTCTTGCGCCGTCCGTTCACTTGTGTTGTTGGGTAATTGTTCTCAGCATCTTCGTAATATCCATCTTCAATGGAATTAGGAGGGCTGGAGCTGCCTGTAGATATAAGAGAAATGTGCAATGCTATAATAGGCTGTGTGGCAAAAAATGTAACATGCTCTCCCTAATTTATGGGAGCTTTTCTTGACCCATGGTGCAAAGAAAAAAAAATTGTAGCTGCCCTTTTAAAAGTATTTTAAAGCAAAGTAGAAGCCTTTGCCAAAATGTTGCATGGCAACGTGCATGCACTAATTGGCAATCCTCTGCAAAGTGAAATATAGATGTGTGAGTCCACTTGTATCTCTTATCATATTCTCGCTGAAATTCTTGAATGCACTGCAGTCTTTTTTTAGCATTATTATTAAATTGCCATTGCTTTATTTGAAGTGCAAACAACAACAACAAAAAATTACATAGCTTTATGAGAAGTGCAACAACATTTAGTGAGAGTGTTTTCTTTTTAAAAATATCTAAAACTTGATAAGCAAAATTAATTAACCTACAGAAGTGGGAAATCCATTCCTTTGTTGATTGTATCTATATCTAGCACCAACAAACATTTGCCAACAAAAAAAGTCAAGATGACCCCAAATTTGTGAATATATATTGTTCTCACCAAGCCGGACAACTTTCTAATTTACACTCATTAGCTTTGACGAACAGGAAGTCGGCTATTTTGGTTTGAGTGTGGATTTTTTTTTGAAAAATCAGGCTTTGAATTTTGAACTACTACTCCTAGAGCAGTGGTCACCAACCTTTTTAAGCCCAAGATCCCTGACCTCAACATTTATGAAAGACAAGATCTACCTATTGCAGAATTGATAGAAAAAAAACAGCCCAGATTGTATTTAGTATTTTTTTCATGGCAAATTCAGATTCTAATTTATTTATTTTTACAAGCAAATTGGGCGATTCCGATACTGGTTGCAGATATTTTATTTTATTTGTATTTTTTATTATAAACAAAAATATCTAGCCATTTCAAATTAGAGGTACCCACTGCATTTTAATCACAATCCAAACAAAGATGCTACACACGTTGCATGAGCAGTTGTTTTTGATTTGATATAGATTTAACTTCAAGATTTAAAGCAAAAACAGAACGGTCTGACTTTATCTTTGTGAAATTACATGCTACGTACAAAAAAACAAAACAGCAGACAGGCTGAATGAGACGCAGATTCACTCTATGACAGCAGGTGGTGCTTATGGAAGAGCAGTGATACAGCGTTTCCTTGCTTACCGCTGTAAACAAAGCAGCACTGCACTTATAAATATCTACTTTATTCGGAGGTAAGAGGAAAAAAAAATGTCATTGCCATCGAAACTTTTCTGAAGACAGTAAGTTCCCTTCAGAGACACATTCATATAACCCCTCACCCCCAATTCAATATTTATATTTTCTTCCTATATTTCGAGCATTGTGAACAGTGAGCTGCTCTGCCTGCTACAGAATTTTCTTCTCTTTGCGTCCGTCTTCAGCGTCTTTGGCCTAACGGCCGTTTACAGACTCAGGCATGATGTGGGCTACCTTTATGACTGTCCCAGTAGCTCCCGAAAATAACATAAAAATTGATACAAAAATACAGTACAAAGACTGGAGAAATGTCTTTTTGTACTCATATTTCTGTTATTTTCAGGAGCTACTGGGATAGTGATAAAGATCTACCAGTCGATCGCGATTGATGGGTTGGCGACCACTGTCCTAGAGGGTTTATACAATTCACACCAACATTTTTTAAGTTGGTGCTAAGACATTGAAGATGTTAAATTGCGAACGAATATTGGATATCTCGAACGGTGTTGCCATGGCGAGGGATTAAATTAATGCCATTGTAAATGTGGCACATTCAAATGATTTTAAAATAGTCTTTTTACATTTACCCGTATTAAATGCATATTTCCCATTGTGCACAGTTGCCCTGAAGCCACTGGGGTGGCGGTGCCACCGGGGCTTGGGCCTGTCATCGGTGCTTGCAGCTATATTTAAACATAGTTTTTGTAACTTTGCATTGAGCATACAATTAAAACTACAATTAACTTTGACTTCAATTGATCTATCATCAAAACTTTGACTCTTGAAAGAACACAAAGTTGTAACATCGATCACTCTCCAAGTTATTTGTATGTTAGGAATTTATATAGACCATGTAAAGTTTTCCAAACAACGGACATATAGCAACGAGACTCACTGCGGCTGGTAATATATTCTGGCATCTTTCCAGGGCTGAGTGGCACGGCCTCTTCATAGTAATCCTCTGGAGGTGGCGTGTTGGGCAGGGGGGGTGGCAAGCCCGTTGTGCTCTGGTCAAAAAAAATGTAGCAAACACAATGACTTACTCCATCTGTCTGCCCCATCACATTAATTCACACTTAACATCTGCTTTTCAGTGAGTCCTCATAATATCGCAAAGTTATGTGGCTCCGTTCCATCACTCGGCAAGTTACTCCAATAACAAATGATATGTAACCGCTGCATCCAATCAAAAGCCAAACCCACATGCCACATGGATGACGGCTGAGAAATACATCAGATACTGGCCATGCAGGACTATTGTGCTAATAATGGCACACAAACACACTGACACACACAATGAAAAATCTGACTGCTGGAAGAGTGCGCTCTCTTCATAACAGATAGGCTCTGTGGGGACCTCGGTGAAGGGCTGATGGTGACGTGACTTAAAGATAACAGCCTGGCCCTGAAAGTGCAATGCAGCTGGAAAGAGAAGAGCAGGTTTCACTGCAGCACAATTAATCTTCCAGCCGTATCTCATCGTCGCCGAGCACAGCCCTTATTACACACTGACATCAGGGTTAATGATGCACTATATATTAGCATTAGGTCTAAGGAGCTGAGCATTGTGGGTAATCCTCAGAGGGAAGATTTCTTACTGGTTTGGAGACAGTGTGGTCGGTATGGTTTGTTTCTGGCTCTTTCTTTTGATCCTCTATTTCAACTTTCAGGTCCCCGAGGTCACAATCTGTAGAAATGTCCAAACACATTTATGAGCATAATAGCCCGCTCCAAAACAATAGAGGATGTTGAGAAACGTAAATCTCATAAATACTCCCCACTTACCGAACGTATCAAAAAGAGATTCGACAAAGCTGGTTCCGTTTCTGTATACTGAGGTGTTCATGTACATATAGTCTTTTCCAGTGACTGCAAAGAACGAGTATGAGAAAAGAGAAAACATATGTATGTAGGACAACTGCCAAAAGCTTTTTCAGTCTGGTTGATGTTTATCCCTCTTGTCACATTCTAGTCCAATGGGTTTCTTCTTTGTCTAAACTGTCTTTAGCATATTTTCTATTGGTTCTCTGTCAGACATGATGTTTTCTGAGTTAATTTGCGATATCTGTGCAGTTCCCTGCTGGACAAAAAAAAACAGGTCATAGCTCAATGTGGTCAATCTGATGAGACCACTGGGACTAAAAGGCTTATCCAAGGTGGTCTACCAGATCTAACTAAGCTAACCAAAACGGTCTACAATAGGGATTATTTTTCCTGCATAAATCCTAAACTCTGCAAAAAGGTGGCTTTCTGGCAGCATGATTGGACATCAATGGCCTTCAAGGTTAACCAGCTCATGGTCCAACCACAGCCTGGACCAGATAATAACCATTAGAAACTGATTTAGATATTTACCTGAGGGCTGAAGTTGTCTCAGAAGGTTTTTCACGGCCGTTTTCTTCTCTTCTGTAGCACAGCTCAGGGTCTCATGGTCCAACAGCTTCAACAGCACATTCAACTCAGTCACCAAAAGCTCCATTGCTGAAGGTCAAAGCTCAGGGTTAGAGGTCAATAAAGACCAGACTATACAATTGTCAGTGTTTGTCATAACAACAAATTAATTAGACCAACCATCAACACATCAGCATGAGCAAGCAAATGAAAACAAGTGTCAGTTACAGAGGCCATTGGTCAATGACGTGACATTGGAGATTTTTGTCCAATTTTTTTAATGACACATATTTTAAAATGATCATGTTTTTATTTTCTAATTAAAGTTATATACATACATACATACACACACATACGCAATGTTTAAAGAAAGATTAATACATATACAGGATTATAATTTTTTTAATTTTACTTAATAGTTACCACGACATTTTAAATGCATTTTTTTTTTCTTAAAAATGGT
Source organism: Mylopharyngodon piceus (assembly GCA_039654765.1). Classification (NCBI taxonomy): domain Eukaryota; kingdom Metazoa; phylum Chordata; class Actinopteri; order Cypriniformes; family Xenocyprididae; genus Mylopharyngodon; species Mylopharyngodon piceus. Next base: position 8,533,933 of record CM077439.1, read on the forward strand.
TTAAACATTTTTAAACCATATGCAACCCTAACGCTGCATTCACACGGGGCGTCGGCGTTAACGCTTCTAATTTACTTTGAATGGGTGACGTCATGCGACCCACTCGTGGCAGAAGTTGAATATTTCTCAACAGCGGCAACGCAGGCGTCAGCCAATCAGATCACATACGCTAGCCAATCGCGTTCATGCAACACCGGAAAGTAATGTGATTGGCTGTTGTACTATGACGGACGCCCCGTGTGAATGCAGCGTAAGAACTAAGAACTTTGCAACCTTAACCCTAGATTTTCAAAAAAATGTTTCTTTACTTCATCGTGGACACTCATATATGTCATTGACCCTTTTCAGAAGAGGGGATAGCAGGCTTGAGATCAACTCTGGTCTTCATCATCAATCATCCATCTCTGACTCCCAAAAGCTTGTAAAGCTGGGATGACTGAATCAAAAAGGATCTAGATGCATGGCTCTTTGTAACATTATATTCCACTGAGTGTCTTCAGTATGGACACACATGTCAGTGGACAATATGAGTTATGGGCAGGGGGGAAAGATGACAGGTCAGCAGGATTATAAATTGCAACAGGTTTGGAGCTCAAAACTTCATGCTGAGACTCTCAAGCTCTCATCCAGGTCTCTGTGGGATAAAAAACGCCCCGCTGAAGAAACCAAAAACCCCTGTGTAGAGTCAAAGACGTACCCTCTGATCTGTGGCGAGCTTCCCATCCCACCTAGCAAGCTCACGGAGAGCATGAGAGGAGGGTCCAAACCCAATAAATACATTCACAGCCTGACATCTAAACTCCCCTAAGACAAGTTAAGACAGTGGGTTAACCTCTGGTCTCTTATGTCTAGATTATGCAGAGGAAAGGGCTCAATGACATTGCCGTGAGTCTATGTGTGGAGCTTTAATAGGAAGGAGGCGGGCTGACATCCCTAGGATATCTCAACAGATACTGCCGCCCACAAACTGAAGTTCACACAGTGTTACACGCTAGCTAAACCACATTTTCTCTCCCAAACACATTACTAATGACCCGCTACTATTAATGCTGAGTCTATGAGTTTGAGCTAATGCACAGTCAGCAAATTAGTAAAAACATCCAACCAAAAACCTGGACTATAAGTATGTTTTGAGGAATGAAAAAAAAGCATGAAACAATAAAAAACAGATTGTCAGCGACCCTAGGCAGTGTGTGCCCAGGCAGGAGGTTTGCTGATGTGGAAAGACTGTTTTGTTCAAGAAAAGTAATCAAGCCATGTGAACACCTCCTGCCCCTGTGGATATGAGCTCATGATCAACACTGGGACCACATTGATCATGAACAGAAGACTGGAGAGAGAGGGAGTGTGAACAGGGCTGATCATCCATGTCCATCACACAGCTGGACAATCTGGCTTGGACAGAGGGTCAACTGAGCCAAAGTATCCACCTCAGGGCTTATGGGTTTAATACTGATATTAACAGGTGTGGTGGGTCAAGATTCAGCTTCATCTGTCAGATACTCCATGAGTAATGTATACTAAAGTATGGAATTCCTTCAAAAGCAGAGAGGGAAAATGCTGAAGTGACAAAAAAAGATAGCAAAAGATATGAATCCTGCTGAAGACTAGCTAGCTAGAATAGCCAGAGCAAATGACCAGTTAAAGGGATAGTTCACCCAAAAATTATTTACTCCCCTTCAAGCCATCCTAGGTGTATATGACTATCTTCTCTCAGACAAGCACAATCGGAGTTATATTAAAAAATCCTGGCTGCTCCAAGCTATATAATGGTAGTGAATGGGGGTCACGATTTTGAAGCCCAAAAAAGTGCATCCATCCATCATAAAAGTAATCCATACAGCTCCAGGGTGTTAAAAAAGGCCTTCTGAAGTGAAGCGATGTTTTTTTTTTGTTTTTTTTTTTAAGAAAAATATCCATATTTACAACCTTAAAAACTATAATAAACCAGCTTCCAAAAAACATCCGTACACAAGTTGACTTACGGCGGAAGCATAACCTCTGACGCGACGTATGACGTATTGACGAACACAGAAACGCAGAGGATAGAGCAAAACACCGGTCATGAATTAGAAGTGTAAAACGAGAATTTTTAAATAGAAATGTCAGAGGATTTTGATATAAGAGTAGAGGAGCTTGAGTTTGTTGCCCAGCCCTATTTGTTTGAACCGCGAGAGATGTCTACTCTCTCCTACTCCGACGTCATACGTTGCGTCAGAGGTTACACTTCAGCCGTAAGTCGACTTGTGTACAGATGTTTATCGGAAGCTGGTTATTGTAGTTTATAAAGTTTTAAATATGGATATTTTTCTCACAAAAACCCATTGCTTCGCTTAAGAAGACCTTTATTAACCCCCTGGAGCCATGTGGAATACTTTTATGATGAATGGATGCGCTTTTTTGGGCTTCAAAATCGTGAGCACCATTTACTACTATTATAAAGCTTGGAAGAGCTAGGATATATTTTAATAACTCCGATTGTGTTCGTCTGAAAGAAGATAGTCATATACACCTAGGATGGCTTGAGGGTGAGTATATATTCTATCATGAAAAAAAAATCATTATTTGTTACATTTTTGTGAATTAATGTTTTAGGAATTCAACCAAAATTCAAGCTCAGAATAAGCTAATAATATTATATACACTCTTGTTTAAAATTCTGGGGTCGTTATGGTATACTCCAATCTTCAGTGTCACATGATCCTTCATAAATCATTCTAATATGCTGATTTGGTGCTCAAGAAACATTTCTTATCATCAATGTTGAAAACGGCTGTGCTGCTTAAAGGAACACTCCACTTTTTTTGAAAGTAGGCTCATTTTCCAACTCCCCTAGAGTTAAACAGTTGAGTTTTACCATTTTCGAATCCATTCAGCCGATCTCCGGGTCTGGCGGTACCACTTTTAGCATAGCTTAGCATAGTTCATTGACTCTGATTAGACTCTGACTCTGATTATATGGGTGCAGCAGGCGCAATGATATTACGCAGCGTCTCTCACAAATGTTTCCATGGTTGCAAGGCACGCTCCCTGTGCAAGCAGGGTCACAGGCGCTGCGTAATATCATTGCGCCTGCTGCACCCATGGTACGGCAGCAAAGTTCCTTGATTATTACGCCGGAATGAGAGTATAGTTCCTAGCCATATCGGCCTAGAAAATCGCAACTTTTCATTTTCCGTCGGTCTTAGTACACGATGTAACTACAGAAGAGTCAAGTTTTAAATCGGAAAAATATTGAAACTCTTTGGTCATTTTTGAGCGAGATGCTAACGGTCTAATCAGATTCAATGAACTATGCTAAGCTATGCTAAAAGTGGTACCGCCAGACCCGGAGATCAGCTGAATGGATTCGAAAACGGTAAAACTCAACTTTTTAACTCTAGGGGAGTTGGAAAATGTGCCTATTTTAAAAAAAAATGGAGTGTTCCTTTAATGTGTCTGTGGAAACCAATTATCTCATTTTCAGTTTTAATGATGTAAAAAGTCTTGCTTACTGTACATTTTGTTCAATGTAATGCATACTTGCTGAATGTATGTACTGTATACATTTCTAATTCCCCAATAAGACCATTTGTTTTTCAGTTTAATATTCTGCACATTCATGGCTACACTCCAGTTTGGAATTGAAGTCGGTCCAAACTGTGTAAGATATCATGACATAAACAAGCTTAGGAGTTAACATCTGAATGTATAGAAAAATGTGTGATGGTACAGTTCGAGTAGATATCAGAGTATTTCAGCCTCTCGTCTTGTCTCTTTTTTTTTTCTCTGTGCTTCGTGTAGTTGTACATAAACGGCCACCACCCTCTTCCACATCCCCCTGAGAAACCTTAATGAATGATGTGCTTCTAGTCAGATTGTGCTGTGGTCCAGAAAATGTCAAAACGCTTCAGGATCACATCTCTCCATGGGGAAGGTGAGGAGTTTAAAAGCCACAAAGAAACACAAATACTGTAATTCACACAAACACATTCTTACACCCACATACACAGAAATTACTCATATGAAATTTGGGTCAGCATACTGCTGCTTTGACAAGAGTGTTTTTTCTTCTTCTTTGATTCACCACAGTTGCAGAACCTTTGTTATTGACTAATGTACTGCAAAACATCTCACTTCCTTTCATCGAGTCCCCAGCTGCCTTACAGGCACTCCCACCGGTGTGTAAGTTTGAGTGTTTCTCTATTCAGACTTGTTGACACAAGGCCCCTGCGATCACAAAAAGCCTGAGTTTAACTTTACGTGTTGGCCTCACCATGACCTTCTCCAGGAGACACAGTTGGGTTGCAACTAAAGTGGCACAATGTCCCAGATATGCTACATGTGCACACTTGGCAAATTATTTGAAGAATGTTGTGTTAAAAAGCAGTGCATACGCAGTTCAGTTTGAAGAGCAGGGCAAGAATAAGAGTCAGCATAGTAAATGTGTTAGTATCACATGATGTTGAAGTTGGCATAGCTCTTTTGTGAAGCGAAGTCACAGGAAATGTAACCAAGCTGATGATATAATTTTATAATAGTAAATAATTACAGAATAGGCTTCATTAAACCATAGAAACACTTGTTAACAGGTAGAATTGTATGGTTTAGCCAGGTTGATGTTAGTTAGTGCTAGTTTGATGCACTGTTGTACCTGATGGAACAACATAGAAAGATGTGGAAATTAGTAGTTTTATTCAACTAAAATGCCATCAGTTGCAATTGGCAGTTGTCAGTTGTACAATAACCTGGATATGTATTATGTTTTGGTGTATTTAAGAACACAAGAGTCAGGTGAAGTTACAAATGAGATTTGGAAATCTTAATCTTAAAGTCTAAGGGCAGTTAGGACCATCTTAAACCAACATGAACGCAACGGAGCATACATGATTCCAACAGAGATACGCTCTTACATGAGATCAAACACATTTGCGCTTCTCTTTATCTTGAGCTGCACCTGTGGAGGGTCATTTCCAAAGCCAAGCACAACACGGGGCTACGTGCCCACTCCCCTCCAGAGAGCAGCACATGTGGTCCTCTCTGATAATACCACATCAAAACAGCATAGTGCGAACACAGAAATCCACACCGGCGCTCAAAGCAGGATCCAGTTAACCTGCAGGTTCTCCTGATGGCAGGGATGTTTGATGCTTTCTTTTGGATCGACCCCTTGCGAGATGTTTTCATCTCTGTCTGCGAGATCGTGCAGGCAAATCAGAGTTGATAATCTATTATTCTTTCTCGCTCACTTGAAAGCACTTTACTGACAGTCGTATTGCTTCAACATAATCTAAAAGCCATGTTGAAGAATGTGAAGTTGGCGTTGAAAGCTGTGTTTTTAGAGGACAACGGGGCGGTTTCCCAGAACTGCAACAGTGCTTTAGCACTCAGCACCTCACACACTGCCGCAAAGCGAGGAAACATTCCTCACCTCATTAAAAGTGCAGCCAAAGAGCTTTAAGATACCTACCAGAGATAGTAATGTATACTCTATTGTGAAAACCACAGCACTCCTCAAGAAACCTCTAAACACCTTGGTGAAATCTTATTTTACAAGCGTATTTTGCTTAGACAACAAATACAACACCTGTTAAAACTTGTAAAAATAATTTTATGTGTGATGCTACTAAAGAAATTTACTCGTAAAGCAATATACAAAGTCAAAAACTAAAATGCCTATGAACTGGCTTACAACTGCTGATGGATTTATTATGCTAAATTCAAGTTGGAATAACTACATTTAACTAAAACTAATCAATACGTTTCACTTTATCTTGTACGGAAATCATTCAGACCAATGTGAAAGCTATTCGATAATACAATTATCTAGTTCCCAAGGAAAAAAGACAAACATGCGAGTAACAAAACACCTACCAGAAACAGCTGCTGAGGAGGAGACTGCCAGGCCCACCATCTCCTTTCCTGAGACAACTAGAGTCATACAGTTGTTGAACAAGTCACAGCAATCCAGAGTGGTGGAATCATCTGATAATCTGACTCATTCAAGGTACATTTCCTTCACATTTATCACTTTCTTTCCTGTGTCTAGATTAAAAGTGACTGAGGGATAGCAGGGGAATTTATCCTCCCTTTCTGGTCTGTTGGTGTGTGTGTGTGTCTGGGGGTGGGGTGCTCACTGATGACTGTGTGTGTGAAGTAAGGGGAGGCACCAAGTCCTGATCTAATTCGGTGGGATTCTATTGCACCTGGGATAGGCCTTGAGTAAATACACACATCCATCACCCACAGGGGAGAGTATGGAGATCAACTATTGGGGGGGGGCGGGGGTTAACTGCACAATGGCTGCTAAAAGTGACAACAAAGCCAGCAAAGATTCCAGTTCAGTCTCCATGTTATTGTTTACACGGTCGTCAAGGATACGCAGAGCGAACGCGGGCAGCCATGCTATCGTTTCGGTCCGTTTATACTGAAATGCAACCCCGCCGTTTTCAAACTAAAACGGCGTCTGCAGCATTTCTAAAAGTCTCCGTTTTGGTCCGTTTATACCGAAATGCAACCCCGCCGTTTTCAAACTAAAACGCGTCTGCAGCATTTTTGAAAGTCTCCGTTTTCAAGGTTTGAAAATGCCGGCGTAGTGTAAATGACAGGCATAACCGTTGCAAAACTTATGCATTTTAAAACAAAAACGCACTAGTATAAAGGGGGCCTGAGCAGTTAGGCCCTGTTTACACTAGTACGTTTTTGTTTTAAAACTGCATTTTAAAATGAAAACGATCCTCGTCTACACTGGCGTTTCCACAGCGTTTCAGAAACAATCTCCATCTATACTACATGGCCAAAAACGCATGTCACATGACCATTCATGCACACCGGGCATGCGCGTACAAGTGTAAACAGTTGCTTCTTGCGCACGTAAGTAGCAGCAGTATTAAAGAAAATGCAGAGTTTAACTGCACAAAAATGACAACAAAGCCACCAAAGATTGCAGTTCAGTCTCCATGTTATTGTTTACACGGTCGTCAAGGATACACAAAACGAACGTGGGCAGCTACGCCATCATTTTCAAAAGTCTACGTTTTGGTCCGTTTATACTGGAATGCAACCCCGGCGTTTTCAAACTAAAACGTGGTCTGCAGCGTTTTCGAAAGTCTCCGTTTTCGAGGTTCGAAAATGCCAGCGTAGTGTAAACGACAGGCGTAACTGTAGCAAAACTTATGCGTTTTAAAACGAAAATGCACTAGAATAAACAGGGCCTTAGAAATATGTGAATTCAGTTTTTTGGAGGAAAATTTGCCTTTTAATCTCATATTTCTCTTGTAATCAAAATTAAAATTGAAGAGTTTTTATTATTTTTATTTATTTATTTATTTTTGTAGCACTAAATTGCAGTAATAATGACCGTTTTCAAACAGGTTTCCAAACACTTCCCAGTATGCCACTGGTCGAAAATACAGTACATTGGCTTAGTCCCGCCAATCTATTTTCTATTTTAAAAACTGACGTTATTTTTTGAGCCAAGTTGCTTTATTGAGTTGGTTTTGAAAATGAGAGTTTTGGGGAAATTAATTGACTATTTTATTTTTAAGCACATTAAACTGGAATAGACAAAAGTATTAGGCCTATAACATCAAAAACCTGCCTTTTGATCCTTATGAGACACTCACTGATTTGTATCTGTCTGCCTGCAGTCTCTTCTAAGTGAACAGGGTGTATCTACTCCCTACGTTATGTTACAGTGCCCCTAGAGACTGTATGTTACACACAAAGGAGCCATTCTACCGGTGTGCTCAAGTGAAGAGAAGGGAGTCTAGTTCTCTTCATTGTGTTCAACCATCCAGAGAGGAGTCGGGTGCTGACATGCACAGACACACATCAGCACGTTCACAGTGACGTTACTCAAAGCCACAGGCAAAATCTAAGACCACTCGGCAGGATCTGACATGCTGAATAGCTCAAAACCCACTCACACAGACACGTGTGCCTTTTTTTAAAAAACACACACACTTCTGTGCAGATAAGCAGGTCGTATCAGCAGTTCTATCTCCTCGCCACTGAAAGGGGACACTTTTCTGTCCATTTCTCAGTTGCCGTTCCTGAGGGCATGTTACATCTTGCGAGACAGATGAGATGCTGAAGGTTTGTGTAGTTAAACTTTAGCAACAGGTCTGCAGACAGCCTGGCACGAGAGATAAAAGACGGTCGAGATAAGAGAAGCCATTCATCTGCGCTTTAAGTTATCAGATAATACATTCAAACCACAATTATTATACTTAAGTATGTTCATTATAGTAGTTATGTTGATTCAGCTATCTATACTAATGATCCTTCTAAGCATTTAAATGTTTGCAAAGGCAAGCATCAATACTACTATGACCCTTTTTACACCTGGTATTAATTGGTCAGTGCTAAATAAAGGTATAAACATAGGACACAATGTATCATAATCTGATCACTGAAACCACATACAGATTAAGTCATAAATGCATCACATTCTGATGCATCCTGGACAGTAAGGGACCAACTACTCACCTATCATTCACTGGTCTGAAACGTGGCATGTAAACTTTGCCGGTTTGGAGAAGTGCGTTTTATACACATGCACAAGACTGAATAATTTCTTCAGTATAACTGATATCAACAAGCAGCGACACAGATCAAGAAATTCTGTTAATACTGAATTTAGCTTGAAATATTGCATTTGTGCTTTGATTAAAATTCATGTACACTACCATTAAAATTCATGTACACTACTGTTTGCCTCTTTGTCGCTATCCCTGTTTGAAACCTGCAATTGCAGTTATTTGCGGAATTATCATCTTTACATGGGTTGTGCATCGGCACGGCTCCTCAGTGCGGATGAATCTAATGTTTTGAGGAGAATGTGTGGCTGTCAGTCACCGCACTGGTGGATACTGTATTTCGGAGTCATAGATTGTAGTCTTGGAAGTATGACCAAAATAAAAATTTTCACCAGAAAATGTCATCTGAAATGTCATCTTCTCAAATTGTAAATGTTAATAACATCAGCAGTGCGTGACTACTGTCGTGTATTTAATGTATTAGCGTTACCTGTAGATTTCAATTTCTGTACAGTTTAATCTCTAACGTTAATTTGTCATAACATACAATCCGCCATCAAAATAAGTTTAATTATTACAGCTGCTGTGAGAAAAGCCTATAAATGATCCGTCACCTGCAGCATCCTCACATGCAATATAGCCTACTAGCTGGGACTCCTTCTTTATGTAAACAGATGTGACGTAATGACGCAAAGACGAACGGCGGCATGCTCGAATTTCCCACAGAAACCTACCAGTACCACTCGAATTAGAACACATTATTACAAGTTTACCGTTGTGAATTGGGCTAAGGTAAGGAGATAGTTTTGAACACTGGCTGGTTATGTACAAAAAAAGTTAAGGACTGCAGCTTTAATTAGTACTTTTACTGTGCAAATATGTATTAAATTGATCAAAAGTGACAGTAAAGACTTTTACATTTGTACTGTGTACATTGTTTTGTGTGCATGTGTGTGTGTGTGTATGTATATAAATAAATAAATGCTGTTCTTTTGAACTTTCTATTCATGAATAAATCCTTAAATAAAATGTATATTGCACAAAATTGAAGCAGCACAACAGTTTTTAACATTGATAGCAATAATAAATGTTTCTCAAACACCAAATCAGCATATTAAAATGATTTCTAAAAGGATCATCATGTGACACTTAAGACTGGAGTAATGATGCTGGAAAAAACTTTGCATCACAGAAATAAATTGCATTTTAAAATGTATTAGGATAGAAAACAGTTATTTCAATGTGTAATAATATTTCACACTTTATGCTACACACTTATCCTAAAAGCTGTCCTCATCACTTTCCTCCTGACTGCTCTCCTCACTATCTTCTTTTCTCTCGAACATGGTAGATGATGATAATGATTTTATTTTACTAACATTAATGACACAGACAACAGCAAAGGCTGCTGTCACTTTAAGAAGGAAAGCATGGACCGAAATACTGACACATATCCGGTTTCTTTCTCAACTGTTCACTTATGACATAACCGAGAGAATACTTGCCGAGACAGGTATTTTGACATAATTTTGTGTGTATGTGTCCGTTCAAGCGCAAGTAAACGTGAAAGAGGAATTAATTCGGTGTTCGAGCGCTGTCTGACTCTCTCTCTCTTTGCGTGCGCGCGTTTCGGGGGTGTGTGAGGCTGTGCGCACAGATAACAGCTCGCGAGTCCCGATTTTCGCGTCTTCTTCCGCTTTTAAAATCGTTTGAATGTATTAATTGGCGAGACGAAACATATCCAAATGATAAACTTTCACTCTATGATGGTTATATTTAGCAGTTAATCCGCGAATCACATGCGTGCCGAACCGTTGGGACCTTATTCGTACGGATCACGGATTAACTGCGATCCGTTGCACCCCTAATAATTAAAGAACACACTTATCATCAAGATTGCTATCTTACCAGAGATGGAGAAAAATCCTACTCCAGTAAGTAAACGTGTCCCTGTGAACCGGTCCTCCAAAATGTTGGTACTCAAAAGCGCTTCCCTCCATGTTTTCTGGTTTTCGTATTTTTACCGCGCATGCGCACCGTACCACTTATGTGCACCCCTGAATATTACTGTATTACTGCATTTATCAAACAATCTCCGTCTACACTTCTTTCAAAAACAGAATTTGAATGGTAGTGTATATTTTTTTTCTACTTTGTAGAAATTGCCTCATACATTTAATTTATTTTTACAATTATTAAATGTTGCTACAGAACTTTTTCACTCACTTTTTGTGCTAAAACAATGAATGATAATGAATGAGCAAACAACATAGCAACATCCTGGTAACCAACCAAGACACCTTATCATCAGTGTGGCACCTTTTTCACAGGCAGGCAACCCTCCCTTTGTCTTTAGGAAATGTAAAAATAGCTGTGGGTGTTTGTAAGTGATGCAAAGTCTTTAGTAGAGTCTTATGTGGGGACATTATGCAGGCTATATCACAAAGACCTCTAGTTTCTCAGGCAAGTCAACACGTCCTTTTTCACTTTTAAACTGCTAAATCACTGCCAGAGTAGATCAGATCATTGCTCACACCCAGTTACAGGGCCTGACTGAACTCTGCAGACGGTTGTCTGGCTGAGATACAAGAGACAACAATACAGTGACGAAGCACTCTGACCTTTGACCTTTCCAAAGACACACACATGGAGCCCTTACCGTCACACTGAAAACACAAATCTGGTTGTAAATACATTCGCCAACACATACAGTACATGCAGGAATACAAAAACAAAACTGCAACAGCTACAATTCTTCCATAATAAATAACATACATTGGAGGGCATTACGAGAAGGCCTCTCATTCCCTCTCAAATATAGCTTGTAAGATGACACAAAGGCAAAATGCTCCCAAAGTCAATAGCAGGGGAGGCCCTTCCAACACAAACCACCCAGCTATTATCAAATATGGATATCCTGTGGTGCAACAGATGTTTGCGCTGTTTCAGGATGTTTTATTTGCCCCACCGATCTGATGCACCACCTTGCGTGATCGAAAATTGACTCAGAGGAGATGTGTACTGTGATGTCTCAAATCTAAATCATCAATCTGTCAATTCTTGTTCATAACGTAAGAATTCATAACAGTAGACAGATTGTTACTGGAATGTGAAGTACATCATGAACATCGCTGTGACTCATAAAGGTGAAGGAGTGAACCATCTTATCTCGATCTAACTGAATTGATACTAACATCAGGGTGCCTGGATGGAGTGACGACGCAACAATCCTCTCCTAACCACATTCAGCAATGAAAATCTCCCTCAGAATTCCAGACATACTCGGATCATCAGCGTCCAAAGCTCCATGGGGTAAGCGAGCGAGTTCGTGCACACATATACTGATGATGTCACACTAGAATTCCCACAATGAGAGATAACAAACACAAAACCTCATCTGTTTGGACACCTTGGAATATTGATGTTTGCATGAGACGCCTCTGGTCTGATGGGACGCCGTGGTTGGAAGTACATATTTGGGTGCATGCCACGATTTACAGAGCCTGTTAACAACAGTTACAGTGCAGTCGAATGTGACAGTCACACATAGACATCTGTTAACACATACTAAACTGTTTCTCTCATATTCAGTCAAAAGAAAACAATTCATAAGAAACAAAAACAAATAGATTCAGAAGAGTGTGGCAGGGGCTATACTGATGAAAAGCATTATGGGTTTGTTTTTTTCCCCCAATAAGACCACAGAATGACATAATATTGAATCAAATTCTGAGACAGTATTTTGCTCATCACTATGTACATTCATTTTCCAACTTCTTATCCAGGTTGGTTTGTTATTTTCCCCCTGTCTGTCATACGTCATTCTGACTTAAATTCTTCATCTCTCCCTCATGTCTTTCCAAACCTGTATGAATTTCTTTATTCTGTGGAACACAAAAGAAGATATTTTGCAGAATGTGCAAGTTGTTCTTTTCCATGCAATTACAATAAACGGGAAGTGAAGCTTCAGAGCTTCAAAAAGGATACATTTATTCATTTTGCAGATGCTTTTATCCAAAGCGACTTACAAGTGAGAAATACAACAAGCGAATCATCGTAAAGAGGCAAATAGACAAAGAGGCAAATGGAAGAAGTGCTCACAATACAAGTTTCAGACATTGCTTAGAGTAACATAAGCTAGAATAGGGAGGGAACAGAGCATGAAAGCATTACAAAAGTAACTTGCGCACTATATTCCAACTTTTCTGAAGCTTTGTGTGACAAACAGACAGGCAAAGGGGCGGGGTTTAAGTGGACTTAATGACTGGAGCATAAAGCCCTTGGTATACTTTTTTTTATGCGTACGCACAGTCAAACACACAGCCTTGAAAAGTATACTTCTCTCGACTCGTACGCGTACACAGGCATTCTACGCATGTGCAGTTTTGAGCAATCTCTCGCCACGAGTTACAACCCATGTAAATATATTTGTATTCTTTCATGCTAGAGTTGTACAAATGAGGGTACTTTCTAACCTCTTCGCACAATCTGTCGTCTGTATAGGCCTCCATTGTTGCTGTAGCATGCATGCGTTCCGGTCTGTATGCAGGTTTTCTTCGACTACCTTGTGAATCGACGCCCCCAGGGCACGGTTGCCACCATGTGGATAAACTAATTACTGCAAAAAAAAAATAAATAAATGTGCATGTGCGACCTGCGCGTACTCTTCTGATGATGAAATTCGCGTCATGCGCACGATCCTCGTGTACGCGTAAAAAGTGAAGTATACTTTGGCTTAAGTCACCAGAAAGAAGTTTGTTGTTTCACCGGAAGATTGAGTTAAGACATTTTAATTAAAAACAAAAATTATGAGGTCAAAACAAATAAAAAAAAAATTAAGAGATATACAGTGGCAAGAAAAAGTATGTGAACCACTTGCAGAATCTGTGAAAATGTGCAAAATTTTAACAAAATAAGAGAGATCATACAAAATGCATGTTATTTTTTATTTAGTACTGTCCTGAGTAAGATATTTTACATAAAAGATGTTTACATATAATCCATAAGACAAAAAAATAGCTGAATTTATTAAAATGACCCAGTTCAAAAGTTTGTGAACCATTGATTCTTAATACTGTGTGTCATTACCTGGATGATCTACGACTGTTTTTTTTGTTGTGTGATGGTTGTTCTTGAGTCCCTTGTTTATTCTGAGCAGTTAAACTGAGCTCTGTTCTTCAGAAAAAATCTCCAGGTCCCAAAAATTCTTCAGTTTTCCACCATCTTTTGCATATTTGAACCCTTTACAACAGTGGCTGAATGATTTTGAGATCCATCTTTTCACATGGAGGACAACTGAGGGACTCAAACACAACTATTAAAAAAGGTTCAAACATTCACTGATGCTTCAGAAGGAAACACGATGCATTAAGAGTCGGGGGGTGAAAACTTTTGAACAGGATGAAGAGGTCCAAATTTTTCTTATTTTGCTTGAATATCATTTTTTTTTCATTTAGTACTGCCCTTCGGAAGCAACAGAAAATACTTGCATGTTTCCCGGAAGACAAATTAAATACAATTTACCTTGATCTTCAAATTCCAAATGTTTTCACCCCCCATCTATTAATGCATCATGTTTTTTTCTGAAGCATCAGTGAATGTTTGAACCTTTTTTAATAGTTGTGTTTGAGTCCCTCAGTTGTCCTCAGTGTGAAAAGACGGATCTCAAAATCATTCAGTCACTGCTGTAAAGGGTTCAAATATGCAAAAAATGCTGGAAAACTGAAGAATCTGCAGGACCTGGAGATTTTTTCTGAAGAACAGAGCTCAGTTTAACTTCTCAGGACAAACAAGGGACTCATGAACAACCATCACAAAATAAAAAAACAGTCGTAGATCATCCAGGTAACCACACACAGTATTAAGAATCAATGGTTCACATACTTATGAATGGGGTTATTTTAATAAATTCAGCTATTTCAACTTGACAACCTGATCAGTTCGATTTATTAACAAATCACTCTGGTTTTGTAAAACAGATCAAATGATTAATTGAACAAAAAATTATTTGTGAATGTGTCAGTCATCATTATTTCATTATTTCTAAGTCCTGCCCTAAACCCAGTCCATCGGTTGAGCAACTTTACATGTCAGACTGCTCAAACAAACAGATTAACATAGTTTACACTCTGGGAAATCAACCGGATGACTTCTAGTTGTCTCTTTACATTACGCTGAGACAGGAGGAAGCAAGTTAAGATAAAAAGCTGCACACATAGTTCACCTGAAAATGAAAATCATTTACTCACCCTCATGTCATTTCAAACCTGTATGACTTTAGTTCTTCTGCAGAACACAAAGAAAATATTTTGAAGAATGTTGGTAACCAAATCGTTTTGGTGACCATTGACTTCCAATGTATGAAGAAAAAAAAAAAAAAAAACAGAGACATTTTTAAAAAGTCAAACAGGTTTGGAGTGACATGAGGGTAAGGAAATAATGACAGAATTTTCATTTTTGGGTGAACTATCCCTTTAACTACCCATATCTGAAACTATATCCACAATATGGAACAAAATAACAAATCCTGCCCCTTATCACTGCACCTACAAACCACACACACACACACACACACACACACACACACACACACACACACACAATGAGAGACTGCAGAGAAGTAGCAGGTGAACATGTGGAACAGCTTAGCCTATAATTCTCTCTGAGATCTGACTCATATACTGTCTTAAAGCCTGAGCACATTTGTGTGGAAAAAGGGAAATTACATGTCACTCCTGCTGCTTTATGACAGATGAGAACATGCTTTAGGTTATCATAAAATGAAGCAGTGTGCACACACACACACACACACACACAAAAAGCTGATATCCAATTGAAGGCAAAACTGCATTCTCTTGCTCACAATCTCTTGTTTTTAAAGCTTTCAGCATTCCCCTTAATGTATTTTTCTAGCTAAAAAACTCAAAAATGAACTCTTCTGTTTTGTTCATAGACCAGCTATGTCAAAATGCAATTATTGTATATCATATACAGAAACATTAACGCCAGACCCCCTTGGCTGGTTCACACTAAAGCATGCTCATGAATAAATAGCTTCAAAGAAAAACAATCTTGCACACTTCAGAGCCTTCCAAACACTCACTGAGGACACTAAGTAAAATAAACAGATAGAGGCAAAACATGAGAGCCCATCTTTAATGCTGCAGTGCTTTGTAGGGGGAGCCGCTGTGGTTAATGACCCCTGCCTCAGCGATGGGGTTTGGCTGCTGCTCGAAGGAAGCAGGGGGGAGTTGGCCATTAGGCCAGGGCCTCCCTCAGGTCACAGTGCTTCTTGTATCTACACACAGCCGCAGAGTTATGGACACTGAAACTCCCACTCACCTGTTTAAGCATTAACTAGCTTTGAAGGCAAGATTTTGGCTCGGTGGGGAGCAGGAAGCTTTTATGTTAACACTCCCCTTCGCTGCTCTTTATAAACCCCTTTGCCTGGGGGTCCTCAGTGCCAGGCCTCTGTTTGTGTGCGTTTTGTACTGTGTAAGCATGAGAGGTACACATAAGGCCATATATCATGGAAAATAGGATGTGTACTGTCCTTGTTTTAATGTAGCAAAAGTGTTTCATATACTCTATTCTAATGTTCACTATGCAAATCTCACTCACCATTTCACCCAGACCATATAGATGCAATCAAAATTATTCAACCCTCTTAACCTGCAAGATATTTTGCTGCTGAGAACAAAATTTTATGAAAACAATTCATCAAAGGCATCAGTAAACTATTCTACAAAGTTTATTAATACACATTTGAGTGATTCCGAGAATGTAAAGTTGATGAAAAATGAAAAAAAATATATATATACTGGCACTAAACATGTACAAAATTAATCAACTCCCAAAGTCAAATTTTGTGGAGAATCTTTTATTCTTTATAACCTCCAAAAAACTGTCTGTAAGTGCTTTGAAGCTTCTGTCACCTCTCTACTGCAATCTTGGCCCATTCCTCGCTTGAAAAAGCTTCCAGATCACTGATAGTCTTTGGTTTCCATGTTACCGCTGCTTTCTACAAATTCCACCAAATATTTTCAATGAGATTTCAATCTGAAGACTGTACAGGCCACTCAAGAACATCATACGATTGATCCCTGAACCAAGCTTAAGTAGATTTGGATGTATACTTTGGGACGGCTGTCCTACAGGAAAGTCCATTGATCATCAAGCTTCAGTCTCTGCACCGAAGGCATCACCATCTTTGCCAAAATGGCTTGATACTTCAAAGAATTCATGATCTACTTCATACAGTCAAGATTTCTTCTTCCTGCAACAGAAAGAACCCCCATAACAAGACTGGACCACCTCCATGTTTGACCATGGAGATGGTCTTCTTCTGTTCATAAGCTTTGCCTTTTTTTTGCACCAGATGTGCAAAGTTTTTGCACCAAGTTTAACAAAATTCAACAAAACTGTGCTCTCTGATTCTGGACTGCAAGATGGAATGCAGTAGAGACTGATATCAAATCACTTACCACTATCTACTATCTGGTTTGAGAGTAAGTGGGACCCAAAACGGGAGCAGATGAGGTGTCTGTAGGGTCATGATGGAAAAGGGGAGTCAAAATAATAATCCTGAAGCCTCAACATCTGTTTCCACAAAGACTTATAGGCTCTTTTACACTGTCGCCAACAAAGTAGCAGCAACTCTTGAGGTTTGAAATCTGGTCACAATTGTGGTCAGAGTGTCTAATCTCTTTTTATTATGGTCTGTGCCTCTGTTTAATATCAGCCAGAGAAAAAGAGCAGAGGGAAATCCCCCAACGGCCCATCTGAGGTCATCTGAGCCATGGAGACCTGGCACAAACAGTGAGTGGAAGCAGCGAGTAATGGGTTAGGCAGGTGGTGGAACTCACACCAGTACAGTAAAGCACACTGTCCCTAGAGCTGTGGGGTGAGCTGCAGGGGTCAGGAGTGGATAGGATGTGGAAATGAGAGCCGCTGACTTTAATACAGCCTGGTCGCGAAGGTCAGCACTCCAGAAAAAGCCCGGACACCAAACCCCCACCATATGGCACGAAGAGGGTGAGTCAGCCCATCTCCAATACAAAGAATGCCTTCAGTCCTGCCAGCCTAATTCATATTGCTTATCGCCCAAAAGCCCCCATGATTTCACTCTGCAGCTATGCCTTATTTCAGCCCTCATTTTTTTTTCCACGGTAAAAAGATGTAGTGTTTCGCTGACACTGTTAGGACTGTGCAGGCCTCTGCGCTATTGTGGCCGCTGAAAGACTGGCTGCTTTGTCCAGGAATCTTCATGGAGGAGATATTAATTGGAGTCTGTGTGTGTGTCTGGGTATGCACAAAATATCAGAGAAAAAGGGAAGACTTTCAAGAGTTAGGGCAAAACTCTGACCTCTCACCTCTTGCTATCTGTCAACAGGCAGACACAGAGCTGAGAAGCTTGGGTGGAGTGACACCATTGCTCTGCTCCAAAACCTAGTGAGCATTTTAATATTTTTCTGTTAAATGCACAGGGCCCTGTTCTGATTCGAAAACTGTTTCAAAAGGTAGGGTAGGTTGGGGTAAGATGATACATCCCCCCACCCCACCCCACCTCACCTCATTAGTTCTTGCGGAAGCTCAAACGTGCTATAACACACACGAATGAACCTCATTGGCTCTCGCACATCAAGCAAACATGCTTGAGCTTACGTTTACCACAACTGATGTGTGAATTGATGAATGCTTATATGTGAATATTAAAAGCCTATATTAAGTCTGTTCATCATATAAAGTGATCGTGTCTCTTCAGAAAATTTGGACTAAACCGCTCAATTCATATGGATTAGTTTTACGATCTCTTTATGAACTTTTTGAAGCGTCAAAGTAGTAGTTGCGTAGCTGTCAATGGACAGAAATCACTCAGATTTTATTAAAAATATCTTAATTTGTGTTCTGAAGATGAACGAAAGTCTTACAGGTTTGGAATGACATGAGAGCGAGTAATTAATGACAGAATTTTCATTTTTGGGTGAACTAACCCTTTAAAGGATCCCATTTTGTGTCTCTGGAATAGTGATCTGTGACATTGTATTATGTTGAACATCAAAGTTTTTTGTGTCTCTTTGTTAATGAGGGATTTGTGGAGATTTTATTTTGAAGTAAATCATTCAATTTGTATTATTTTATTATTTGACATCCTCATCCTGTACACGCTAAACTTTTATCTACATATGTTACAATTTAAAAGTATATCCACATTGTTGTTAAGGGGGGCATCTTCCCCCATCCTACCCTATATGACGGTAACCTAAATTTAAAAATGAGAAATAGGCACAAATAGACCAATACATTAATAAAATCTGTAATTTACAGTACTGTTCAAATGTTTGGGGTCAGTAAGATTTTTTGTTTAAAGAAATTATTACTTTTATTCAACGAGGACACATTACATTGATCAAAAGTGACAGTAAATAAATCTTGTGAAATTTATATTCATCATCATTCAAAAATGTATCATAGTTTCCTCATGTGCTTTACATAAGGGGCGCTATTGGTGTAGATTGTTGCAGTTCATAAGTTACTTATGAAAAGGCAATCGCAATGTAGGCAGTAGATAGGAAGGCAGCTCATTTAGTTTTGGAACAGCCAAAACTCATTAGTACCAATGCGAATTCCAAAGTAAGCTAAAAGCAAATCCATAAAAAAGTGATAAATTTACTGTAACACAGTCAGCAAGATTTAGCTTCAGATCCACAAGCTACAAATCAGGTTTTGTAGGTCGCTTCTGTGCTACTCTGCTTTGATTAACAGTCATTCTCTCTGAACCAGGTAGATAAATCAAGCTAGTCACGCCAACACCATCTGCACCTGTATGAAGATGTGCACGATTAACAAATACAGTCTGGGCAGATAACTTAAAGTGCATTGCCAACTTTCACAGTATACTGAGTACTAAGTAAGTAATCATTAAGCAGATGCTTTTATCCAAACACTCATAACATAGACAGACCACCTTGGACAACCCGAGTTTATCTACCTTGCTCAAAAGCACAATTGTGTGCGCTGTACTGTACATCTCTTCATTGCCAGATGAGACCATTGCATGTGGTTTGCAGAAAGTTTCCTAGCAATGTCAAATGGTCACTGTGGCAACCTCAGAACTTCACAAGTTCACCATAGAAATCAGTCAGTGAGCGCAACCTGCACTATGATTCACTGGAGACTTGTTAAAGACCTTAAATGCTGACACAGAACTTGTTAAATGCTTCCATTATCATGCATGGGAGTCTGGTTGGTGTGCATTGTCTAGTCCATTTAAGCTGGTTGAGTTGTCATTGGCAAGAAGGCAGGTGATGCTCATAGAGCTTGAATGGGTGGTCCAAGACGTAAAATGGTCAAAGCAAACAAAGATGTTTCTAAGCCAAGTCAACTCTGTAATCACAAAAGCATGCATGCTGTGCATTTCCCCTATCAGAGCTCAAGTTGATGGCTGACAGACGGTCACATTATTGCACTAAATCCTGCTTACTCATATCCATGTATTTATACAAAAGTGGAATTCCCGTAAGCCAGAGGGAACAGGTTGCTTTGTACCGACTTGCAACCGTGACATACAACAATCAAGGCCAGACCAGGCTTGTAGATTCTGCATGAACAAGAAAACACTGTTGCTATTCATTTTGCTGATCTCAAGCACTCGGTAGTGCAAATTCATGTTTCATTATAAGATTTACAAGACAAATGATCTTTGTTCTTGACACTCCTAAGCTCTTCCACATGCTCACAGTCTGAAGGAAACAATAATCATGATTCAGTAGAGCTTCTTACATAAAGAGACAATCCCACATACTCAACGAGTCAATGGGGAGAGGTAGAGTCCCCTTCACGCCTACCTGATTCTCTGGCTTGAAACATCTTATTCTCTGTTCACACACAGTCTACTCTCACAACCATCCAAAGTTTAATGATTCACATTAGAGCGAATGACTTAAAGGATTAGTTCACTTCAGAATTAAAATTTCCTGATAATTTACTCACCTCCATGTCATTCAAGATGTTTATGTCTTTCTTTCTTCAGTCAAAAAGAAATTAAGGTTTTTGAGCAAAACATTCCAGGATTTTTCTCCATATAGTGGACTTCAACAGCTACCAACGGGTTGAAGGTCCAAATTTCAGTTTAAATGCAGCTTCAAAGGGCTCTACACGATCCCAGACGAGGAATTAAGGGTCTTATCTAGCAAAACGATTGGTCATTTTCTAAAGAAATAAAAAATTATATACTTTTTAACCACAAATGCTCGTCTTGCACTAGCTCTGCGATGCGCCACACAATACGTAATCGCATTGGAAAGGTCATAGGCGGAAATACTGAGCAAGTGTTTACAAAGCGAACACGCAAAGACAAAAGTCAAACGGCTTTTACAAAAAAAAAAAAAAAAAGGTAAAACAACGATGTCGGACGATTTTGAAGTTGGAGGAGAAAATGAGATGGAGTTTTTCGCCCTACCGCGGTACTTCCACCTACGTCACGCATGACCTTTCCAATGCGATTACGTAATGCGTGGCGCATAACAGAGCTAGTGCAAGATGAGCATTTGTGGTTAAAAAGTATATAAATTTTATTTTATTTATTTTTATAAAATGACCGATCGCTTCGCTAGATAAGACCCTTATTCCTCGGCTGGGATCGAGTAGAGCCATTTGAAGCTGCATTGAAACTGCAATTTGGACCTTCAACCCGTTGGTAGCTGTTGAAGTCCACTATATGGAAAAAAATCCTGGAATGTTTTTCCTCAAAAACCATAATTTGGTTTAAATGACCAGGAAATTTTAATTCTGAAGTGAACTAATCCTTTAACAAGTTAAAATGCCCCCAGTCTATTAAGTGAACTAAACGGACCATGTCAATAAAATGTGAAAAAGTCACAGAAACCAAACTCAAAACTTGACAATGAAAGTGCCCTAAAAGTGATAGTTCACCCTCAAGTTATTCCAAACCTGTATAACATTCTTTCTTCTGCTGATCAGAAAAGAAGATATTTTGAAGAATGTTTTGACTGTTTTTGTTCATACATTGAAAGTCAGACCAAAACAATATTGGACCCCCATTGTATAGACAAAAACAATCTTCTTTTGTGTTCCACAGAAGAAAGTAAGTCAATACAGGTTTGGATCGGCATGAGGGTGAATAAATGAGGACAGAATTATCATTTTACTGGAAAAACTATCCATTTAAAACCAAATCAATATATCCAAATGAACCTTAAAACTGATTGAAACAACAACAACATGATAGGCTTCACATTCCCGCACACTGAGGAGACATTCAGCAACAACATGGGTTAAAAATAGTGACAGAAACAACATGCTTGCTCTGAAGGGGATGTCTGCTGGATGCACTTTTTTTTCCATTTCTCCATCCCTTGGGTTTGTGTAAACACTCACATTCTGATAGATCAGGAATATGGCTGGGAACGAGGAAGAACTTCACTGTATCTTGTAAACAGTAACAGTAACAGATGACACGGCCTTCGCCTTCTGCAAACAGATGAGGCAGGTGGTTCCGAAATACACCTGTGGAAACCTAATAACAGGGTGGCAAAAATAAATACTGCTTGTTTAGGTGATGGACTCAATGTCTCAGGAGAAAGTGGAAGAGAAGAGAGTTGACATACGTTGTTCGAATGCAAACTGAGATACTACTCTGTAATTACTAGCATGTGTTTACCTGGTAGTTGTCCCTGTTTTTAACTGTGTAAAGTTGTGTGTTTTATGATACTATACACAATCCCAGATGGCTAAGGAATTGTGTCATGAGTTAAGAGAGTTTTTCCTTTATGGGGAGGTGAATGTGCATGTTGAGAAGACAGTGGACAGAAGACAACCAAAGACAGTGGCATGCAAAACGTGTGTCATGCTCAGATAAATGCATTTGCTCTTAGCGTCACCTACAGTAGTGATATTAACTCTTCTACTTCTCAAAAAATAACTAATGATATCTTTCGCAATTATGTTTTAACTTTTTTGGATTCATTACTTTAGGCTTAGATAAGACTGTGATGTAAACATGAGACTTACTAATCTTTCCTTTTATCTTTGATATGTTGTGTAAACTCAATCTTTTATAGGTGGATGACTGGGGTTTAACTTTGCTGGGAGCAGCATTGGGGGGAGGAACTGTACAAAAAACATGTACAACAATCTGTGTCTCCAGACCACTGCCTGACCAGATGCAGCCGGTTTGTTCTGAGAGAGCCAGCAAGATTCATCCCATTGTGTCAGTGAGGGAAAGAAAAATACAAGAGCCAGCGCCACAAGCGAAAAGCAGCACTATTATTCTTGCACCATGCCAAAACAGCAACTATCAAAACAGTAGGATTTTGAGGAGATCAAGAGAAGTACTACCGCCTCACCATAGGGGTCCTGTTAGAACATAGCTCCTTATAAAGACAGACTTCATTTATTATAAACAAAGAAGCACAAGAGTAAAGATCTGAGAGCCCAGGTCCAAGAGAAATTGAAAACTAAACCTTGCTACAAGCCTCTGAATCACTATGCCACCCACTGAAGGCTTATGTTCCAGGTGTATAGTTTCTCCTGAACTTTTGAAGTTGGTCTGAACTTTTGGTCTGTATGAAATAGGTCAACATAAAGCTGAAAACAGTAAATTCTTGTGGAACATAAATGATGAGACACATTACAGCAGCTGTTAATAGTCAGAGTTTGATGATGTAGACTACCGCACATCTCTCTGGGTAAAAGATAAGGCACTGCATTTCACGAATCGGTTCTTTTGTACAATTCGTTTCAACGAATCGGTTCAAAAACAGATTCAGCCATTCCTTTATACCAAGAGATAATTATATCATAACGTGTCATTACATATTCTATATCGCAACATGTAGTAAGATTTGCTGTTTAATAAAAACACAGTCATTCAACCCAACGCTAAATATGTCATACAATCAAGTACCAAGTTTTTTTAAAACTCGTTTTCGGCTATTAAAGTAGCTTAAATTATTTCCATAAGTAAAGTTCTCGGTTCACTCAAAATACTTTTATTTTTAGATCACCGACTATCACGAATTGTACATATCCAAATGAAAGATAGCCTATCAATTAGTCAGTGAACTGCTGACTCGACAACGATTCAGTTCGATTAATGAACAGATCGCCCAGTCCGCTTTAGTGAACGGGTTCAATTGATTCATCAAAAAGATCCGACTCAAAAGAACGATTCGTTCATGACTCAAACATTGGTAATATGGAAACGGACGCTGTTTGTGCAGTGCACCTTCAGTAACAAATGTGAAATGTTTTATTTGCGCTCTCAAAACATTGATAAATGGTCTGTGGCTACAAATGGGGCAGTAGTCCATGCATGAGATTACAGTTTAGGTAAACAAACTTTTATTTTTCATGCATTAACCATGCTGTCATTTTACTCACGTTTGCTGTTTATTTCCATATTAGAAGAATCAAACAAAACTCCTTGACGTGTTGGAAACGTACATTGCAGCCCGTGTACCCATCGATGTTATGTAGGCTACTTAAGTGACAGACACTAACTGCATTGAAAGGTTCTCAATGAAGTTGCAGAGACCGACTTCCCTCCATTATCCTGCTGGGTCCTAGTGCTGCCTCTGACCGGGTTTGATGACAGACTGCCCACCTTAATTACTACTGATGCCACCCATCACAAAAAAACACCGGTTTTACACAAGAAAACAAACTTTTATTGCAATATAAGATGTACATAGTCTGTTGAAACTGACAGATAAGTTAGCAGTAGTGATTAAAAAAGAGAATCAAAAATATGGTTATACTCTAGCTCTCTTCCTTTACTTTGAAATTAATAGAACACTTCATAACAATCTATTGGGCAAACAGGTTGTAAACACTACACACAAAGGCAGAAAACATGATGGTTTCACCTGTTTGTCAGTGAGGTACAAAACTAATGTCAGTATCCCTTGGCATTAAAGACCTCATGGTTACTGTTAGGTCCTAATCAAGGTTACAGTTTGTCACTTGCTTCAATGGTGCGGTAATGTGTATTTCCATCAAACAATACATGAGTGTGAATATGTTATCCCTGTCATTAGCCATACAATCCGTTTACTCCCTCACCATTCATTTGATTACCAAATCAGGTGACGTATTCCGCCCTGGCATGACTTGAAAATATAATAAACCCACTTAAGGTATCACAGCATTTCCTGATCCATCCTAACAGGAGTGATGAAAGTAAACTGCCCTAACCTAAACAACAGATCTCCTTTTTTAAGAGCAAAACATCTGGGAAAAAAAAGAAGAAGAGAAAAACATTGCACCATAATTCTTTCCTACTATGTTTTGTCTTTATCATCTGTATCAAACACAAGCCATATTTATTTCTACCATCACAATATACAATGTATGCATCATCATAATTAGACTAATAATCCTAAAGTCCTCTTGTGAGAAAAGTGTACATTCAGTATTCGTTACCCCTTGGAAATGACCTGAACAAAGTACAGCACTGTAGTGCTCAATTTCATCTGCTAACTTCACAAATAACAGTCAAACTTTGGTATTCATTGTCAAGCAAATCATCGCTTACTTCAGCCCACCTAAGCTTATGTAGTATAATAGTGAAACAAAAGAACTGAAAAATATTATTTTATAACCTTTAAAATTAAATATTACTTAATCATGTACTTAATGGATGATGTCAGACGATTCATCCACTCTCATTATAGTTGTATTAATCATATTTACATTCTGTTCACTCACTTTGCTGGTGCATAAATTAATAGAGAACATAAGGCAAAATTCAAAATCCTTATAATTCCTGATTCCTTATTTTTGTCATTCAGAAACAAAATAAAATGTGTTCAAGAACCACTTTACACTCAAGTAAAAACCAAAATGTTCCCTCCATTCTGTTTATTTCTGTTATTCTTCGTCAGGTATTCTAGCCTGTCTGATCATTTATATGCCTCTGTCACAAAGGACAGTTGCACAATTTGTAGGTACAGTCCAGGCATGACTATATGTCTGAGACACAGGATGTGTTTGTTTAGTTAGACTGGAACAGGTATTCAGGTCTCTCTGTGTGTGGGACAGGAACGCTAGAACAGCCGGGCTTGTTTCTTCATCTCATTCCTCTTCCACAGTGCCAGACGGTCAAACTCTACCATCGTCATCCCAAATACCTGATAAAACTCCTCAGGGGAAAGATGCCGCTAAAATGAAAAGGAAACTCATCACTCAGTATATCCACATAGTTGTTCATGTATTCAATTTTTATAAGCATTCATTAAATACTGTTAAACTATCACACAGACATACACACACAATCATATGTCTAATCTAATCTAATATGGTGCATTTTCCGCATTGTGGAAACCATAATACATTTTTTTCAGGATTCTTTGATGAATAGAAAGTAAAAAAAAGAGCATTTATTTGAAATAGAAATCTTAAAAATGCATTTACTGTCACTTTTGATCAATTTAATGTGTCCTTAATTTCTTACTGACTCCAAACGTTTGAACGATAGTGTATTTATAAAATATGTACATAGTTTATAATTTAATATTAATATACCCTAATTATTATATATTGTTATTACAAATAACATGTTTCAGTTTACCTCCAATCTGGCTCGGTCTACATCCTTCGGCAACCTGTTCCGCCCCCTAGTGGTCACAATAAGTGCTTCATATGGGTAGATCTGTAATGAAAGTTAGCAATGGATTTTATTATAAACTTTAAAATACATTAGCATAAACATTTAAACTCATATTTATTTATATACAAATAATCGTCATGACTTTCTATGATAATGGTAATGGAAAGCTAAGCATTGTTCTCAGAGCAGACTGCATTGGTGGACCTCCTTTTCCTCTTACTTACAGCAGTGAAAGGAAATCACAGAGCCTCTGGCACAGTAGCTGTAACCGAGACAGGAAGCGGCACCAAGCAGAACAATATAGTTCCTGACCAACCAAGAGCAAAGGGGTCAGAAAAACCCCTGCCCTCTCCATGGCCCCTGCAGTCTCCAAGTCACTAAGAGCCAGCTGGGGAATTACACAGTGGCCTTATGACCTGGAAGCCCTAATTTCTCCATCCTCTAGTTTCCACACGCTTTGACCAGCAGGACGTTGCTTTGACCCATCAGGGTTCATTAGACCGACTTTCCTCTGGAGTCGACAGTGGGCTAATGTTTCAGAGGTGCCTCTGTATCAGGATGTTTAGTGTCTCTCTAAGACTCTTTAATCATCTGGTAATGTTAAACCATCTTTCTTACCTTGTACTCTGCTGGAAAAGAAAGAAAGAAAAAAATAAGTCAATGTACAAACAATTTTACTCTCAAATATGTCAGCAAAAATGTGTCATTTAAAAATAAAAACCTCCTTTACTTGCCTCTGATTCCCCAGTTGACTTCACTGCCACTGTCATACTGATAGTAGTCTGCGCTTTGTGGCTAGAAAACAAACAAACAGGCAAACAAATGGTGGCTAAGGGTTTAATTGACATCTCCAGCCGAACTGCTTTTGCTGCTCTGTCCATCCAGTTACTGAACATTAATACAAATGTAATGTTATAAAACAAACAAGCAATGAACAAAAAAATTAAGTAAAGGCATTTGTTATACAGCAGTTAAAATGTTGTTGTAAAATGTAGTTAAAAACTTACCCTGTGCAATCCATTCCTGCCATATCCTGGCAAAGAGGCTGACTTGGCAATGTAGTCTTCAAAAAAAAATAAATAAATAAATAAATAAATTAAGACAACAATAAACATGAATGTGTAAAACAACCTCAGCTGTTAAATTTTGACAGTCTTGTCCATTAGTGCACAGTAGAGGGCGCTAATAACCAGGCTAGAATCTGTGTTGCCTACATTGCAAATATTTATTGGTTAATTTATGCAGACACTTTTGTCCAAAGCAAACTACCTACAGAGACAGTCCCCGTTGCCAAAAAAATTATGAGAATTATATATTGCCAATTTGATATGAGCACCCAGCATTTTGACTCTAGTACCTTTAGGTTTGTGTATATAATAATAAAACTTAATACTTCAACAAGTTTTAATTTCCTCCCCCAATGCTAATACCTGACTTTGTGAAATCCAAAAGTAGGTCATGTTATTATTTTAATACAAAAACCTTTATATCATATTTTTTTTTGTATAGTGAACACTGAAAGACCTCAAAAGTTACTCACCATTCTCCGCTGCAAAGTTTGTCCGAGGAGCTGAAGGATAGAGAAAGAAACAATCTCTTTATTATTTTGATAATCAGCTCTCTGTTAATATTAAGTGCAAATCACTAATTTGGGTCAAATAAAGCAATACAATACAATAGCAGTACACTGTGAGAGACATTTCCCCTTTAAACTGTCACGCACGTTATATTGTGGAATGAGCTAAATATGCAATTATTGGTATATACTGTATTGAGTTTAGACTGGAATTGAGCTCCTTATGTCTGCCATCAGGTCAGACTTCAGTCTCTGAGTCCCTTGAGATTTGGGAACCACTGGAAAAGTCTCAAAACTGTCAACAAATAGAGCGGAGAGCAGACTGCTCACCAGCCACACAGAAACACGGCACATCAAAGTGCTCAATGAGCCTGAAGAATGTTGATGAACGGAAAAAAGCCATGGCAGTGAAAATAAAAGGAAAAAACAGAGAAAAGGAGAAAGCAAGGGAAACAAGAGGAAAGTTATGGACAAAAAGGGAGTATCTTCTCTCGCTAAGAAACCGGACATGAAAAAAAGTAAAAAGAAAAAGCAAGAGGCTGAAATATATGTACAGCAACTCAAGGAAACATACAATGTGTTCAAATTACAGATGAAGGTAAACAGGGATTATGAGTATGTACAGTACCAAAGTTTGGGGTCGGTAAGCTTTTTTGATGTTTTTGAAAGAAATAACTTATTTACACTTAAGCATTTGATAGATGCTTTTATCCAGAGCGTCTTACATCGCATTAGAGCTATACATTTTATCAGTTCATTGACCTTGACCTTGACATTGCTAGCGTCATGCCCTAATGCTTGAGCTATACTGTTTGCACACCAATGCTGCATTTATTTGATCAGTAAAAATAGCAACATTCTGAAATATTATTACAATTTAAAATAACTGTATAAATGTAATTTTTTAATATATTGTAAAATGTAATTTATTCCTGTAATGGCAAAGCTGAATTACTCCAGTCTTCAGTGTCACACTCTAAGAAAAGTCTGTAAAAATACAGTCAAATGTACTGTGTTAAAGGGTTAGTTCACCCAAAAATGAAATTTCTGTCATTAAGTACTCACACTCATGTCGTTTCAAACCTGCAAGACCTTCGTTCATCTTCTGAACACAAATTAAGATATTTTTGATGAAATCCGAGAGGTTTTTTTTATCTCCCATAGAAAGCAACGAAATTACCACATTCAAGGTCCAGAGAAATAGTAAAGACATCGTTAAAATAGTCAATGTGACTACAGTGCTTTAACCTTAATGTTATGAAGCGATGAGAATACTTTTTGTGCACAAAAACAAAACAAAAATAACGACTTTATTCAACAGTTTTTCCTCTTCCCAGTCAGTGTTTCATCATCAGCAGCATTAGGTGTGTATTTCCTGTTTGTCTTAACCTTCAATGACGTCACTGCTGTATCATCTCAGATGTATAAATTGGATCTACAATGTCACTCCCAAACTTCACCTTGATCTATTTCATGTTCTGTACAGTAAATGCCACCCATTTCTATTCATGAATCAAAGACACGGGACACCAGCACGGACTGCACCAGGCATTGTGAAGAGTAGCGATGGATATGGGGGAGGGCAAAGCAGGAATAGCACAGCCAGATCCATGTAGGGAAAGAGGAGGAAAACAGGGAACTAAAGAGAGGGAGGGGATGAAGGGAAAATTCCAGATGCTTTGTGCACTTCCCCATGAGATACACAGAAATAGGAGAGCTGCCTGCTCACATGCACATCAGGAGGGATGGAGAAAGAGGAATAGGAAAGATAGAAAAGAGCAGGAGTGAAAGGTTGGTTGTAACGCAAAGAAAAATATTAAGTGGGGATGGATACAGTTACCAACCCAATTTATCAAATAAACATGGAGAATATTTCACTATGATGCAATGAAAATGTATATATTATTTACTTATATACAAGTAAATATTGTGTAAAATTATGTTTATAAATAATGTTAATTTAATTTTAGCTCGGGATGCACTGACATTAATATTCTGACCAATACACATAAGCCGATAATTATTTTATTGTTACAGCCAATAACTGATAAACAACAGACAATGAAATTCTATAATATTTTGTCTACATAAATTCACAATAAAATGCTAAAAATTTTAATAGTTTTGAATGCCAGCCACAAGTGAATTTAGGAAATTAATTTAAAAATTAATATTCATTTTGAGATTTTTAACGGATTACATTTAACAATGTTATTAAATTATAAGTGTTCATAAAGATTCTCTTTAAGCAGTATTCGATAATGGCAAAGGTAATCTAAATGTAAAAATAAGGAAAATGAGAATGTGCAAATAAATATCTAATATCTGCTGATTTAAATTCAATATTCACTATTACCAACGAATTTAAAAAAATCTCTAATATTGGCCGATAACCAATGACAACGATATATTGTGCATCCCTAATTTCAGCAATTTTGTGTATATCTCATTTGCAATGACTAAATTTATACAGTCAAACCAAAATTTATTCAGACACCTTGAACATTTTATTCATTAATAGTTTATTCACTATAGTTTAGAAAAATGGTAATAAAATATGACAAGATCTCAGAGTTAAACTGTCAGAAAAAATTAATCTTAATTATGTCAGATAACACTTAAGCAAAACATGGTCAGGTCAAAGTGTCTGAATAATTTTTGGTTCCAAATTTTTATCAATTTTACTGGTAGTCCACTGTATGAAGAATTTTTGGGTATGTCACAGTTTACTTTATTTTGCTATCCTTACTTACATAAATGAACTATAGTGTCCTGTACCCACTAGTAAAAATATATCAAAAATATCAAAAATGTCTGAATAATTTTTGGTTTGACTGTATATAGAATCACGATTTTTTTTCTTTCAAATAGAGATCTTGATTCTCCCTATGATTCTCTCTCTATGATTCAGAACAAACAACTAAACAAAATAACGTAGTTTACTAGAGGTTCTGGCAAACTGTTAATTGCTGCAGTCTATATAAAATAAAATGTTTAATTATTCTCAATGAATTATTAAAAAAAAAAAAAAAAAAAAAAAAATAAATCCTTCAAACCAATGATTCAATGACTCACATGCTTCACTTGTTTCATTACTGGATGAATCAGTGTTTTTTAACAAATCTCTAGAATGAATTATTCAATGACAAATACATTTTTTTAACAGTCACTTGTCACCACCTACTGCTATAATGATGCAATTGATACAATCATTATCTGAAGCGCCAAGTTACTTTCAAAAATTAACTATAAGTAAATAAGTAATTTGCTCTATTTTGATCGCTCACATAGACATTGTTTATATCCACACTATAAACTTGGTAAAACTTTACAATAAGGTTCATTAGTTAACATTAGTTAACATGAATTAATAACGAACTGTACTTTTACAGCATTTATTAATCTTAGTTAAAGGCACAATATGTAGTTTTTCGCCGCTAGAGGTCGCCTATTCAAAACAAAGGCGTAGCTTAATGACGCCGAGATTGAGCGCGGAATCATGGGAGATGTCGTAACAAATGTATTGCTCACGGTTAGTTCATGTTAGTTAATACATAATATTTATATAATATTTGTAACAGAAATAATGACACTGTGTGGTTGAAAAGACTGTTAGTGAAGCTGTTTCATACCTATACCTATTTGCCAACGCAGATTTGAATGTTCAGGTGTGATTGTCAAAGTTTTAATAGAAACAGAATCTTTGTCAAGTGGGAATGAGATCGCATTGGTATTTGAATCGAGATCACAATCTCATAACAGTATATTATATATATATATATATATATATATATGAATGAATGACACCCTAATAACTATGTTTTACCAATTCTACCAGGTATAGGAAGGTCACACTGAGTGTGTATATAAAGAGAGAAGTGTGTGTGTATGTGAAAAAGAACAAGAGACTAAGAACAAGAACAGGTGCATGGCACTGCATCGGCTGTAGTTATAATAGTGTTTTTTTTTTTTTTTTTTTGCTGTGTCTGCACTATTCGCGAAAACCCTTAGAATTCCCCCTCCCAGCATCACAGTCCTGTATCAGCATATGCTGGCTGTCACTGTTGACTCAAACCTGCCTTCACTATAAAGTGTTCCAGAGCTCCACTGCCTTAATTAGATGGCTCAGTGCCACGACTTCAGTGACCAAACCAGACTTTGCTGAATAATGACAGCCATACTGAAGGCAAGCAAAGCAACACCCATACTGCATACAGTCCACCTGCACCTGTTGCTGTCATGCATTTCCCCCAGAGCAGACTGTGGGAAGGGAAAAGGTGGTCTTAAACACAAACGGTAGGTCATACAGTGACCAATATGATATGCCACACTCAAGCCACGCTCTGTTTCTGATTACACTGCTGCAACCCCCTCCGAACAAACATCTCTATAATCTGTGGTTTGTACAGCAGCTCTAGTGGAGCACTTACAGCCGTTAACTGTGTTGTTGTGGCCCATGCTGTGCAACATCTCCCTGCTCCCACTGCGGGAGTTTCGTGCGCTGCCCCAGGGGTCGTTGTCATAGGAACCGGAGCGGGCTTTCATCTCCTCCTTCAGGATCATCCTACCGATACCACCCTGAATCTGAGACACAGAGAGAGTGAGAAAGAGGAAGACAGAAACAAAAGAAATAATGAGTGAGCATCCTGTGATAGTAAGAGATCAGATGTTTATTGGCTGAATTTCAAAAAATGGTTAAAGGTGCAGTAAGTGATTTCTGAGAAACACTGTTGATATTTGAAATCGACACCCAAACAAACAAACCCCTACCTTCATTGCTCCGCCCCCAAAATAACAAACACGCTATGCAACACAGGCAACAGCTGGCGCATCAGACAACTTGTGCGAGTATGGGTGAATCAGCTGTGATTTAAACAACAACAAGAGCATACTTTGGTTCTGTGAAAAAAACGTTACATATCGAGCAGAAATAAAGCAACCTTGGTGTCTGTTTTCAGGCCTTCCCACTCTCCAACTCTGCAGTGTTGGAAAGCTTTTCCAAAAGTAATGCGGATCCTAGTTCTTGCCTGATTGTATCCCTTCTTCTTCCAATTATATTCCTCTGACCTTTTCCTCTTTGGTCATTTCTCTCAGCCACCTCTGTTTCTACAGTCTTTCTACAGATGTCCAGTTTGCTCACTCTCTCTCCTCTCCTATCATGAGTAGGGATGCACCGATAGCAGTATCAGTATCAGCCCAATACTGCGCTTGTGTACTCGTACTCATTAAAATGCTCCGATACCAACAACCAATACCACGCAGCGTGTACTGTACAGTGCTTGTGACAAAGAAACACCTATAACAGAGCAAACAGAGAGCAGAATGGATATATCAGAGAAGGATGTCTATGAAGTAAATGAATCGAATTAATAGAATGTTAAACAAATGAAATATTCACGCCTATATAACTGGTGTGCGCGAGCTGATAAGCGAAACGTGAAGTGGATTGAGTGCACTGCGCAAGCTTGTCGAACGCACATCCCTTTTTCACAGACATCGCTGCAAAGTTTGTAGTTCAGTCGGATATGTCAATAGCAAATAATGTAAAACAAGGCACATACTGACAGTAAAGATCATATATGTAAGTAAAAACTTGAACTGTTACGTGATTTATGTATAACAAGTGGTTCCCTACATTAATTCATGGATATTGAATACTGCATTGAATTCTCTTTCACGTCTTCTTGTGCTAGAACTGACATATTTCACACAAAATAACACGTCTTTGCGAGTATCGTAGTGAACATAGTCAATTATGTCTTAAGTGAATGTAAAAAGTTGAGAAATAAAACGCATGTGTAACAGTATATTTGATCCGTGCATTCTGTCTTAAAGAGACAGCAGTACAAATAAATAAATAAATAAACATAAAGCATAAATAAATAAACCTGCTGCTGTTTTTAATGTTAATCAAACAACAAAGGACAAAGAAATCACTCACTGCTCTTGCATAAATGACTTCATTTAATAAAAATTCATCTATATTTAATTTATACATCTCTAATCATGAGCGTAAATGCCCCCTATTGCTGATTGGCTACAAAAGTGTTTTGGTGCTCTGTGGATTGGTCCGATCAACTTAGTTTTTTCTCCTATTTACACAGCCAGGACTATGTACAAACACAATATTTGTTTTTCAGCACACACACAGAACAGACATGTAGCAAATATTCACAAAATTGTTTAAGGTTCTGATTTAAATTTTCAACAGTAATTCTCAGAAATTGCTTACTGCACCTTTAAATGAATCTCTGAGCAGACAGATGGGCTTTAACTTTGGCTGACTGTTGATAATCAAAACTCAAAAAAGGTGTGGTTTGTCTAATTTAAGAATGCAAGCTTTAATTACTGGTTAGAGGGCAGAGAATAATACTGTGAAAATAAAGAGTGCTTCGGTGGCTTACTCTTTGAAGGCCGTGACTCCAGCCATCCTCTTCTCCACCTGATGAGTACCTTCTACGAGGAGCACGTAAAGCTGAGAAGAAATTGAGAAAGCGAGAGTAAGAAAGAGGAAATAACGATGAAGCATAAAACAGAATTGTTTAAGCATCTAAAGGGAGTCACACAGCATATTATTATTGACTGACAGCAAAAATATGCTATAAAATATATATGCAATCATTCATAAAATTTTAACCTTGCATCCTTCTAATCTGCAAATCATTTTTGGCTCAAATTTAGTCTGGGATTCCAACAAAAATTAAGCCACCTTTTGAGCCAGAAACTGCACCCATCTGTGATCCTTTGGTCAAACACATTAAAAATTCATATATTCATGATTGGGATACAACACAGCTAATAATAACACAGCCATTAAGTGTTTTATCTTGTTCCAAAGTGTATTGATAACATAATGTAATTTGTGCAAAAAATAATTGTTAAAGAACTCGCAAAAGACACATCAAAAGCAAAAGGTACGTATTTTCCTGATTAATAATGATGACTTTAAGCATATAATAATATCTCACACATTTCATGTCTGCTTCTGTATTATTTTGTATTTATTAAATGAACAGTATACATTGTAGAGCTACGGATTTACCACAACAGATGTGAGGGTGCTAAATCTTAGAAAATGTAAAATGTAAATTCACACATTTGCAAAAACTATTTAAAGCACAATAAATGGTAACAATAAAAGTTGCTACTTCAAATGTGGTTTATGCATTTTTTATTGCTCTTTGTATAAAACAACTGAAATAAAAAAAATGCTTTTGTTGTGTTTGTTTAGATGTTATTCACAAAGTCTAGTTTCATAAAACGTGCTATTAATAATGCATTTTTCAGTGAAAAGAGGGTGAAAAAACATCCTAAGAAAGGGATTTCAAATGAAAGATAGATCTCACTTTATATTAAGTGTCTTTAACTACTATGTACTAACATTTAAATTAATCATTTGATACAATGCACTTATTGTGTACATAAATGTTTTTACATTGTACTTATATTTTAAAAATACCTGCATGTAATTACAGCTGTAATTAATTTCTGTAATTACATCTATAGTTACACTGTTTAACCTTCCCTTACACATTAACCCACCCTTAAACCCATAAAACTTGCCCTACCTCATTAGCAGCAAAAGTGTTTTGCAATACAACATGAACACAATAAATGCATTGTACTTATTTTTTGATGCAAGTACATAGTAGTTAAGGGCACCTGATATAAAGTGTGACCAAAAGATATTTAGCATTCATTCTTTACAATGTGTTTATGGCTGCTCTAAAGACAAGTCAACTGCTCAGCAATATAATACATTATTATTACAACATACCAAACATATTTTAGTCCAACTGGCTGTTTCCACATTCAGGGACTATAGGATCTTTACTGACATCCCTGTATGTGGAAGCATTTAGCATAACTGTGGCTGCTGAAAGGAAAGCGCTGTGATTTCAGTGAACTGAACGCATAGGACATTATGAATATATTTATCACCTACATTTAGGAGAGCTGGTGTAATGGTAGTAATCAGACTCAGAGTGCTGGTAGTGTTCAGGCGAGTAGGCTGATGGGAACTTGGAGGATTGGAGAATGTCCTCACTGGTCTTGCTCTTAGTTGCTGGATTGCAGTGATTGTCTGTGGGGAGAGTATGTCAGGATCACAACTTTGGAAAAGCCTGTGATATAACAGCACAAAGCAGTACAATCAGGCCCCCTTTACACCTAACATTAGTACGTGCTTTCAGTGATCACACAATCCACATCAAAAACCAGGTGTAAGAGCACCCAAGATGCTCTGTGATCATGAACATGACCTACTTTTGTCAGGTCCTGCAATCTGATCACCTGGTTTAATGACCAATATTCAATGAATTACTTCACCAAACTGCATTTGGAATCTCTTGTTTCCCGAATCAGCATATTTTCATGTGGACAACTGAAATCTTTTTTTCTATTTTCTTCACTTCTAATCCATCCTTTACTAGTGAAATGTTTCTAATAGGCAAACACAGTAGACCAGATACCTTATTTTCCATCATCCAAATATAGCTAAATAAATACTAATATATATATATATATATATATAAAACATGATAATCCTAGGTGTTAGGGGGGCCTCAAAGAAAGAAAGAAAGAAAGAAAGAAAGAAAGAAAGAAAGAAAGAAAGAAAGCTCAAATATACCAGCTCTGAAGGAAACACTATCCACAACACTCAATGTAAAGCATCTGCATTCAGATAAATGAGATGTTGAATAAGCACTCGCACACACACACAAAACACTTTAAAACTAATAATGTGAGAGTCTTGTATTCAGAAACTACACAGATATTGATATATTGCCTTGTACATCTAAAGCAAAACCAGTCAGAAACTGCACTGAACTCCCATCCATATAAAACACATACAAGAAGATTCAACACAAATACAGAAGCACAGGCCTCACACGATATTAACAATCCTGAATGGAAAAGACGGAATGCAAGTGAGGGACTAGAGATCGAACAAACACATAACCATAGACGCAGACAGACAGATGTGCACAGGGAGAGAATACTTACAGAGTGAATGGTGACCGAGGAAAGTAGAGGTGGAGGGAATTGTATTTAAGGTGGTAAGGGGGGAAAAAAAACAGGGAAAAAACAGAATAAGGGAGGACATATTTGCATACCTAAGATTTTTCAGTGAGATTTTACGTTTGGTACCCATATGGAAGAGAAGCAAATTATATGTATGACAACAGTATGTCTCTATTCTGCACAAACACAGGTAGACATCTACAACAAAAAACACATTTCACTTACAGATGCAGATCCACCATATGGATAGCAAATTAGACCTTGTAAAGTGTTCATTACAGGCTTGTGATACAAGAATAAACACAAATACACACTTAACACACAAATGTAAACTGAGCCAACAAGCTATCAGAGATGGTTCTGACCTTTCTTAGAGAAAACATGATGGACTGTGCAAGTATCTGAGCTGGCCAGTAAATAAATCTGAAGTATTAGTGCAGCTCTGTGCAAAACTCTGAAACAAATTAATCTTTCTTATGCACTCTAGATCTCAGTGGTTGTATATTGTCCATGCTAACTGGCAGGCCTACACAGAATCTGTGCCAGAAGCTTTGAAGTACTCGAACGGCATCATTCACAAAGTTCTATACATCCCCTGGCCCTTGTATGTTTGTCTTTTAAACCTTTTAGCTAATTTGACGCTGTCAGCAAAGTCTAGTGCGCTCTGCTCCATTTAACACCATTTATGCTAAAATTTATTCCACAAATTTCACAGATTTTACCCCCCAAAAAGGTCAGAACTGCACAGAAAATGCCTGCAGAATTGGAACAACCATCATTCACACAAATTTGCACATCCATACCACGTTTAAAGCCATTTCACAGTTTCCTCTTAAAATTCTGAATAGAAATTTTTTTAAAAGTCAACAGATTCAATCTGGGCCTGGATATATATTACTCCACTTAATGTAAGATTTTCAAGCTAGCCATGTGGAAGTTTGTCTTTTATATTTGTCTACATAAAACCTGTTTATTATTATTATTATTATTATTATTATCCTTTTTAATTTTTGTTAGTGAAAAAAAAAAATACATTGACTTTGAATATGATCTGAATTTTTGCTTCTTCTTTTTTTTTTTTTAGTGGGGTGAAAACACTGGAATGGAAAAAAATCTGAACTGTTGAGCCCAGATAAAATCCTTAATGTTAATCACTGTATTATCTATGATAATTGGCTTAGGTATAAAATTTGATTTTATAAATAAGATTAATTATAAATAAGAATCATCATTAACACTTTGGGAAATTGCACAAGCCTGTAATGTACATACATACAGAATATACACATACAAATACACACACAGAGACATGCAGATAAGGGAAAGATGTATTATTACTATTGTTTAGTTAAAGGGGTTAGAGTTCATGGCATTTTGAGGAGTTACTAATCAATATACTTAACAAAAAGATGTGAGATTGTAAATTTATGAATAAACAGACAGAGATATGCACACAAACACCCAACTTTTGAAAGGATTTGCCACCAGATGTAGACTGCCTAGTCTCTACAACATTCAATATGCTGTCAACTGTTAGAGAAACAATATGGCTGCCACTTGAACTCTGTGAATTAGCAGAGTAGGTTATGTTTAGATGTTCACACTTGCTCATTTCATGCTTAAACAGGTTTGCTTCCCTAACAGTGGTTTCTTAACAGGGTTGAGCTTAACTTAGCATTCTCTGAAGCTTCTCTGTGGCATCTAATGCGGCCACTTCCCAGCTGATCTAAAGCAGAGGGGGACATGACAAGCTTTAATCATGCCTCAGCAAGCCTTATCCTTTTTCATCACCCTCCTGTGGAAGGAAGGATGCGCTCGTGCCAGTTCTACATTCTTCTGGCATGCAAGGAACGGAAAGTGGGATGCACTCTAACGCTTGAGGAAAGGAGACAACTTCTTATCTCTTTTTACTCTTTACAGCTGCGGGGGGCGGGGGATGGGGACATGTGAATACTTTTGATTTCCATGGATTTCTGTATAAATTGCTCATATAATTTGATCTGATCCACCAATAAGTCACAACAGTAGAGAAACACAGTCTGCTTAAAGGGACAGTTCTGCTGAACACAAAAGAAGATATATTGAAGAATATGGGTAACCAAACAGCTGATGGAAAAAAATACTATGGAAGTCAATGGGGTCCATCAACTGTTTGGTTACAGACATTCTTCAAAATATCTTCTTTTGTGTTCAGGACAAGAAATTCATCCAGGTTTGGAACAACTTGAGGGGTAGTAAATGATGATAGAATTTTTATTTTTGGGTGAACTATCCCTTTAAAGGGGACCTGTTATGCAAAATTCACTTTTGCATGGTGTTTGGACATAAATGTGTGCTGGCAGTGTGTGTACACAACCACTCTATAATGATAAAAATCCAACCACTCCTTTTTTTAATCCCCATAAATCATAAGCAGTGTCTCAGAACAAGCCGTTTGCAGGTTCTTGGCAATGTGACGTCACATTAGCCACAGGCCCCGCCCACGAATGTTGACAGACACTGCCGTTTTAACATAGAACCGCCCTGAGCGAGTTGTCAGTGAGTTTACACAGTCTGCCATTGCTGCACTGACGAGAATGTCTCCCAAGCGTTTTAGGTGTTCTGTAGCTGGATGGATTAATCCACATAGCTCTCTCCATTTACTCCCTAAATCTGAGCTGCTGAAGACGAGGTGGATTAATTTTGTTTTCGAAGAAAATGCTCCCTCAACTCTACCGAAATTCGTTTATGTCTGCGTGAATCATTTCACACCGGACTGCTTTGTGAACGAATGTCAGTACAAAGGGACAATATAAAACAGAGGTTGTGCTAAAAATGTGTTACTCAAGGATAGATCAGTACAAACTGTTCGTGATCCATCTTACAGTCTCCAGAGTGATACTGGATACGGCAGTAATAAAGGTGAGAGCACTTTATTACAGTTCATCGGAGATTTACGGATATAAAGTTTACCAGTTTATTAAGCACCACCCAAAGAGGCGTAAGGTCTTTATATATTTGTTAACTGTTAGTTGTAACGAGTGTTTCTGTGTACTTCGCTGTGTATGTTGATG
This sequence comes from Mylopharyngodon piceus, assembly GCA_039654765.1. Lineage (NCBI taxonomy): Eukaryota > Metazoa > Chordata > Actinopteri > Cypriniformes > Xenocyprididae > Mylopharyngodon > Mylopharyngodon piceus. The sequence goes on from CM077439.1 coordinate 8,573,734, forward strand.
ATAATGCAAGGGAGAGAGAGAGAGAGTTTATGGATAATATTTTAATGCACACTTGCACTGTTTTTTAAGCTCTTACAGTGATTTTCTAGAGTGAAAACAGACGCTTCATATTTTGTGTGAAGTACAATAAACGTTATAAAACTCATCGGTAAACTGGCTTGTACTAATATAGTGGATAAAAACAAGAAGATAATATAAGTTATAACCATAATTAAACTAAACTATACCTGTTATATCTCCATGCAGCATATATTCGCAATTTCTGACATTATAGTGCGTCCTGACTGACTCCTGACACGGGAGAATGAGCTCTTGAAGCTCCGCCCTCTTAGGCCGAGCGCAGCAGCTCATTTGCATTTAAAGGGCACACACTGAAACAGAGACTTATTTTCCATCTTGTAAAAGGGGGCATAATGGGTCCCCTTTAAACAAACAGACATCATTTCTCCTGACCGTTGGGCAGGTCTGATCTGCAATTTTAGAAAACATTTGGTGGATCTTATTGCTGCAGCTTTTTATATATAAGTGCTCATATATTTTTCCATCTTGCTCTGGTTAATGAAGACATTAAGATGAATAATACTTTGTGTATTACTTGTTTAAGCAAACTGTATTCATCTATTGTTATGATTTTGATAAAGATTAGATCAATTTCAATTACCAATTTATTCAGAAATCTAGTTCAATCCAAAATGTTCACATACTTTTTCTTGCAACTGTATTAGGTACAGTAACTTCTAAAACATGTACCATGGTATATACTTAGTTTGTGTCCGCCAAATCCTATAGAAATTAAATGAGTGTTTTTTTTATCCTCTTCTCTTAAAGGCTTTTAGACTAAGGGTCTATGGAGGACACTAACACTAATCAGACACATCTTTCCCATGAGCCCACACTGCCTCAGGACTGAGTGTGAGGGAAAACAGGCCGGGGCAGGCCGAGCACACTATACCATGTCTCTTATAGATGGGAGGCTTCCTGTAGATGTTGGGCTCCCCTGTGGCTGAGAAGAAAGGAAGAGATTAGAAATAAAACGGAGGAGATGTAACTGACAGGCAGAAGAAAGCAAAGTAAACGAGGTTGGAAATGTTTTTTTGTACTTCCTCTTCAGGCTTCCTGGGACCTTTAGGGTAAGGTGAAGGAGAGTGGAATGGTTGAGGGGAACACAAAAAAGGTACCAAAATGGAATAGAGCCATACTATAGATGTATAGTATAGACAGATTCAAACAGTTACAGAGACGTTGATCCATTAATGAGATTTTAATTTATATCCAAATATACTGCTGGATGAATATGAAAGTGATGACAGCAGCCAATGAGGTGAATGTTGAGGCCTGGCCTACCTGGCACATGGAAATGCTTGGGAGCTTGGTTTGTGGTGGGCGTGCTGGACCGGGCATCTAGCTGATTGTAATAGGGTGAACTTCTGCCACTCTCAGTGCCTGCAGCAAGCCCCAAGCCAATGACAGTAACAGAACCAGAGCATGAGTGCACACTTCCTGTGTGCCCTAACCACACACACACACACACACACACACTCAGTCATCACACCAGTGATCATCGATCAATGATCCAAGATTAGCCAGGCAGGGACAGTATGCATTTCAAAACAGAGAAAAAGACATACTGTGCCAGACAGACGGGTGTATAGGATGTAGGTGGAATGGTAGGACACGCCCCCTAATAACAGTCAAAAATATTCCCTGCAAAAAGCCTATAGTGCCTTTTTTTGTTAAAGTCAACATGAAATAAAAAATCTCTTATTGTGGTCTTACTGTATGTGATTCATTATGTATTCTAGAGCTGTCAAAATTATCGACTTCGGTACAAATCGATATTGAAATTTTAAAAATGTGACGCTTTGAGCTCTGTTGAGCGGATTCGTAAACACCTCTGATTGGCCATTTTGTTCACGCACTCATCGGATATTGTTCCCTTGGAATTATAAGGTTCTATCTGACATTTTTGTCAAAATTGAGTTATTCACATATTCATATTCTGTGACAACTTATTTACATTATGTGATGTTTCTTTTTTTAAGTTGTGTACATTTTGGTACTTTTTTTTTTTTTTAGAAAACAAAAAGGTTCTATCTACAAAGTCGCACTCTAACTTGGTTTTATAAGGTTCTATCTGCGTGAGCCAATCAGAACTTCCAATGCACACACGAGGACCAATCAGGATCAGCGTTCTTTGTTATGTTGCCGCGATAGCGGGAGAGAGTTCAGATAAACGCTAAATCGGTGAAGAGAAGACTAAATAATTTCACACAATGGGAAGTTTATTAGAAATCTAATGATCGACTATTTTATTTATGATCTTGTCAATGACAGCAGCCCAAATTCCAGGGAATTACAGTCTTTTTGTGTGTTTTGCTGTATCTGATTGATCAGTTAGACACCACGTTAACGTTAGCCAGCAGCGCTATTAAAAGGATAGGTTCGGGTTTTGTAGTCTATTTGCTTATTTCCAGTCACGTCATTCTCATACGAGGGAAAGTTATGTATATATTAGGTTATGTTTTAACCTTGATCCATCCTGTGTACTTGAATTGAGCTGTATAGCTATAAAGCTCTACGCTATGGCACACTGGATTAAAGTGTATACTAGATTAAGTGAGATGAAATGTTAAATTTTACATTGTTGGTAAAAAGTAAAGTAATTTTCTGAAGTAATTCTTAAAATGTCTTAAATTTTACAATATTAAGCCTTAAAGGTCAAATAGTCAATAATTTAATTGATGGGGTCTTAATTACAACAATAAACGTTATCATGTTATTTCAGCCATACTGATGTCTAGAGAGAAAGCCATTTCACCTGCCCCACTTTCTGTGGAATAAAGTCCTGGTCAGATGTATTACAGTAGCTGCTTTCTGTCTAAACAAAAGGAAACTTAAACTTAAATGGTTCCTGCAATAATGTGTTAAATTACCCATCATATTCCTACCTAAATTTAACATCTGCACTGGACAAAAGATTTAGCACTGCCTTTTATGCTTGAACAAGGAAAAAAAATATTCATTTAAAATATGAAATAAATGTCATAAAAACCATTAAATTTAACTTTCTCATGCATGTCAACACATTGTTACAACACTAATTGTATGTTTTAAAACAAATAAGCAAACTGTTTGTGTTTCTTGAAAATTATTGATTCAATTAATTTTTTGCCAGATAGAACCTTATAATTCCAAGCGAAAAGTGATTTTTTAGAATTAGAAGGTTCTATCTGCATTTGACCCGTTCCAAAAATTCCCATTTACATATTTGAGAGGATTTTGATATTGTATACATTTAGGGTCCCTGTCATTTTCATGTTTGAAAGAAACTTGTTCCCCATATAGTTTTTGCTATATGGAATGCAAAAACTTTGAAGCTCAATATCTCAAAACTGCTCAGAACGCAGATAGAACCTTATAATTCCAAGGGGACGATATGTCTGTGATTGGCTTCAATGATCAACGCATGGGAGCGTTTGAAAGCACATGGAAGTGTTTCAATTTGAAAGCGTTTTGAAAGTGGGAGCGGGAACGTTTGAAAGCAGGCATCTATCAGCGGACTGGTCCGCGATAGATGCCTGCTTTCAAACACTCCCGTGTGTATCTGTGTAAGCGCTCGGTGAAGAGCGTCATTGATGACTATTTACGTTTTTGAAGTGTTGATCATTGAAGCCAATCACAGACATATCCGATGAGCGCATCAACACAATGGCTAATCAGAGGTGTTTTCAAATCCACTCAACAGCGCTCAAAGCGTCACATTTTTAAAATTGAAGTCTGTACTTTTGACAACTCTAATGTATTCATCATTTTTTTAATGATGAAATAACTTTTCATCATTAAAATAAATTAAATAACTTTTTGGGTGACATCACCAAGCTTTCTTGTTGCCCCCCTCCAACAACTTGAAGATTCAATCATTTTCAGTCCGATAAAATCCTGTCTTTCCCACATTCCCAATGTTATAAGTATTAACTAAAAATCAGAAATGTTGCCTTGGCAACTAACGGAAATAAAAAAAAGTTTCGGTTGAAGTACATTAAAATTACTAAAACTGAAATAAAAATAAATTAAAACAAATTAGAAATAAAAAATTAAAAAAAAAAAAACTGAAAAAACATTTCAAAACATTAATAAATACTATAACAGTATATAAATAATACTAAAATAGCACTGGTCCTTCCTCTTTTTGTCACTAAATGTCCCATTTGACTTGCAAATATGTCACATTACAGAAGTAAAATTGGTTGTGAATATTATTTCATGTTGACTTTAAATCAGTCCTCACTAATATCAGTCACTCAGCTATGTCCTGTAGCTGCAAACCACACTTAAGTATATAGAGGCAAAGCAAGATATATACAGTATATTTCCCAATATACTGCATATTTAGTGTAGTTCTCATGCCATTCCTGCTGAAAACACCAGCTTAGACCAGTATGCTGGTTCAAGCTGGTTAGTGCTGGTCCACTATACATGTTGTTTACCAGCAAGAAATGCTGATCAACTTGCATAGTCTTTCTGATGAAGCTGGAATCTGGTTGACATCAGAATCCCATGAATCAGGAATGAGAGTGTATTATCTGTACTGCTGTGAGCTTGGCAGAAGGAACTCACCGTATCTGTAGTAGTGCTGTGGAGAGCGAGGCATGATGGGAGACATGCCCTGCCTGCTGTAAGTGGGGGAGTCTATGTACCCTGGACTGGAGGATCTTCTCAGCCTCATGTCCATACCGTCATACATGTCCTATTCACATAAAATGTCATTATTCATAACTCTGATTGTGAGAACCACTCATTTTTATTTTCTCAGTGACCAATATATATATATATATATATATATAATTTTTTTTTTAACAAAAAAATACAGTAAAAAACTTCTACCTGAGAATAAGGGGAGAGTGTGCCCAAAGACTGTGAAGACAAAAAAGAAGGGGGAGAGTCAGAATAACAGTAAATGTGAGATAAACCTTCGGTCTCTTCCTCCATGACATCTGATGTGTGAGGGAAGTGAGAAGAACAAGAGGACGGAGGTGAAGGAGCACTGTGGTCCGAACAACCTACTTTATATTTCCTGTAGAACTGTAGAACTCAACATTTTCTACTTGGCAAGCAAGAATTTAATGGATAGTTCACCCAGAAATGAAGATCCTGTCATCATTTACTCATTCCAAACTTTCTATTGACTACAAACACATTTATTAAGTAGCCTGTGTCACCATCCACTTCAATGTAAAGAAAATAACAGCATCGACATTCTGTTAAACATTTCCTTTTGTGTCCCCTAAACATCATACAGGTTTGGAACAACATGAGGGTTAGTAAATGATAGAACTGTCATTTTTGGGTGAACTATCCCTTTAAGCAACATCACATAAATTTGCTTTCCAAAAAGCAAACTAAAGCGAGAAGGCTCAACCAAAAGCACTCATATTCACTATTAATAGTGAGAATACACAAACAGGTTTTAGCAAACAAAAGCATACAGCCAGCCAACAATGCGACATAGATGAGAAACTCAAAGCAAAGCTATGCTAAACTCAACTAGGACCAGGCCAGTAGATCCGGCGACAGGGGGAGACATGCTAAAAGTAGACCCAGAGTGGCTCTAGTGGCCCTGTAGGGCAGTACCTCCCCATAGCTGAGACGCTCTAGCCTGTCATCGGAGCAGTATCTGTGACTGGGCTCATAGGACCAGAAGTCTGGCCTCTGCACTTCATAAATGGCTTTAACCTTAGGCAGCGCTGCCAAGTCTTTGTAATCAAGGATCTCGTTCTCCATTTTTGCCTGAGGAGAGGGACACAGGACAGATACACACACTCACACGTCAAACGCAATGAGCAGGCCTGCAAAAAACAGCAATCATGACAGGCGACAACAGCATCAACAACACAATTAAGTGTGGGAATGAGCCTGCGGCACAGTTTGCACAAATACAAAACCACTTTAAAGCATGTGCTGTTAGAATACAATTGAGCTCATGACTGAAACTGTAATATAGCACATAAATGCTACAAAAATGTCATGATGCTAAGGTGTTTTTTTGGAGCAAGTAGAAATTTCTTTGTTAAAGTCGACATGAAAATTCCCCCTATCTATTGTCTAAATGCATTTTATGGACGTTACAGTAAACAATTCATCCATGTATAGATTATTTTTTGAAAATGACATACAGTACTATACTTATTTACCCTCATGTCATTTCAAACCTATATGACTTCCTTTCTTCTTTGAAACAAAAGATATTTTGAAAAAATGTCTCCATGTTTTTCTTCTACATATAATGATAGTCAATGGGGTCCAAAGTTGTTTGGGACCCCATTGACTTCCATTGTACGGACAAAAGCAGGTGAAAACATTTTATTTTGTATTCAGTAGACATGTGCCTATATTCGGTAATACGATATATCACGATAATGAATATGCACGATATATTGTTATCGTGGGCACTTCAAAATACCATGAATAATTATTTTTTATGAATTATTCAAATTTTTATAATACATTTTAAGAATATTTTCCCCATCAACCGTATAAAATGCACGACACCGCTGTATGCTGCGTCAAAAGGACACACGCACTCAGATATAAACAACGCGCATGAGAAGCACATGGCGGAACAAGTGAAGGAGACGCACTGAATGAAAGTGCACGTTAACTTTCTGAAAGCAGAGGGCGCTGATGGAACAGCAGAAATGCAGCGGTTACACCGGAAACCCCATAAACAAAGCAGCTGTGCTACTGAACAGTTTTTAAAATAATTCAAATAGCCATTCATTTTTTTGTATTCGCAATGTTGTTCATCACAGCACCAAATACTTAATACTTAAATACTTAATAGGCTAATTATTTTCAAATTTAAATTTTTTTATATTTTAATGTGGACTACAACCTGCCCTATAATGATTGAAAATGTTCTGATTAGGCTATTTGTTATTGTTCAGTAAAACTTTGTGACATAAGGATTCATTAGTTAACATGTTAATTCATTATTACCAAACTGACAATGAAAAATACATATAAAGCATTTATTAATCTTAGTTAATGTTTAATAACATTACTAAAATCAAAAGTTGTAACTATTACCTGAGCTAACCTGAGCTAAAACTAACAATGATCAGTTGTATTTTTTAACTAACATTAACAAAAAATAATACCTTCTGTATCAAATGTAGCTATTGCTCATTCTTAATCTTAGTTAATGCATTAACTAATGTCAATTAAATAATAAATGTTTTTATAATTCTTTTGCAGCTTAATCTGTTTGAAAAATTTTACTTTATATTTTTTTTGTGTATTGCGTTATTGTATTTAAACATTCAGTTATTTTTGTTATAAGAGAAAGAGTTCTTAAACCTGTTATACTATGACAACACTTTTTTTCAACTTACTTCAATATTGTGATAATACATTATACCATGATAAAAGCTTCAGCAATTACCACAACATGAAAATTTGATACCGTCACATGCCTAGTATTCAGTAGAATAAAAAAAGTCATAAAGGTTTAGAACGACATGAGGTTGAGTAAATTCAATTAAGTAAATGATGACACATTTTTATATTTGGGTGAACCATCAATTTGGTATGAAGTTGTGGTGACTTATTTTACCTTTATTCCTAGATAGTGTTTTAAGGTTTTCATTTCTAATTTAATTTCTATCTCATACATGTACAGCCTCACGCTTGACCTTAAGCAGAGTATGGACCTGCAGGGCTTGACAGCACATATGCTTACACTGCATTATGCATACATCAATCACACACAGCACAAAGGTTACACACTCGGGCCAGCCTTCACATCCACATGTGATGTTAATGACCGCACCACTGCAGAATGCAGAACACATTATGAACAAGCCAACAAACACACGCACAAGAGTCATCCATCTTGGGATGGCCAATGATACTTACATTTATGCATTTGACAGATGCTTTTATCCAAAGCAACCTTCTGTGCATTCAAGCTATACATTTTATAAGTACATGCATTCTCTGGAAATTAAACCTGTAACTTTTGCGTTCCAAGTGCCATGATCTACTGGTTGAGCAACCACAGGAATCTTCATAGCACTACACTACCGTTCAAACATTTGGGTTTGGTAAGATCAAATTGTTTTTTTTTTTTTTTAAGTCTCTTATGCTCCTTAAGGCTGCATTTACTTGATCAAAATTACAGTAAAAATAGTAATATTGTGAAATATTATTTACAATTTAAAATAAATGTTTTCTATGGGAATATATTTTAAAATGTAATTTATTCCTGTGATGGCAAAGCTGAATTTTCATCATCATTACTCCAGTCTTCAGTGTCACATGATCCTTCAAAAATCATTCTAATATGCTGATTTGCTGCTCAAGAAACATTTCTTATTATTAAAAAAACAGATGTGCTGCCTCATATTTTTGTGGAAACCATGATACATTTTTTTCCAAGATTGAATAGAAAGGAAATAAAAAATAGAAATAGAATTGAAATAGAAATCATTTGTAACATTACAAATGTCTTTACTGTCACTTTTGATTAATGTAATGTTTGCTAAATAAAAGTATTAATTTCTTTCAAAAAACAAAACAAAACAAAAAATCAATAAAAATATAATAGTAATAATAAAAAAATCTTACTGACCCCAAACTTTTGAATGGTAGTGTATGTCAAACATCAGTGTAACTTTAAAAGAATAGTTCACTCAAAAATAGATGTTCTGTCATAGTTTATATAATCAATTTGAGTCTGTTTCTCATACAAAGCTATTGTACGGCTTCAGAAGATTTGGAATATAGGTCGCGGTTTTAATGACTGTATAACGTTGATGATCATTTTTACGGTGTTTTTGCATTTTATTTGAAGCTTGAAAGAAACCCCATTAAATGACCAACTACATTTTGCAAAACGTTGTGTTCCACAAAAGAAAATACAGTCATACGGATTTGGATAGACATGAGGGTGAGTAAATGATGACAGAATTACATTTGTGGGTGAACTGTCCCTTTAACTTGTACATTAACATGTATACATCATGTCAAAATAATCACTAATTTAAATTATCACAATTTTAAAACCAAATATTCTGATTTTGTATCATTTACAGTTCTATCACCTTCATTTAGCTGACATGTGAGCTGGACAGTGATTGACTACTTACACAAATGACTCTGCTAGGTGAACTAATGCTGGAGCCTGGAGGAGAGATAGAGGTTTCTGATGTGCGCCTGAGCTGTAAAATAAAATAAGGAGGAAATCAGCAGAGCTTCAGAGTGAGATCTGATAGCATTTTGAAATTCAGTCTGTATTTGTTAAAAAGAAGAAGAAAAAAAAAACTCACTCTCAGTTTCCTCTCTGCTCGAGATGCCTGTTTACACACAGGATGCCACACTTCTGAACCTGAGACACAGAGCCAAACAAATAAGAGGGGAACATTAGCTAGAGTGCACAAAACTTCTAATCCAGCCATATGCTCATTCAAGACACCTTAAGATGACTTTATTTAAGAAATGAAAAGAAGGTGTTAGAAGATTTAACCATGTGGATTTCAGTTGCTTGTACAATACCGTTCAAAAGTTTGGGTTCGGTACGATTTTTTAAAAATAAATTAAGACAATTATTCAGGAAGGATGCAATAAATTGATCAAAAGTGACAGTAAAGGCTTTACATTGTAGCAAAAGAATTCTACTTCTACTTTTTATTAATCAAAGACACCTGAAAAAAACTGTTTTCATCACTGATAATAATAAAATTATGAAATTCAGTTCATAGGAATACATTAAATTTTAAAATATATTAAAATAGAAAGCAGTTATTTTAAATTGTAATATTTCACAATATTCCTGTTTTTACTGTATTTTTGATCAAATAAATGTAAATAGTAAGAATAAGACTTATTTCAAAAGCAAAAACACCAAACCTAAACTTTTGAATAGTAGTGTACAATAATGGTATTACATTTAAATCATATTTACGAACTGAATTATATGGCACTGACGCCATGTCCTTACTTGAAGAAAATGTCTTTGATGGATTTGCACTATGAGTTTTCTTCAGTTTGGCATCTAAGGCCTGCCTGCCAATCACATCACTCCTGACCTCACAGGTGAGTTTGAGATTTGGAAGCAAATGGATAACTCAAGCTAGAGCAAAAACATTTAATGTAATCACTCTACGAGAATAAAGGCCAGAGTGCATTCATTCAACTGTGGTATTTCAATTTCAGATTGATGGTTTTTTTTAATCCGATGCTCTGTCTCTGTCTAGCTCATTCTCTCCGGTTTTCGTTCCCTATACGTATCCTTCTCTTTCTGCATGATAGTAATGTGCTGATGCGATGCCTGGCTCTGCTGACTTTTAAATGCATTTACCTCGAGGCGTGTTCGCTAGCCTGTAACACACTTACACATCTCAGCGCTGAATGTGAAACAGAACAGACAAACACAAAGACTTGCGGCGCATTCTAATGTCCACCAGCCACTGGCAATGGAAGTCATATGAGAGATCACACAGGGAAATCTACTGAATGGGGAATTAAGATGGATCAAGATGAGCCTCTGTGATTCTTTGAGGAATAACATTAGTTTCTTCATTAAAGTCTTCCCAATACAGCCTTTATCTCCCACATGAATCCTGCATACTGTTCATGATGTTCTGGAAATGGAGCTAAATATGAAAGGTTGTCTTGGAATATTCTAAAAGAGCTCTTTTATTAGCAAAGTCCTCATCTGCTCTGTCACAAGAAAGAACTAGGCCTAACTAGGCCCACAGAAAGACAGATCCTAAACAAAAACACAATTAAATGAAGAACAATTTGAGAATTTTGTTTAACCCTTGTGCATCAATTAAAAAAAGTTACACATAGGTCCATAGTTGACAAAAATGTCTGTCATAAAAATTTGAAGCTTGGGAGCACAGACTTAAGTTTGGTCTCATTTTAAAGAAGACCCTTGGCAGATTATTGTTCAAGTAAAAAAAAAAGTTGAAAGTGAAAGTGAAGTTGAAAGTGAAACCAAAAAAAGTTATAGAGGTTTAAGTTTATGAAAATGATTTGTGAACATAATTTTTATATAAAATATATATTTTATGAAACATGTTGAACTCTAAAACTGCTAGAAAATCAAAGCCATAAATCTAAACAAGTTGTGTTCCAAATTTGAGGTTGATATCTCAAAAAATGAGCATTCAGTAAGAATTTATTTGGGCACAGTACCAAATTTTCCCCATTAGATTGCAGCAAAGCTCCACTGGTACACACAGTGGTTGGATTTGTGATTGTTTGGCAACTGGCTCTATAATATGCATAAGCAGAAAACAGAAATAGAGCGAGTATTTGCTTTATAGGCCAAACCTGAGAAAATGGCACCATCTGGTTAAAAAGAGTAAAGATTTTAAATTTGAAGCCTTGCCAACAGAATGATAGCCTATTAACAAAGATTGCATCATTTTATAGTTAAATGGCCCTGGGATTACAAAAAAAGGCAGTTTTAATGGGTTTCAATGGGGACATTTTTGTCCTTAAGGTCCTGAGAGGAACTATTTTGTGTACCTAGTGCAAAATAGATTTATTAAAGGAAATAGGGGTGAAATAGTAAAATTCCAATAAAAATACATACCTGTGCCAAAATTTATGTATTTAGCATTAACACAGGCAAAATTATCAAAAAAAAAAAAAAAAAAAAAAAAAAACCTGAACAAGACAAAAATAGCCGTAAGGTTGCACGTTAAGCAATTTTTTTCTCAAAATGATCAATATCATACTGCATCTGAGCATTTTAGTGTTTTATTTTTTTTTTTTATTTATTTATTTATTTTTTTGTCAATTCCATTATTAGGTGATTTGTCATTATTGTAATACAGTACTATTGCAGATGTGCTTAACCCTTGTGCGTCAATTAAAAAAAGTTACGTAAAGACAAAAATGTCCATGTCAAAAAACTGCAATAAAATTTTAAAAGCTTGGGAGCACAGACTCAAGTTTGGTCTCATTTTAAAGAAGACCCTTGGCAGATTATTGTTGAAGATTATTGTTGAAGTGAAAAATGTTCATAAGGTCGCACATGGGTTAAGTATCTTACTTGTCAGACTTTTTTAACCTCCTATGTGTTTCCTCTAGTGTTTCAGATGAAGTCTCCCACAAGGTCTGTCACAACAATTGCCAAGGTCTGCAATAAAAAGTCAAAATAATTCTCCTAAACTCACATTAATGTCATAGCTGTATTCTCTTGCTTTACTGTATGTCAATGAATGCCTGCTTTTCACTTTCTGTGTTCAGTTGTCTGGGATGTAAGATCTTTGCTCGTCAGTTCAAATCCCACAAGCACCTGAGACATCTGAGAGTCCTTATGTCATTGCATACACTTTATGGAAGGATCAGGCCCAATTTCCCCAAAAATGTAGTAATAACTTCAGACAGAGACACCCAAGTACCATTATTTTCTACATTGCAGTAAACCAAGTAAATAATCTCATTCCATGTTGATGTTATCTCATTTCATAAGGTCTATTTTTTTAATTATTGATTATGTGTTGATTTAATATTAAAGATTTTTATTTAAAGAAACAATAAATTTTGCTCCCACATTTGTTCCCACATTGTTCCCAATGCAAATTTCATAGAAAACTATATAATATTTAGTTTGACCACCTGAGGTTGACAATCACCATTTTCTGAAAGTTAAGCAACTTTCACTGACCATTTGTTGAAAAGGAAAAAAATCACTTCCTTATTTGGAAGAGTTAAAGGCCCCATTTTGCACCCTATTCATGGAAAGTGCCGGCTGTTGGCCTCTGTAACCTCTCCTCACCTGTGAGATACATCTCCTCTCCTTCTGTAAACATCATTTGACACCGGGCACAGCGAGCACAAGTGGGGTGATAGTGCTTCCCACCAGCCTGGACAGAGAAATAGAGGGAGACAAACAAAACATAAGAAAATGTTGGAGGACACTCTAGAGGATTTTAAAACAACACGTACAAGCACATAAATGCTCCAACTGTTGAACCTATTATCATGAGCGCAATAAACACAGTAAAAACATGCTTGTCTCAACAATGTCCTCCATATTAAGCAACAGAGCACTCCTCCTTTATTGCTGTTTTAATACTGCTTAAGACTTATTTGAGCTCTACAGACGTTTAATGACTCTCTTGCACATCATACACACATTTAAAGCTTACAGAGATCCTTCAGTGCCAAGAATCAGTAATTGAGAGAACTGTTCCTCTGGGACATTTAAAACAAGGACAGTTTGTCGATGGAACTGCAGAGAACAAACACAATTTTTTAACATTTTTTTAAAGGTGCAATGTGTAAATTTTAGGAGGATCTATTGACAGAAATGCAATATAATATACATAACTATGTTTTCAGTGGTGTATAAAGACCTTACATAATGAACCGTTATGTTTTTATTACCTTAGAATGAGCCATTTCTATCTACATACACCGCCGGTACCCTTACATGTTAAGTTGCCTTTTTGCGCCAGCATGTTTTTACAGTAGCCCTAAATGGACAAACTGCTCTACAGAGCGCGTTTGCTTGACTGGCTACTCTCTGATGTCTCAGACGATGACATCTTTGTCCTGTGTTGGCCACTGTAGCTTCTCTATATTGCAATTCTCAACCTCACCCCTACATGCCGCTAAAATTTACACACTGCACCTTTAAGTACAAAATGAGATAAAGATGATGCCCCAAAATTAAAAGGAAAATTCTCAGTCGTAGGGGTGTAAAAATCCATTTATGTATTATGATTATAATTATACAACAGTAAGTTCCAGTCCCTGATTCTGATTGGTCGAGCAGTGTTCTAACAGTGCTGAAATAACAGTTCAAAGTATGTACATAAAGTTTGTATTTACAATGTTATGGCAGTAGGTGGTGACAAGCGACTGTCTTTATGAGTGATTTATTGAATCAGATTTGTTCAAAACAATGATTCAATCACGAACAACACATGTGACTGTCTTTGTGAACGAGTCACTTTCTCAAACAATTTGATCAAAACTGATTCATTGGAAATTATTCAGAAAAGAAATGTGAGTGTCTTTATGAATGAGCACTGAATTAGCTACTACAGTAAAACAATTTGTTCAAAACACTGATTCATTCAGGAACAAAATACGTGATTGTCTTCATGAATGAGTCATTGAATCATTTACTCACTCAACTCATTCATGCAAAACTGATTCATTTAGGAATGAAATATTTGAATAACTAAATAAGTTACTCAAAAGATTCATTCAAAACGCTGATGCATTCAGGAACAAAACATTTGACTCTCTTTACGAGCAAGTCATTTAATTCATTCCCTCCGATCGATTTGTTCAAAAACACAGATTCATTCAGAAATGAAACAAGTGTCTGTCTTTATGAATTAGCCACATTAACCATTAACTCAAATGATTTGTTCAAAAACGCTGATTCATTCAGGAACTACTGTGTGTTGCTCAGAGACACGCAACCACTAATTATTCTGTGGCTTCGATTGGACATTAGAAGAACAAAAACAGAAAAAATAACTGCTCATAATCTAAAATGCAAGATCTTAGACTAGTACGGCAGTTGCTATTTATAGACAAATATTGCAAATACACCAAATGTTCTCTCATTGGGAAGTCCGGAGAAGAAAGGGGCGTATTGGAGAGGAGGCACAGAGCAGGTGGCAAGAGAAGGCCAGTTTATGAGTTAGAGACATAGTGTATGCTGTCATTGCTCCAGGAATCAGCAAGCTGTCAGTTTCTAAGTGCTCAGAGGTATGCGGTATCACTAGGTGTCTCCCAGGGGGAATGAGTGCAAATCAAACAGGCAGATAAAGATAAATCAGCCTGTGTCCCACTAGCTATAAATAACCTGACTTGAGCTCTCGCTGGAACACAGAGCACTTCACACCAGCCACTCAGACTGGGATCAGAGCAAACAGAGCGACAGGAATGAGTAAGTTTGTGCGAGTACACAAGCTCACACAAATTCTTTTCAAATGTGTGTGTATTAAGCTTCATCAGCTTTGGAACTCTTGGCTGGCAAATTATCTCCTTTCTTATTTGTATGTAAACTACCTCATCATGTTTCTCTTCCCCTGTGACCGTCACATTACTCAAAGTCTCTTGCGCTCTCTGTCTCTCTCTCCAACTCCATGACTCCACAACCCTGTTTGGGAGTGTCACAGAAAATAGCAAATCAACAAATGAAAGGGTGTCAGGGGTACCTGCGAAAAGAATTATTCTTGCTTATGAAGCGTCAAAGGCCAGACTATTAGGCCATTCCTCTGAAGGACGAGCCACTGGGGAGGAAAACTAAAGGCAGGGCAACCCACTGGCTCTTCATTAGCTCCATCACTCATTCTCTCAGTAACTACCCATTGAAACAGTAGTGCTAAAAGACCTTAATGTTTAACGCTGCATTTCAAAACCACCCGCTATAATAAATTGCAAATCTATCTATCTATCTATCTATCTATGAATGAGTCACTGAATCAGCTACTAAAACAAGTCTATCTATCTATCTATCCATGAATGAGTCACTGAATCAGCTACTAAAACAATTTATTCAAAACACTGATTCATTCAGGAACAAAATGGGATTGTCTTCACATTTTAATCACTTTAATCACTTACGCAACTCATTCATGCAAAACTGATTCATTTAGGACTGAAATATGTGACTGTCTTTATCAATGAGTAACTGAATAAGTCACTCAACAGATTCATTCAAAACACTGATTCATTCAGGAACAAAACATAAATCAATCTATCAATCAATCAATCAATCTATCTATCTATCTATCTATCTATCTATCTATCTATCTATCTATCTATCTATCTATCCATCCATCCATCCTCACTTATTCAACCCATTTATGCAAAAATGATTCATTTAGGACTGAAATATGTGGCTGTCTCTTTATCGATGAGTAACTGTATAAGTCACTAAACAGATTCATTCAAAACACTGATTCATTCAGGAACAAAACATAAATCTATCTATTTTGCAATGTGTTATATTGTATATAACATTATTTATTTATATTAAAAAGTTATAGCTGCAGGTGGTTTGAAATATATGGAAAGATGTGGAAAGATATGGAAATATATTGCTCAGGTTTTGCAGAATTTGGTTTCAACCATCTATGGCTAAGGTGTTGTGAGTGAGTTCGCCATATTATGATCTTCTAGGAGTCCATAGCTCAAATGGTAAGCTACTGTATGGTAGAAGACGCAAAACTTTTAGGAGGAAGAACGAGAGAAATAAATACCAGAAACAATAAGAGTGATGCTTGCCTCAATTGTTTATTCTCTCAAAGCCTTTTCCTCTACTTGTCTCTCCAAGGCGTATTCTTTGCCGTCTGTTAACCATAAATGTTCAAAGAAATATTTGTATTTCTAAGGGAAGAGTGCTTCAAATGGTGGTTTTATTCCCCATCCGTCTGGGCTTCTTTATCCATCTCCTCATATTTAGCCCTTGATCTTTTTATAACGGAGGCTGGCCCACTTGATGGATCAATTCATGTTCATTTCAGGTATAACTCAACGCAATCGCTGTCTATTCAGCTGAGTTCTGAGGTAATTCAGAGTCAATAACAATCAAAGATGAGTCACTCATCACAAAGAACTACAATATTATGAGTAAATTGCTCAGGTCCAGTGTTTTCTAAAGGGTTTCCACAAAGGTAATACAGGTGTCTGTGGACATGAATGAAATTTTCATGGCATTTCTAATAAAATATATACTATCATTCAAAAGTTTGGGGTCAGTAATATTTTATTTTATTTTTTTGAGAGAGGTTACACAGTGTAATGTTAAGAGTCTAGGTTGGGGGGGGGGGGTCTGTTGGACACTAGTCTAATGGCGGGATATAAGCAGGCAGAATGTAGTCTCACCTCCAGCACACGTCCACTGATGTATCTGTCGCATGTTTCACACTTTATCCCAAACTGGGCGTGGTAGTCTGCCTCACAGTAAGGAATGCCGTCTCTGCATGCAAAATAAGACTCACATGAATGAACACGTTCTTATACTGTTACCAAAAATAAAACACAGGTGTTTAGGTTTTACAAAACCAGAAAACTATGACCTTTGTGACTCTTCTATTAAATGCTATAAATCTTTCTTGAGCACTTCAAAATCGGAGTGTCACAAAAGTCCCTCACAGGAGCAGTAAATCATGTATATATACATACATACACAACTGTTCAAAAGTTTGGGGTTGGTAAGATTTTTGAAAGAAGTTTCAATAGATTTTCAGCAGTAATTACTCCAGTCTTCAGTGTCACATGACTTTTGAACTTTAGTGCTTATACAGTGAGAGAAAATGTCAACACAAATTGCCTAATCTAAAAATATTAGATTAACTGTGATTAAATATTCATGTGAGTTCATATGGTTTAAAACATGAGAAACAGGCTGCTTTGTGCAACCCAATGTGTGTGATTTGTGGTTGAAAGAAAGCCAACAGGCCAACAGAAGCAGTGGTCACTCACTTGCTGATGTACTCCCCCGTCAGGACCAGGCCACAGGTCTGACACCTGAAGCAGCTGACGTGCCACTGTTTCTCTAACGCCAGCAGAGATTGACCCTGTTTGATCTCCTCCTTACAGCCTGCACAGTCTAAAAAGAGCCATGAGGAAGGGAAGAGAGGTTATATAATGGACTTAAGGTTCATAAGTCTTTCCTGTGTCCAGTCGGACTTGACAGGTTTGTAAAAAAAAAAAAAAAAAAAAAACCCCGAAATACAATTCAATAAATCGTTATGAAGGTTAGGTGTAGTTTTTTCTTAATCAGATATACACACACTTTCAGCTGTGAAGTCTGGGAAGGGCAGCAAAAAGATTTTGAGCACTAAACGGTCAGTGCATCATTTGTTTTTATTTGGAAGATGTTCAGCTGTGTTTAGAGTATTTTCATCCTAACACAGAGCTCAGATTTTTTCAGTTCACCAGCCTGATCAATCAGATCAATCTTTAGAAAGAGACAGATGTTACAGTATGCTTTCAGTACTCTCCTTTTCCAACAATTACTTTCCTTCTTCCTGTAGCAGAAGTGAATCAAGTTGAAGTGGAACAGAAGACAGATCATTCTTGTTATGCACTGCATGAAGCAACTACATATATATATATAAAAGAATATACTTTTGTTGTAATTTAAATAAGTATTTCTATATAAGGATTTGCCAGACTTTCAGAAGTATAATCTGGTCAAGCTCAGGCACTCAAACTTGATTATTAGCACAATGCCAAGACTATTAACAGGATGTCAAACAGAATGAAACTTAACAGGATGGAAATAAAAAGGTAAAGTTAGCCATTGCTCAGAGAGGGATTGTGGCTGTTTGCATAAACTGCTTAGCAGTGTTAATTTTGGCAGCCATTTTTGATTTAGTCTTAGTCTTTATCTTCAGACGAAAACGCTCCTTAGTCTTAGTCACATTTTAGTAATTTTAGTCTTTCATATTTTAGTCTAGTTTTAGTCGACGAAAAGTCATCACATTTTTGTCAAGTCTTAGTCATTACTTTTAGTTAAACTACAGTTACCAACATTAATTTTGATAGCTATTTTATATGTAGTCTTTAGACAAAAGTCATTATAATTTTCCTCGTTAGACCAATTCATTTAAGCTTATGAAAAATTTGAATCAAGGTAACAGGCTGTATTGACATTGCACTCTTAGCAGTAGCACTTGTGCAATTGTACATATCCCTTTTCAGTGGTTCTCAAACTTTCTAGAGTGTCGTACCCCCTGAGGGATTTAACATCCTTCTGCGTACCCTTAAATCGATTTTTCCAGTGCATTTTTTTACCTTTATAAATACCTTTGTAAAATAAATAATGCCTTAAAATTTAAAAAAAATTCAATAAATACAATGATGATAAAAACAAAGTGATACTTTTAAATATTACATTAAAACCGCCAGTAGGTGGCGGTAAGTCACTGTTTTTATGAGTAAATCATCGAGTCATTGATTCTTTCAGTATCAAAGCAAGCGGCTGTATTTATAAATGGATCATTGAATCATTGACGATTCGTTCAAAGACAGATTTGTTCACGAAACAGCTTTTGTGCTGCTCTGCTGTGGCTTTCGTTGCAAAATAGAGCAAAAATACTGACAATACTGTTTAAAATGTACATCACTTAATATTACCCTTTTGTTTGTTGAACTGTTGTATAAAATCAATATTCGCGATGTTATATATTATATTATATTCGGGCAATCTCAAATGAAAATCTCAAATGAAGATCGCTGAACTCCAGCTTACTTGTCTGTGTTTTCAGATCATCCGCGCTTCTTCCTCAGTGAAGACTAGAGAGAGCGCGTGTGCATGGTTGCCAGATAGCAAAGATCAAGTAAAACGTGTTCTTTTAACAGAAAAGCTCTGATTGGGGGTTTAAATTCTGGAAATCTGGCAACCGTAAGCGTGACCGCTCGTAAAAACAGCCTGTAATGTTTTGTCTCCTTTGTTCGACAAAAACAAAAAGTGATTTCAAAAGAGTGATTTTGGTAAAGTTTTTAGTCTTTTAGCCACATTTCAGTCTCGTCTTTTTTCGTCAACTATATTGCATGTGTTGTTTTAGTCACGTTATCGTTAAATGACATTGCTGTCGTCTCTCATTGTCTGGTCTTAGTCATGGAAAAAAAGGTCGTCAACGAACATTATTTACAATTTACTATTAAGTTGACTTAAAGAGTTAATTAACCCAAAAATGAAATTTCTGTCATTTTTCTGTCAATTTTCTAACCTCTTAATTGTGATAAAAGAAAATTAATATGATTCCCATCTTTAAAAAAATAATAATATATTAATACCATTTTTAAAATGGGAAAGACTGCATAGCAGAAATGACCCAGGCATGTTCAAACTCTCTACATTTGTTTAACTAAAGAGTAAACATAGACACAGAGCTCAGACGCTCTTCACCTCTGGCCTTTATAAAACATCACAGCATTCTGCCTCTGTTTACCCAGACACTACACACACTCTAATCTGTTGAACAGGGGTCTGTCCTCACCCCTCAGAGACATGAAGGTCAATACAGCATTATGGAGGGTTGTAGCTCCCGGGCCTTCAGAAAAAAAAAGACTACTGAAAACACTCAAGAAATTGAAAATAATGAATAAGAATATCCAAACTACAAATCAATAAATGAAAACTTTGAGTGGCAAAAAAAAAAAAAAAAAGATTTACTATGCTTATTTACTAAGCCTTTTTGCCATGTTAGAACAGTCGGCTGGTCCTACACACACACACACAAACATGTGGACCACATGTTATGCAAATGTTTAAATTGAAGGGTGAGACTTACGACTGGGCCCATGGATTTTGATTGGCTCATTGGAATTAACCAGCTTGAGGGAACATTGCTGACAGACACATTCTTTACCACTGAACGTCACTCTGTCCCCGATTGGAAAAGGTTTCCTAGAGAGGGAAAGACAGACAGATAACATATTATTAAGCATAGCACACACACATAGGTAAACCATAGCCTCAAATTTGTCCAGATAAAAAAAAACAAAAAAAAAAAAAGATCAAATAAATCCAGAACGCTTACAAGGAAGGCTAAATTACATAGTAGAGAAAAGTATTGGCAGGTTCCCATAATGTAGGAAAAACCTGATCTACACACACCACCAAATTGCTAATATTTCAACAGCAATTGCAAAATTTAGGTTTCAGTGCACATTTCCTGTTCTTCTGAACTTTCAATTTATCATAGAAATCCACTGAAGAAAAAGGTATCCCGGTTCCACAAAAATATTAAGCAGCACAACTGTTTTCAACATTGAAAATAATAAGAAATCTTTCTTGAGCAGCAAATCAGCATATTAGAATGATTTCTAAAGAATCATGTGACACTGAAGACTGGATAATGATGCTGAAAATTCAGCTTTGCCATCACAGGAATAAATTACATTTTAAATATATGCAAAATTCTAATAGCATTATTACTGTTTTACTGTATTTTTGATAAAATAAATGCAGCCTTGGTGAACATTAAAAAAAAAAAAAAAATCTTGCTGACCCCCTAATTTTGACCCCAAATAGAGTTGAGGAAGGCCACATTACCCACAAGCACAGACCAGAGCTGACCTGAGCTGACCTGAGCTCTAACTAAGCACGCTGTCTCCCCTTCAGACACACTCAAGAAACAAATATCACTGAAATAAAGGGTCAAAGTGACTTTTTGAGTAATGGGGTTAGTAAGGAAGGACAAGGTGTGATCTCTCTTCATATTGATGGTGAGCAACATGGCTTTGCTGATCCACCAGAGAGTCCAGTATAATCCAACCTGGACCCATCTGGAAATTATAATTTAAGATGGCTATTATGCTATTCCTCACCATTCTTCCAAATCTTTTACCAAAGGCCTCTGCAAACCAAGAACAAGACAATGTTCCACAGTATACATAAGCTTAGATCCTGTTTATGGTGAATAGATTATGTTTTGTGTAGTTAAATGCATGTGTCTCTTTAGAGCACATGCCCACATGTCTCATGACGGCTCGCATAATCCATTGTGTCCACAGCACTGCTTTATCTGCTCAGTAATCAGCATGACTGGAAGCTTCTACACTACGAGACAAATCCTATTACAGTAGGCTATTGCTCTACTAATGCAGCAATTATGAAACAATCCATTTACATTGAACCATGACCTTAGAGGAGCACCGGCTCTGCCACTTTATAAGATTACAGAACAGGTCCTTTAAAAACAGATCCTGTATTATTTCTGTCACACTGCCACTGTCTATATTAATCAGTTTTAACCTTACTATGAACACTTATTCAGGGTTTTTAGAGATCATTTTCCAGGACATTTCAAATTTCATTATGACAGGAATAAAAGACTAGGATCACAGTTTCACGGCCTAAATTAATATATCCCAGAAGTCTTTAAAAACGTATATTTTAAGTTTTAATTTACTATATATTATTGACTGTATTCAGTCGTTGTAATTCAGTCTTTTCTTTTTTGGAAAGCACATTTTCTATATTCATCTTATATTATAGCGTATTAATATTATATTTATACACTATTTAATAAAAAAATCCAAACAATCATAAGTAATAAAGTAATGAATTATTATAACATAAACAAGATATCAAAATAGTATAAATAATGCTATGAGTTTAATTTTCCACTTCAACTTGAATAGTAAAAAAGGACAGATACGGTACTTTTAAAATTACCACCAGTAGGTGGCAGCAAATAACAGTCTTAACGAGTGAGTCATTGGAGTCATTCTTTCAAACGATTCATTCAAAACGCTTATTCATTTATGAACGAAGCAAATGATGGTCTGTATGAACAGGTCATTGAATCACTTTCTCAAACTATTCGTTCAAAAACGCAGATTCATTCAGAAACAAAACCCCACTGTGTGTTGCTAAGAAACATTCTGCTGCAGCTGTGTTTTTGTTGGTGAAACAGACAATATTTTGTCTAAAATGTAAGTAACTTCTTGCTTAGTGAACTGTTGCAGAAAATCTAAGAAAATCACTGAATGTGTGATTCACTGTGCAATGTGCAGTGACTCATTTTGACTTCCTACATCATTCAGAACTAAATAAAAGCAGGGGGGCTACGTGAAACGATTACTAAGAAAAATGATTTATCATGGGGATGCAAGAAGTTTCAACATTTCCGAAAATAATAATAAGACCTTATATATCGATTTTCTAATGCTAATGCTGAGAAAGGGCTAATGCTGAGAAAGGACAATTGATGTTTTTTGTCATTTTCCATGTGTTATCCAGGACTGGAAAATTGTTCATTATTTTTCCAGGATGTGTGTGAACCCTGTTATTATATATTTAATTATTACTTATTAAATTAAGATTAATGCAAATATCAAGATGATATAACATTAAGTACTTGGTACTTGGTTTTCAGCTGGAAATACTAGCATTTGTGTACCCTAACACTGGTGCAGTGTCACACTTTTGTACATAAACACACAAACCAACACACTATTCACTGGACTATGTGAAGTATGGCATGACAAACTCCTCCACTATTGAGACCACACACAATGATGTCTTTGAAATCGAGAGTGAAAGATGACAGGGTAAGTGGGCAGACAACAGAAGCACTTACAGACACATGGGTGGAATAATTCCTTTAGTTTCTCCAGTGTTTCAGTATAGCTGGAGCCAATGAGAGCAGGGTCTCTGGATCTACTCTTACTTTTTCATCTCCTTCATTCTCTCTGTCTCTGTATTTTATTCCTCCTCTTTCACACAACCTACTTCATTCTATATTTGTATGTGAAAACTGTGTGGGCTTCCTCATGAGGCTCTGTGCGTGTCTTTCCGTGCAGTCTTTACGTGACCTTGGCATTACCGCCACATCACACTCCCTCCAGACACACACAGCATTGTCAGCTTTTCCCTCTCTTTAAAAATTTACAGTTTTCATGTTTTGCTGCTTTTATTCTGTCCATGAACACGAGATTCTGACTCTTTCATGACAGGACAATTAGCCTGTGCACTCCATTTCAAGAAATTTCTTAAATTCTTACAAAATGCTTGAAATGACCACTAAAAAAAAAAAAATTCTTAATATTTTTGTATTGGTAAGTAAAAATATCTATAAAAAGGAAAAAATACTAAACAAGACCGTATTTTTCGACAATATAAATTGTCATTTTGCCATTTTCTTTTTCACAATTTTGCAAAGTAAATGTATTGTAATCTAAATTAATATATATTAAAAATGAATGTAAATAAATGTACAACAATCAAGCACCTCTCCATCTTAGTAAACTGCAACATTTCCTCAAAATATCAATTAAAGGTCCATAATGCCATACAGTATACGAGTTGTACTGTCATCAAAGTATTCAATATATTGCTGAGGGCTGTAACGTGACTTATGAATTATCACTGACAGCGCTACTGGGATGATAGCCCACTAAATCTAGAGCTTGGTCTCCACACAGATGGTCTAATATTAAATGTAACATAATCTAGCTCTCCCATTGACTGTTTACTTCTTCGTCAGGCCGATAAATGTTTAGGTTACTCCTGCCAAGAGCATCCCATTGGGCCATTTAGTAGCCCAATTGGCAACGCAGTCCAACAAAGCAATCCCAGTCCTCCATGAAAATGCTTTTTCCTACCCACATAACTTCATCAAGCTCTTTCGGTGTGCTAATGAACTAAAGGAGGAGAGGCAAGTTATTTAGTGGAACTAATTTCCTGTAGATCAGAAAAGACCAAACACACTGTAATTACAAATGGGACATAACAGAGATACATTAGCAGCTAAACTCACAGCTCTCCAACACATGCACTACAGCCCAGTGTTCAAAAAAGGAGAGAAAAAGCATATGAGAGAGAGAGAGAGGAGAGAGCAGACAGCCAATGTGAATTCTAAAGCAGTAAATGTACAAAAATTCCCAGTTGTATTAAACCCATTTTTACTACAAAAAGCAACGGGATTCAAATAACAGTGTGTCAGGGTAAGGGAGACAGATAAGGTGTCCTTGCAGGGATGTCTCACAGTACCTCTCATTTTGTTGCTTGTCAGTCTGAGAATAGGCCATACATAAAGGACAAGCGGTGGTGCTTAACTTCATCTGCTTCTTTCAGTCTGTGAGGGAAATATTCACCTCTGGCCTCAGCAACTTCTCCATTTACACTTTTTCTCCCTTCTCTGCTTACTTTCTGGGCACTATTACATATTTTGAGCTCCAAACCTCAGCTTTCTTCCGCCTTGACTAGTGTTACAATATCCTGCTTGGTTCTGCATTGATCGCTCCTTCTCCACTTGTGGTATTATACTCTCTAGAGCAATTTAATCAAGAGAAGTGAAAATGCCTACACACAGGGTCCAAAATAAACACCCGCTAGTGACAAATTCAAGTAAAAATTTGCTTTGACGAATACATAAAAGTAAGTTATTAAATGTCTTATGAACTGAAACATAATGCATGCGTTAAATCAAAAGAACTATAGTCTGACCCTGCTTTTTTAACATCAAATCAAATTAAAGATATACAAATCATCTGCTAAAGATAAATAATCATCAGAAATGCATCATGAAGTCAAGAGTTCACCTTTGCCTTCCCACTTTCTACATGTGGTCCATCAAATCCTTTAAATTCAGTTAAACCTAAGACATTCCTTAAATTTAATCTCTTTCACCTGTCACAGACACTGAATTTCTTTCAAAGAAAATTATATAAATATCAGCGGTCTCGGAACGTAGCTTGGCTGATCAAATTAGAAGACCGGAACTAACTGTGGCATAATTGCTTAGTATAAAGATGAGTGGGGGTGCATATAGCTGTCAGCGTGTGAATTAATGAGTTTCAGTCATCAGCACATTAGTAAATGAGCATCATTTACCAGCATCCCACCAGCGCTCCCTCACGTTTAATCTGTCTGATGGGTGTATTTCCATAATGACATGTTAGTAGTCTGGGTAGTAGAGGGCTCACCTGCACACGCTGCAGACGAAACACTGTGGATGATATGTGCGGCCCAGTGCAGAGACCACCTCCCCTGAGATAAAGTCCCCACAGCTGTCACACTTTGTGCCGTACAGGCGCTGGTAGTCTGCTGTGCAGATGTACTCGCCACTCTTCTGGAAGAATCCGGAATGTGCCAAATCACAGCCACACACTGGCAGAAAGAGAGAGAGACAGGAAGAGAAATCAACATGAGATCATTGCCATGTTATTTATAGTACAGGAAATAACAGGGAGAATAAGAGGGAATGGGATTAAAGGGATAGTTCAGCCAAAAATGAAAATTCTGTCATTAATTACTCACTCTCATGTCTTTCTAAACCCATAAGACTTTCGTTCATCTTCGGAACACAAATGAAGATATTTTTGATGAAATCTGAGAGCTTTCTGTCCCTCCATCCATAGACAGCGCGACTACCACTTTGACGCTTCAAAAAGTTCATAAAGAGATCGTAAAACTAATCCATATGAATTGAGCGGTTTAGTCCAAATTTTCTGAAGAGACATGATCGCTTTACATGATGAACAGATTGATTTTAGGCTTTATGAACTTTTTAAAGCGTCAAAGTGGTAGTTGTGTAGCTGTCTATGGAGGGACAGAAAGCTCTCAGATTTCATCAAAAAGATCTTCATTTGTGTTCTGAAGATGAACGAAAGTCTTACGGGGTTTGGAACAACATGAGGGTGAGTAATTAATGACAGAATTTTCATTTTTGGCTGAACTATCCCTTTAAGGGATATTGCTATCCAGGATTGAACTTGTACTGCCAATAAAAGCACCACAGCTCAACACTTTTAGTTATATTTACATATTGGGCACTTGATTTAACACAGACAAAAGACAAAAACGTTTCTATTCAAGACTAGATTGATTTTTGAAGCTAGTTCAAGCAGATGTAAACAGTAAACAGACCCAATTAGACTTTATTAAGACCTCACTTTTGGTGCACCAAGCCAGACAGTCAGATGTTCTTACTTCCACTAAAGTCTAAGACACTGAGCTGAACATGATCATCAGGTCTTACACAAACTTGTGGAGTTCATGCAGCTTGAGTACCTCTGTCATTAAAGCAAATGGGGGACAAACCAAATATTATAACATTCTGAAATGTATGTACAAATTTAGGTGAAGTTTTCAATCATATTGTTGATTGATTGCTGATTTTAAAATTTTAATGAAAAAATTAACTCAATTAGATACAATGTATTTTCACTATTGGTCCCTGTTTGGACCCCACTGTAACTGTCCCTACTCTACACTGTAGCACAAAGTCCAGAGAAAGAGAGAGAGAGAGCATTGATTACATAATCTGAAATAAAGACGGCTTGGCTGCTTGCTTGCGTGCTCACTTACAGGAAGTGCTGCATTAAGAGGAGCAGTATGAAAATGTATGTACTGTAATGCCTTACATGAGGTAGCATTGACTGAAAAACAGGGGTATCATGACAGTAAAAACACGGGTTACGCAGTAAAAAAAAAAAACGTATTGTAGCTAACATTATTGTAAGTATCATTATTACAGCATATACAAATAATTCAAGCAAACCCAAACTGAAGATATAAAAACTCTACAATGTAGGGATTTTATGCCTCCCAGTGGCATCCCGTTGGGGTTTTAGGTGATATTAGGTGATAATGGGAAATGGATTACAGTTTGAGGTACATCTTCCTGAGGAACCATATATTAGCAGCTTGAATCCACTTAAACACACATGTAAACTAACAACATGAAAACAGTTAACAAAAAGATTTGTGACAAACTTGTTAAAATCATGGTTTCTCTGATTGAAAATAAAATAAAAACATTTTAATTATTAAGATATAGAACGCTCTGCAAAATTCTGAAACAAAGATAAATAAATAAATAATGTCAGGTAATTTAACTCTCACGCACACACACAGTATAATCAGAAACTTTAAGAACAACAACAACCAAAAATGAAGGTACTGCACATGTCCAAAGAACTATGATAATACCTTATTGTACTTACTGACACATGCTTGAAGTGAGAATAGCTTTTTAAGCTTCTTCTTATTGCAACATGACCATTTCAGCATGCATGCCTGTGAATCTCCCTGATCTCAGCAGGACACACATGCTACCACATCATTCACACACGTTCAAATGTACACACATGCACACACTCTGTCTCCCAGCCTCAGCATCCATCATCCTTGCAGTGACAGCTGTTATTGGCGAATGGAATTGGCAATGATTGCCTTTTGCAAAATGTGTCACTGTACTGTAAATCATTAATTCAAAGTCAAATATCCTCATAAGTCATTTGTATGTCTTCTTTTCTAAGGCACAAGGATTGAAGGACCTTCTGCTGAGAAACTCAAACAGGTCATTTACAGAAATAACGGTAAATTAGGAGATGGAATTTGATGCTTGTTGATTATGATAAAGACTTTCTCAAAGCGCTTATCTGTCCTGATGCTATCACTATGTCATTGAACTGCAGCTGTAACACTGAATAGCTGCTAGATTTGGGCAATATATATATATAAAAATCAGAATATATTTGCAATGATTTTGCTGCATGTAAATTTAAACAACATTGTGAATTTCACAATGACTTTATGCACTTTTGATTTGGCCATCAATTTTCCAAAAGGCTGTGTCATCACACTATACATGAATAGAGGCAGAATAAAAGAATGAAAGAGGCCTAAAGACTTATCAGAATAGTTATATTGCCAGTGGGCACTAGGACTGCTGCGAAATCTTCACTGTGGGCCAGCAGCTTCAACAGAACTGGGATTTCGACAGAAATCTGGAGTCTTTGGCAATGTAACCACACGCTACGGGAAATTATAGCCCTGCTTTGAATGCCTGTGTGTATGCGTGCGATAGATAGACACTGTGCCAGGCAGCCGCATTTCAGACAACCACAAAACAATGGCATGTTGCTTCAAATGGCCCAACTGGATTGAAACCCTGCAATAAAAGAGAAAACTCTAGAGCACATGACATTTAAAGCTTAATGGAGAGAAAAAAAAAAACATCTTAAGGCCTTTTCAACTCAAATAACTTCCAGAGACAGACAGTATTAACATTTCTGTTTCAAAAATATGTATATAAAAAAGCAAGAACTGTACTACAAAACTCATGACACATGGAACAAACACTATAAAGCATTTGGAAACTTACAGATAAGAGACATTAGGCATTCACAGTGGGTTCTCATTGTTGGGCAAGTTGTTTTGTAACAGCTATTCATAATTTAAAGCAGTAAACTACATTTAAAACTTTTGAAAAAGTAGTTCACTTCACTACAAGCTCTTCACAAAACGTAGCTAACGACTGAATCTAATTAAAGTGTCATGAAACCCCCGTTTTAGCCTGGTCGTTCACACCTCTGAGTTGAAAAAGTCTTAAGAAATGGGTGTGTAAAGCTGTGGAAAAGTGGGAGGGTAGAGGGTGGGAAAAGGGGAGAAAACAACCAATAAAACACAGACCTGCATCACACTTATCATACAGACATGAATATTAAAAAAAACATACAAAAAAATAACAGAGTTGAGGGCACCTTGATACGTTTTAAAAATATATCCCTATATGACAAGAAACTCCCAAGAACGAGGGAGAAACGCGGAAGAACATTTAAAATGTCTAATAATATTTTCATTTCATTTACAAGCACTACAGCCTCTAAACAAATGACACACGTCAGCTTAACACAGTGCTGGTTCATGTTTAGAGCACTAGAGTATGAGAAATATGTCCATAAAAACTTGAAACACGTATCCAGTCCGTATATGATCTTTGATCCGCGCTGCGAGCTTTGCTAAACTCATTGCGGTGTTCCATACAGAAACCGCTCTCATGCGCGCTCCACATGTTGTTTGAATTCTCCGCTGTAATGCGATCTCATGCGTAATACAGTGCAGTGATTGGGTTAAAAAAGTTAATTCTCATGAATAAATGCAGAGAAGTGCTCAGAACCAGATGACGTAGAATCGTGCTCTCTAGCCCCAGCAGCCAATCACACACTCCAGATGCACGCTTCTACGTCAGATTCTGTGACATTGCTTCGACTTTGCTTTTTAACCCTGAAGAACGAAATTGCTCAGAAAAACGCAAAAATAACCTAAAAACAGTGATGTGCAGCCTGTACATATCTGTTCACATCTCAAAAAATGTGTTTTGGGGTTTCATGACCCTTTAAAAGGGCAGTAAGTTTTTAAATAAATTTCCTAATTATATAATTTATAAACGAATCATGTTTCTGACACAAAAACAATGACAATTGCTCACTTAGGGTGACAGCATCAGACTTGAACAGAGATATATATATATAAAAAAGAAAAATATAGTGAAGTTAGAAGTGCACAGAAGGTACTTTTCTCCTTTTCAAGCACAATATGTGCTACTTCTGACCTGAATGTCAGAGAATAGCTGCCGTTTACTGAAACGAGGACTCATTATCCCATCCATGATGCTGCTGGCTCATGGAGTTCCCAAACCGACAGCTCTTCACCGAGACATAGCAAACAGACATGCAAGCTGGGCCATGTGGTACTGAGAGAGGGTTCAGGCTAAGAGGGTGAGACAGCATGAACGGAGACCCAGAGGGCCTGTGCTTTGTTCTGGAGCCATGCCTGCTTCCTGTATCCCTGACCACAAGGCAATAATCCTGAGCTCAAATGGAAGGATGAGGATGATGAAGCTCTTCGAGGCTCAGCGTGAACAATATAACCAGAGGCCTTTTAGAAAGAGATGAACCGGTCACTGCTGGTCCCTGTGGAGGCACTGAAAGGCCAGATAGAGTAATGACGTTCTTGTGAATATTTGGATTTGACCATGAAAGTACATTCACAGAGACTTTATTAAATATATTTCTGTATCAGTGGATTGATTAACTGGTGGTTTGTAAAAAGTATTTAAGCCAGTTATATAAAATGCAGAAATGAAAAATGCAGATGTGTCCCAAAGAGAGGATTCTTCCATATCACACTTTTATATCTCCACAGGAATGTGTTATGAGAACGAAATAATGAAAAACACCAAAAATATAATTAAGCTAATGCATTTATGATTGACTGAAATGGACTGATCAGATGAATCTAAATGGTTTTTAAATAGACTGGTCAAATAATTAGTGAGGATCATTTCAGTTCTGATAAAAGGCGCACAGAACAGCAGTTCATTGGCTGAGAGATTGTTGGGAGGGACGTCCTCTTTCACAGTTGCCATAGGAAACCTAAACCTTCCACGGTTGCCCTAGAGACAGCAGGGTCCCATACAAAATGCCTGAGGTGTGAGACTGCTTATTTGTGTGGCTGTCCAAGTCACTTTTAGACAACAGACCATCTTCATGCCATGTGGAAGGCACGACTCAATTTCTAACAGTAAAGTCTACAGCAACATGGTGTAGTGTGGCTTCCTTTAGGTTGGCTTCAGGATCCTGTTCTGAGGTAGGGTGTGTCTGCTCAGGCTGGCCCAAAACTGAACACTCACTTATTCAGATGATAATATTATATGAGTTTTAGTTTAAAAGTTCTTTTTTTTTTCTTTTTTTTTAATAAAATTAATAATAAATAAATAAAATAGTTAAATTCAAAAGTTAAAATTTGATCTATGGGGTCAAATTTCTTGCAATACAGACAAATTTGAATTTAATTCTTCAGGTTTATACAGCTAACAGGTCAGATAATATTTCAATTATTTAATATGTGTAAGGCCGGGCATAGTCTCACGTAGCTAGACCTTCAGATTGATGGCAGAATGTCTGGACTCCATCGCTGCTTTCATTGGCCAATGACTGCCCAAGAGGACGCCTGACTGACATGTAAAGCAACCAATCACAATTCGTTTTGTTCAGCATCATGTTTAGGGGCATGAAAATATAACGTCGATGTCCCTACAAACTGCGTAAAACGTTTGAAAATCCATCGCTTAGTTGATCCTGATAAGCGCTCATTGTCACAGTTGTAAACTTGATTTGTCACAGTTGTAAACATGATTTTCCATGAGGGGGTTTGGCATCACAATGGCTTTGTTTCCAAGCGGATCATTAAAGAATGCGACACATGTCTCCAGGAAATCCTGTAGAATTCAACCAATCAGATGACGACTTAGAAACTCCTGAAGTGTTTCCAATTTTCTGTGCCTTATGCATTAGACATTCAGCCAACGGTCTGTGGGCATGACAACCGAGACTAGGTTGGGCAAGGCTTACACTGTGTCCTAACCAGACGCGACGCGACGCAGTGACACGCGATAAAAGGTATCTTTTCCATGTTAATTGGAGTTTTTGTCCTAACCAGCCACGACGGCGACATGCGAATATTCTATTTTAGAAATGGTTTCTATTTCTCCGCGACGTCGCGGCTGGAACAGCAATACAAAGTATGGCAATGATATTACCAGGTACTGTTTATGTGCTTTATTTAATGTTAAAAGCATCTGATGTGAGTTTGAATATCATTCTGTGTTCCCAGCTTTTTAGCTGTAATGAAAACAACACTGGCTAATTCACCTCAGATCTTGATAATAAATGGGCACAAGAACGTTCAAACTGTCAACTCAATGCAAACAAACAAACAAGTGTATTCTATGACAAAGATTGGCTCAGTCACTCCGTATGTACTTTAAATAATGTTTAAATAGTTTAATATTTATGAATTTTACTGTGTACTTCCCCATTTCATTGTGTCTGCTGTGCTTTTGCCGAGAGAGCCCGGCCACACTCTCTTCTGATTGGCTGTGGTTTCACTGTGCAATCAGCTTCATTGATTATAGCATTTTTAAAGAGGAAGCACATCTCCTGGAGTTGGTTCACCCTCCACCTATGGTCTCTATCCTCTCTCTCTCTCTTTCTGTGTTGAGGCATTTGCTGCTCAGTACTGTGGTCATTAAAACAGAACTGATTAAGGACCAGCAGGGGGGAAAGGCTGATTATGTATTTATCAGCAGCCAACAGATGCAATTAAAATTCCCTTCTTCAGGACTTTCCAGTAGCCCAAAACCCAATATATATCCATTGCCATTTCTCTTTTACTCAACCCTCCATCCCCCCACCCTTTTTACCTAGTATTTTCATTTTATTGCATCAAGTATTACAATTACATTTTATCCTCTTCATTTGTCTGGCTTGTCCTCAACGTATTGTCAGGTAAGCCAGAGAAAAAGACATCTCTTTCCCTGCCTACTCTGAAGAATATTCTAATGTTTGCCCTTTCCAAAAATATTTATGCGGATACATATACAGTGGGGTTCAAAAGTCTGAGACTATAGGTCAATGTAATTTAAACCTGTAAATATATTATTGATTACTAGCGCTGTCAACGTTAACACCTTAACACATACAATTAAAATAATTTAACGCAAATAAGACAAATAAATTAGTGAAGCACGTGTAATTGCGGCATTAACATAATTTACGTCACACAGTTAGATGACCTTAGAAGTCAGGACTCTGGAGTTTATCACACTGAGCATCTACAATGGTGCAAGCACCTGTAACCCTGCTAGGTGGAAATTTCTATTCTAACCCTTTAACCCGATTTAGCTTCCCTGTCTGCGATCAGATCATATTAAGCCGCTAAACTCCGGGAAAATTTTCAGCCCAATGATCCGTAGGCAAATTCATTCAAACAATTAGTAGAAAACAGCGCTAATGTAAAGAACAAATGCTCGTCTTGCACTGTTATGCGATGCAGCACGCATTATGTAATCACGTTGGAAAAGGTCAGGCGTGACGTAGGCAAAAGTACCGATCCAGTGTCTACAAAGTGAACAAGCAAAGACTAAGTCAAACGGCCTTTACAAAAAAAAAGGTAAAAACAACAATGAAGTTGGAGGAGAAAATGAGATGGAGTTTTTTCGCCTTACCGCGGTACTTCCGCCTACGTCACGCCTGACCTTTCCAATGTGATTCCGTAATGTGTCGCATAACAGTGCAAGACGAGCATTTGTGGTTAAAAAGTATATAAATTTTTATTTTTTTTTAGAAAATGACTGATCGTTTCGCTAGACAAGACCCTTATTCCTCGGCTGGGATCGTGTAGAGCCATTTGAAGCTGCACTGAAAATGCAATTTGGACTTTCAACCCGTTGTACCCCAGTGAAGTCCACTATATGGAGAAAAATCCTGGAATGTTTTCTTCAAAAACCTTCATTTCTTTTCAACTAAAGAAAGAAAGACATAAACATCTTGGATGATGTGGGGGTGAGTAAATTATCAGGAAATTTTAATTCTGCAGTGAAATAATAATGACACAGACTGCAGCAGGTTTATTAGGCTGCTGTCACTTTAAGACCTTGCAGGATCCAATATAGGCTACTGTTACACATATGTTTTCTTTCTTAACAGTTTACATTCACTTACGTTCATGGACAAAAACCGACTGTGTTTATGAGGATATTTTGACACAGTTTTGTGTGTAATTGTGCATTCAAGCACAAGAAAATCCGATTCTAGAATTGTAATCGATTTTCAATTCCCAACCCTAGAGATGATGTGCTATGATTCACAGCTCAGCATGTGCCTCTGCCTGACAATGGTCCCCTTGTCTTCCTGCCTACACCTGTCTGTGCCCCCTTTCTACCTACTGAGTCACTTCTCTCCTACCTTGCTGGTGCTAATGGGAAACTCATCAACTGTAATTAATGTGCGGTTTTGACTGAATGAAAGATGGAGTGAGAGAAGAGGAAGTGATTAGTCCCATCAGGGCCCTCCACGGCCCTCCACTGAGCAACCAGATGGTCTTTTGTGGACTCAGTGAGTAACAGCAAGAAATCAAGGGTATGACAACAAAGAAATGATGTATATGTTGAAAATAAATCCAAGGGGCTGAGGTTTCCTCAAAAGTGAGACTCACTGGCACTCCCACTTAAGTACTTATCTTCTGTAGTCTATCTAGGGCATAATTTAAAATTCCCAAACATTAATAAAAATAACTAATGACAACGCAGTACCAACAAAGTCTTACGAATTTTTATCCTGCTCATCATGTTACTACTGTACATCCAACCAAATCGGAGTCATAAAAACTGTCACTGCTATCCCATTTTCAAAAAACATTAAATAAATATAATAAACGTATTCTTTTTATTCTGCTCATCATGTTACTGTACATCAACACGATATGAGTCATCTATATCAAAATAGCCACTGCTATCTCTTTTTTCAATAAAATATTTGATATAACAAATTAAAATAAATGTAGGAATATTAATTAAATAAATATTATAATATTTTACATAATATATATATTAGACAATTATAAGGCTGGGCGATATGGCTAAAAAAATCATCACAATAAAATTTTTCATATGTCGCAGTTCAGGGGCGGACTGGCCATCTGGAGCACAGGGAGTTTTTGTGTTGGGCCGCTGTACAATGTGTGCTGGCCAGTTAGTGTTACTACAGTAAATCCATGGTAAATGATGGTGATTTGTAGATTGAAAAGCCTTCTTACTGGATCATTCATGGCACAATGTTTCTTGTGTTTGTCACTAGTTTTGTGTTTAAACTAGTTTAAATCACATTCATGATCTTCACTGAACTCAAGTGCTTCTCACTTGATCTCTAAGCGCTGTTTAGTGGTCACATGATCGATCAGCGAGTAAACATCTGCTCTAGAAAGCTCACTCTGCGCTTCCATTTGAGCTGAGCAGATAAGTGGTCCATGTGGCGCTTTTCAAATGAGTTGCATAAACATTTTTGGTGCATAAACATTATATCGAACTTTTGTTATAATTGTATCAAGGAAAATTATATCGTGATAATTGTTATTTTATCGCCCAGCCCAAATAAAATATAAATATTAGTATTTAATATTAGTATCTAATAATATGTAATTTAATAAATTTGCTTTGCAACTTTAATTTGAATAAAGTAGAAATTTTAGTCTGTAAAAAACAAAGGCTAAATCACATTCACAACCTGCTGATATTTAAGAAATTTAATATAATACCCAATTCCTTTATGTAAAAATTAACTGTAGATATGCTTTTGAGGCACCATACTGTATGTTACCAAATTATAAAAATTCTTCACTTGGAATTCTTCAATCCTTCATCTCTGCGATCAATGTACATTATCTCTACTCTCACATTGTGACTTCTTGCTTCCTGTTAATCCTCTAAACTTGATTTAAACAGACAGAAATAATTTTTTCAGCCGGTCTGTCTCTGCTTCTATCTCCCTCCAAGGCTGCGTCTCTCCTTCAGCTGCTTTCATTAACCTACTAACCTCGCTGAAAAATGCCTAATGATGCAGGAGCCCTCCAGGTATAAGACAGAGAGAGGCAATATTCATTCCTCCAATCCAAGCTTAACCTCTCTGGCTTGAGATCTTTCAATCTACACTGCTTCAGATGGAACTTTTCTCTGACATGAGCCTATTTGAAAATTACAAAGTAAAACCCCAGTATTATTCACAGGTTGTAGAATGAATGCATATTAAATTATTCCAAATCAATATAGATGGTCCAATTTCCAGTCTGGTGTTTCTTTACGTTGACATACGGTAGGCTAATCCCTGACACCTTATCTAGATCTTCAGGAAAACACAGAGGGAATTTGGTCTCTAATACTGCCACTGTCCTTTCATCTGTAGAAGAATGTCTCCCCAGCAACTATCACATCGGCTTAATGATTGGACGGGCATACGTTGCCATAGTTACGAGAAGCTCCCATCCTGCTCAGTCTTCCTCCTCCAGTGGCTGACAACTCAGGAAGAGAGGGGCTCCACACAACACATATAGCAACTGACCCTTTTATCAACCCCTGCTTTACAGTACACAACTACAGCAGTTCGATGTTCAGAGCACCTGGCAGTTATTTGTCCATTTGTCAATCAATAGCCACAGAGTATGATTCATATCTATGCTAAATTATATAAATTCTCTACATTCATAAAAAAACTCTTAAAACTATACATTCTGTGACACAATAACAGTAGTATTTGTAAAATTATGGTGGGTTTGCTCCTCCGTCATTGACGCTTGCTGTGAGAAATGTTATAATTGTATATACAAACAGTTTCCCTGTGATATTAGTAGAATATTGCATGGCTGGAAAAGGCTCAGCCGATCAAATTTAAGAACTAGAACTAACTGTTGTATAAATATATATGAGCATATATATGAGCAATGTCACACGAGCAGGATTGCGATATGGCTCTATATCAGCACGGCTGTGATTAGGCCATAGGCATCATAGCATCATTGAAGCTTATTGTATTATGTAGAGTATTATGACAGAGAGATGGACTAAGAATGGAAAAGGCTCTCAGCCAATCAGATTCGAGATCCAGGACTAACAGCTGTATAAATATATATAAAATTTCCCTATGTTTTGGATCAGGTATTTCTCTCCTTTTAATAGGCTGGTCAGATTGGCTTATCATTATAGGAAAAGAATCTGCATATGCCTGGAGGAAAAAAAACATCTTACACAGCCAATTAACTCTCAGCTTTTAAAAAGGCATCTGTTTTGACAGACATCTTAATGACCTGCCACTCCTGTTCAGAAGAAGCAGTGCTGAGCAGCATTATTTGATTAGTAAAGTAAACTGGCTGCTTGTGAGTTACAGCTCTGAGAAGAATTTGTTGACTATGACAAAACTGTAAAGTCGAAGTATATTCAGCGGTAAAATATGATTCATTTAACTCTGAAAATTACAACTAACCTGCAGATGGGAACGATTTGGTGAAGAATTTATTAGGCATGCACTAATGACTATTTTCATGTTATGGCCTTTATCCTATAAATGATCGAAATTAAAATGATGTATTTTGTCTAAATAAATAAATAAAACACTAACAATTTAAACCAATCATATTAAATGCTAAAAGTAACTGTAGCCATCCCAACATTATAATATACAATATGAAAAATGGATATTTGTTTCAAGCTAAAGATTACATTTAACTGTAAATACTGTAAATAAATTAATGTTTTTAAAGATTCACTTGCTGAAAAAAGGGAAGTGCACTTATCCAATAAATATCCAATTTCTACGAATTAAAAAAAATAAAAATAAAAAAAATAATAATATATATATATATATATATATATATATAAATTGGTAATGTAATAAACTTTATTCCAAGTCATTAGGTTTCAAAATCTGTTGGCTAGTGGTCGAGTGCCAATTGCAATTGTCATCAGTAATTTTCCATTAAAAAAATAAAAATAAATTAAAGCTGCAAGCAGCGATGAAAGGGCCCTTGCACCTGGGCTCATCGCCACCTGTTGGCCTTATGAAAACAGTCAACAGTGGGCGACATGCATGAAAGTGAGTAAATACAGGAGAATTATGACAAAGTAATTTCAAAGTGCCCCACTTAGATGTCTTCAGGCCAGGACTCTAATAAAACATATGAAGTTTGGGACAGATCTGACATTGTATACCCGAGTTACAACTTCCTGTTTCTTGGCGAAACATCAAACTTTGTCAGGCTGCCACGGACATGCCCTTCAGCAAAAACTCTAGATCTTCGCAATTTAATGTCGCAATTTTGCAAAGGCCTTAAGATTAGACTGACCAAATATGATGTTAAAGCTCTAGGAGGAGTTCGTTAAAGTACAGCGTGTGGAAATGGCAAAATCTGCACAAATTTTGCAAAGAAAATGCAAAATATCTCACTTCCTGTTGGGTTTTCAGATTTTGCACCCAGGGACTTTTTTTTTGTAGGTATTGGGCTGTTACTTGTGTCTACCGAATTTCAAACTTGTCCATGAAATGTAGCACGAAGGGCGCTTAATTGAAATTTTGTAGGTGGCGCTATCAAGCCATTTTGCCACACCTAATTCTGAAAACCATATCAGGCATAAATTTTCACCACTTCTAACATGTGTGCAAAGTTTCATGAGTTTGAGGATGTTTAGGCCCTCAAAAATGCGATTCATTTCGGAGTAGAAGAAGAATTGACAGAGCAATTACAATAGGGTCCTCACACCATCGGTGCTCAGGCCCTAAAAATTGGGCATTTCAGATAGAATTTCTCCCTCTTGGAATTCTAGGTCCTACTTTGCCAATTTGAGATAATGTGCACAGGTGCCTCGGAACAATGCCCTTATCACACATAAGAGCATGAGAGAGAAAAAGTAGCTCAAGTGGAACTGTAACTTAAAGGGGTAGTTCACCCAAAACTGAAATGTCTGCCATCATTTTATGTATTTTGAAGAATGAGACATTTCTTACAATCTCTTCTTTTATGTTCCACAGAAGACAGAAAGTCAAACAGGTTTGGAACTACATGAGGGTGAATAAATGACAGAACATCATTTTTGGATGAACTATCCCTTTAAGTCTGACAGTTTATGGATGGTGCTCATACCTGTGAGTCAGCCACTACAGAGGCTCAAGTGTAGGTGAGCTTGTCTGGATATTTATTGCTCTTTCACATTTCACTCAGACATACTGTCAAGCATTGATCTCAAATAACCCACGTTTCTAGTTAAAAAGTAGCAGATTTGCTTAAAGAGAGACCAGACAATTTGATCATATGCTTGTGGTTCTGAGAGAAGATAAATATATTCTCTCCTAAAGTACTTATTGTTGCGTTCATCATGCTGCCTTCTCAATTAATAAGTCATTTTAAATGGATTTAAATAGCAAGTGAGCACTAATTATTCATTTAAATCCATGAGAATAAAAAATAATTTAAATCCCTTACATTTATTTACATCCTTTAGTCTACAGCATATATGAATTTATGAAGGTTTATGAATAATATAGTAATGCACAAGTAATTTTAATGAAGCAAATACATCCCATTTATTTAAAAAAAGAGAAATGATACAGTCACAGTTGTCAGAAAACTATCTGACAACTACACCATAATATCTGTGACCCGAACAAGTATTTGAACACACATACAGTAAACTATAAGCATATGAATGTCATTGATTCTTTTTGTGAAATTACCTCCTTAAAAAAGTGTACTTGTGCTGCCCTTCTTCATAAATACCACTTTTTCATATTTTGTTCTGTAATGCAATGACTTTTATAAGTGCTGTCCAAATAAATTTTGGGTCCACTGTATGTCTCTATGGTATCAATAGTCACACAGCTGTGTTCATTATCTGTTTCCACTCGTAGGAGAGAGAAGAGCCAACTAGAAAGCTAGAAAGGAGTCAGGAGGTCAGAACGAGTGAACTGAACTTCCATCCCCCACACAGCGCTGTTAGTCTCCAATCTGCTTTATTTGAAAAGGGGAAATAAATGCACAACCAAATAGAGATTTAATGAGTTTTCTGTGCCTTCACATCTAACAAGATGGCCACAATAGCAATGGAGAAACAAACAAAATGTGTGTACACAATGATGAAGCCTGAAATAAAGCAAAAGAACAAACCTTTAGAACTCTGTTACAAAATATGCCTTGCTGCAAAGACTATAGATATACAAAGACGGTGCACTCTTATTACTTATGATTGGGAGAAACTGCAACACAAAATATGGCGGAATACGCCCCGCCTTCTACAACCCGAATTCCGGAAATGTTGGGACGTTTTTTAAATTTGAATAAAATGAAAACTATTGAGCACATGAGCCAATATTTTATTCACAATAGAACATAGATAACATAACAAATGTTTAAACGGAAAAATATTTTTCGTTTAATGATGCACCAAATGTTCTCTATAGGTGAAAGATCTGGACTGCAGGCAGGCCAATTCAGCACCCCGACTCTTCTACAACGAAGCCATGCTGTTGTAATAGCTGCAGTATGTGGTTTCGCATTGTCCTGCTGAAATACACAAGGCCTTCCCTGAAATAGACGTTGTCTGGAGGGGAGCATATGTTGCTCTAAAACCTTTATATAACTTTCAGCATTCATAGTGCCTTCCAAAACATACAAGCTGCCCATACCGCATGCACTTATGCACCCCCATACTATCAGAGATGCTGGCTTTTGGACTGAACGCTGATAACACGCTGGAAGGTCTCCCTCCTCTTTAGCCCGGAGGACACGGCGTCCGTGATTTCCAACAAGAATGTCAAATTTAGACTCGTCTGATCATAGAACATTTTTCTACTTTGAAACAGTCCATTTTAAATGAGCCTTGGCCCTCAGGACATGACGGGGTTTCTGGACCATGTTCACATATGGCTTCCTTTTTAGATGATAGAGCTTTAGTTGGCATCTGCAGATGGCACAGCGTAATGTGTTTACCGACAGTGGTTTCTGGAAGTATTCCTGGGCCCATTTAATAATGTCATTGACACAATCATGCCGATGAGTGATGCAGTGTCGTCTGAGGGCCCAAAGACCACGGACATCCAATAAAGGTCTTCGGCCTTGTCCCTTACGCACAGAGATTTCTCCAGTTTCTCTGAACCTTCTGATGATGTTATGCACTGTAGATGATGAGATTTGCAATTTGACGTTGAGGAACATTGTTTTTAAAGTATTCCACAATCTTTTTACGCACTCTTTCACAGATTGGAGAGCCTCTGCCCATCTTTACTTCTGAGAGACATCCCTTTTATATCTAATCATGTTACAGACCTGATATCAATTAACTTAATTAGTTGCTAGATGTTCTCCCAGCTGAATCTTTTCAAAATTTCTTGCTTTTTCAGCCATTTGTTGCCCCCGTGCCAACTTTTTGGAGACCTGTAGCAGGCATCAAATTTGAAATGAGCTCATTTAGTGGATAAAAGTGTAAAATTTCTCCATTTAAACATTTGTTATGTTATCCATGTTCTATTGTGAATAAAATATTGGCTCATGTGATTAGAAAGTCTTTTAGTTTTTATTTTATTCAAATTTAAAAAACGTCCCAATTCGGGTTGTAAATAAAAGAGCCAATTGCTGAGTGGTAAAGTCATTGTGTCACTGCAGCTGACGTTAGAAGCTCTGGTTCCCACAGAAACCTGAGACTCGAAATTACAGGATTCCCCCATTCAAATAAATAGGACTTGGTCTTGGATGCCCGAAATAGCTGCCCGGAGACGTTGCTGAGTATGGCTGCTGAGTGAACAGACTTTCATTGAAAGGGACTTTGCTCACTGTCTGCTGTCTACAAAGGCAGACACCTTTTAAAGTCATCATGAAACAGAAGTTGTGATAGTCTTTTCTTCCTTATTGTGACATATCTGAGTGAAACGGCTTCTCGAACAAGAAAAAAAACTGTAGGGCGGGAATGATTTTGTTCATTGGGAATTAATTAGATCGTTGGATTATTGTCATTTGCTATTGCTGTGATCTCATGTGAGTGATAGGTTGTCCCACCCTCACAGCAATAAACATGTCATCAGAGAAGAGATGTCGTCGCAGGAGGGAGGGGAAGTTTTTTGATTAAAGATTATAAAGGCACATGAATTTAAAAAACAATGATAAGCACAAGCACGGATAAATCGTGTATAATTAGTACTACAATATTCCACATACATATAGAATTATTAATCAATTATACACTTCGCGCATTTGATACATTCCCATCCGAACTGAACAAACCAATTATCTGCGCAATACGACTGAAGCCGGGTTTATTTACACATTAATGAAGACATTAATGAAAAGAGGAGTAAACATCATCTTGCACCAACATAAATTCGAAAGCTTTTTGAACTAATCATGACCCCCAATTACTAAAATTTATCACGTTTTATTGTAGCTATTGTAGATAGATATTTCACTATAGACTTACATTACAACTGTGGCATGTTGTAGCTATAGTTTCTAAATGTGTAGGTTATTTTTCATAACAAATGGTATAGATTAAAAAAATTAAAAAAAATCTACATTGGCCATAAGCATGGTAATTAGGAGCCATCAGTGGTCTTACCTGTAATTATAGCCTTACTGAAACAAATGCTACAGTTAAAAAAATTACAAGAACTGTTACTTTTTCATAAGGGCAAGTACAACAAATCAAGAGCTTTAAAGTCTGGACTACTTGAATTATTGACTAAACAATCAGTTTTCCTCATGTGTGAAATGTGTTTTGTTCTAATGATAACTGACAGGAAAAACCTGACCTTTAGAGCCTGATGAACTGTTAAGGAGTAGGAAATAAACAATTTCAATATAAGAAACTAAAGTTAGTTTGACTTCCCATGGCAGTTTGAAGTAGAAAATTCTGTCAAACTTATAAGGTTATAGCCCAGGTGCTTAAATTTTATAAAATGCATCATATATCCCATGTAAACAAATCATTGTTAACTAGCCCCTCCCCAAGATAATGGTCCAATACTCTAATAAGTATAAAAATCTAGAATACACACAGATATTGAGTAAAAATAGCCATTTAATTACACTACCATATGGATTTTTTTTTTTTCATTAAATGTTGTTTTAAAATCTATACATTTCTCCAACTTTGTCCACCATCTTGGATTTTTTTTTCACAGATCACCTTCTCTACATGCGATTCTGCCTAAATATTAGGTCAAACTGAGTTGTCTACAATACCTTAAAAAGCTGTCTATGCAGGCAGCTCACTAGGTTTTGGAATAGAGCCTATCACTATTTATGTTTGACTGTGGACATGTGCATGCATACACAGGAAGCGAGTACCGGTAATATGCCTGGCTGCCTCCCCTTTACACAAACTATTCATTGGTGTGTCCTTGAAAACAGCTGGTTGTGTTATATCTGTGTGTACAGCATCCATCTCTTCTCATGGCCAAAGCCTGTGTAAACTCCCACTGAAAACGTCTCCACTGCCTCAGCTTCAGCTGTATCCACATGACCTTGGCCCACATGTTTCTTCCTGTGTGCTTGAGTGCTTGCTGTTTCAATTAACTAGACTGTAATTCCAAAGGTATGTCCTTTTCTTAATCTCCTCCTGTGTGCAAAGGCATGTCGTCAAGTAAAGCCAACCAATGTAATCTACTAGATTGTAGCCCAAACCAAATAATTCCATTAAAAACTATTGATTTTAGACGGTTACCAAGTCAGTCATGGATTCCAACAGCCAAAGCATACATGCCTTTTGAAATTAAACTGCAACTCCGATCGATAAAACCAACATAGGCTTATTGTAAAAAACGTGCCTCTAACTACATTTTTTTGGGATTTTGCATTGCAAAACTTACCTGTATACAATACACTGCAGATTCCAGCTAAAATAAACATTAAAGTAACAGTAAAACACCAAAGACTTTTATTCCTTTTATGATTACAGGCAGGGTGTGAGTTACACCCTGGGGGGAGGTAGGGGTGGTCAAAGAAAGTAGTCTACCCGTAATATGAAGCTTTACCTGTAAATATGAAGATACATTTCTAGCTCTGACTGATTTTCAATGGTAATTTTACCTACCCCTAAAATGGGTCATACCATTAACACTACCTGAGCAGTTCAATTAAATGCGCTATAAAACCACGCTCATTCAGGGACGTGCTTTTTTTGCATGGACAAAGTATATATATTGTGTAATTCGCACCCTTATTAAAGGGGCAGATTATCGATTAATAAAGACTTATTTTTGGGTGGTTCTTTGCACAATAGAATGTTATGATCTCAAAACACTTACCATTTTAAAACAGTTTTA
Organism: Mylopharyngodon piceus; assembly: GCA_039654765.1. Lineage (NCBI taxonomy): Eukaryota > Metazoa > Chordata > Actinopteri > Cypriniformes > Xenocyprididae > Mylopharyngodon > Mylopharyngodon piceus. The sequence goes on from CM077439.1 coordinate 8,617,663, forward strand.
CCGCATAGGCCTATTCAATGCATTTAGCCTAGGTGGTACAGTAATTTTATTTTCAAATGCAGTAGAGCATTAACCTTTTAGTGCAACTCACCGGAGATTTCACTTCGGAACTGCAGCGATACGTACAAACATGCTTTTAGCACCACTTACTGTACATTTCACATATCAAAAAATATTATGGACATACAAATTATCCATGTTTGGTTTTTGGCCTTAACAAAAGGGCTGAAAGCGGATTGTCACATGTTTACGAACACCGGCAACTGCGACTCCAATGTGGCCCCGCTGACCTGTGACAATACATGCTGAGGGACCTGGGATTCCTGTGAAACACCCCACAAATGTTGCCCCTTTATCCAATTAACTGGGCCTCAAAGCCCCCCGGCTCATCATCAGCACACTCCGCTCCCCCAATCAAAACACAGCATGCATGGAAGCTGAGCCATCAGTCACTGGACTGTAAACAATCCACCATGCAACAATGAAACGGCATTGTTCCATGCTGGTGATATAAGCTGTTGAAACAGCAGTTGGACTTCCTACACACATAGCTAACACACACACACACACACACACAATAATATATAGCACAAATCATGAGATAAGGGGTGGTGTTGAGTTAGAGGTGAAATACATTATTGCTCAAGGCAATTTTCATGGAAGATAAGCAGCCCTTGGAAAGCAGTGAAATTAAGAGGGAGAAAGCAAATAGGAAAAGGACTGTTATTGTTGAGTAACTTCATGTGCTCCAAGGCAACTTGTGATGTCATAATGGAGGGAGGGAAGGTGGCTCCCATTCTCTTTCAATCGTTCCCACCCCATCTCTCCATATATGAGCCCCCCTCTTTCCCCCAACTATGCCCAAGGGTTTGCTATGGGAGGCTGCTATTGGTTTGATAGTGTAGCTGAGAATAACCACCAACCAGGGGCAGGGTGCCCCTCCACACAGTTACCACAGCAACCCCATAAATGCAACGCAGGGACCATGTGGCAACACCAGTATGAGCGTAAGCAAGGAAAAGTAGCACAAATACAATCTTATAAAAGCTCATTAAACCACAAATGAGTCCATCTCTCAAGGGTCCTCCTTCCATATTTTTAATCTAACATAATCTAAAGGTGAGGGTTCCTGGTCACATCATTTACATTCGTTTTACATTTTAATTTCTTGACGTCACTAATGTCACTGATAATTGAGGGCAATGCCATGGGGCATAACTGAGCAAACATCTTGACGATGTGAGGCCAGAGGATCTCATTATGCAACAGGTCCCTACTTCAGACAGCCCCAGGAGCACAGCCAGCATCATTAAAGCAGAAATCCACTGCTTCTAACCACTGATGCCAAACTGCTATTAGGTCAGAAGCAGAGAGCTCTGCATTAGTTCTTAATGAAGAGCTATTATCGAATAGAATCTATTGGCAATTGTATATCTGAAACAAATCCAGACTTTTCCCATAATTAAAAGATGGCTCTGAAAGGTCATCAGCATTTCCAATGCATCACATATTGGCAAAAGACTCTTACCTTGGCAGGTGAAGCATTTGATGTGGAAGTGGACATGTTGCACTCGTACCACCTCTCCTTTGCACACCTCCCGGCAGCGAAAGCAGTGGATTGGTCCGGAGCTCCGTTCACTGTTGCACGAGCTTTGCTGATAGGGTACTAATGGGGAAAAGACAAAAAGACACTAAGTAACGAACATCAGAATGACCTTATTGTTATTGGGTGATATTAGACTTTCAGTATCAGTAATCAGTATCAGCTGACACTGAATCAATGTTGTTACTAAATGTTGTACTAAAATTACTAAAACTAAATCTGAAATAAAAAATAAAGCTAAATAGCTAAAAAGAAAAGGCTAAATGACTAATAAAAATGATAAAAGCACAAAACAAAATTACAAAAAAAACAAAAATTAAAATGAAAACTGAAAATATAAAAATAAAAGCTAATTTAAATGATCAATAATTACTATAAAAGTAGGCTTATATAATTAATACTAAAAAAAAAAAACAAAAAACACTGCACTGAATATTTACTGTATCCACAGATATTAGATATTTAACTGTGCATGCTTTCCATTTTTGTAGGGTTAGTTCACCCAAAAATTAAATTTCTGTCATTAAGTACTCATGCAGTTGACGTAGTGAACGCAGTCCAGGCTAGGGCTGCGCGATTTATTGCACAATACGAAAAATAACATTGAACTTAAACGCGATTAATGCTTAAACGTGATTCTTAGTGTGATTATGAAATCGCAAAGGCTGTGATTATTTTTTTATGCGCAACTTGTCAATAAAGTATGGCTCCAAACGCTAATCCATCTGAAAGCACTGCAAGTTTGAATCGCTTATAATGTACATTTGAAAAAGCAACACGCGTCAAACATCTTTCCAGACATGAGAAGCATTTATTAACATCTTGTCCAACAAAAGACAACATTTAATAACATGTTTTTACTCCAAACTCACTTCATAACGTTGAGCATCCTTCTGTGAGATGATGTGGCTTCTTACACAGAATAAGGCAGTCGTGTGTTTATTACTCATGTTTAATCAAGCAAAGCGTTTAAATCTTCTGTTTATTCAGATACAGCGATATTGATGCGCATTATCTACTTCTGCGGCAGGGCATATTTTGAGTTTCTGTGCAAGATCGCCCTCTGGCTTTCAGATGGAGAAGCATTTACTGTTGATCACAGAGCCGTACAGCTCTGACAAGCTGTGCATTAAATAATCGCAGCCTTTGCCAATCGTGATAAATCGTGCAGCCCTAGTCCAGGCTTCTGTGTTTACATCTGAACACCGGCTCAGTATTGGCCGACGCTGTACATGTGAGCAGCACAACGCATGCGTGTGATGCTGACGCAGGAGCTGGTCAACGAGTCGGCGTTCAGAAGTAAACATGGAAGCCTGGACTGCGTTCACTACGTCAACTGCATATGACAACAGTTCAAATTGTTAAATAATGTCGTTATTAGGGCCCGAGCACCGATGGTGTGAGGACCCTATTGTAATTGCTCAGTCAATTATTATTCTTCTCCGAAATGAAACACATTTTTGAAGGCTTAAACGTGCTCGAAAACTCATGAAACTTTGCACACGCGTCAGAAGTGGTGAAAATTTACATCTGATATGGGTTTCAGAATTAGGTGTGGCAAAATGGCTCGATAGCGCCACCTACAAAATTTCAATTAAGCGCCCTTCGATCTACGTTTAACGTACAGGTATGAAATTCAGTAGACACATGTAACAGCCCAATACCTACAAAAAAAGTCCCTGGGTGCTAAATCTGAAAACCCAACAGGAAGTGAGATATTTAGAATTTTCTCTGCAAAATTTTTGCAGTTTTTGCCATTTCCACACGTTGTACTTTAACAAACTCCTCCTAGAGATTTTATCAGATAAACATCATTTTTGTTTAGTCTAATCTAAAGGCCTTTGCGATGTTAAATTGCGAAGATCTTGAGTTTTCGCTGAAGGGTGTGTCCGTGGCGGCCTGACAAAATCCGATGTTTAGCCATGAAACAGGAAGTTGTTGTAACTCGGGCATACAATGTCCGATCTGCCCCAAACTTCACATGTGTGATAAGAGTCCTGGCCTAAAGACATCTATATGTCAATATTCAGTTAGTCATAGTGCCACCTGCTGGCAACAGGAAATGGCATGCTTTGCACTGTAATTCACTCCCAGAAACACATTTCAATATGCCATGAAGTACCAAACATGTTAGAAACACGTTAAATCATGCAACACTTGGCTAAGTGCTAATGTATGCTAATAACGCCACGAAACAGGAACTTGTTGTAACTCAGGCATACAATGTCCGATCTGCTCCAAACTTCACGTTTGATAATAGTCCTGACCTGAAGACATCAACGTGGAAATATTCAGTCACAGTCAAAGCGCCACCTGTTGGCAGCAGGAAGTGTGGCACATCGAAATGACTTTGCCATAATTCTCCTGTATTTACTTGCTTACATGCATGTCGCCCACTGTTCACTGTTTTCCTAAGGCCACCGGGTGGCGGTGGCCCCAAGAGCGAGGGCCCTTTCATCGCTGCTTGCAGCTTTAATTTTTGTTTTGTTTTTGCACACAAAAAGTATTCTCGTTGCTTCATAACATTGAGGTTGAACCACTGTAGTTAGATTGACTATTTTAACAATGACTTTATTACCTTTCTGGATTTCAAAAGGTGCAATGACATTGCTGTGTGATTCAGAAACCCTCGGATTTCATCAAAAATATCTTCATTTGTGTTCCGAAGATGAATAAAGGTCTTACGGGTTTGGGATGACATGAGGGTGAGTAATTAATGACAGAAATTTCATTTTTGGGTGAACTAACCCTTTAATTCTTACCTTTACACTTCTTATTTACCACCATCTAATGCTCACTTTTTTGTGCTGATTGCCCTCCTAGATGTATAACAGGCATTCAAACACTCAGCCAGTGAATATATCAATTACTGTGCAATCACTGTAGCAACTGTTGTTCTTGCTTTAGTCTAAAAGGATTTAACTGGGGGAAAATGTCGAAAACAGCAAGGGCACATGCACTACCCTGATCTCCATTGTTTCAGCTACAATGCTGGCAGCAGGGCAGAACTGCCAGTTCTGCGATCAGATTCAACAGCACCATGTTCCCACAGCTCTCTGAAAAAGAGAGTCAAGGCGACAGCCAGGAACAAGCATTAAAAAAAACTGTCTGACCTGGTAAAGCACACTGGAAACTAGGATTTAATGAGGGTTTTATGTGCATGTTGGAAAAGACAAATGTAATCAACAAGCATAATGTGTCAAGTCAGGGAGTGATACTGATCAGATAAACTCGTGCAGGAAATTAGCTCATTTTTCAACAATAAATCGTGGTTATCAGTGTGCCACCTGAACCTGAATTATTAGGGATGCACCAATAATATACCAATTATGAGCAACACATACAAGTCAAGAAATATTTTTACGTTATAGCAGATAAACAATAAATTGCCAATACTGCAATTTGATACCATTCTGTCAAAATATATTAAAAACAAAACAAATAAAATCAAGTAAAATTAAAAGTTTAATTAGGCATTTTAACTACAAATTAGACATTATAGTGAATCCGAAAAATGTATTAAATTTGATATTTGCTACATTTAACAGTGTTATTAAATTAAACTCAGAAAAATTATTAAATATTATTGTAAATGTATTATCAAAATATCTATGCAGTAAACAGTTTATTGGTAAAATGGTCATTATCTGAGGGCTGAAAACCATATTTTCACTGCAACAAACAATGTCTTGTACTAAAAGATATTGAATTTCAATACTATTTTGTCAAAATAAATGAAAAACAAAACACTAATAACTAAAATCAATCATTTACGATTAGGCATCACAACAACATCATGAATAGAATACAAAAAAAAAAAAAAATCATTTTGAGATTTGCTAAAGATTATATTTAACAATGTTAAAAAAATATTAAATAATATTATAAAAATATAATCCAAATATCTGTCCGATAAGTACATAGCAGATTGATAAACTGGAAGTGTCTGAGGGCTGAAAAGAGCATTTTCACTGCAACAAACAATGTCTTGTACTAGAAGATCACTTCACATATTTTCATTCTATTGGAATAGAGAGTTTCATTGACTTTTCTTCATCCGCAGCTGAAGAACAATGATCCATTAATGCTGTTATGCCTCCTCCAGTGGCTCAATCTCACACTGATAATATTGTAAGCACTTATTCCTTTGGCAAGAGCAACACGCTGCCTGGCCAACTTCCAGAGCTGTTTTCTGAATTCTGTTTGTGGCCATCAGCTCTGCGAGACGCTCTGAGCCCACAGTCTTTTGTCAGTGTAGAGTGCAGTATAGTCGTGATGCTGTTAAAAGCAGATAACAGCCACACAAGAGGAAATACGAGATGTTTTGCAATATCACAAAACCAGAAGCATTTATGGTAATGTGTGAGAGCTATTTTCCCCAAAGCTTTGCTTTTCACCGCAAAGACTGTGAGCTCCCCATAAGCTTTCACATACAATAACACTCAGATAAACAGAGGTGACAGCTCAAAAGAGAATAAACTATGTGCCGTTAAAAGACAATATGTCTTTCAGGCATCATTCATCTGTCTATTATGGGTGTCGCTGTGCTGGAAGCCCACTTGCAAGAGGGGCCTCTGGGTGGGTGTAAACAGGCTGTGTAATCCCTGCGATACCACATGCACTGAGATCAGGGAAGGACATGCACAAAGGATTAAAGTTTTTAATGGCTCCTACATTAGATACCTTTCATTCATGCTTTAGTAAAAAGTATTACTATAATGGAGGCTAAAATCTAGATTCAAATTAATTCAAGTTTTAAGAAGGAAACTTTCTATTATTGATACAGACTTGACAGTCTTCACAGCTCAAATAAAAACAACAAGATCCCCAAACCCCAAAATAGGTCACTCTGAGTTTTCATACATTTTCAATGATTTAAACATATGTTGCCACAAACTCCTTTCCGTTTGCACAAAAAACCTCAGTTATTCTCTCTTGAGAAAAAGAAAGAAAGAAAACGCTGAATGTACAAAAAGGTAGATTCAAAGAAGCCTAGTTCCTCGGAGAAACTTCAGAGCACTAATGTTGAGCAATATATAGCAAAGGGCCGGTAACATCCGGCCCAAGGTGTAAGGTGATAACCACAGGACCTAAGGGGCCACTGCTATTTCTGCCCTCAGCGGAGGAGCCTCCTGCGGATTATAGTCACACAGGATTGTGGGAGAGTGGAGGTGACAAGGCTGCTCTCAATTCCTTCATAGCCGGGCAGAAGAGAGGTGTAAACAAGACCTTGTGGCAAGACAGTCCACTTATCCTTCACAGTAATGAACACTGGGTGAAGACCTTTAAATCCAGTGCTAGAATTAATGGCTAAGTAACTCTCCCATTTACTTGCGACAAGAATAATACTGACCAGTGCTAAATGTGTTTTTGGTGGTTGTTAACAGCATAGTTTACTTAAAATAACAAATGTATAAACATACAACAATTAATATATGCATTCAGCATATCTAATACAATATAGAATCTGATATTTTTAGCATTTACTGTAATACATATGGCTGGAAAATTTGATGGGATGAAAATATATGGCTTAACAAATATATATTATTTTATATATATTTATATTATATTATATTATATTTATTATTTCAGGATTCAAGAGAACAGCATTTATTTGAAGTATATTTGTTTGTGTCATATATTATACAAATAATATATATTTGTATAATATAGGCATTGGTAATTTCTTTTTTATAGGTTTAAAAAGGTTTATAATCTTTTCACATACCCCCTGGAACCTGCTTAAGAAAAGTGGTGTTGGAAATCTGATTTTTTGGAACGCTTACAAAATGATGATGTACTAAAAATGGAAACGTTTTTTTCTTTGTGCTTTTCGTGTACAGACGACAACATTGTCAAAACAATCCCCGTTCACCCGTTCCGCGAAAACGATTAAAACTGCTGAATATGCTGCATAAAGAAACACTACACGCCTATAGACTGAACATGTAATACGCCTGCACACACTCAAAAAAATGAACTTTCACTGTTGTTAGTTTCACTCAAACCACCCTTGTTCACATTACTTAAAAAACTCATGTAACTACATGAATGTAATTTAACTGAGTTGTTTCTACTAAAAATGAGTATTGTCAGCTTTACTTAATAAGTGTTTGTTTAGTCAACGTAACATTGCTGAGTGAAACGCATAAATTAATGTTGACATTCGTAGAGATCCGTAGTTCCCAGCATGCTTTGCAAGGGACTGCATTAAGAGAGTAAATTAAGGGATTAAAGTGTTATTTAATGTGTTTTTCAGTAAAGAGAAAGATGTTGTTAGTTTATGTTAGTGTTTAATGTTCAGTTATGTTGGACATTTAGAGGAGTTTCTGTAATGTTTTTGAATTTTGTGGTTACCATTATGCAGAAGAGTGTCGCCTGTGTTTAGGCTGTGAGCACTCAAATATGTGTGTTTAGGATGGAATGCATTTTGTAGAGAAAACAGATCATTTAATAAGGTAAATTAATTCAATAAATGTGTTCACCTTACGTAATAAACATAACATTATTAAGTAAACTGCACATATAAATATTATGTAACAGTGACATTCATATGATTTGTATTTACTCAAAGAAATTTTGTCAGCTTTACATGAATTTCTTTTGTTCATACAACTAAATTGTTACATGTACAGATTACTCAATATAGTTGCGTGGAACCACTTGACACTTCTTTTTTAAGTAAATCCAACAATTCATTTTTTTGAGTGCATGACGTCAGCGTTTTTAGCATTTTTGTAGTTTACACAGAAACGATAATGCTATCGTATTCACAAACTTGCACTTTGAAACCCGTTTTCAAAAGTTTGTGTTTTGAGGCCCCCAAAATGTAAATGCACGGCCAAAATGCATAAAACGTCTGTTTTTAGTTGAAAACAGTGGCGTATAAACGGCCCCTTAGAGAATTCAAATACCTGTTTGCAGTACGGTAGTAGACATGGGCCTCTGGAGAACCTGACTAAATTTGATATATGACAACTGTTACATTCAAGCCAACACTGCTGTAGCGACAGGAGCTGAACTAACCCTGTCAGAAAAATGATCACTCAAACCAGCCAAACACAAGGTCAGACAGAATGAGGTCTGAGGGCCTCAAGGACTTGCTCCGGCCTTCGATCTGCTCTCTGAGTTACTAATGATTTGGGATTTCAACTAAGTTTAGAGAAATGTATTGGGTCAGGGTCACTGGATGAACATCCCTAGTGTCACTGTATGAGTTATCTACCTTCATGACTTCTACAGGAGATGATTCCTTGGATTCCCTAATGGAGAGCAGCACCTTTAGGAAGCTAAACTGTAAACATTTACTTATATAATAACTTTATAATAAACTTTTATAATATAAGTTTAGACAGAAGACACTGTACAGGAAACCAAATATTCTGGGTTATAAGTTTGGCCCACTAACAGAGCCTGCCAAAATCACTCTGATAGGAAACTGGAGGCTGTAGAGAAGATAAATAACACAGAGGAGCACAAAATCTACCCAGGATAATTCTATCCTTAGTGGTTTAGAAAATAAAAACTCTGAGTAATGATGAAGAGGTTGTGCCAAAACAATTATTAAAACTATTCCTATGTATGCAAATATCTGTTTGTCAAAGCCAAGTGTCTAATTAAGTAGCAGTTTCTTTTACACTGTTATAATAACCACAATCCAATTAGCACATCCAGACACTACAAGTAGTACGCTTTCTTTGTAAAAACAATCATAATAATACTTTCTATAGCATGTGCCTTGCAGATGTCGTACTGGATTGATATAGTGAAAAGCCACTCTGTGTCTATCTACTGGCTTTCATAGCTACATGGTCCTACAGAAAGAGCTCCATCAAACATATTACCCTGTATATGTAAGCCAGGGGAAATGCATGGAGAATTAAATCTTTAGAAAGGATCTGTAGGAAATTCAACCCCGACAAGTGTTAGCATGATGGTGTTTCTCTTTTGTTCCCAGTGCTGCTAAATCATAACATTGGGCTACAGGAATGACAAATGGGTGCTGACGCTGAGCCGGACTGCACTCCAGATGGGATGAGAGTGTGTTTACGGTGCCATAGTGGGTCTACGTCTGCTGACACACTAGCTCAGATCAAATCAACTCCCAGGTAGGGCTTATGCATTATGCAGATAGATGCTACAGAGCAGCATCAAGGCAGATGCATAATATTTTATCAGGGGAGCCACCATTATAACTGGGCAATTTTTAAGTTTGTAACCTCCACTTTTTGGGATATTATCATTTTATTTTAAGAGTCTCAGCCACCACGTGGAAAAAAAAAAATATCAACCAAATGTTAACTGGGCACCAACTTACCTATACTCTTAAAAATAAAGGTTCCAGAACACTACATTCCAATTAAAAACGTTTATACTAAAGAGTGCACTACTGAGGACTACTGAGCGAGCTTTAAAGGATTAGTTCACTTCAGAATTAAAATATCCTGATAATTTACTCATCCCCATGTCATCCAAGATGTTTATGTATTTCTTTCTTCAGTCAAAAAGAAATTAAGGTTTTTGAGGAAAACATTCCAGGATTTTTCTCCATATAGTGGATTTCACTGGGGTACAACGGGTTGAAGGTCCAAATTGCATTTGTGGTTAAAAAGTATATACATTTTTATTTTATTTTTTAAGAAAATGACCGATCGTTTTGCTAGAAAAGACCCTTATTCCTCGGCTGGGATCGTGTAGAGCCCTTTGAGGCTGCATTGAAATTTGGACCTTCAACCCGTTGTACCCCAGTGAAGTCCACAATATGGAGAAAAATCCTGGAATGTTTTCCTCAAAAACCTTCATTTCTTTTCGACTGAAGAAAGAAATACATAAACATTTTGGATGACATGGGAGTAAGTAAATGATCAGGAAATTTTAATTCTGAAGTGAACTAATCCTTTAAATCACTCAAATAATATTCATGAGACAAACTGAAAGTAATAATGTGCCCTCCATTCCCACTTTTCAAATCACTTATGCATATAATTTTGTCATTAATAAAGGGCTTTGTCATAATGACAGTAAATTAATCCAATGTTTTCATTTATGAGCACATAAAACAAACTTATTCTATATGCTAATATCATGACAGTTAATTAAATTGCTTTTGTTTGTTCCTAATATTGATTCATGCTCATTTTATTATCACAAACTCCATTAATGTCAACAGAAAGAAGTGCATTAATTTTACAGATGGCTGTTAAGGCTAAAAAAGGGTGCTGCGGTTACAGATTATTGTTGTATGGAAAAATGGTGTTGAAGAGGTCTGAACACTGAAGGCGAGCCGGGTTCCACCTCATTGCTCTCCACAGGGCTGGCATGACAGGACAGTGGTGACAGAGGCACTTCTGTAAATGTGTGTGCTAGCGTGTGATTGATGTGAGGGATGCTGAGTCGTGAATGCTGACACAGGAGGAGCAGAGTAGGACGACTTCAGGAACCTTAGGCTAGACTCACAGTAACATTCGTTGGGCGATTGCTACATCACTTAAAGAGGTGGTTGATTATGATTTCACTTTTTTAACTTTAGTTAGTGTGTAATGTTGCTGTTTGAGCATAAACAACATCTGCAAAGTTATGGCGCTCAAAGTTCAATGCAAAGGGAGATGTTTTCTTTTAAAGAATTCTCTGTTTAAGGACTACAACAAACGGCTTGTAGGTACTACAATGAGCTTCTTCCCGGGTTAGTGATATCACTAACCCTAAAATTTACATAAACCCTGCCTCCAAGAATACACAACAAAGGGGGCGAGGCCATGTTGGGCTGCTTTAGAGAACAGAAAGAGTTGTTGTAGTAAAGTGTTGTTGCCATGCCGTCATTTTACGTCGGACTGCTTCACAAACGAGGATCAATTCAACGCTGGATTTGCACAAAAGATTAACATGACGGCACATGCTAGTCGATGATTTGAATCAACTCCACAGCAACTACATAAATTTATCCACTAACCATTCAGAAATGTCCAGTTGCAATCTAAAAGTTGTAACTTCTTCCTGAGTCTCTCCATCAGTGTCCGACTCCGGTTTGAATGTAAGGCTGAACACAGTTACTGACAATCATCATTTTGGCTGCGTGAGATTCTCCGGCTTTGTTATTGTTGAGCAACAGAAGCGTGAGCTGTTAAAGCTCCACCCTCTTCTGCAAAGGGGGCTGGGAGCAGCAGCTCATTTGCATTTAAAAGGACACACACAAAAACAGCGTGTTTTTGCTCACACCCAAATAGGGGCAAATTTGACAAGCTATAATAAATGATCTGTGAGGTATTTTGAGCTGAAACTTCACAGACACATTCCAGGTACACCAGAGACTTATATTAGGGGCATTATAGGTCCCCTTTAAATAATATTCATTATTTTGAACCCACACTCTCCTTTTCTAATCGTTCCTACACCCTTTCTAATAAACAATCACTATCCATCATTCACTAGAATCTTTAAGGCACAGAAATCTTTGATATTCGCTCTGCTGAAGGCAGGAGAATCAAACAGGAGAACAAAGAGAAAGAAAACAGAAATCACAGGGAATGGGAACAGATTGAGGGCGCATTCCGCTACTCACTTGTCTGTTTGTTCTCTCAGTGGTGCAGAAAATAGAGGGCAGTTGATAATAGCAGTTGACCATAAGAAATGTAGGGAGCAGCAAATGAAGAGAGACCAAGTGACCTCTGTGTAATTGCTCGGCATTTTCACCGGCTCAAGGCTATCATGCCTAGTGTAGTGTTCAACACGCCATTGTGCACGGCTCCATTCAAATGCCATGTGCTTGCATGAGTGGCTATATCAGGTAAGTTTGAGACTTGGTGTCAGTTAAGTAATTTCGTAGGGACTTTCTACTGAAATTGTCTATTTGCAAAGTAAAAAATGTTTCATTATGTCATGAGCTTTATATGCATGTTCTGCAAAACACTCCAGGTCTCTTGTGGACCAGGCATGCCTGTTCATTTGTTGGTAGCTCTCCAGCTAGTCCTTTTTTGCCACGAGACATAACCCGGCCACTGCACTCATTCCCTTGCCATCTGTCTGCATCTGAAAACACTCGCTGTCCATACGGTAGCACGCTGGTAGCAGCCCCATCCCCAGCTGACAGGCAAAACGCTTTGAAAGAGTGAATAAGGCAAGCTCAATTGGCTGATGTGACATTGTTTTATCAGAGTGAGCTGGTGCTGTGAACTGTGTGTCCTGAACTAAAGGGAAAATAGTGGGGGGATTAGTTCAGAGAGTGGGACACGTGGACAAAGCTTGTCCGTCCGCTCATCAGCTGAGAATGCAATTTAACGGCTTGCTGAAAGAATGCAAACCATTTCTAATCACAGAACAGCAAGGCATTTGCCAAGTAGGCACAAACAAACAAAAAACAGCTCTGTTCTTAAGGTTCTGCTGAACTTTTCCCATAAAAGGATCATTATGAGATGCAGTGGTCGTGCCCTTGCAACATCAGCTGACTGAAGCACAAGCCTCAAAGGAGAGCTGGTCACCAACATGATCTTGGCCAGCTCTCTGTCTTTTATGCTCTGTTGGTGTGCATCTTCTCATCTGACAGACATGTAATCAGTAACAATTATATTCTACAGTATGTAATCAGTAATAATGATTTCATTGATACTTTTATGATTGGATGAGAGCTAAATGAATGCAACCAAGCATAACTGACTGGCACCAAACTGGACTCGCTGGTCACCCAAGCATGTCTAAGTTTTTATAACATCCTTTCACTAGACATTTGATCTCCAAATTGGCATATTTTGTCAGGATCATTTTATACAGCTTTTTCAGTTCAGTTCAGTTCAAAACGGTCAAACATCTTGTTGAAATATCAACTTCTGAACAATTTATTTGATAACCAAAGTCAGTTTTGAAGGAATAACAATCCTATACTCATCAATCCTGAGCACAAGACTCATTTGTAACTCTGAATAATAATAATAATAATAATAATAATAATAATTATCATTATTATTGTTGTTATTGCTGTTGTTGATCAAATAGAATTTATAAGAATTATTATTATTATTACTAATAGTCTATTATTATTATTATTATTATTATTATTATTATTAATAATACCACCACTACTACTACTACTACTGTTATTATTATTATTATTCAAAATACCTGATTCAGTGAGGATGTCTTTGGGACATGTCAGGAGCAAGAGGTCAAACGCTTGAATAAAACACCGGAATAAGACAAACTGCTCTAATTTTACAAGGTCAAGATAAAGTTTATTTATTTTACCTTAAATTTAGATTTATTTCTGCTTAGGTTATTTTGCATTAATCTTTGCAATTAGACCAAGGTAACAATATCTAGAATTTACTCACCACTCGTGCTCATGATGCTGAGATAATAATCCAAGAGTAAATTTTAATATCCAGACAGCAGTAGTCGCCTATTGTTCCACCGATAAAATCCAGTTATTGAGCCTCAGCTTGCAGTCGAACCGTTAGAGTGGGATAAAAACTCGAGGAATAATTAATAAAAATGTTAAAGCTCCCAATGTGATTCACGGATCACAGGAGGGCAGTGATCAATTGGTTAATAATGGGAACGGTGGGATTAAAGTACTGCACCCCGTGAGTGCAGGGCGGACGACCGGCCTCAAATAAAGCGGAATGTTGCCTAGTCACATTCCATGATCTGCTGCCGTTTCTCGAGTATAGCCTGAGATAGTGCTGAGCAGTGTTGCGTACAGTGGACGAGGCGCTGTCACTGTACTCTCGCGCTCGCATCTATGGAAGCGCGCGCCGGGGTGACGTCAGGCAGGGAACTGGCAAGCGAGCGCAGAGCAGCGTGTTTCCTCACACCCTATCTACACTGCAAGCGCGCAGCTCTGTAAAACAGATTTGTTGATTGTAATGGCAGCTCTTTTTTGTCGCTTGCAGCGGATTTGAGGTGTGAGGTCATACAGGGGGAAAGTTGAAGTGTAGGGTGGGTTTTCACAGATTACGGCATTTACTCTATATGGATGTATAGCGCCCTCTCACGCAGAGTTAGAAAAAACACAGTATAAATAGGCTACAGTAGACAAATTGGCTTAATTTAGGAACCTGTCCGCCAACAAAAGCCTCTTACTATGACAATAATTAGCCCGTTTGGAGACGAATTATGTTCCAGAGAAAGGTACGCTATAAATGTAGCCACAAATGACAATCAATTTTTAAGTCGAAAACACTGTTAAAGGATTAGTTCACTTTCAAATGAAAATTACCCCAAGCTTTACTCACCCTCAAGCCATCCTAGGTGTATATGACTTCCTTTTTTTCTGATGAACACAATCAGAGAAATATTAATGAATATCCTGATGCATCCGAGCTTTATAATGGCAGTTATCAAACGATTATGAGCTGAAGAAAGTGTCTCCATCCACATCCACCCATACTCCACACGGCTCCGTGGGGTTGATAAAGGCCTTCTGAAGCGAAGCCATGCATTTGTGTAATAAAAAATAAATAAATAAAAAAATTTTTAACAAGTTATGAAGTAAAATATCTAGCTTCCGCCAGATCGCCTTCCGTATTCTACTTACGGAGGAAGTGTAAATCTCTAGCAGTTCAAAAAGCTTACGCTACGTTCTACGTCTTCCCTATTCAACTTACGGAAAAAGTGTAACTGACGCAACGCCAGTTTACACTTTCTTCGTAATTTGAATATGGAAGGCAGTCTAGTAGTCTCAGCCTCAAACATCACGCCCACGGACAGTTGGCTGAACGTCTGATGCATATGGCACACTTAACTGGAAACACTTCAGGATTTTCGAAGTCGTCATCTGGTTGGTTGAATTCTACAGGATGTCCGGGAGACGTGTGTGTCACGTTCTTTAACGGTCCGCCTGGAAACAAATGCTGTGACGCCAAAACCCCTCGTAGAAGAAGAAGAACTGTGACAATGAGCGCTTACCAGGATCAAATAAACGCTGGATTTTCAAAAGTATGTGAAGTTCGCGGCTCCATTGTTGCAGTAAACTTGCACAACGTTCTTGAATGAATAATTTATTAGATGCACGCAGGTCTGTTATTGTAGAGACATCGACTTTCATTTTCACGTCCCTAAACCTGATGCGGAACAAAACGAACTGTGATTGGTTGCGTTACATGTCAGTCAAACGTCTTCTTGGGCGGTCCTTGGCCAATGAAAGCTGCGATAGAGTCCAGACCTTCTGCCGTCAGTCTGACGCTCTGGCTACGCGAGACTAGCGGTCTGGCAGAAGCTAGATATTTTACTTCATACTTCAACTTTAAATATGGATATTTTTTTTATACAAACGCATCGTTTCGCTTTATTAACCTTGCCTCGTTTTGGCCTTTATTAACCTGGTGGAAATATTTTTGCCTTTGCCTATGTGTTTTTTAGAGCCTGAGAAATATTTGCTGGAGAATTACAAAATGTTTTATAAATAAACAAATAAAATAAAGATGGTATGCTAACTTACAGATTCCTGAGTTTTTCCTCACATTGACTTATTTGTTATTGGAGTAATTTCAAATCAAGAGCAGTGAAGAAAACCTCCTACTTGGCAATCTGCCATTTATTTTACTCTTGGTGTACACTAGTAGTCACTCTTTCATCACTTTATGTCTCAGAGGTTTGTGCTTATTGCACAACCTCACTAATCAACCCAGTTTTCATTCTTTCTGAAAGAAAAATATTCACTCTGAATACTGAAGCCAACAAAGAGATAAAAAGCAGTATGACTAACTTTACACCAGTGCTATTTAGAAAAGTTATAAATCACATTAACAAGTTCACTGTTTGTTCAGCACAATACAGACTCATAGACCCATAGAACCGCACCTTGGTAAAAAAATTATTATTATTATTTTATATACAAAAAAGCCCTGGCCCATGTGGAGGCAGACAGGCATTTGGATCTAACAGGTAGTCTCTTGTTTGCAGATCGCTCTTTTTTGTGTGTCCTAACCTAATATGTGTTACAAGTATATTACTGACATGTGTATACAAAAACAAGGGCCAAGAGGAAACTGCACAATGGAGGGATGTGACAGGCGCCTCGCACACTCTACATTTCTTCCTCTCTCAGTCTGTCTATCCAACTCCAGTCGCTCTCTCTGCCTCTCTCCCCTCTTTGCCTGACCATGCAGTGCTCTCAGTCTGACAGTCAGATATTTTGACAGGGCCATAAGGTTAGTGTCTGAGACAGACAGTGTAAGCAGTCAGCATTGTTCTGCCTGTCATAGCATCAGCACTTCTTCACTCCCCTCCCATCTGTATGAAAGGAGTACTTCCTAGATATGTTGTTACACATCACATTTCATTTTTATGCCTATTCTGATCACCTGTTAGAAAGTCTATGTAGGTCAAATCACTATAGACAGATATCAGTTATTTGCATGTGCTGTTTATCACATGAAATGATTAAATGAGCATAATTAAATGTACTGACTCACCCTACATAATTAGGGATCATTTATGAGGTATATTTCATACGCAGATGTTTGTCACAGAATTTTATAACCTGCATAGCTTTGAATTTATAGCCTGCATATCTTTACTGGAGCGTGCACACAATGCAGTCTGTACCAGGAATATGTGAATTTTCAGCGGATGTCGTGGGCTGTACTGCTAGTCAGGGTACTGGATTTACCATTGTACTGAAATATGACAGAGTCCACAACAACAGGAAGTTGCTCTTCCTTAGGGCACTGGTACAAAGGGGCACCGGAACGCAGTGCCTCCATGAACTGCCCCCACTGTGAGCCGCCTGAGGTATATTTACTAGCCACAGCTTTATTAACCTTTTATTAGTTTTTGCTACACAAAATGCAGTTTGTATGAAGGGTCTTTTCAAGGATTAGCTCCCCAAAAATTCAAGTTGTATCTTTATGTCATTCCAGACCTGTATTACTTTCTTTCACCTGTGAAACAATTTAATGTTCAGAAAAATCTTAAATATATATCTTTTAATTGTTCTTAATTTTTTCTTTTTTATTTATTAGTTTTTTTTTTAAGCAAGGACAGTGAACTTTAATAAACATTAGTGTAAATGTGGCAGAATTAGCAGAAGTAGTAGGTCCCCAGAAAGAATGTTACAGTGTCACCGTAAAAATGAAATACAAAACTGAACTTAAATGTGAACCAGTTTGAACCACTGTAAACAGTGAGTCAGTGAGTTTAACTCAGGAACCAGATCATCTAATTCATAAAGTGAATCATAGTCTGTTTTGTGGATCAACAGGTTTGTTGAAAAGAAATGTATGTGAATTCAAATCACTGACACAATTTTCATTTTTGTGTGAACTAGGCCATTCCTTTAGTTAAAAACATAAGTATACACTGAGTACTTAAGTATGCATTGTGATGTGTACTAAACACAAACTGCCAATATTTCAGTCATTATTTAATGATAATGCAAGCCAAAAGTGAGCTTTTAACCCCAACTGTAACCAAGTCAACTCAGGAATCTGATCAATCTAATTGGTGAGTGAATCATTTAGTCCAATTTGTGGCTAAACCAGATTGTTGAAAAGAAAAAGGACAATTCGTTCATGGCACCTGAGTTCAAATCAATGACTCAATTTTATTTTTTGGGTGAACTATTCGTTTAAAAACATTAAGTGTACAGAGATTACTGAAGTATATACTGTATTTTGGTGTATATGATAAACACAAACTGCCAATATTAAAGGAACACTCCACTTTTTTTGAAAATAGGCTCATTTTCCAACTCCCCTAGAGTTAAACAGTTGAGTTTTACCGTTTTCGAATCCATTCAGCCGGTCTCCGGGTCTGGCGGTACCACTTTTAGCATAGCTTAGCATAGTTCATTGAATCTGATTAGACCGTTAGCATCTCGTTCAAAAATGACCAAAGAGTTTCGATATTTTTCCTATTTAAAACTTGACTCTTCTGTAGTTACATCATGTACTAAGACCGACGGAAAATGAAAAGTTGCGATTTTCTAGGCCGATATGGCTAGGAACTATACTCTCAATCTGGCGTAATAATCAAGGAACTTTGCTGCCGTACCATGGGTGCAGCAGGCGCAATGATATTACGCAGCGTCTCTCACAAATGTTTCCATGGTTGCAAGGCACGCTCCCTGTGCAAGCAGGGGGTCACAGGCGCTGCGTAATATCATTGCGCCTGCTGCACCCATGGTACGGCAGCAAAATTCCTTGATTATTACGGCGGAATGAGAGTATAGTTCCTAGCCATATCAGCTTAGAAAATCGCAACTTTTCATTTTCTGTCGGTCTTAATACACGATGTAACTACAGAAGAGTCAAGTTTTAAATAGGAAAAAATATCAAAACTCTTTGGTCATTTTTGAGCGAGATGCTAACGGTCTAATCAGATTCAATGAACTATGCTAAGCTATGCTAAAAGTGGTACCGCCAGACCTGGAGATCGGCTGAATGGATTCGAAAACGGTAAAACTCAGCTATTTAACTCTAGGGGAGATGGAAAATGAGCCTATTTTCAAAAAAAGTGGAGTGTTCCTTTAAAGTTATTTAATTATTTTTGATAATATTAGCCCAACATGAGTTGTTAACCTAAACTGTAACCAAGTCAGTGAATTGAACATGAGAACCCCGTCAGTCCGATTCAGGAGTGAATCATTCAGTCCGTCTTGAGGATAAAATGTTTTGTTGACAAGAAAATGATCATTTTGTGTGAACTATTTCAATTTACACATTTACAAAATGCAAAAACATTCCAAACACACATGCTGTGGAAACCATCAGCTGCTTGTCTTGTGTGCCATGTTAATGCCGTGACTATGGTTTGGGCACATGGCCTGCTGGCTCCACCAGTGTGGGGGTTTTGATTCTCTATCATTGATGTGGTATTTAGTCCATTTACCCAGACCATCTGAGACTTGTGGCAGGAATTAGCTACACTGTTGTGCAAATACTGCCTTCTTTCACAGACCAGTCAGCCAGTCACATGTCCTTTCCCTGTATATTTTCTCAGGGTGACTTTTGTAATGGCTCAACAACAGTCTGCAGAACCTGAAGTCTGTTCCAGGGTTTATATTTAACCAGGAGAGAAAAGCAAGAAATGACTAGCTGAGCCAAGGCCCATTCTGTTATCTGACCTACTGATGAGATAGTGGCAAAGGAGAAGCATAGACAATTCTTGGAAAAATAAATAATAACGATTTAAAGAAAAAAAAAAGTTAAGATCTTTACTCAGAGCATGATGGGAATGCACACATACTGTATATGTGTTTGGACGTATGTATGGATATGCTGTAGAAAGCACCTTTGGAATGTGAGCAAAAGGGCGTATTTGATTGTAATGAAGTTGATAGGGACTCTAGAGGTATTTTGTTTTGCTTTATGAAAAACAAGTCAGACTAGAAG
Source organism: Mylopharyngodon piceus (assembly GCA_039654765.1). Classification (NCBI taxonomy): domain Eukaryota; kingdom Metazoa; phylum Chordata; class Actinopteri; order Cypriniformes; family Xenocyprididae; genus Mylopharyngodon; species Mylopharyngodon piceus. The sequence continues at coordinate 8,637,592 of CM077439.1, forward strand.
GATTACTTTTTTCCCCATCAAAGAAAAAAACATTTGCCATTCCTTTCGTTTTTGTTGATTTTTTTTTAAAGAGAACTTGTTGGAATTAATCTGATTAGATATAAAATAGAAAGATATTCAGTATTTGCTGAGTCATTAATTTGAGAGTGTTTGTTTGAAAGTTATCTAACACCTTATGAACTGACTGAAGACCTTCTGACCTGACCTAGAGTCCAACCGAGCAGGGGAGTGAGAGGGCTGAACTAAAAGAGAGAGAGAAAACGAGAAACTGAGAGGAAGAAAAAAGGCATATTATTTAGGGGAGGAGTTTACATACTTCCTTCAGCAAAAGCTCTAAACTCGTGCCACAAGGACATACACACGCACACACACACACACACACCCCTTGCCCTACAGGAGCATTACGGACTATCATGGTTAGTTTTAGTCAGTTTAAAAGGAACTTTTCGCCAACTCCATAGGCACATACTGACAGATCTATGAGGAACGAACACACAGCCGGGAGTCAGCAGGACAGAGGTATGCTCTCTCTCAGAAACTAATCTGTTTGTGGGTGACTGTGTACTCAGTTGAAATTGCTGTTAATATATTTCAAGGTTTGAACTGAAGTGGTAGAATACTTTAGTTATCGATACTCTTTGTTGTCTCTACTTATCTTTTATAGAATGCTTGTAGTATCTCTTTAAGTCTCTCTTAAAATGTAGAACATTTATTTTCTCTAACAATATACCAGTTTTTTTTCACTAACTAGGTTCTAAGAACTTGTTTTTCACATAGTTTAATAGTACCAGCATGTGTGCTTGGGCTTGGGCGACATTCTAAACTTAGAGTCTAAACCCTTTACTCAGGTTACAAATCTACCCCTTTCTTTTCACTGACATCCACACACTGAACCAGTAACCCAGAGAGACACCGCTAACTACACAGTCCCAGGCGCATGGGACCATTCAACTTCTTTGTTGTAGCTTGGCAGCACATTGCTACTGAAAGTGACAGTTTAAGCTACAAAACAGAAAGTTGTTTTAAAATAACATATAGGCTATTGTTATTGTATTAATATACACACAGACTTAAAAATGGTTTTCAAATATTTCAGTAGCCACAAAATTTAATTTTCACAAATTTATGTAAAACAAATTTCATTCAAATGTAGCTGGCAGTACATTAACAAAACATAAGAAGTACTTTCACTATTTAGTATCGTTTAAATGTACATATCACAAGGCTATTAACAATATTTTAGGAGATTCATTTTAACAGCAAATTTCCATAAAAATAAACGTCTTTAGAAAGTAACCCCTTAAAGCCAGTGTATAATTCACACACTAGGTGTTCCCACAGCAAAACACTTGATTATGGAGTTAAAAATGCCTTCAATTTTCTGTCAAGGACACAGATAGATTCTCTATGAGAGTTAAGGAGGTATGCTGAGAAATTACTTCAGGCTGTTTACAGCTGCTCAGACTCACAAGATCTCCAAAGATTCAATTATAATCTGACTGGGTTCTCTCTTTATAAAACAATAACATGAGTCAGATTATTCTGTATAGATAAGTACCCTCTTTGTTAAGCCGCAATACAAAGACAGTAGCGGTGACAGGGAGACACATTCAATCCAGTTGAGACAATCACATTAAAAAGACTGAGATTTATCAATATAAGATTTGAGTGTGCTAGACATTTTTTGACATTGCACTAAAACTCTATAAGGATACACCAAAGGTGCTTCTTAAGAACCTCATTCTTAACAACATTCTTAAACGTTTTGAAACCAAATTGCTGGAGTGCTGCTCAATCTCAATCAATTCTCTAGCTATCAGTGGTTCTTCAACTGGAAGGCCAGGGTCCACTATGGGCCCTCAGTAAAACAACCCCCCCAAAAACAGCATTGTTACATACATTGCCCGGGCAAAAAAAAAAAAAAAAAGTCACTGTTTGGATTTTAATAGGCAAATACTTAGGAGTCTATGGATGGATCATTATTACAGTGATTATTATGTTATATGTTTGGCAACGGTTCTTTTAACACTAAAATATGGAGTGTGTAGCTTTTCATTTCTTAAACAACCATGTATTAAGATGTATCATGGCCATATTCCAGGATGGCAATGTCAAGATTCATCAGGCTCAAATTGTGAAAGAATTGTTGGGAGGGAGCATGAAGAATCATTTTCACACATGAATTGGCACTGACCTTAACCTCAGCGTATGTTTTTGGGATGTGCTGGAGGAGACTTTGCAGAGTGCTCACCTCTTGCATTGTCAATACAAGATCTTGACCAAAAAATGATGTACCTCTCGATGAAAATAAATGTTGTGATGTTATTTCCATCAATTTTTGGTCAAGATCTTGTATTGACAATGCAAGAGGTGAGCACTCTGTAAAGTCTACTCCAGCACATCCCAAAGACTTTCAATGAAATTAAGGTCTGGACTCAGAGGTGCCAATTCATGTGTGAAAATGATTCTTCATGCTTGCTGAACCATTCTTTCACAATTTTAACCCTGGTGAATCTTGACATCCTGGAATATGGTCATGATGTGTCTTCCTACATGGTTGTTTAAGAAATGAAAAGCTACACACTCCATATTTAAGGGTTAAAAGAACCGTTGCCAAACATATAACATGCTAGAAACATAATAATCGCTGTAATAATGATCCATTCATAGATTCTTAAGTATTTGCCTATTAAAATCCAAATAGCGACTTTTTTTTTTGGCCGGGCAGTGTATTTATTTGATTTTATTTCCTTTAAAAAGGAACAATGTCTTAAAATCTACACCAATCTTTGCAATGAAAGAAATGTCAGAAAGTAATGATGCCAGACATAAAGACGGTTGAGCTTTTAAGAGCCAGACATGTTAGAATGGTCAACCTGTAGCTGTCAGCCCTAATATCTAGGAGAAAAGAGAAAAGTGAAATTTAGTACCAGTAAATAAAGAAATTGCTGTGAGCAATGCCTATTAAATCACTGGGCCTTTTGTCCCCATATGTCAGCGCTTTGAGAATGCTGCCGCTCTCAGTTTCCACAAGAACCCCTGGCACAGAGAGGCACTGACCAGCCCACACAAACATGCCAGCAGTGCTTCAGAGTGCTTCCCTCATCTGCAGAGTGGATGCAGAGAGGAAAGGGGAGAGAACGAAATAGATGGAAGTTAGAAATGAGCAGTAGAGAGAGTGTGGTTTATGCTCGAGAGGAAAATGGAAAGGAAGAGAGAGAGGGAGAGGAGTGACTCCATCGATAAGTGGATCTATTGTCGAGCGGGCACTATTGAACCTGTGTCTGAAGCTGGCTGTGTACATTATGGCATGCTGCTGCTGCTGTCCAATTCCGTGCCTCAGAAACTGCTTTCTGTTTTCAGGTTGGTCCCACCCTGGCTTTAGATTTTTGCAATGAGAAGAAAGAGTAAATTTCACAGGGAGACATCACAGTGTTTCTGTCAGTCATGGGTAATAGATTTACCCATGAAGGTAATGCAGGATGTGTACTTCCCATAGTTGGCCGTTTGTGTGCCTTCTTGTTGTGCGTAATGCTGTGATTGCCTATTGTAACTAATTACGTACTGTTGATACTGTGTGAGTTACTGGTATTTTGTTTTGCTGCTTGTGTGATTTTAGATCATTTACTATCAGCTATTAACTAATAACCAGCAAATACTATCCTTTTGTGACAGAAGATTGTATCAATTTGACAATTTGAGGATTTTTAATATTTCTCTTGCCAAGTTTTAGGCTGATTTGATATGAGGGCTGATGATGTTTTGCTATGTTTGTCACTGTTTGCATGAGCACATTCCCTCTCTTAGATTTTGGTATGTGTTTTGCACGTTTTCAATATTTGAAGGCTGTTATTTTGTCGTCAATCGTGTCAGTTTGATTAGGCATTTACCCTAAAAGCTTCAGCTTGTCATATAGCTAATTTAATAACACGCCCCTAAACATCACCCTCCCTTTCAATAGCGATATCACCCGCTGAGTTCGATGCCTTATGGAATGACCCTCCATACACTTTAGCAGCCGTCAGTGAGCTCTTTCCGCCCAATGACGCCATGACCGCTGGTAAGAGGATTTCTTGAGTCAAGCATGAGTGTTTCAGAATTAGCAATGTTTGAATATAATTACAAAAGAGTCCATGGGACAGAGAGTTGCATGATTCTAAATTTGGTGCTTTTGTTTAATAAATGATAGTAAGCAACCATTTGGAACATCCTCTCTTTTCAATGCACATATCTGGGAAGGTCAAACCCATCCGGAGATGAGGAAGAGGCTATTATTTAAGCCATCTGGCTGATATTTATAGAGCCATTATGATATGGCTTGCACTTCCTGTATATATCCACAACTTTATGAGCTTGTAAACAGAAATACAGCCCTGATATTTTTATATACATGCTAATTAGCACCAACTGTATCATGGAATGAGGAACTACATGATTATGATCATTCATATTCAATCACGGGAAGTGCATGAAGGGAACCTTCTACTTGTTCTTAATTATTCAGTAATACACAGGGCATCACTCTTCAGTCATTCAGTGTTGCTTTTCTGTAAGTTTACTGATTAACCATAAACAGTCATAATCCTGATGTACTATTAAAGTTCACTGAGCTACATGCAGCTGAATTCTGTAAAGCTGTGTTGACCCCAGTTTCCTTTGTTTTGGAATTGGAGATGAGGAAGCGGAGGCTGAGGCCGAGGTGGAGGCACAAGTCAGAAGCAGAGAGATTTACTGGAGGAGGAAGGAAACATTCAGCGGAAGCAGCACAATATCTTCAGCAGGAGAACGCTTCTCTCCAGGTATCTGCAGCATGGATCTCAATGGCCTCCATCTCCATAATGGCCTTTAATGGCTACACTTCTTAAGCACACTCTCAGAACTAATGCCAGACTTCCTTAATGTGTACACTCAGTCTATGCCTTAATGGTATGTCTTTAGTGATGTGGTCACTCATAGTGCTGTTCCTGCAAAAAATCCTATTGGTTTGTCTATCTGTTAATCCACTGTGATGTTGGACAGCAGTAATCACACCCAACATCACTACAGCATTCCTGTTACTTCTAATGCAACTGATCGTAAGTCTTTGTGGTGGATACTTAACTCCATTCCCTTCTGCTTCTTGGAGATGTTGTTTTGTTGTTTAGCGGGAGGCGACGATCTAGTGTATCACTTGATGGTGAGCTTCAGGAGGCGTTACGTACCAGACTCCGAGTAGTAGAGAGCAACAGTCAGGATGTCGTCCAGCTCTTCAAGGTCAGACACGGAAGTATCCTTGCAAAACATGAACTGGTACCACTGATAAACTTATTACTATTGATTACGCAAGTTATTTCAATCTTCATTACATTAAAGGGTTAGTTCACCCAAAAATGAAAATAATGTCATTTATTACTCACCCTCGTTCTACACCCATAAGACCTTCATTCATCTTCGGAACACAAATTAAGATATTTTGATTAAATCCGATGGCTCAGTGAGGCCTGCATAGCCAGCAATGACACTTCCTCTCAAGATCCATAAAGGTACTAAAAACATATTTAAAACAGTTCACGTGAGTTCAGCGGTTCTACCTTAATATTATAAAGCGACGAGAATACTTTTTGTGCGCCAAAAAAACAAAATAACAACTTTTCAACAATATAGCAATGGGCGATTTCAAAACACTGCTTCGGAGCTTTACGAATCGAATCAGTGATTCGATCACTATATTGTCGAAATGTCGTTATTTTGTTTTTTTGGCGCACAAAAAGTATTCTCGTCGCTTTATAATATTAACATAGAACCACTGAACTCACATGAACTGTTTTAAATATGTTTTTAGTACCTTTATGGATCTTGAGAGGAAGTGTCATTGCTGGCTATGCAGGCCTCACTGAGCCATCGGATTTAATCAAAATATCTTAATTTGTGTTCCAAAGATGAATGAAGGTCTTATGGGTGTAGAACGACATGAGGGTGAGTAATAAATGACATTATTTTCATTTTTGGGTGAACTAACCCTTTAAGTGATTGTTGATACTATACACACAGGATCTGTCTGCACGACTAGTGTCTGTTCATGCTGAGAAAGACAGCTTTGTCATCACCTTTAAGACTGTCGAGGAGATCTGGAAGTTCTCCACTTACCTGGCACTCGGTTAGTATCAGTGAAACTAAAATCCTTGTACTTTTACAGCACAGGTTCTAAAATTTACATAATTTTAATCCCTGCCCCCGAGAACACGCAACAAATGGGTGAGGCCATGTTATTGCAATACAGTAGGTAACACAAATGCAATAGCATGTCATAAAAGCAAGATGACAACATGACAAGTTATAACCGAAATTAAACTAAACTATACCTGTTCTATCTTCATGCAGGATATATTCTCTGGCTCTGTAGGATCTTACAACAGTTCCCACATGAACAATTTATAGATTAACATGACAGAATATGCTAATCAATGACTTTAAGATAGTTAACTCAGCTACATAAATTCATCAACTAACCATTCAGAAACGTCCTGTTGCATTCTACATGTTGTCACTTATTCTTGAGTCTCTCCATCATTGTCCGACTCCGGTTTGAACATAAAAGGCTGAACAGTTTCTGACATTTTCAGTGAGTCTGCGTGAGGTAATCGGAGCTGCTAACACAAGCTCTTGAAACTCCGCCCTCTTCTTGAGAGCAGCAGCTCATTTGCATTTAAAGGGACACACAAAAACGGAGCGTTTTTGCTCACCACTCAAAAAGTGACAAATTTAACATGCTATAAAAAATATCTGAGGTAAATTTTGAGCTAAAACTTCACATAAACACTCTGGGGACATCAGAGACTTATTTTACATCTTGTAAAAGTGGCATTATATGACCCCTTTAATAATTCCTGATAATGTTCTAGCTTAACAAGTATAACTATTATTTTCTAGGTTATGTAGCAAGATGTCTTGAAAACTTTCTCTGTGACCAGTCATTCTGGCTGGATCCTGCATTACTGAGCGATGTTGAGATCTGTGTAACAGTGGATGAAGACCACTTAGCTACTCTGTACTTAGGACTTCTGCTACAGGAAGGTAAGGAGCCTCCACTTGCTGATTTCTTAACAGGTCAACAACATCATCAATCTGCACCATAACCAAACAGTAAATTGAGAAACTGATATGGATTTACACATCTCTAGTCTATGTTCTAAAGTCCAATATTGACACATTGCTGCTTAACCGATTCGGAGGTCACATAAGTTAAAAAAAAGATTTGGTTAAAATGTGAAGTGATTACAGGGTCCTCTTGTTTTCAAAGAGGGGAGGGTATATTTTTCGTTTTGTATACACTCAACATTTCCTTTAGTTTTGTTTACATACAAAATATCTTGCTTCTAAGAATCATTACTTTTGTTACAGTGCAAACTACCTCATTCGTACCACAGTCTCCTCTTGCTGTTCATAATATTAGTATTTGATAATGTCCTCTACTTAAGACCACAGCCTTAAGGCAGACATAACCATATAAAAAAACCATCAATTTATGTGACAAACTGTTCTTTTTCTTCCTTGGCGTATGAATATGTTGACTTGTTTATGAATCCACTTAAAAGAAAAAGAGGTAGAGAAAGAGAAGGAGGTTTTTCAGGATCAACTCCGAATTTGACAAGTATATGGAACCTACTGAAGAATATGGAACAGGAATAGTTAGTGACTAAGGACAGTCTCTTTATCATTTTAGGTACATTCTTTGCCAAGACTTTATACAACAGTGACTGCAGAGAGGAGGAAGAGGAGCTGACCTACAGGAGGAATGACCTGGTCATGGTGAAAGACATAGGACAAGAGGCCATGTGGGAGGGTACGCTGCTGTCCACAGGCCAACATGGTCTAGTCCCTGTGCATGATATGCAGCCTCTGCCTTATCCGTTTTATCAGTGAGTGACACTGATTTTTTAAGCACATTTAGCCAAATGGGAGGTTTTGTGGGAAGAAGAAATTGTAACAACAGATTTGTCTGGTTAAACTACTTTTGTTGTTCTCATGCAAGAAACATACTATTTTAGATTATCCCTTACAAATACAGACTGTTTTTCCTAGGTGGTTCCTTAAGAAATATCCCGGAAATGCAGGAGGGATTCCAGTTACAGAAGGCCTCTTTGATCATCCTGTTGGTGAGATTCTTCTTAAGTATCTGGAAACTATTCCTCAAGATTACATTTAAAAGGAATATTCAGGGTTCAGTACAAATAAAGCTCAGCAAACAGAATTTGTGACAATGTAGATTATCACAAAATTATATTATCAAAAAAATATTACCACAAAATATAATTTCAACTTGTCCCTCCTTTTTTTGGGTTAAAGTGAGGCACTTAGTATAGAAGTGAAAAGGGCTAATCCGCAAACGTTAACACTGTTTCAAAAGTATATCCACAACACATAAACAATGCATGATGATTTTACTGTGAATTTTTTTTTTTAAATGTGTAAAGTAATAATCCAGTGTGCAAATTTGTTGCCATGGTATTGCAACACCAAAATGACTGTAAAAATGATTTAAACAGTTTTACAGCTCAAATAATACAGTTTTAACAGAATTACTTGTAGAAACTATTTTTTTGTGGTAATCAACATTATGCCATAAATGCTGTTAGCTGAGTTTGTACTGAACCCAGAATATTTGTTTAATTATTATTACAAATCTGTCCTTAATTTTTGCTTCCCTTTCAGTGGTGGGGACCTGTGTGGCAGTAGTGGACCATTACCCAATGGGTAAAGATGAGCTGCACTTACGCCAGGGAGACCTAATCAAGATTGAAGGATTTCTTCTCAATACTCTGAACATGTTCATAGGAAGACACCTCACCAGTGGAGAGATGGGATTTGTTCACAAGGCCCATGTAAAACCTGAGAATATCGAGCCTCTGTAAGTAAACAGTTCAACGGTATTTATTTTTATTCATAGATTCAGCATGTGCTCGAACGAATGACCTTCTCTTTATTTTGTAAAGCCATTCATCTAATGTGCTTCTCACCAATATTCTGACATACCAATTGAAAGCAACCAGCTGGCAAATGCTATTTTATTCTGCTGACCTTTGCTGAATGTGCCTCTGTCTAGCTGGGGGTGATGAGAGTGTTGGAAGGGGGGCTAGTGGAGTTATGTGATGATGTGATGAAGCAATCCGAATGAGAGTCATGTGGCTGATAATGTTGTCTTTGTTGGCTTTGCACAGCGATGGACAATTGGTCTTTCTGAGTAAGGAGGAAAGGGCAGCCCTATCTAAACTTAACCCTTGCCTTGAGCCCTCTCAGTCTGATGTACTGGCAAATCTATTCTCAACTGACATAAGCACTGTGTACAGATTGGGTAAGAGATCATGCATTGTCTCTCTGTGAGACCTCTAATAGTGTTTAAAGGGATAGTGTACTTCAGTTTACTCACCCTCATGTCGTATCACAGAAGAAAGATGTTCATTCAGATTTGCAATGACATGAGGGTGAGTGAATGGCAGTCCCATCATGTTTGGGTGAACTGTCCCTTTAAGTTTGGACAAATCTGTTCTTTGTTTCATCCTGTGTTGATAAAATTACTCTTTCACACTGCAGATAGACTTGATGACTCTGATTTCACTTACATAAGAAACCATCCAATGTCAGGTAATACATTATTTCAACTTCCAGCTGTATACAATTAACAATCACCAACTTGTTCTTCATTTTGTTGCACAGTCATAACTTCCACCTTTCTATTCCTTCCTACTCTTTTTTACTTTCATTACATAATTTATTGTGTAGTATCAAAAATTCTGACATTTACACTTTGTGTAATCAGCAGAGCAGAAAACTACAGTGGATCAAAGAAAGAGCACCATATCTGAAAAGAGTGACGTAACTCCCTACCACTCATCCCCACGGCAATCATTCTATGCCTCTCGGAATCATCTGGACCGGGACTCTGAGATCCTCTCTTTCAGCCTGGAGGACACCTTTAGAGAGATGGATGAATATGAGGAAGACCCTCCAAACTTCATGGATGAAGGTATCTGGGAGGCTGATGAAGCAGAGAGGTGTGACCCAATCTTGACCCTCCTCAACCTGGAATATTTCCAGGACACTTTTCAAACTCTTTACGACCTTTCTTACTCTTTCCTGGACACTTTCTTCAATGGCCTTCCAGAAGACGAGGTGCTTCAACATCTGGAAAACTTGCGGGAAGGAGCCAAGAAAGGCAGGATGCTCTGGGCCCACCGGCGAGCCTGCTTCCTCCTTGGCCGGCTATGTGCCAAGAAACTAAAGTTTTCACAAGCACGAGTGTACTTTGAGGAGGCTCTAAAAGTCCCTGTAAATGGTTTTGATGACAAGCCACTTCTAATTGCCCTGTACACTAATCTTACTGCTGTTTACCTCAAACAGAAGATGATGGACAAGCTGCCATTCACGCTGGAGAAGGCAAGTGCTCTGATTCTGTGTCTTCCCTGCCACAACTTCTGCTCTGTGGATGAGTTTGAACTACTGAAACCAATCATGCGCAAAGCCATAATTGAAAAAGACAAGTACCTAGAGGCTCGGGTATGCTACCTCTCCCTCTGTCTCTTCATCCGTCTAAGGAAAATAGAGGATGCTTTACCTTTTGTAGAGAGGCTTCAGTTCCTTACCATGACACTGTCTGTGGAAGAAGGGAGGCCAACTGCTCCAATTGATCTCAACTGGATGCTGTGCAGGCTTTATCATAAAAAGTATTTGCCCTACCTCACACTAGCTTCTTTAAGTCTAGACTCAGGGCAAGAGCATTCCTTGGATGATGCATTCCAGAAAATTGAACTCTTTATCAAAAACTCAGCAAGGCTTAATCCTCACTGGAAGGAAAGTAATTCTGTGCTTCCTGCACAGGTGGTGGTTTACCTTCAGCAGGCCTTGTCCATAGCTAGTCAAGGGGAAGACCTGAGGACTCAAAGGGACCTGTGCCTGAGCCTAGCTAGTGTTTACCAGCAGCATGGAGCTCTAATGAAGGCTGTGCCCTTTGCCCAACAGGCAGCACAAACTGGAAGTCAAATTAATGAGGAGGAGGGCTTCGAGGCATCCATACTGCTGGCCTGGCTCTTAGTCCTAACGGAGGAACCCATAAAAGCTCAGAACACTCTGCACCCTCTGCTTAAGTCTTTGAATGAAACAGACAGTCCAACACAGCGTGGTGTAGTCTACAATCTTCTAGCCCTATGCCTCCGCAAACAGGGCAGAGTTCAGGAGGCAGCAAGAAACTTTCATTGCGCTCTGCAGATCTCCAGAGAGAATGGAAACAAGCGTAATGAAGCACTAGCTCTGGCTAACTTGGGTTGCTTGTCCCTGTCTGTAGGAGCTTCGGGCCTAGCAGAGTGTTTCCTGCTCAATTCCCTGCACCTATTCCAGTTTCTCTCAGAGAGCCCCACAGATCAGGAGCATGTCCAGGCTCTGCTCTGGCTGGGCAGGAGCTACAAGGATAGAGGAGGGAGTCAGGAAGTCAGAATATGCTTCGAGATGGGCCTCCTCATTGCTATTAGTGCCAACAATCTGCATAGTAAGTGTTCAAGATTTTATGTTTTAGGTTGCAAAAAAAGTCAAATTGGTCCAAAAATAATAATAATAAAAAAAAAAATCTCACAAGTGAAATTAGTTCTGAGAAGAAATTGTATAAGTAATGCAATGAAATTCAGAGATCTGTAAGTGTGACTTAAGTGTCCAAAAGTGTCTAAATACTTTTTGGGGTCCTCAAATATTTTAAACCCAACGCTATCTCACGACCGATTCGTAAATATTTTACGAGGGGGCTAATTCGTATGAATTCGTACGACCTCACTCATACGAATTTGTACGATTTGTCTAAACCCCAGTGACGGGTAGGTTTAGGGGCGGGGTTTGGGGTAGGTTATTCGTATGAATTCATACAAATGTGTCAACTCGTAAAATACGTATGATTGAGCAAAAAACGTATGAATTCATACGAGTGAGGTCGTATGAATTAGTACAAATTAGCCACCTCATAAAATACGTATGAATTGCTGTGAGATAGGGTTGTTTAAACCTTCTGTATGTCACAAACCTAATTTCTAAATGAACAGAGAATTAACATTAAGCCAGTATTTCATTTATAGTGTAAGAATAACACAATTCCTTCCAAATACAGGTCAAATGGTTGTGGCAAAAGTTCTAAGTCGGCATTACGCTGACTTGCTGCTGTATGGACAGTGTATTGTTTACTATGAGCACTGTGTGGGCCTGTGCAGAACACTGAAGAATAAACAGCTAGAAGGAGAGTACCTGGAACTCCTCAGCAACCTCTATCTCTCACTCAACACTGAGAAGTAAGAGCTACTGTAATCACAATATAATACCATTGTCAATACTTTGAAACTTGACCAAATTAAAACAAATGAATGAGTGAATTCAAAAGTAATTATTTTATAAAAATCATTGCAGGTCATCTAGGAAGTCTCTTGATTACTCAAAGCAAAGCTTAAGGATCTCCATAGACTTGGGAAAAAGACAGGAAGAGTCAGAGACATGGCTGCAAGTGGGCCGTATCTACTATCTGATCCATGAAGATGAACTGGCTGACATGTACCTACAGGTAAGACAAAGGATTGAAGCAGGGTATTGCAAAAGATGTTGAAGTTATTTATTGGTAAGTGTTATCATTTTTGCATATCCATTTGGAAAAATATCCCACCAATTCTATGACAAGTCTATTCATTAACTTTTTAGTGTGTGGTAATTTCTAAAAAGAAATTTATTGCCATATCACATACATGTATGTTTTTATCAGCTGTAACTACTTTCTCCATAAACAAATGTTTACAGGCAGCAGTAAAGACAGCCCTGAGGATGAACGACCCATGTTTTGCTTTGAGCATTTATGAGGAAGCAGGAGATGTGTTTTTCAAAGGACACAGAAACCAACTGGCTGCCCTACCTTTTTACAGGGTAGGTCTCACCTCGAGTTCACAATAGATATTACCAAAACAATCCAATAATGGTTAGGAAATGTATACCATGTGACTTGCCATGGATTCCCAAAATCTAAATCTATCTGCCTTTTTTTTTTTTTAAAGGATGGGAGTTTGCCATTTGCACGCAGCATTAAGGATGTGCACTCAGAGTTCAGGCTTTTGAGCAAACTCACAGAGCTCCTGATGAAGCAGAAGCAGTACGAGGAAGCACTGCAGTATGCCACACTCGCAGTGCAGGTCAGCACCACAACTGGTAAGACCTTTACATGCATCTACTCCTCAGTTTAAAAAGCTATAACCATGAAAATGAAAAATAAAGCCAGTGATGTACTATTTAGAATATTCTGACTATTGACCACATAAAATTAGTAGAAAAATAAATAAAGAAAGAAAACTTAAGTGATAGCCAGTTTAACTATTTCTTTTGCTTCTAAGTCTTAACCTATGTTGCCCCCTGCTGGAGACACATATCCTTTACAGCAGTGTTTCCCAACCCTGTTCCTGGAGGCATACCAACACTACACATTTTCAAACTCTTCCTAATCAAAAGCACTGATTCAACTCATCAGCTCGCTAGTAGAGATTCCAAAACCAGAAATATATGGGTCATATAAGGGAGACATCCAAAACGTGCAATGTTGGTGTGCCTCCAAGAACAGGGTTGGATCACTGCTTTACAGCATACAACTTTTGCAGAATACAGCATAATACATTTAAAGTGCCCATAGTATGCTTTTTCAAATATAATATTTCATGCAATGTGTCTGTCAACGTTGTAGTTCTGCTAATCAGCTGTGGGCCCACTGTTGTCTAAAAATATGTCGATTAATGTCTTATAACATACCACAAACTAAGTTGACACTTACCACTAAGAAACGTCCTGCTCCAGTCGTGCTTGCGATTGAGTTTCTGGTTGATCGACTACTTCAGACGTTTCGGACTCGGGCTCGAATTGATAAAGTAAAATCGATACCATCTTTTCTGTCATACAATCTCTTAAGAATCGATATGCCTCTGGAGCTGTAATTCAGTTATGGCAATGGGCGTTTCGTTTCTGACACGCACTGTATGCGGTAGACCAATCACAACAGACTGGGCCATCTGACCAATCAGAGCAGAGAAGGTCTTGAAAGAGTCTGCGTTTGTGATAGATTTCCTTCTTCCTTTCCTGCAAAACGCTCGCTCTGTCTGGATGCGTTTAAAACTGCACTAAGGATGCATACTCACGTATCACACATGCGCACTTCAATAAGCTGACAGAAAGCAGGTTAATGCGTTTACATGCCGCGCGAAATCGGGGTAAGAGCCAAAAAACTACCTGTTCTGACCGGTTTATGCTTTAAGCGTTTATGACCTTACTCCGATAAAAGAAAACGGGTTACCACGTTTACATGACCACGTTCGTTGTCGGCTTATTAAGCATAATCGGCTTAAGAACGTGCATGTAAACGCACTCAATGACAAATTTGATAAAGAGATAACACTTAGATGCTCTATTCAGTGAACTTAACCTTCATCCTTCACATCCAATTAATTTCATTATTTTCAAAGAAAGGATGCGTGCTGCATTGAATATCCGTTTCACTCTGTACTGCATCACATTTCAAAAGTAAAATGGGTTGTAAATGACATTTGTGATGTTTGAAGTACATAATGCTTTTTTCTTTTATGCTGTACTGTCAGATGAGCTGCTAATTCAATTATGATCTAGTAAATAAATATCAATTTTAAATATCAATAATATAAATATCATGTAAATTTGATGTCCAACAACAAATATTTGATCAAAATGCATAAATTTAATTTAGTCAGAATTATTGCACTCTGTCTGGTTGACACGCATGGGCACTTGCTAACAGTGACTGCTAAGACAAACTGCTTTACAAAATGGAAATAGGCGCAGGACTTTTGATCCATAACATTTACAGAATAAATAAATACATTCTCAAGCACATCAAACAACAGTATAAGCTCACTGTCAGCATCTGACACGGCATCCGGTCCACATTAAACTCTACTCTATATGATCCTCTTTAAAGTGTCAATGTAAAGCACTCTAATGTTTTGGACAACTTGTACTTTTCCCACTGCAGTTTGCTCATGTGGTCTCTGCCATTTTTTAAATCTTATCATACATAATTATGTGTGATGGTAGTTGACTAAAACTAGGGTTACATTATGTTCTGACAGAAAGGAAAAAACTGTAACCTGAGTGTGTTTTGATGTGTATTTCTTACAGCTGTTCCTTTGAATGAGAGAGTGTCCTTCCATCGTCTTGCGTCAGTGTACTTCGCTCTAGGGAAGTATGAGATGGCTGAGAACTACTACCTGAAGTCTCTTTCAATCTGCCCCACTACACTTGAACATGTTATTGAAGTTCGGTACTATGCTAAAGTGTACTGCAGACTGGCTGATCTGACCCTATACAGATTAAAGGTGAGACTCTCATAATGTTTAACATTTTACATTTACAATTAAAAAAAATACATATTTTATTAGAATAAATAAGTGACTCCACAGTACTCCAAAATAAGTGACTTCAAAGTATTACTTGCATATAAAATAAAAATTACATGACATGAGCCAGCAGGATAGAGAGAGGTTGTATGGTTTGGGTGTGTGTTATGCAAATTACTAACTGCACACGCATATGAGAATAATCTGTGTGCATCAACATTAAAACAATTTAATGATTTTGTGTGTGTGTGTCTGTGTGAGAGAGAGAAAGAGAGAGACCTTTTCTGCACATATAAACTATTAGTGAATGAGGCCCAAAGTATCTATAAAATAACTTTAACTAGCAGAGTAAATGTATTTTATGAAGAATGCAAACATGTATTGCTATTTATGCTTTAGGATGCGTTTGATGCCATGGGCTACTACCATTTAGCTCTGGCAGCAGCCCTGGAGGACAAAGAAAGCCTAAGCACACTGTACATAATCTACATGAAGCTCGCAGAGATCCATGCCAACCACATCCCTGATGCCGAACTGTGTAAGAACTACATGGACAGAGCGCAAAGTCTAAGGAGGGAACTGGCAGGATACACAGACTCTAGTGACACAGAAGAAACACATCAAGACCTGGCCGAGGCAGCATCTGACATTCAGAGCAAAGCTGGTCAGTCAGACTCCAGCAGTGGCACTAGTACTCTCACAGAGTCCAGCATGACTGACACCAGCCTCACAATCGATGCCCAGAAAGAGTCTGAGCTCATACTCTCTAACTTAAATCACAAAGAAGACACAGACACTAACATATCAGAGGAAACAGACACAGGGCCTGCTGATAATATCAGTCCGGAGACTAGCTGTCCCGACAATTCAAACCACATTCATGAAAGCAGAATGCAGGAGGGCTTGACTATTCTATTGTGATTGATTTGTGCATAATGCTATAACTATGAAAAATGCACTTCTTTTAATTAAGCGATAAGACACTTCTCTTTTTTTAAATCAAATGTTGAATGTTGAAAGTCCTTTAATATATTTTCTATTAGTGTTTTAAGAAAAATTGTAACAATTTTTGCATAATTGTAAATATGTATTTGTATATCTGTAAATATTTTTTTGTTTTTTTTTATCAGTCTACCCTCACTGAGGACTCTTAAAACTATTACTTAATTAAAACTTAAGAAATTCTTTCAACGTCCATGGACACAGTACTGGTTCCATAGCATGTGCATGCATCACTACACAAAGCTCTCATTGAATAAATCTTAACCAGAACTGGCTTTACGCTCGATTATCAGTTAGGCCTACAGTAAAATGTGAAGTCATGGGTAACTTGGCTCTTAATTCAAAGAATATTTTAAACGTCAAACCTAACCATTAAACATAATCTTGATTTGATTTTAACCACAAACGACCATTCCGAATACACTCATTAATTTGCCACAGCAACTAACCACTTATAAACGTGCTTAAAAGGCCAGTAAAAAGAGTTTTCATAGACATGTTACAACTTATCAGCCATAAAACTGTTTACTGTATGTGGTTACTTGCCTTTCGGATGCGTTGTCTTCAAACTTCAGAAACATCTCAAACATACATCCTCCACTAGAGGGAGATATTGGCTGTGGTGATCGTCCGAATGATCAAGATGAGAGAAATCTGCATTTACCTGAGCCGTTGGTTTAAGTAGCATCCTTCATATAAATATGTTTTAATGTGACGCTCTTTTATACTTTCTTCTAGATATATGTATTGTGTCGATCATCTTCATTCACTTTCTATTTTAGAAAATATTATAGCAACCACAATTTCTGAGAAAATAACATTTACTACAGTTATTTTATTACTATAAAATCATTATAAATGAACGTGGTATACTATCTTTCCAAAAAGTGATTTATGTCTTGTGTATTTATTTTGTTAATGACAACGATGATTAAATTCATAAATTCACCCTTCCCTTGAACTCGGAAGTTCCACGTGATTCACACCGGAAGCCTGCTGTGATGTGAGTGTGTTTTAATTAATTAATTTTATTTCAAAACTTTGTTTTCCTAAGTGGCAGCGGGCACTGCTGGTACATATACGGTATAGTGTGTGTTATTGATATATATATTGATGTGTGTACCTGTTATTCCCTAAGTTATGGGGACCAAATGGGGATAGTTAATAACCAGTTAATTTTGACCTTATGGGAACTTTTTTGTCCCCATGAGGAAAACGGCTTATAAATCATACTAAATTAAGTGTTTTGAAAATCTGAAAATGCAGAAAATGCAGAATGGGTAGATTTAGTGTAGGGGGATAGAATATACCGTTTGTACATAAATCATGTATATGGGAAGTCCACATAAAACATGGAAACCAGTGCTGTGTGTGTGTGTGAGAGAGAGAGAGAGAGAGAGAGAGCAAAATTCAAAATTTTAAAAATGTTGTTTCCACTATAACAGCACAGAATTTAGAGCCAACACAGAGCCACCTCACCTGTGCATTAAAGGCTATTCAACTGCATTACAACTAAGATGCATTATTATCATTTAAAATGTGACTTAAAAGACCCGAAACGTGTACTTGATCATTTCAGCTTGGGTTCCAAATTGCACTGAAACCTAATTACCTTAGAAGCTATTTATTCAAGGGTCTTTCACAAAGTTACAGAGAAAACATCCCAGTTAGCCTCTTCTCATTTAATTAAAGGCATCCTTTTCATTTTATCCCATAATGAGCACATGGCTAACTCACACTGGTAAATATTGTATGCTATGCGTTTTGCAATAATTTTAGCCAACAAATAATGTATTCCAGTCACAGAGAGAGGACTAAAAGCTTTCTGAAGGGACTTGGTTAAACCGTGCTTTTCATCATAAGGTTTTAAATTAATATGAGCATTATGTTCTTAATGAATTTCTGTGTTTTCTTCTACTGTAATGCAGTGTAAGGTCCAACTCCCACACCATCAGAGCTTCATTGGAGATGAAAACAGAATGCAGGTTGTTCTCAAACATCTCCAACTATTAGCACTCACTGTGCTATGACAACCTTCTCTCAGCAATTGTTTTAGTGGCTGGGAAATGGGAGTCATTCCGACCTGGCACATATAACATGCAGAGTGAGTTGGCTACCTATCCAGTAAAAGGCTGAATTGCAAATGTGCTAGAGTGCCAGAGTGCCAGCATCAACCACTTCACAGATGCTGCAGCTCTGTTTTTGTTTTTTTGTTTTTGAAAGATGTCTGTTATGTTCATCAAGGCTGCATTTATATATAAGGTAAAACAGTAATATTGTGAAATATTGTAATATATTTTAAATTGTAACTTATTCTTATAAAGGCAAATCTGAATTTTCAGTAGCAGTCTTCAGTGTCACATGATCCTTCAGAAATAATTCTAATATGCTGATTTGGTGCTCAATTATTATTGAATAATGATTCTTATAATTATCAATGTTTAAAATGGTTTTTGCTGCTTACATTTTTGTGGAAACCATGATAATTTTTTTTCAGGATTCTTTGGTGAATAGAACATTTAAAAGAACAGCATTTATTTGAAATATAAATCTTTTATAATATTATAAATGTATTTACTGTCCCTTTTTATTGGTTTAATGCGTCCTTTCTGAATAAAAGTCGTTTTTTTTCCCCTTTTTTTTTTAAATATTTTTTTAATCCTTTTGAGTGGTAGTGTATCACGGTTTCCACAAACTTAAACATGAAAAACTGTATTCAACATTGATAATAATTAGAAATATTTATTGAGCACCAAATCAGCATTGAATGATTAACATTGGAACATTAGATTTCTGAAGGATCATGTGACACTGAAGACTGGAGTAATGGTGCTGAAAGTTTAACTTGGTTTATACGGAAAAAAATTAAAATAGAAAACTGTTCTTTAAAGTCCCCCTGTAGTCAATAATTTTATCCCTTAAAACTCATCTTTGATCACCAAAATTACATATTTAAACGTTTTTTACCTGTGAAAAAAATTCTTAATGCCTTAAAATAGCTTAAATGTAACTCGACACCCTTGCCTCATTTAATATACACAGATTTATGAATATGATAATTAGCCCCGCCTCCACTCGCTCGCACGAGCTCAGACGAGCTACACAGTGGTATCGCTTTTTACAACGTCGGACACATAACGGTAATTAATATGACTTGCGTTTTGCTTGACTATGTTATCAAACAGCTAATAATGTGTTGCTAATGTTACACAAACCATGTTCACATTCACGAGTCAGACAGCTGCCTTCTAACAGTCAGTATCCTTAGAAACGCTTTGAACAGCTCAGAACGTCAGTGGAGAAAGGCATATAGTTCATCATAACATCATAATATACATCATACTATATACTATATTGCTAAATCTACAGGATATTTCATATCAACAGAAAAATATACCCGGATAACCTTTCTTTGAGACTCCCTTGCGCGGTCAGTTAATGATATGCTAAAGCCCGGCTGCACGTTGACGTGATTGGTTACATGGTAGTTTGTGACGTCAGAAACACCAGCGATTTCAAACCACAGGTTTGAGACCGTCTTTGATTTACTGCAGTTTTAAAGAGAAAATACTCAGCAATGGTGTTGACTTATGAATTTGCACATGGTTTGTCTTAAAGCATGTTAAAAAGACCAGATGGACATATAAACAACATTAAAAACTTGATTTTCACCACAAGGGGACTTTAAAATTCTAATAATATTTCATAATATTACTGTATTTTTGGTTAAATAAATTCAGCCTTGGTAAGCATAAGAGACTTCTTTTAACAACAATAAAAATTATTCCAAACTTTTTACTGGTAGTGTATGTACAGGTATACAGTATAGGGCTGTTGTTAAATCACACTACCTACCATCCTCACTAATCTCAGCTATTACAGAAAATAGGCAGACTTCATGGCAACAAGTATCTTGGCAAAGTGATGTGGACTGGTGAACTAAGTTAAAGACTTCAAATAGAGCTCTGGAGACAGGTTCTCCTCTGATAAGCCACAGTTGGTTTCCAATAAATCTCTCACTCTATGTTAGTGCAGCGTTCCTCTTATCACTGTATGCCAGGGCTGTCTCACTTCATAAACCACAGGCAGAGATACACTAAGCATTACCTTTAGCTGAGGATCAGTTCATTTCCACTGATCTCAAGAAAAAAAGAGAACGTGTGATTTAATTTGAATGTTATTGAAAAAAGGGGACCATTAAAAATATTTGTGGGAAAAGCTGTTTGTAATGTTAGACTTGTCACAGTCAGGTTCTAATGAACTTTAGTCAATAAAGGAGGAAAATCATTTTAGAAACATACTGAATGGCTGTTGATTCCTGGGGTAAATTAGCATTGTTTCTTTGCTTGTAATGGCTGCCAGGAGGATGCTAATTACAACTTAATGGTGGCCCCTTGCTTTTAACTTCATTGAGCACTCATTACAATTAGCTATAGTCATTATAGACCTCATCTCTGCCTTATGATCTGCAGATGTAGTTTGCAATGCAGCAGATCGTGTGTGTGGAAAGTGATGTGTTTGACTTAATGTCCCTTATAAGGTGTTACACACTAGCTGGTTATGTTCAGGAAGGGCTGACACCTCTAATTTTGCAGCTGTTCTCTGACCTCCTCACTTGCGTCACACTGGGATTTCCTATTGATTGTTCCTTGCTGAATTAATATCATGCAAACTCAACTGAGACATTAGTTCCATACCAATATACTAGTTTAATGAAGCATTAACATGTTTTTGGACCACAAAATAAGACTATGCTACTGCTTCTTCCATGCTAATTCATTCTTAACAATAAATGTTATAGAGCCTGATGCCATTAGAGCATTTATGTTCCACAAATAACATTTTATTTTGGAAACCTATATATGTGCTGTTATTTTAAGAGTCAGTGACATGATGCTTACTTTTTGTCTTATTAATTTATTAAAAATACAAAAAATTCAGCTTATTTGTGTTTGTTATTGTTTTTTTTTTATCTCTAATATGATTTTTTAAATTGTATTTTACTGTAATTTATTTTATCCTTATGAAATCGTACAGCACTTTGGTATACTATACTGATATAATTTGGTTTTTAAGGTGCTTTATAAATCAAATTTTTGATTTGATTTTGATTTTTCAAAACCATTTGAAACCTTGAATACAGAGAGTACTAAGTTGTTCTAACTTGACACATTTAAACTAGATCTTTAAAGGATGTCTTTCATCCTTTTGTGTCATTGACCCTTATCCCGGAAACCACACTGATCTGAAGTACATAACAGTAGTTATTTCTTTTTTTCTTCTTCTTCAGAACCCTTTATCCAAATATAATTCTTTGTAATAGGTTCTAAGGTGCTACAGTTGAGCCAGTGAGGAACCTTTATTTTTAAGAGTGTTGCTGCAAGCTACACTAAAAGTGAAATAGAGACTGAAATTTCAACATGTTATCATTGGAAAACCATTCGGCAGCCCATCTGGTACTGTTCTATTCTTGTGCCGGTCTCATTTGCCCAGGCAAATAAAACACCAAGATTGGCTAAATTGCTTCATTAACACCTGTTTTCTGCAGCATGACATCACTCTACATTTCACATGCCTATATAATGCTGTAAATTATGAAAAACAGATGTGTAAGACATGTGCAAAGGTCTGCACTTTAATGTAAAACGGCTTTCTGCTCTGAGTAAGTGCCTCTTGAGTATCCGTTTTATATTCAATAGCAGAACATCAAATGACTGAACTGCATCCAGTAGTATAAAAAAGAAGAGTCTCATGGTTAACTTTAGTTGTTAGTTTGTAGAGGATCCAAGCTGTTTCTTAAAGGGATTGTTTACCAAAAAAATGTCTGTCATCATTTACTCACCCTCATGTCATTCAAACCTGTTTTTGTCTTCTTCTTCTGCAGGACACAAAAGAAGATATTTTTAATTGTTTTTGCCCCTGCAGTGAAAGTCAGTCCTGTTCAAAACAACATTGGACCACAATGTTTGGAATAACATGAGGGTGAGTAAATGATGACTATGACTGTCCCTTTACTTGTCTTATGTCCTATCTTTTGTCAAATAGTCAGTTATATTTATTCCCTGCAAGAATGTGAAATGTTTGACATCTTTGAAGTGTATGCAGTAAAATTTTTATTTCATTTTATTAGCACACAACCATGAAAATAAGTGATTTCTTTAATCTAAGTCCAGTAAGATTGCCATTGATGTAGAATTTATTACAGTATCTTGCAATATAAAAGTCTTTTATAAGAATTAGTCAGCACATTTTCTTTAAGGTGAAATAATGTAAGTGTCTTAGTCAGTGCAATGGACATCAAAGCACAGATTGTAAAGACCTGGAAACGATAGCGATAAATCCCCACAAAAGTCCGACATCTCCTGCCAGCCTCCTCCACTTGGTGTCTCTTTGAGCAATTCAACAGACACTTATGGCTTCATTTCTGTTACCATGTATGGCCTCTGTGTATGACAATGAATCCCCGGCATTTATTCATTCTGCTTACACATTGCAGGCATTTCAGAGCTCTAGGGCTTGTATCTGAGAAGTAAACACAAAAAAACGATGAGGGAGCGAGAGAGACTGACATATACCATCAGGATTTGGTGTCGAATGGGTCTTATTTCAGTGTGGGCGGACAGCCAGGATAACAGACGGTCATATGATGACAGCAGCAAGTAATTTGCACTAATAAACAATGCCAGTCCTGTTTCACAAAGGCAAAATAGTCTATTAACTCAGGACCTTAAAGTACCCCTATTATGTTATTTTAAAGGCTCCTAATTTTGTTTTGGAGGTCTCCTACAATAGGATTACATGCATCAAAGGTCAAAAAACGGTTTAATTTTCTCATAACATAGATTGCACATCACCTCATTTCTCAAAGATTCTGAAAACGTTAGTTCGAAGATTCAGTCTCACTAAACCCCTCCTTTCCGTGAGCTTACTCTGCTCTGATTGGTCAGATGGACCAGTCTGTTGTGATTGGTCTACCACATACCACACGTGTCGGAAATAGGGCTGCCCCTAATAAACATTAGTCGATGAGAAGAAGCTTAGTTGACCACATTTTAATTAGTCGGTTAGTCTCTGAAAAAAAAAAAAAACTTCACAGGAAGTGATGAAGTCATGCAGTCCGTGATGGACAGATCATTAACACGGCCAGTCCATATGGTAATCCAAATGTTCGCCTGTCATTCAGCGACCCAAAATATGGCTTATCATTTGAAACATGTAAGTAGTAGTCTAACATTAGCCACTTTACATGGCCGCTCTCTCTAATGTTGACCTAGATATATGTGTGCTATTATTTGGTGCATATCCAAGTGTTCATGCGGAGATCACTTGCATTTTTTTCCTGATAACAGCGAAAAGAACATACAGATGGTCATACAGATAAGAGTACATCATTTGAAATGGTAAAGGGTCTACTCGCAATAACAACAAAATTTGTGCTTTTGTAAAATAAAGAAAACGAACAAGATACGCTTTCTGCCATCTCGGTCTCCACGTGAAGTTCTTTCTGGAGCGCGTCACAAAAATTAATCGAAACTCATATAAGCATATACTTGCCTCACAGACATGAAAAGTCTACTTTTAAATGAACCAATTCAAAAACAAATATTCTCTGATTATGTCATCCAAAACATGCATTTCTCTCTATAGGAGAAATCTCTATAGGAGAATCTCTCTAAAGGTTTACAGTAACAGATGCGCCTGTTAATGCGTTATTTGTAGTGACCCATAATAGATTTATTCCGTGTGTTTCCTAGAATGGGCAGTTTGCGTGATCAGCAACATACAGTAGCACTTGTATTACATAACATTCAGTGGTACCTGCCACAAACTAAAATATTACAGATTTGTAAATATGTTTAATTGATATTTATAAAAAAGAAAAAAAAACACTAAATTAGGCTATTTATTTAGGATTTTGTGTTACAAATACATCAGTATAGTTGCTAATCTCTGTCTGTCTGTTGCTAGTCTGTCAGTCACCACTGGAAGTGCCACAACATATGCGACATGCTCCGCAACAATGTCAGTGGTGCATGACGCAATCCATCAGCACATGTAACAAGTTTTAGCCACTAAACCAGATGTGCCACTAATGTGCCACGCTTCTGTGCGTAAGATGCCATGTCACTTAATGTTAATACCACTACTGGAGAATCGTCAACTTCATTTTTGCAGCTGACACTGAATATAAATTATAAAAATGTTCAGTAAGACTCCTTGCTGTTTGTTCCAACACGTTCATAAGACGCTGAAAACAGCATCTTCTCGACATGTCAACAACACGAAACAAACTCTTCCAGGCCTTAGCTACAATAGTGTTTGAGGGTGCTTCACAGTCGACATTGTTTGCAGACAGCCAATGAAGACCATAGGCTGGAATTATGCAAATTTGTTACATTGTTACGTAGATATGTACCAGGTAGGGCTGTCGCGGTTAAGGAATTTCCCTTGCGGTATTTTTGAGTGGCTCAATATTCAATGGGCTCTATGCACAGAGCGTTCTTTAGAACTTCCGCAATAATATAAGCCGGCTCGAAAACTTCCGGTGAGATGTCATTTGCTGGTGTGTTGAGCATCAGTAGTGTAATACTTAGTTTATAATCAGAATATAGTCACTTAAATAGTCAGGCATAGCATTAATTCAGTTATTCAAACATAAGACAGCATAGAAAATAAATAAATAAAAAAGTACCTCAGTGTTCCTCCTCGGCTAAATTCAATTTGACCATCAGTTTTCACACTTAAAAATTAAATAATTATAGTGCACTTTAGAATAAATTGAATAAAATGTGTGTTTTTACAAGTGTGCTGAAATCATGATCTTGCGCTGCACTGACTGACAGCTGCTGTGATTACCAAGGGAAAGCACGGTGCTTGCTTTCTGTGTAATTAATTCACAAGAAAAGTTAGTGTTTTTGTGATTTTGTGAGTAGGCTACTTCATATTTCACATTGACAAAATGTAAACCTAGTTATTTTATAAAGTTTAATATTTAGTCAAAAACGAAACTAATTGAAAAACGATTAGAGGAAATGGCTGATTTATGCGCAAATAAATGCTACTCTGCCACCACCTGCTGGTTATAGTGGTAATTATTGTCTTTTTTATTTTTAAATAAGTGTTTATCAAATGTTGAATTTCCTACATTTTGAAACGTTCGGTTTTACAATGGGGACAATCTCAGAAGGATGAACAAATACTGTTTGTGGTCATCACATTAAAAATAACATTTGAAGTGCTGGGGAAAAAATGTGTGTGTCTAATTACAGACATGGCATTTTTAAACGGTCCCAATAGCTTCGTCTTTATTGCAATCAATAAAACTGTTTATTGGCAAATTAGGTAAATGTGATAACTGCATTAAAATATGAATACAACATTAAAAAGTCAACCACTGATGGTTTTGTGTCGATGTACAGCGACTACAGAATGAACAGCTAACAGTTCACCGGAAATGCCCGAGCAGCCTTAACGACAACCAGGAAGTAACCGTGCATATAGCCCATAACGAAACTAAATAGAGCGTTGAAACAGGAAGTGAAATAACAGAAGAGAATTTCAAAATAAAGGTCAAAAAAGTAAGATCGTAGGGCTATTGTTATATGTATAATAGTTAGTTCCGATCCTCGAATCTGACTAAGCAAGAGACTTTCTGCTGATATTTAACGAGTATAAGCAGAACTACTCATCTCTGCGCGTTCCAGACGGGCTGTAAGTCAGTGCAGTTACATTGTTGCGCCACAAGGTGGCGGCAAGGAACTGTCTTTGAGTCTTTAAACCGTTCATTCAACTACATGTTCAAAAACGCTGATTCATTTAAAGAGAGATGTAATGAAACAAGCTGTTGAAATCATTTTAACTTTGAGCGCCACTTTATAAGGCTCAGCTGACCAGTAATGCGTCGATGCTAAGGGAGAGATTTCTATCCTTGGACACGACAACATTTTTTCACGAATAACGTTATATGCCTCGGCCTGAAGGACAGACGGGTAATCGCACGCGCTCAGTCGATCTCTCTCACATTCACTGTCTGTTTAGGCTTGTTTAGTGCAAATCTACGGAGCCTCTGTACAAATTACCATGGTACACATTATGCTAGCATTATTAACTTATTTAATAACATGCATGAAGTGTAAAACGAGAAGGACATAAGCTTTCAAAAAATAGAAAATATGCAAATATCGCGGTTGGCTTGTCAATAGCGCGGTATTACGATATTGCGGTTATTGCGACAGCCCTAAACAGGAAGTGAGACTGGAATTGCTAATGAGTCATTTTATTTATTCTTTCTTTTAGGAGACATTATCTTTATTTTTTCATGCACTTAGTTTGATCTTTAAAACTTTGCAGACCTTTTACATTCACAAACAGCTATTATACACTGCATGAAAGGTAATATTCAAAAAAAAAAAAAAAGCATAATATGGGGCACTTCAAGGTAGTATCCTGATATTTACAGTCCGGGGCTTTATCTAAAATGGAAACAAAAGGCTTAATAACAAGATAATCAAAATGTATGTTTCTTCAGGCATGACATTGAATTAATTTGTTAAATGTCAGCATAATAATCAGATTAAAAATGAGAGGCAAAAGAGCATTCTGTAGTAATTTAAATATGCAATGTGTTCACGTCATTGATATGCGTGAAGAGCAAATCAGAGTAGATTTAGAACCTTGTGATGATTTGGATCTAAATATATTTGCTCTTTTCGTCTTTCAGTAAAAGCAGAGTCTTAGCTTTGGATTTCTGTGAAATGTGGAGTGCAGTTCGTGAAGCAGGTCTTTGTGCTGCACATCAATAGGGACAGGAAATTAGTCAGTCTTTGAAGAACTTTGAAAACCTTGAACAAAAAAGGGACAAATTTAATGTAAGTCATTCATTTATTAACCCCCCAGATGGAAGCCTTATTGATTATCCCTTTTGACAAACAAATCCTCCATTATAGATTTTGTATGCAGAATCCAGTTAAAACCAGATCACTCTTCCATTTGCCTCTTATATTAATTAGAGCAAACCTCATTTAGTGCTTAAGATAACGCAAGATCGTTTGTGACACAAAAAGCTTAATGTAAACTAATAACCATCAACGAAATTTTGCACTCACAAAAAAAAAACTAGTGCATTACTACAAAAATGATTTTCTTAATCAGCATTTTGTCTTGCTAAAAGCAAAACAAAATATTTAAGATTTTTTATTTATTTATTTATTTTTGGAGATACTATACCTTGAATTAAAGGTTTAGTTCACCCAAAAATGAAAATTGTCATTTATTACTCACCCTCATGTCGTTCCACACCCGTAAGACCTTCGTTCATCTTCTGAACACAAATCAAGATATTTTTGATAAAATCCGATGGCTCAGTGAGGCCTGCATTGCCAGCAAGATAATGAACACTTTCAGATGCCCAGAAAGCTACTAAAAACCTATTTAAAACAGTTCATGCGAGTACAGTGGTTCAACCTTAATATTATAAAGTGACAAGAATACTTTTTGTGCGTCAAAAAAAACAAAATTAGGACAACAATATCTAGTGATGGCCGATTTCAAAACACTGCTTCGAAGCTTTACGAATCTTTTGTTTCGAATCAGTGGTTCGAATCGAGTATCAAACTGTCAAAGTCACATGAACTATTGAAATTTCGAAACACTTAAGACGAAACGAAGCCTCGTTTACTGAAATCACGTGACTCTGGCGCTCCGAACCACTGATTCGAAACAAAAGATTCGTAAAGCTTCGAAGCAGTGTTTTGAAATCGCCCATCACTAGATATTGTTGAAAAGTCGTTATTTTGTTTGTTTGTTTTTTGGCGCACACAAAGTATTCTCATCGCTTTATAATATTAAGGTTGAACCACTGTAGTCACATGAACTGTTTTAAATATGTTTTTAGCAGCTTTCTGGATATCTGAAAGTGTTAATTGTCTTGCTGGCAATAGAAGCCTCACTGAGCCATCGGATTTCATCAAAAATATCTTAATAATCTTAAAAAATATCTTAAGTAATAAATGACATAAATTTCATTTTTGGGTGAAACTAACTCTTTAAGTTATTTTTCTTATATATGTATGTTTATATGTATATACAATGTATGTACGTATATGTTTGTATATGTACTTTGTACTTTTTGGTTTTATCTCAGTTAAAAGCTTTTTTACCTTAACAGACCTGTTTTTTGAACAGACTATTGAACAGTGTCCTTGAAATACACTTTCACCATTTCAGTTTGTTTTTTTTTTTTAATCTTTTTTTGATACTCTAAAACTTGAGCTTTTAAACCCCACTTTCATTTATAAACCATATTACTTTAATGTCATTTCTTCATAACCATGGATATTAGCACCGAGCGTCAATTAAAAATGCATAGATGCATGGCAGGACTGCGAGTCGCAGCTGGTCGACTGTAGTGTTAAAATCACACAGCAGACCCTGTGTTCTGGAGGGAGAAAATGAGACACTGGATTACTCTAATGGCAAAATCATTAAGCACAAGAGGGACCCTCGGCTCTTACTTTGTGAAAATGGCTCCTATGAGTGACTCCATAATCTCTCCTCTGAGTGCTTTTGTGGTGTTTCATTTCAGCTCCCCTGTGGTTGTTTGTGTGGCTTGTTTTTGTGTTTCACACTGCATATGCACCAGCGTTAGTCTTCATGTGTGTTCGTGTGCGTCATGCTGCTGATAGCTAGTGTTTATGTTGTACTCTACTGATGTCTCCCACTCCTCATGTTCAGACCATTACGGCACTATTACAGTGCGATAGTTCTTTGTTCTGAACGTCCATGATGACAGCTGTGGCATGCTGCTGTCGGATTTAGAGGTTTCTATAATATGCTACAAGCTAATAGCAAAAAATGGCAGATGTATCAAACGTGGGAAAGGAACACTGCATGTGGCTGTAGGCTGTTTGTTTGACTGGTATTTTTCAGATATTTTTCTTGGACTCAGAGGCTGAATAAAACCATGCTCTGATACTGTGCTGTTTTAACCCCCAGGGCAGGAGAATGACTTTATTGGGGTGGCCCTTGAAAGTCTCTCAGAGACCAGTGTTTTTAGACTGTGTGGTGCCATGGTCAGTGTCCTACTCCTTTGCTGGAGAAAACCTGCTCTTCACAGTCAGTTTTGCCACACTTCTGTGTATCTTTTCAGCAGGATCGTGAACTTTTCCACCCACAACATGATTCCATTATCTACGAAGCTTGTAAAGAGCTGAGATACTGCAGAGAAGAAGATTTGGCCCGTAACGTGAGCATGTGGAATCCAGAGAAAGACATCATGTTCCAAATCGTATATTGACAGAGAAACCGTATGTGTGCCTGGCAGACGTTTTGAGACTTTTTAAGGGCTGCCAATTGATGCAACACTTTTATTTGTAGTGGAAAGCTGAGCATGATTTAATAACTGAGACGTGCTGCCTATAGCTCAGCCGAGGCTCAAGTGTAATTTAGGTAAATGATCAGATCAGTTTGGAGAGCACTCGTGAATAACAACCAGAGAGGCTCTTGTTCAGTAGTTCTAAATCACATTTAATAACCAGGCCGTTCTTAAGCTGGTTAAAGTCTTGTGTCCTTATAAAACCTTCTCACGGTGGGATAGATTTGATTTACTGGTAAGAGGGTCAAAGAAGAAGTCGTTCAGGCTGGCTGCATGTTTGTTTGAGGCTGCTGATGTTAGACGAGGTTGTGTTGAGATGTGGTCTGTTGTTTTCTCCTCACACGTAGACTAGTTTAATGTCACAGGCACAATGTTTTTCCAAGAGGTAAATCTCTGGAAATCACATCCACTGATCCTCTGTAACTTCTAATGTTACTGCTGATGTTTTCACATAGTTCTTGCAGGCTGTAAATCATTAAAAAATAACACTGGTATTGATTTGTGTTCATGTCTGTTGTTCTGTCACTGTTTCAGTTTGTGTCGTCCCAATGTGCTTTTAAATTTTTTATCCTGTAGTTTTGGAAATGTATAAAAATATAAATTATAAATATAAAAAATATAAAATAACATTAAAATAATTAGTCATGTTATCTAATAATTAATTTTCTCTACTAGAGATCTCTTTAATATCGCAGTTCTTTCTCCTAGACGCCAACAGAATTAAATTAAAATTTTGCTTAAGATTCCTGCTTCTCAAATTTTTCTCCTTAGAAAAAAAGCCCAGCAACAAATTTTTTTAAAAAAAATCATTAAAAAAAACCCTTAAAATTCTGTATGTATTGTAAATACTGTATGTCAGCAAATGCCTCATTTGTACCTTTTTTTTATTTATCCGAACGAGTTTGAGAGACAACTGAGATAATCAACGTATAACCAAGATCTCTAATAATTCTTATGACCTTTGAAAGAGCACACTCAATAACAATAACATTTTCCTCTGGGATGGTATATCTGTTTCGCTTTGCACTATTCTAAATTACATACTTTCCAGTGATGGTTTAAAATCCCCTCCCCCTTTCTTTCTTTCTTTCTTTCTTGATTGCCCATTTTACAAGATATTTATCACTGTGACAAGGCTTATGTGCTTGGCATTGGATAGGATTAAAACATAATATGTTTAGTGTAGTACAGTATTGGGATTGCAGGGTTTTAGGTTGCATGAATTTCACTTTTATCCTTTCATATTCATCATACACATTCATTTAAAACACTGCTTCGAAGCTTTACGAATCTTTTGTTTTGATTTCTTGATGTACTTTTTCACCTTCACTAATGGAGTTGATGATGAAAACCTTCCTGTATTTTGCTCTCTGGTGGCTCCATTTATGTCTAATTTCGTTGAATCCATTATGCTCTTTTCTAAATGTCACAGCAGGCATATGAACCAATCAATCAAGGGAACATTTACCACTATAACGTCATAAATCATTGGCCTTTTAGTGTATCAGTATAGCCCCACTCTTCTTATATGATTCTGTGTGGCCAAACACCTAGACATTTCTTTGCCACGTAATTTACTGTATCCTGGCTGCACTTTTGTTCACAGGGATATGAGGTGAATGAGAATGAATTCTAATGGAATCTGATATAGTAATAAACCTCTGCTCAGAATGGAAACATTTTACAATATCACAGTCTATTCCAATCACATGCTGCAGGGGCTCGTTCCCATACTGAAATAGACATGGCTGAGTTGCAGCTACGCATGCAAAGGGTGAAGTTATTCTTAAGGGGATGTTTTCCATGCAGCGCAGATGGACACAAATCATACTCATGGTGATTCACTGATTGATTTACTCTTGAATGCTGAGGGAAATGCCTTCTGATGGCCTAAGGTATAAAGAGAAGGTGGCTGATAAGCATTGAATCTAATACTTTAACAAATTCATACTGTTTAAGCACTCATGGACTGGCTGAATAATGCTATTTATATGTAGCTATGCTTAGTAAACACTTTAGAAGCATTTTGGATCCTTTGCAAACCCTAAAGCTGTTTTTCATGCTGTAATGGCTGTGATTTGCTGTGTTGTTTCAGAAACATACTAGGAATTCATTTGAGTGCTTTGCGCCTTTCCTCCAAACATTGAAAAAAAGATCTGTCACATCCAGGCATACATTAAATACATCATTTATTACAGAATACAAATGGCATGACACTTGTATTTCATAAATACCACCAATATAGACAAATATAGTTGAACATACTTCAATGTAGTTCAACAAAACAGTGATAAATCTTGTGCGAAAGTAGCTCAAAGGAATCTAGGTAAACATCAAACTGGAACAACATTATATACAGTACACATGCAATGAATTAAGCTTTCCTAAAATGGTTGTGGAGTGGGAAGTTTGGTTTGAACTTTTGCCTACTGCAGTGTTCATTTGCATTACGATTTTGAAATCTGCTCTTATCATTAAGGCAATATTCAGGGCATTTTTAATCACATCTTCATGCATCAGTAAGAGGCTGTCCACACTGTGTCTGTACTTACAAATGTGACAATTAATCTCCTTACAGGCAAAATGTCTGTTTCAACTGTGGAGCAGAACATTTTAAAACCAAGTGCCTATGAAATAAAGGCCAGTCCTGCAAAAAAAATTCTTGTTCCCTTTTTAGCTGTACAGACTCAGATGATGGACTATAATGTGCGCCAAGTAATGTATGACGCAGGAAATTTATACTGGGATCTATGTGCATTAATGCAGCATTATGCAAAGGAAAAGGAAACATTTTTATTTCAAATGTCACTGTTCGCAGCTATGTGTGTCATTTATTATCTTTTTTTTTTTTCTTCAACTTAAGGTCTCTATTAATAGGGATTACCAAGATAAAGTAGTGTTTGGCTGGTCATGTGATCTTAACATTGTGGCCACCTTGACCACCTATATGTACAATAAAATGGCTTTTTCTAGGTGATGTGATTGGACCTTACAAATTTGAACAGATTTGTTAAACTTTCAATGGCAAAATTACTTGGTGTACATTAAATGCTGAAGGTGACATCAATATGATGTCTGTAGCGTTAAAGGGTTAGTTCACCCAGAAATGAAAATTATCCTATGATTTCTTCACCTTAAACTAGGTGTATATGCCCATCTTCTTTCAGACCAACACAATCAGAGATATATTTAAAAATATCCTTGCTCTTCCAAAACGAGATTTTGAAGCCCAAAAAAAAAGCATCCATCCATCATAAAAATAAACTATACGGCTCCAGGAGGTTAATAAAGGCCATCTAATGCGAAGCGATGGGTTTTTGTAAGAAAAATATCCATGTTTAAAACTTTATAAACTAAAATAACTAGCTTCTGGCAGATGACTGTATGCATACTTGCGCCACAAGAGTAACCCCTGACGCGATGTATGACGCAGGATGTAGGAGTATCGTAAGCTTAGACGCCTCCCGCAGTTTAAACAAATAGGGCTGGGCAACAAACTCCCAAGCTCCTCTTATGTCGAAATCCTCCAACATTTCTTTTCAAAATTTCTCGTTTTAGACTTCTAATTCGTGACCAGTGTTTTGTTTTGCTCTATTCCTCTGCACTTCCGCATTCGTTATTGCGCCAGGTCAGAGGTTACTCTTCCGCCGCAAATCGATGCGTGCGGCCGTCTGCCAGAAGCTAGTTATTATTAATAAAGTTTAATATATGGATATTTTTCTTACAAAAACCCATTGCTTTGCTTCAGAAGGACTTTCTGCAGCCGTATGGATTATTTTTATGATGGATGGATGCATTTTTTTGGGCTTCAAAATTTTGCCCCCCATTCACTACCATTTTAAAGCTTGGAAGAGCCAGGATATTTTCAAATATATCTCCGATTGTGTTCGTTTGAAAGAAAATAGCCAAGATGGCTTGAGGGTGAGTAAATCATGGGATAATTTTCATTTTTAAAAAATATCCCTTTAACTCCAGAGCATTGTTTAATCACTAAGAAGAAGGTGCAATTCATGACAGGATGGATGCCAATTAACTGTGAACCATGTCTAACCTAAAGACATTTCTGAATGTAAACACTTCACTCAAAAGGTTAACTGTGTCCACAGAGAAGGAAATATAAATATAGAGTTCTAACACAACAGGAAATCGCATTGCCACAATTAGAGATTGCACAAATATTTCATTTAGCACAAGATGGTACAGGTCATAGCTTCACACGGGAGGTTACTGTGAGCGAAATGCAGAGAAAAACCTTCCCAGAAGGGTGCAGTGTTAACAAATCTGTACAAGCTGTCGCATTCATTTTCACATCCTGAAAAAGGACATGCATGCTCTCGCTGGTAGTGCACTGTTTACAGAGACACTGCATTATTATAATCTCTATGGTCTTTTAAATATTTATATAGACACTGACAATGTTTGAATTGTTTCAAATGTCAAAACTTGGACAGATTTACAAAGCACCCTTTTAAGAAGCTATAGTTTTAAACTGCACTTTGATGTAATGCTTCCATGAAACAGAAATATTGTTTTATCACTACATTTTATCCATTAAAAGTAAACATAGAAATGTCTAAAATCCTCAAAGCGCGCACAAAAATTGATAAGGACCACATAAAAGCCACAACTGATCTGAAGAGATTTCTTAAAGATCAAAGTTCACAGTTTTTGACAGCATAAGCAGGCTGCACAGTAACAGAGAGCCACTTGCCTTAAATTAATAGTTCACGAACACAGACAAGTATTGAAACTGTTTAGCACTTATGCAGTTTATGATATGCATGGGACATTAGATTAAACGCCTAGGTCAGAAATATGAGTGAGGAACAGGGAAATTGCTGTATGCTTTGCACTGCATGCATTAGCTGAGCCTGACAGGAAACTCGGTGCTTCTTAAATTGTTTGTCTTTCTACATAATGTTTTTTGAGAGGGAGTCACATAATGGTGTTGATAAACACTGAATCTCAGGGATTTACACACAGGCCTGTTGGACTTTGCTCAATTGTACTGGAAAATATGAAGAACATTCCCATGGTGAATAGAGGATTTGGCAGCATTCAGGACTGAGACTGCTGAGAGACCTGAAATCCAATATTGGATATCGCAGATCAAAATCAGCACCAGAGAAGTTCTGTTATCATCCACATGTGTTTTAACCAAGACATATAGTTGTTTTGGGTAACACTTTACAATAAGGTTCATTTGTTAACATTAGTTAATGTATTAACTAACATGAACTAACCATGAGCAATATATTTGTTACTGTATTTGTTAAAAAAAATACTACAGTTCATTGTTTGTTCATGTTAGTTCACAGTGCATTAACTAATGTTAACAAATACGACTCTTGATTTTAATAATGTATTTGAAATTAACATTAACAAAGATTAATAAATGCTGTAGAAGTACAGTTCATTATTAGTTATTGTTAACTAATGAACCTTATTGTAAAGTGTTACCATTTTTGTTATGCTGTGAAAATGTGGTATTGTGCATTAGCATAAATTGGTTTATATTTAGTGACTTTCATCTAAGGATGTTCAGCATAAACAATCACATGACTGAAAGGCTGAATGATATTATTTTGCATAAACAATCGGGTATGACCATGTGGTTTCACTTCCTTTTTGATTGTGGTAAGAGGTGTTGTTTCTGTGCTGAGTTGGGTGAATTTTAACAGACATTTTATAGAATCCGATTTTAACCAAGTAACAAGTAAAAATTATGTCGAAGAGGCAACACCTGTTTAACCTGTTAATCCAATGAAAGCAAATCATTCTTTGAAACGGCAGCTCTGTTCCCCAATTTATGCAAGATGACAGAAACATGACTCAAGAAGGAAGTTCATTTAATGAACAACCACAAAGTGTCTTTTATCATGACTGTCATAGAAGTCCATTTATTTTCTTTTAAAAATGAATTGAGAAGCATTTATAACTTTTTTTTTTTGTTTGTTTGTTTGTTGTTGTTGTTGTTTTGTGTACGCAAGATCTTGGTGAAATGAACCGATAGAGAAAGTGAATCTAGAGGAGAAAACAATGAGGTAGATGAGGAAAACAAACTTTTAAATATGTCCCTTTTTCCATCACACACCCACCATTGGCCACTTACCAGAGGGGGCGTAACCTGTCCTTATGTGACATATTGAGAAGTCACAGTGGAATGAGTCAGGACTCGCAAGGTGATTTACAACACACTCATTAGGTTTTTACTGCAGTTCCCATTAGAGTCAGGTTTATCTGCTGTCATGCATCCCTCTTTCTCAGAGTTGCCCTCAGCTGGGTCACTGTCCTCTGAGCTGCCTTTGCTTCGCCCTCTGTGCTCACTCTTCCAGCTATGCCCACTATATATATATCCATTGGTTGGCCTAACGTTAGGATAGCGTGACCTGTTGAGGCATAGGATCTCCTTAAAAGCGTACCTGAACTCTGGACTCCTACAGTAGATCAGTGGGTTGAAGGCTGAGTTAACGTAGCCTATCCAGTTTAATATTTTAAATGTCAAGGCATCCACCTTAACCATTTCCTGCGGCACCACGTTTAGTACAAAAAACGGCAGCCAACACAGTGTGAATACACCCATAATGATGCCCAAAGTCTTCAAAGCTTTATGTTCCTTCAGGCAGAACTTGGGCTTCTTGGTGGTCCTCACCTCACAGTGGCTGCTCAACACCTCATTCTTTTTTCCGTTGTTGTTCTGAGCATGAAATCGCCCCTCACTTTTGTCAATCTTCTTCAGTTGCTTTCTTGCCTCCTGGAAGACACGGCTGTAGACAAAAATCATGATGACCAGAGGGATGTAGAAGGAGACTATGGACGAGATGATGGCATAGGCGAAGCTGACGTCAAATTCACAACAGTTATCATCCTCCATGCAACAAAGTGCTTCGGTCTTATTGGAAATCCACCACTTCATATGGATTGGTAGGAAGGAAATGAGCCCAGCAATGACCCACACCAGCAGAACAATGATGCGAGCTCTGCCCTTGGTCAGTAAGGACTGATAGCGGAAGGGTGATGTTATGGCGAGGTATCGATCCAGAGCGATGACACAGAGCGTTTCGATACTGGCCGTGACACACAGAATATCGGTGGCCAACCAGAAGTCACACCAGAAGTTGCCGAAATGCCAAGTGCTCAGGATGATATGAATGCCGCCAAAAGGCACCACCACCAATCCCATGACCAGGTCAGCACACGCAAGTGACGTAATGAAGCAATTAGTGACATTCTGAAGACGTTGGAATCGGCTGATGGCTGTAATCACCAACACGTTGCCAAAGACGATAGCCAGGACAAGAATGGATATGAGTGTGCCAAGCATCACCATCTGTATTTCACTTTTGGTGGAGGAGTTAGATGTTGTGAAGTTCTCACACGAGATGTTTTGTGCAGGGTGTTGTGTGTTTCCCATGACCTGACAGAGATTGAGAAGGAAATGCAGGAACGTTCTAAATTAGTTCTAAAAACAGAGGTTTGTGCATTGAGTGGTAAACCATGTAAAATGCAAACAGTAAACAAGTTTAAAAAACAGTGCAATTTAATGCAAAGACAATAAAATTTTTACAAACCTCCAAAAAAGACTTCCTCCTCCACTTCGTCCATACAAGATTAAAGTACTCTTTTGATGTCTGTAGGATTGTTATGAACGAGTAGATCCCCCCTTCATTATGGCTTTCTATTGCATGCTTATCTCTCTCTCACTTTTGCTCTTTCTCGGTCACCACAGCACTTTTCTCAACCTCTCTCACACAATCACTCTGCTGAGCAGTGTTACGTTAAATGTGGCTCCCAGGCTATTTGTCAGAGCCCTTATAACATTCTGTGATGACATCATAGCTGACTTCCAGCCAATGAGCTTAGAGTGAGGTGAAGGCTGCACTGCTGCTGTAGAGGATTAAGTAACAACATTCTGACAGCTACTGTGAGACTATTTGAATTGTATTTCAAACAGTTCATGCAGACTAGTTTGAAATATTTTTCTGCCCTGATACATTGTTTCATGGCTTTTATGACTGTTCCGTTCTATAACTAAAATGATTGTTCATGCACTGTAATAGCTGTAAAGCACATAAAAATCATTGTTAGTATTAATGTGTATCTACCAGCATATGCAAATTTTATATGTCAGCCATTCTTATCTCTTAAAATTTGCATTAATGCTTTTAGCAGATGCTTTTATCCAAAGTGACTTGCAATAAGAAAATTTTAGCATAAATATCATAGCAAAAAATATTCCTAGTGTGCAATGCGTGGTTTATTAGAAAGCTTGACTATGAAACAAGCTAGAGCAGAGGAGAAATGCAAAGAAAAAGTTTAAATGTTTTCTGTAAGCGTGTATGTTTAGGAGTAGGGTTAGTATTAGGGGATAGAATGTAAAGTTTGTACATTATAAAAATCATCTAGAGCCCTCATAAACAAAAAAACCCAGTGTGTGTGTGTGTGCCTTAGTTTAAGGATGTGGAGTCAAGTGCTTGTGATTAAAATTTGTGCTTAATTTCGAAGGTATGCTCTGATTTAAAGCTGGAGCAGTTTACGTCTATGATCCAGAGATGAAAATATTCACTTTGTAGATTTTGTGAAACACAATGCCCTTATCATTGTTTGAGCTGCTGGCTTTGCTTCCTGTGGGTCAGACCTGCTGAGCAGGTCTGGACAGTGTTTACATGTTAGAGAGAGTAAGATGATCTTGGTGCCAATTACTGATGTTCATGTATCATCTGAATGTCCAGAGTCATCTGAGTCATATCTTTATTTTTCCTGTTCCTTGTTTGTGCCCTTATGAAAATTAACCATGGTTTTATCATTGTAAAACCATGTTGTTTTTTTTTTTGTTGTTTTTTTTTTGCTTTTTTTTGG
The DNA here is from genome assembly GCA_039654765.1 of Mylopharyngodon piceus. Lineage (NCBI taxonomy): Eukaryota > Metazoa > Chordata > Actinopteri > Cypriniformes > Xenocyprididae > Mylopharyngodon > Mylopharyngodon piceus. Next base: position 8,676,229 of record CM077439.1, read on the forward strand.
CATATTGACTACCATTTGTATAACCACAAAAAACATAGTTAAACTATGGTTTTTGTAACAGAACGAACTTTTTTTTTTTTAAACTTTTTTTTTGGGGGGGGGGGGGGGTATTCGTAGTAAAACCATGGTTAATTTTCGTAAGTGTGTGTGTGTGTTTGGCTTACTGTATAACTCAATTAATATTATATTCCTAGCATAAGTCTTCTTAACAATGACACTTGAAAGAAAGTTTATGTATTGTGACAGTGTTATTATGTGTTATGTATTTGGACATTTAATGACCTAGACGTGTCGCCATTTAGTCAAATACAAAGCCTAAACCACATACATTAAAATACATACATCATACATACATCTTCTTTACTTTGCATAGACTCAGCAGGCACAGTGTACAGCCATATACAGTAGCTGTGCAGAGGGAACCATGCAGCAATGCAGTAAAGTTTGATTGAATGAAAGTTACTAGGTGAACATTGAGTACCCTTGGAGATATGAGTAGTAATTAGTTTTCTTCACCATTGTCTCTACTGTGTGTGGTTTTGTTCTGTTTGTCTTCTCTCTGATGGCCATGGAGTGTGTGTTACAATGTGGATATGGGGTGGAGATCAAATAAGATGTGGTGGTGTCTGCAGAGCATTAGAGGAAGGGTCTGTGAAAGGAGTTTGAGTGAGTATGATGGCTTCTTTTGAATGTTATTGTGGATGAGAGGGTGGATGTAGGAGTGGGAATGTTACACATGAATGGGATTACAGAAGAGATGTCCAATCCTGCTACTGGAGGGCCAGCTTCCAGTAGAGTTCAGCTCCAGGCCTATTTAAACACACCTGAACCAGCTAATCAAGGTCTTCAGGATAACTAGGTGTTGGAACTAAACGTGACCCTCCACAACTACAGCGATTTCATGGGAGCAGCAGGTTTAATTGGTTTTGCCATCTGTGGTTTCAGACTGAATAAAGAAGTTGCCAAGAATGAAGAAACCAAGAATAATGGGTGTGGTGCTTGTTTGTACAGTTGTCAAATAAATCTGTGATAACTTCACGATTAGTTGTTGTGTCAATAGATGTGAGGTTTTTTTATTTGTTCTGAAGCCACCGAACATTGCTAATTTAATATTATTTATATGCTATTATAGTATTTATTAGTATTAGTATTAAAGTATTAGCTTTTTTATATTTAAAGTCTTCATTTTAGATATAAAATGTTATTATTATTTAATTTTAGTTATTTGTTATGTATTTTATTTTAGTATTTTTTTTTTATTATTATTTGGGCTTTATTTCAATTTTAATTTTAGTTAACAATAACACTGTTGAGTACAGTGAGATTTGTATTGTCTGTCTATGTGTTATTTGATACTTCTGGTTTTTGGAATGCTTGGTAGTTGGTATTTCGCTAGTTCCTCCAAAAAAACATTGAAAAGTATAGCTTATTTGCCACCAGCTCATAAAGATCCATAACTTTCAATGCAAATATCTAGCAATCTAATATTTCGACCAATTACTTGTACTACATTTAAAAGGTTTAAAACACCTTAAAGCTGTTTGGTGTTAGCATAATCACTGAGGGTTCAGTCTTAGCTGATAATCCAAAAATTGAGGGTAGGAGTGATCTAAGAATCCATGACTAAGAATCCCTGTCAGTTCAGCAAAGCTCTGAAGCATGAATTGCTTTAGGTCCAAGTAGTAAATGTCCTGAAAAGTGCTTTGGGTAACAAAAAAGTGTCTGCTAGATAAGATATCTAAGTTTAAATAATCCCTGTAGAGAAACTGGATGTCCTGAGTTTAAACAGAATCAACTTTAACATTCCCATTCCCAAGAATGTCATGTCAACCACACTGTTTTGCATATCAAATTTTATGAAAACTGGGATAGACATACACTCTGCATTATGTATTTGGACATTTAATGTCATATGTCGCCTAGTCCAATGCAAAGTCTCAACCAAATTCATTAAAAACCACAATTGTGTTGTATATTGTAAATCTTGAAGGTGAATCTTAAAGTCTTCTTTCCTTTGTGTAGACTCAGCAGGTACAGTGTACGGCCAGTGTACAGTTTGATTGAATGACAGTTACCAGGTGAACAGTGAGTACCCTACTGTTCAAAGGTTTGGGGATGTTTTTGAAAGAAATCTCTTATGCTAATCAAGGCTGCATTTTTTTTTTTTTTTTTTTTTTTAAAAATAAAAAATACAGTAAAATACATATTGTGAAATGAAATAACTGTACATTTCAATATGTTTTAAAATTTAATTTATTCATCTGATGGCAAGGCTGAATTTTCAGCTCATGATCAGTTACAATAAATTGCATGATCCTTCAGAAATCATTCTAATAAGCTGATTCAAGAAATAAAGCTCAAGAAATATTTCTTATTATCAGTGTTGAAAACAGTTGCTTAATAATTTAGTAAAAACATTTTTTTCAGGATTCTTCGATAAACAGATTTTTTAAATTATTTAAATTATAAATAATTTGCTACATTATAAATGTCTTTACTGTCGCTTTTGATAAATTTAATGCAGCCTTGCTGAGTGAAATTATTTTTTTTTAAATTACTGTCCCCAAACTTTTGAACTATAGTACAATTCTAAACACAAAGACACACATTCAGTTCATATTTTATTTTATATATATGTGTGTATATATATATATATATATATATATATATATATAAATTTGTATTTTATAAATTATTTGGTTTATATATATATATATATATATATATATATATATATATATATATATATATATATATATATAATTTTTTTTTTTTGAGGTGTTAAATCTGTAAAAAGCTTTGGGTGTATTTAAAAAAAAATTACTGTCAAATGTGTAAGTTATCGAGCTTAAGTACTTCATATAATGTGATTAAGAAAGAACCCAAACATTGCTCTTGACATATAAGGAGCTGAAAAAAAGAACAAAAATCCCTATGGAATGTGACCATTTGTCTAAATTAACATACAAAAGCTAATTTTGGTCATGGAATATTCTGTGAGTCTATGATTCATAATATATTAATTCTACGTAAGTCTGTATTATGTGGTTTTTGGGAATCAGTCACCTTGTCATTGTTACAGTTGGCTTCGCTCCTACCTGATTAGGACTAGAAAGGCCTTATATGTTGTAGAGAGTAATCTTAACCAAGCTGAATAATAATCTGCAAGTGGAGAGATTCATTGGAATCAGCTATTTATTTTCTTTATATCTCTATGATCTTACAGACATAAATAAATTCCAACACCCCCGTCGTCAGGAAATCCAGATGCTGGCTGGCAAAGTTATAAAGGGCACTAGTGAAAAATGGATAGTGGTCTTCCAGAATATGCTCTATGGAGACATTACCGCCAGTGAATACTGCAGTGGGAGCAGTGTTTTCATGTTGTTTGTAATTGGCTTGGTATGTATTGGCTCAACATCATAGCTCGCTGTAGGCATGCACTCTCCGAGTATGGGAGCTGAAATCCTCAAGAAGAGGAGGGGCATGTGAATATGTCCTAGAGGAGAGTAGTTCTTTGTATAAGACTGATAATGAGTCGGGACATTTGCAGGAGGGGAAACTGGTGTTCTTAGAGTATAAAAATATTCAATTGGCTTGTTTTTGTTCTCTATTATAATTTCTGAAAGCTAATGTTCCGTAATGAATCAACAATTAAGAATGAACTTCATAATTAATCACCTTTGCCCCACCCTTCTGAAACACTGCAATTGCTGAGATTGTTGTATTCCACATAAGTGCCCAAACTGCATTTTCCATTAAACTGAATGCAATAACAATAACTTGCCAGATTGCTTAGGCACTTTAAATAATAATTTATATCAGTGTCGCCAGATCCTTCAAGAGAACCAAGCAACCTGGTTTGAAAATAACAAGTGCAAAGAACTATGTGTGCGTACGTACACTGCCTGCACCCATTTTGTCATTCTGATGAAACTTAGTCTCTGGCGAATTATTTCCTCATCCAGGCTTATCAGCACCATGATGGCGTGTGTGTAGGCAGTGAGTTTCTTTTGGACAGACAGAGGTTATCTACAGGAAAACCCATGAGCACATTTATGCAGCCATTTATGCAGCATTACTCACTGTTTCTGTGAAGTGCATACTGATTTAAAAGCACTGTATAATTTTTTTTTTTTTCTCGTATACCATTAAAACTGTCAGCTGACTTTATTATACTATGGACATTAATGGTTATGAAATGGTCTTAAGAGCTGTCTTTATGTCTGGTCCTTATAAGGTCTTTAAACCATTATATGAAGGTGCTAGTGATATTGAAGATACATTCGAGGACACATCTATATGCATGCCTGTTCAGGACGAACAAAAACAATGCAGGGAAGCTCAGCCCCTGGCCCTTAATAACAAGCCGTCCAGTCTTATTTGAGTGTGAACTACCTTAAGGGATAATTCATCTGGAGGTCTACTGGTTTATAGAATATCCATTTGCCTTTTTTTATTTAAAGCAATAACATGCTGCTGCTATATTATTTTTCTACACAATAACCTTTAATATGCTATTAAATCTGTCATTTATTCACTATATATGGCAGGGGTGTCCAAACTCGGTCCTGGAGGGCCACTGTCCTGCAGAGTTTAGCTCCAACTTACCACAACACATGGAAGTTTCCTGTATGCCTAAAAACCTTGATTAGCTGGTTCAGGTGTGTTTAATTGGGTTTGGAGCAGTGGCCCTCCAGAAGCAGGATTGGACACCCCTGATATATGGTGAACTTATAGTTGACAGGTGTTTACTGTAACATTTTTACATTCTTTTAAAATTAGGTTTAGGCCAGCCAAAGAAGGAAATAATATACAGTATGTGTGTGTGGAATGGAATGAGACAATGATGTCACAGACATACTGTACATCATGAAATGGAGACATATTTCATACCATGAAATAGACAAATTTACAGACTGCAAAGGAAAGTTGAATGCATGAAAGTGAGAGCAGGACTGTGAGCCAAAATGAGGACAGTGATGGACCCAAGCAGGAAAGGAAAATACAATATAAACAAGTGTGAGGTGTCACAGAGTTGCCCTACTTTCTAAAACTGTTGTTGAGAGATATATGTATGTAAATGTGCTAGAGTAGCAGACAGATGGTCGAGTCATTTCCTCTCCCATTCTCTCAGGATACCTGGGAAATATCCGCTCTTGGATAAGACACTCATTTATTCTCTGTATACTTTCACATTAACATGATAAAAATAAGTCTAGTTTTCCTAAATTAAATTGTGATGAGGTGTCGATATGTTTTTAATTAATTGTACAAATATATATATATAATTGTAAAGTTTTATTTTAGTAATTATTTAATTACATTTTTAATGTTTTCTGTTCAATAAAATGCAAAAATTTGTCTTACAGAATGCAAAGGGACATTAGAAACTAAAAAGTGAGAGCATTCCTTCAATGTTGTAGAAGGTTTGCCCTCAAATTCTTTCAACAGCGCCTGAGGCAGTGAACACCTTGTAATGACTGGGTGTTTCTACATAGAGAATTTAACTGAAGTCAACAAACACCACCTGTATTTAGCCTTGTTTTGGCAGCCCTTTCCAAGTCTATTACACTGCAATAACAAAGTCCTCTTAGCTCAGAAATATCATTTTTACAAAATACTAAACACCATTGACAAGACGACAAATGTGCACTTACTGTACCTGCCTTGTGACTAGTTAACCCCATGAGTTACCACGTTTCCAAACGAGTGAAATCAAAAAACAGCCATTGATAATAATCAAAACTATCTCAGTTTAGAACTTGCTTAAAACATAGATAAACACATTTCTTGCCAGAGACACTTTAGTTTTGTCTGCAGTATAAACAGTAATATCAGATTACAACCGATTCAGCTTGTTGTAATAGTATGCTGTTTTTTAACCATTGAAATTTGTGATGAAATAGAAATAGCTATCATCTTTTCCCCCCATTATGATGTGTCTAAGTGAAACGTCCTCTTTAAACAAGAAAAAAGGTGTGACTTGATTTTGTGCATCGGGAATTGATTGGATCATGAAATCATTGTCATTGGTTAATTGCTGCTATCTATCTATATTTTATACACTATCTATCTATCTGTCTACAGTATCTCACAGAAGTGAGTACACCCCTCACATTTTTGTAAATATTTTATTATATCTTTTCATGTGACAACACTGTAGCAAAGTGTCATTTCTTCAATGTAAAGTAGTGAGTGTACAGCTTGTATAACAGTGTCAATTTGCTGTCCCCTCAAAATAACTCAACACACAGCCATTAATGTCTAAACCGCTGGCCACAAAAGTGAGTACACCCCTAAGTGAAAATGTCCAAATTGGGCCCAAAGTGTCAATATTTTGTGTGGCCACCATTATTTTCCAGCACTGCCTTAACCCTCTTGGGCATGGAGTTCACCAGAGCTTCACAGGTTGCCACTGGAGTCCTCTTCCACCCCTCCATGACTACATCACGGAGCTGGTGGATGTTAGAGACCTTGCGCTCCTCCACCTTCCGTTTGAGGATGCCCCACAGATGCTCAATAGGGTTTAGGTCTGGAGACATGCTTGGCCAGTCCATCACCTTTACCCTCAGCTTCTTTAGCAAGGCAGTGGTCGTCTTGGAGGTGTGTTTGGGGTCATTATCATGTTGGAATACTGCCCTGCGGCCCAGTCTCCGAAGGGAGGGGATCATGCTCTGCTTCAGTATGTCACAGTACATGTTGGCATTCATGGTTCCCTCAATGAACTGCAGCTCCCCAGTGCCGGCAGCACTCATGCAGCCCCAGACCATGACACTCCCACCACCATGCTTGACTGTAGGCAAGACACACTTGTCTTTGTACTCCTCACCTGGTTGCCACCTCACACGCTTGACACCATCTGAACCAAATAAGTTTATCTTGGTCTCATCAGACCACAGGTTATGGTTCCAGTAATCCATGTCCTTAGTCTGCTTGTCTTCAGCAAACTGTTTGCGGGCTTTCTTGTGCATCATCTTTAGAAGAGGCTTCCTTCTGGGACGACAGCCATGCAGACCAATTTGATGCAGTGTGCGGCGTATGGTCTGAGCACTGACAGGCTGACCCCCCCCCACCCCTTCAACCTCTGCAGCAATGCTGGCAGCACTCATACGTCTATTTCCCAAACACAACCTCTGGATATGACGCTGAGCACATGCACTCAACTTCTTTGGTCGACCATGGCGAGGCCTGTTCTGAGTGGAAGCTGTCCTGTTAAACCGCTGTATGGTCTTGGCCACCGTGCTGCAGCTCAGTTTCAGGGTCTTGGCAATCTTCTTATAGCCTACGCCATCTTTATGTAGAGCAACAGTTCTTTTTTTCAGATCCTCAGAGTTCTTTGCCATGAGGTGCCATGTTGAACTTCCAGTGACCAGTATGAGAGAGTGAGAGCGATAACACACCTGCTCCCCATTCACACCTGAGACATTGTAACACTAACGAGTCACATGACACCGGGGAGAGAAAATGGCTAATTGGGCCCAATTTGGACATTTTCACTAAGGGGTGTACTCACTTTTGTGGCCAGCGGTTTAGACATTAATGGCTGTGTGTTATTGAGTTATTTTGAGGGGACAGCAAATTTACACTGTAATACAAGCTGTACACTCACTACTTTACATTGTAGCAAAGTGTCATTTCTTCAGTGTTGTCACATGAAAAGATATAATAAAATATTTACAAAAATGTGAGGGGTGTACTCACTTCTGTGAGATACTCTATCTATCTATCATCAGAAAAGAGATGCTGTTGCGAAAAGGAGAAGACATTGTTTTTGATCAAAGATTACAAGGGCACAAGAATTTTAAAAATATAATGATGTGCATGGATAAATCATTCCATAAAAAACAAGAATGATTACTTTTGATTTCATGGTGACATTAAAACAGTAGTCGACACTCAAATTACACAGACATCAAACAAATTTCAGAGCCACAGTGTTCAATGAGTTATTTGTACTGGACAGCATTCAAAAATCCTTGGCATTTACTCTCATAGAGCTTCAGGCATCATATCCCTCAGTGATGAAAATAATCATGGGAAAAGAAATTAGATCGAATTGCACTAATATAATTAATATCCCAATAAGGGGAGGGGCTAGTGTGAGCAGCAGTCACACACTAAGTGTGAATCTGTATTGTGAGAATGACAGGAGCGGCCATGATTAACTGACGTAGATAAGAATAAATGGGACTATCAATAAATAAACAGCATTTCATTTCTCAGGAGTCGACCTGGGGTCACCAGTCCGATCTCAGCGTCTTCACCAATATTTGTCTCACTCTGAAATGAAAGAGCAATGAATAAATTTCCAACATTTAAAGATGAGAATGGACTTCATAAAAGGCTGTATGTGAGGACATAAATTATGAATGTGCCTCTACCTCAGCCTTATACCTACATTATTTGATTTTCATTATTTATCTCAAACTTTTGCATATAGATTTTTGAAATGAGCGACTGCCTTGGGGACAGATTAAGTGGTTCCCTTTTTATTTTGCCAAACAATTGAAACACATTCATGCGATATCTAATAATTATTTTGGTCATTGCACAGACTGAGGCGATCCATTAAGCGTATATGACGATAAGAAATAAACAAGGGCATTCATTTCGGTGTACAAATCATAAAAGGATATTTCAAAACACTCTTTTCATGTCAAAGGTAATGAAACAAGGTCTCTTTTATTGTGTGCATGTTTTCCTTTCCGTGTGTTGTGGGAAATAGGAGATCTCCCATTTTCTCTTGAATTTCCCTGTCTATCAGACACTTCCTCGACTTGGCCACACCCAGTCACACTTACCTTCTGACCCAGCGGCATTCTGGTTTTTTACAGCTCGTCAACAGTAAAAGATTGTTTTTGTTGCTATGTTACGGGAGCCTTTCCAACATTTATAAATAGCAGTGAGGCATTTTGTGCAGTTCCTTTCTGTAGAGGAAGAGCAGAAGCAGGGGTTGCTGTAGGTTGAGGTGGGCTCTCAGCGGGTGAGTGCACATAGGGGTAATTGTGCATGCAGAACTGCAGAGTTCCCACCAGATACTCCTCTTACACTGCACCACAGTGATGTGAAATTTTTTTTAGTTTTTTTTTTTTAGTTATTTTTATCTATATTATTTATTTATAAAACAGACAGTTCCAATCCTTGATTATGATTAATTGAGCAGCATTCGAAGCAGTTGTAAAATACTCTATAAACACACACTTCATAACATCATAACCTCATTACATCAGTATTACTGCGCCAACGCTGTGTGTTCTGCTAAAGAACTACATTGCTTGGTGGAAAAATGATTATTATACTCTATATACTTTATACTTGTATACTTGAATTATTATGTTATTAAGCTCCACTCATGCCTAACAATGCCTTTTAGCTGTTCTAAACTCACTGTAAACCATGGCTTCTTGGGGCTTATTGCTTTAATTAATTATCTATATTTATTCATTTCACAGCAAAGATTTGTTACTGTTTACTGTTTTTTTTTTTGTTGTTGTTGTTGTTGTTGTTTTTGTTTTTTAATTAAAATGCAAATACTCAAGTGTGTTTCAAGGAACGACTCTATTGACCCCTATTGTTCCTAATAAGCACATGTAATTTTTGCCAAACCATCTCTCTGTAGTGTTCCCGGTTAGCTTCTGTTCATCTTTGTGTCTTTATTCATCAGCTTTGGCCACGCTAGAATGGCTTTGCACCCCAAGCAGTTCAGATATATTCAGACAGTGGTTTTGTTTCTGTTTATCAGTCCCGAGCTTAGCAGTCCTTTCCATCTGAGAGCCTCATACACGGCAGGGTCCCACCACCACTGAAATTATGTCTCCTGCAACCAATTCCTCCATCTCAGAGTGGTCCATTGTTCTGAGAAAATGAACGTCTAGAAATTAATAGTTTCACTTTGACTGAAACAGATTACAAAGTCCTGTCCTTTTCATTCATTCTTTTCTGTCCTTTTATTAAGTGAACTTATGTCTTCAACCAGAAGCACTGGCCCAGGAAGAGTTTAAACAATGTGAAACATTTCTAGCGTATCTTCCAGGATATAGCCAAGCCTTTTAAAAGTATGACAGTAAATCTTTCCGCCTTCAGCACCTAGGAGTGTAGAATTTTGTTCATGCGTTAAGGAGCTTCAGAGGACAGTGCAGAAATACATAGTTCTGTCATGAAACTCTAGATGGCGCAGGCTGATGGGTCCTTAACGCAAGCTGATGATAATTACAGCCTTAACTACTTGGCACAAGCTGATTGGTCCATGTCACTTCTGCAGCCAATGAGCTTGTTGCTCACACATTTAAATGGCTGGTTACTTTCACTATTAGCAGTTTGCAGCGCGCTTCAGAGTTCCTCTAAAACCCTCCACTTTCCCCAGCTCCACCTGTATAGATCTGCTATGGGTCATTGATATATGCTATTTGTGCAGCAGCCCTTTGTCTTACTCGCAGCAGCATATCGGCGTATGTATTGGCAGTAGCAAGTTCCTGTACTTGCTCTGCAGCAGCAGCAATAATCTAGAGCAGCAGCAATTCAGCAGCAGCGTAGCAGATCTATTCCGCCAAGACCAAATACATTAACATTCTCTTACCATTACCATGCTAAATTTCTTCTGAGAGTTGTCATGATAGAAATAGTGTTATATAAAAGCCTTACAACATTCAGTTAATTTCTGTGGAAGCGGGCTATTAAGACCTGTTTTTATGTGATAGCACAACACCTGCATTAGCAGAGACCAACGTTGAGATTAAATAGCACTGCATATCGTGACATTCCTGTAATTCTTCACATTTGTTTAAAAATGATGAAAGAACATGAATGTGAATGTTTTGCTCTAGAACTACGAACATATGCTTTACCCTAATGAAAACTGCTATAGGCCTATTGATTTTATCTGGCTGCGATAATGTTTTTCCTGGGAATCAGACGCGTGACCATTTTCCTTTCGATGCGCATTCTCAAATCTGTACAAAGCTTTAATCAAGTATTCAGATTTGCATTTCCTGAAGAGAATGTGGTTTGAAGTCTGTGTTAATTAAATGTTTTATCAGAGATGCCTTGTCATTGCTGTGACACTGAGCATTTTTGGAGCAGATCGGACATTGTTTGCCTGAGTTACAACAACTTCCTGTTTCATGGCGAAACATCGAAATTTGTCAGGCCGCCACGGACATGCCCTTCAATGAAAAGTCAAGATCTTCGCAATTTAATGTCACAAAGGCCTTTAGATTAGACTGACCAAATATGACCTTGATCTGATTAAAGCTCTAGGAGGAGTTTGTTAAAGTACAATGTCTGGAAATGGCAAAAACTGCAGCAATTTTGCAGAGAAAATTCAAAATATCTCACTTCCTGTTTCATGGCATCAATTGCATACTTTAGCCAAGTGTTGCATGATTTAACGTGTTTCTAGTATGTTTGGTACTTCATGGCATATTTAAATGTGTTTCTGGGAGAGAATTATTGTGCAAAGCATGCCATTTCCTGTTGTCAGCAGGTGGCGCTATGACTAACTGAATATTGGCATAGAGATGTCTTCAGGCCAGGACTCTTATCACACATGTGAAGTTTGGGGCAGATCGGACACTGTATGCCTGAGTTACAACAGCTTCCTCTTTCATGGCGAAATATCCGACTTTGTCAGGCCGCCACAGACACACCCTTCAGTGAAAACTCAAGATCTTTGCAATATAACATTGCTAAGGCCTTAAGTTTAGACTGACAACATATGATGTTGATCTGATTAAATCTCTATGAGGAGTTAATCACAGTGTAAAACATGTCATTTCCTGTTGCCCGCAGGTGGCGCTATGACTGTAACTGAATATTGCATTGTAGATGTCTTCAGGTCAGGACTCTAATGAATCATGTGAAGTTTGGGGCAGATCGGACATTGTATGCCCAAATTACAACAACTTCCTGTTTCATGGCGAAACATCGAACTTTGTCAGGCCGCCACGGACACACCCTTCAGCGAAAAGTCAAGATCTTCGCAATTTAACATCACAAAGGCCTTTAGATTAGACTGACCAAATATGACCTTGATCTGATTAAAGCTCTAGGAGGAGTTTGTTAAAGTACAACATCTGGAAATGGCAAAAACTGCAACAATTTTGCAGAGAAAATTCAAAATATCTTACTTCCTGTTGGGTTTTCAGATTTTGCACCCAGGGACTTTTTTGTAGGGATTGGGCTGTTACAACTGTCTACCGAATTTCATACCTGTACGTGAAACGTAGCGTGAATGGTGCTTAATTGAAATTTTGTAGGTGGCGCTATCAAGCTATTTTGCCACACCTAATTCTGAAATCCATATCAGATGTAAATTTTCACCACTTCTGAAGCGTGTGCAAAGTTTCATGAGTTTTCGAGCACGTTTAGACCCTCAAAAATGCGATTCATTTTGGAGAAGAAGAATAATTGACTGAGCAATTACAATAGGCTCCTCACACCATCGGTGCTCGGGCCCTAACTATATTAGCATCAACACCAGCAGACAATATCGTTCTATTCATTCTAAGCGCACGTTCCAGTTATGTCGTTTGGCGTTTTATATGCACAAGCTCTTTAAAGCAGGATGGATTCTGATTGGCTTTCAATGGTTTTTATTGTTCATCAATTGGAAAAAAACATTCTGAAAGTGATTCCAAAGATATCGTTCCTCTGTGCCGTTATCGTTATAGTTGTGGTGTGGATGCTATTCTTTCATATTTAGAATGGTTTTTAGAAGTATAGATGTGACCCTGGACCACAAAACCAGTCATAAGGGTCAATTTTTTGAAATTGATTTATACATCTATTGACGCTGAATAAATAAGCTTTCCATTGATGTATGGTTTGTTAGGATAGGATAAGATTTGGTCGAGATACAACTATTTGAAAATCTGGAATCTGAGGGTGCAAAAAAATCAAAATATTGAGAAAATCGCCTTTAAAGATGTTCAAATGAAGTTCTTAGCAAAGCATATCCACTCTCAAAAATACATTTTTGATATATTTACGGTAGGAAATTTACAAAATATCTTCATGGAACATGATCTTTACTTAATATCCAAATGATTTTTGGCATAAAAGAAAAATCCATAATTTTGACCCATACAATGTATTGTTGCCTATTGCTACAAATATACCCATGCGACTTATGACTGGTTTTGTGGTCCAGGGTCACATACAGTATGTGTCTTTGTTTTTACAGTTATCGCCCTTTGTGTGAACAGGCCTAAAAGTTGTCTAAATATTTAAACATATGGAAGGGAAACAAGACCAATCACAATTCATTATGCAAAGAGATGTAAGAAAGCAGACAAGCTGCAATTCAGTATGCAAATGTCAAAATTATCTCATCACTGTCAGTTATTTTTTGAACTTGTGCTATATCTCAAGATTTTATGCTCGTGACATCATGATACCTGTTTATACACTCTTTGTTACTTTGTATATTTATGGTGCATGATGTTTTACATTATAACATTTAAAATTAGTTTTAGTATTTCCAACGCCAAGGATTTCTAAAATGTCAAATCCAAAGAACTTACTTGTGGTAGAGAATGTGCTGAACTCAGAGATATTATCTCAGAAGTTCATGTCATTTGTTTTAGAATAGAATGTTCATAACAAATATTTTGTTGACATGTCACAAGACATGGATCATTAAGAAGGCAATGACAGAGCATAATGAATCTAGCCCTAGTGTTTAACATTAGGTTTGTGTACCATGACAGTGATATCAAAGGCATGGAAAGGACTGTTCTATTCATAGATTCTCATGCACCCAGCAGACCATAATTTAGCATTTAGATTAACACTATCACTTTAATTAAAAGAGCATTAAACATTGAAGTCTCTATGAAAACCTGAAGGCAATGCCAGTTTTTTTTTTAAATAGTTTTTATTGTTGTAATTTTGTTCACATACATGACGACCAGATCCATTGGGTGTAAAATCCAACTGAGGCCCTGTTTACACCTGGTATTAAGATGTGTTTTGGTTGATCTGATCACAAGTGGACGACGCTAAATACAGGTGTAAACAGGGTCTAAAACGTTTGAGCTTGTCTACTTTAGACCACTTCCAGAGATAGTTGAAAACGCATTGGACCGGATTGCTTTCGTAGAGTAGATGCTCATGTGGTTGAATGTGTTCGAACAGCCACAAAAGACCGCCTACTGACCTAGTGCATAAACATTATGGGAAGCGCACTAGCCAAATGGGATTTAAACTGTCGGCTAAAGACCCAAGTTTGGTTTGAAGATGAAAAACGTACGAAGCACAATGTTCTCTCACCATTCCTGATTTCTAACACGCACTCACTTAGTTTGGCGTGGTCTTGCGGCTTTCAGAGCAGAAACTAAAGAACATGTGCGTATGTGTTTGCGAAAGCGTATGCATTTCCTTCATCTCCGATCACATTCATGTGTAAATTGTGTGAGCTTATTTCATCCATTAGATCGAAAGATTTGAAAAAGCCCATACATTTACCTGCCCATAGACTCTCCCCTCGAAGAAATCAGAACAGAAATGGTCAAAAGTGGACAAAAGAGATAGATTAAAACACCAAGTGTAAACAGGAATGTGCCTCCCTCGTCTACTTGTGATCCGATCGACCAAAATGCATCTTAATACCTAGGCCCAGTTGTTCAAAAAGTTTAATCTCGATCAGAATGATCTGGATTTGGAAATCCCATGTTTTGCTATCCAGGATAAGGTAATCCATCTTACTTTTGTGCCAGTTTTTCAAAGCAAAATTGGATTAGATTACCCTGATCCAGATGCACACTTTTTCAGATTACCAAATCTGGATTACTAGTGCTCTACGGAGTCCTGATGGAAAAAAATGATGGGAAAAACAAAATTTCAATGTTTTTTTGTTCTCTCAAAAAAGTTTCATTACATTCACCCAAGAAACTGCGTTCGCTCACAAAGAATTTTTGACTGATTCATCTCTTATGATTGTGCCAATGTAGTTTACAAACAGTCATATTAAATATAATATTTTTGTTTAATATTTACAGCTGTTTGGTATGGAAGCCTGTTTCCGCCACTAAATAAAAAAATAAAAACAGTATTTGTGACTTTTTATCTCAGAATTCTTACTTTTTTTCTCACAATTATAAATCACAGTTATAAAGTCAGAATTGCGAGATATAAACTCGCAATTGCGTGATATAAAGTCACAATTCTGACTTTTTTTCTTGCAATTCTGACTTTTTTTCTCACAATTATAAATCACAGTTATAAAGTCAGACTTCTGAGATATAAGCTTGCAATTGCGTGATAGCCTATAAAGTCACAATTCTGACTTTTTTTCTCGCAATTGCGAGTTTATATCTCAGAATAGTGACTTTATATCACGCAATTGCGAGTTTACATCTCGCAATTCTGACTTTATATCACGCAATTGCAAGTTTATATCTCAGAATTGTGACTTTATAACTCGCAGTTGTGAGAAAAAAAGTCAGAATTCTGAGATATAAACTCGCAACTGTGATATAAAGTCACAATTCTGACTTTTTTCTCACAATTACGAGTAATAAAGTCAGAATTCTGAGATATAAACTCGTAACTGTGATATAAAGTCACAATTCTGACTTTTTTTCTCACAATTGTGAGTTATAAAGTCAGAATTCTGAGATATAAACTCGCAATTGCGTGATAGCCTATAAAGTCACAATTCTGAGATAAAAAGTCGCAATTACTGTTTTTATTTTTTATTTAGTGGCGGAAACGGGCTTACATAGTTTGGGGATTATTTTATGGTGCCAAAATCTCTTTTTTACGTTACTCTAGGCTATAGCGAAAGGCTTAATTGGAAGCCTAATAAGGTCTGCTTCAAATTTAACAGTTAAACTAATCAAGAGCAAAATGAAAAAATATGTATATTATATGATACAAATATTGTTTTTTTTTTGTTTTTTTACCAGTTTTAAAGTTTTATTAAATTTTTGTTCCTGAAATCCACCCTTCTGCTAGGATCAATATAATCCTTTTTTTTTTTTTTTTTTTTTTTTTTTTTTTTTTTTTGGATCAAAGGTATCCCAATCTTACAAAAAAAAATAAAACAATTGAACAACACAAACTGATCAAAACCAAGATTGGATTTTGTGATCTAATCTGATTTCAGAATCCCCTTTTTTCTTTTGAACAACCCACTTTTAAGATTTGATCCAATCCAATAGCCAAAATCTAATCAGATTACTTTTGAACAACAGGCTGCAGGTGTCCTGAAATACATGTGGAAGTCCTTAGTATAAAAAATAACCTTGTAAATTAGGTATATTTTACAGCTAAGCAAACCTGAGCCCTGCATGCAATGGTGTTATGTAACCACACACAAGCACTTACACAGACAGACACGCCAAAAATGCACACATACACTTAGTGTGCTTAATGGTCCTATTTAATATTCACATAGTCAAAATGCATACAGTGGCCCCAACACATTTGGCCACGTTTTAAAAAATAACAGTGTCACTGCATCAGCTATCAAAATATCTCAAATATATCTAAAATATCAAAAGAATCTCAACCATTTTTTTCTGCTCCTCTTTTGGAACACAATGTGATGAACTGCATCTGTGGTTTCCTGAAGTTAACTTTGAGAAATGACATGCCATGCACTTGGTGTTGTGTATGGTTAAGTGTCTAAAACTTTTTGGGTTCACTGTAGGTCAAAGAAAACATGTAAAACACACAGCAGTACAATTATGGTATGAACTTATTTTCATTTTGAGGTTACCTATATAAAATGTACTTTTATGATTGAGAAAAAATATTAAAAGTAGCTAATCCTTTAGGATTTATCAAGTATTTTTCTATAACAGTAGCAGATCACTGTGTGCAGGATGTGCTGAACCGTTTACCCTGGCCTTGAACAAGAACAGGATGTGTGATGAGGTCTGAGCAAGGCTGCCCTACATAAAAAGAGAACAATGACAATTACCAACAGTGCTGATCTAAATACATGTACTGTGCATTAGTCCCACCTATACAAGAGACTTCCGATATAATTGTCACTTTATGTCTACGGAGGAGTCACATTGGTACCAATGTTGACAGTACTTGGCCCCTCCTCCTAGATAAATATCACACATACCATTACATACAACATTCGAATTATGTCTTTTCAGACTCGTGACAATGGCATGATTCAGTTGATCAATTTTACAAAAAAAGTTTGTATCAGCTATGGTACTTCCAAATTCTGCAATAAGGGATTAGGGATTCTAAATTTTAGGCTGAAATATTAAAAGAATTATAATCATCTGTTGCATAAATGGTCATAAAAGCTAGTGACCGGAACGTTAACTTCATCCAGCCTGCTGTCTAGATAGAATACGTTCCACCATCTCTTAGCAAATAGTCTGTCCAGCTTTCCATAAACCATCTGCCAGCAGTCTGTATCTACAGCTCATCGAAGCCAGGAATTTTCTGGAGAGTGTTATCAAGTTTTACTGTGGAAAAAACCTGCTCCTTAAAATAAGCCGTGATGTGTCTTTCATTGTTTTCTTATAAGGAAATTATGATAAAAAAAAATAAAGTGAAAAAAAAAAACATGTATTTGCAATCTTTGGAACCTCATAAATGACTTCCATAAGGACTACAGTGATTCCTCAAGCACATATACACATCTTTGTGGTAGTTTTACCCCTGGTTTCACAGACAACTTTTAAGCTAGTCCCAGATTAAAATGCATGTTTGAGCAATTTTAACTGAAAGCAACTTGCACTATCTTAAAATATGTCAGTGCTATTGTTTTGTCTCAAGATGCACACCAGTAATGTTTTTTTCTAGGGCATGTTTACAAAAGCTACGTAAATGTCCTAATTGAACTAAGGCCTAATACTGACTTAATCTAAACCCTGTCTGTGAAACCAGGCCTTAGATCTTATATAGCAGTTTGGTAGCAACATACATGGGCGGCCAAGGCTCATTGATGCACGTGGGGAGCGAAGGCTGGCTCGTGTGGCCCGATCCAACAGACAAGCTACTGTAGCTCAAATTGCTCAGGACGTTAATGCTGGTTCTGATAGAAAGGTGTCAGAATACACAGTGCATCGCAGTTTGTTGCGTATGGGGCTGCATAGCCGCAGACCAGTCAGGGTGCCCATGCTGACCCCTGTCCACCGCTGAAAGCGCCAACAGTGGGCACGTGAGCATCAGAACTGGACCATGGATCAATGGATGAAGATCTGATGAATCACATTTTCTTCTACATCATGTGGATGGCCGGGTGCGTGTACGTCACTTACCTGGGGAACACATGACACCAGGATGCACTATGGGAAGAAGGCAAGCCAGCGGAGGCAGTTTGATGCTTTGGGCAATGTTCTGCTGGGAAACCTTGGGTCCTGCCATCCATGTGGATGTTATTTTGACACGTACCACCTACCTAAGCAATGTTGCAGACCATGTACACCCTTTCATGGAAACGGTATTCCCTGGTGGCTGTGGCCTCTTTCAGCAGGATAATGCATCCTGACACAAAGCAGAAATGGTTCAGGAATGGTTTGAGGAGCACAACAACGAGTTTTGACTTGGCCTCCAAATTCCCCAGATCTCAATCCAATCGAGCATCTGTGGGATGTGCTGAATAAACAAGTCCGATCCATGGAGGCCACACCTCGCAACTTACAGGACTTAAAGGATCTGCTGCTAACATCTTGGTGCCAGATACCACAGCACACCTTCAGGGGTCTAGTGGAGTCCATGCCTCGACGGGTCAGGGCTGTTTTGGCAGCAAAAGGGGGGCCAAAACAATATTAGGAAGGTGGTCATAATGTTATGCCTGATTGGTTTATATCTTTTAAGCCCACAGAAGTTGCAAATGTAATGTTTGAGGTTTGGCTGAGTTTAACTTATTTTGTTAAACAAAATTTGAATGTCTGTTTTGTTTTGTTTAACCACAGAACACTTTACTCATAAATAAAAAAACTGACATCCTAAAAACCAATGGAACCCATGGCTCAAAAATGCCATTCTCTTCCAGATTTTTGGATTTTGGACTGCAAACTGAACAGATCTATTGATTTCAATAGATCAACAAAGTAATATAAGCATAAAAATACACAGCAGTGTGGGTGAAATAATCCATTTCAAATTATACTGAGCTATTTCAACACAGTCTCATGGCAATTCGTAACTATTTTAAGTTTTTCTGAATTTGTGGCTAATTTGTTCATACGTTTTCATACAATCTGCTAAAGCCCCACTGACAGTTAAGTTTAGGGTGGACCTTCATGCTTTTTCCTAAAAATCTTATTTTGTTTTGTACGAATCACATCACAATTCATACAAAACCACCACCTACTTTGGGTTTCTCATGAGATCGGGTAGACTAATATAGAATTTTATAGTAATGAGATAAAACTTATGTAAAAGTGTTGGTTTTGCACCTGAAAATGTTACATATTGATACCTACGTATTAACAATTCAACCAGGCTGGCATGTTATATGTGATGCTGCTTTAGAATTTAGCTAAAAGGTTTTGGCTCACTAGAGTTTTGAAAGAAACCATCTTGGACAATCTTTAGGTAAACATAAGTCATTTAAATGATTGTCCTGATTGCATATAGCCTTTTGACCCTGCAGACAAGCATGTCAAGTTCTTTATGGGGACCAATCTAAACAATCAGAACATCCTGATCTCCTGTCCTTTTACAGTGTCATTGTATCTGCATTTTATGTCTTCCCTTTAAACCCTGTTGACCCCAGGCACACCCAAAGCCAGGGGTCATGGACATGTGTGTGTGTCAGAGTGACCGTTCTGATTGTAAGTATGGTGGGAGCAGCAGGGAGGAAGAGCTTTATAGGTGGACAGGAAGTGAGTTGTAATGAAGCTGGAGCCATGCTAGATCTGAACCAGCACTGGGAAACTGGCAGGTCATAATGATGCATTGTGCTTTTCATATTATTAATTACTACATTCTATTATTAAACAGGGATGTGTTGGATAAAACATAACCCTGTCATCGACCAGCTTTTGTTTATCTTTATATTCTTTGTGTAAGCGGTGTTCTCAAGCAGGCATGTAAGGTCGTGCTGCATGCAAGAGTTCATAAAAGACCATCTTGAAGATTCAGCGTATTTGGTGGGAAGTTTCACTGCTCTTTGAACAACTGCTACATTGAACAGTTTATCTGATTATGACTCACTGAAAGTGCAAAGCTTCTGTGGACACTGTGTCCTGAAACACACATATATCCTGAAACTGATGCAAATTGGCTGTCTACAGGATGATCAATAGTGTTTTGTGCACAATGTAAACACAACATTTTATTTTGATAAAATTTGTTTTCTACCCACAGTGTGTTATAAAGAGGGCATCTGTGGGCGTTAGGAAGAACATTTTTGCTTCCTCTTTGCAACTGCTGACAGCTCATATCAGGTCTCATTCCTGGGTTCTACTCAGAGGTGATTTGGTGATTTATATTAGTTTTTTTTTTTGTTTGTTTGTTTTTTTAGATCATTTACGCAAATTCTTATGCTGACAATATAATTTGTAATTGAATGCATTAAAACATTACAAGTATTTTCAATAGTTATCTCAGACTAATCTCTAGATTAGATCTCAAGACTAAGTTTTACTAAGAAGTTTAGTAACATCCTGCTATGCGTGCAACATTAGGTGTGCTAATGAAAGCATGTGGTCATGTGGTCTGGACTTTTGCAAATCCACTAGCACTTCACATTGCACAAGAGGAAACAACTGGAAACACAATAAAACCTAATAAAAGACAAGCAGCAGCATGATAAATACTGATGCAAATGACAAAAGAATAATAAGAAACAAGTGAGGGATAACAAAATGAGCAATAAATTAATAGTAATTATCATAAAGAGTCAGAATACATAAATGCATTTAAATGTTTTTCATGTGGCTTTTATTTTTTATCTTAAATTGTCTGTCTGTGGCCAATATTCCTCTTCCTCTTGTATTATTGTGGTTTTTCTATTGGTTTATCCTGTATTGTCTTGTGTATTGATTGGTTCATGTTTACTGCTGGTCTTATCTTATTTTTTTAAGTGTATAAAATCCCCTCTTGTGGCTTCAGAATTGTATGCAATTCAGTTTTTTTTGTTTTTTTTTAAGTTATTACGAGTTATTTTGTATGGAGCCCCTAAAGAAGCACGGCGATGTGGAAAAAAATAAATAAATGTGTTAATGCAAAACTGGTGATAGAAATTATGAGATTGCAGGAAAATCTAATGGTTTCTCTCTCAAGATTTTCACAAAGCTTTGTTTGTCTTCTCATGTTTTTTTAAGTTTCACTGATAAACCAAACACTCTTCAGATGGTGATCACAAGCTAATTTTCCTCTCAGAGGAAAAATGTGGCTTGATTAGATAATTTTGCAAAGGGAAGGATATTCCTGGCAATGCTCAGAATTTATCTGCAAAATATCTGATGACCAAGTCATGCCAGAGAAAGATCAGAACATGCCTGGAGTGTTTAATGTCATCCATAAGCTTTCGATATTCATTTCTTAAATAATTTATGCTTGAGAAAATCAACAACTATATTTCATAGAACTAGATATGAGCATTATAAACATGTATGTCAAACTTTACAGTTATAATAACATTCTCCAGATTACACGACACAGCGAATACAACCAAGGCTTAATGCTTCAAGCTGTGGAAAGATTTATGCTCCGTTTAGGCAAGCTGATTTAATGATAAGTTTCCATTTATGTAATGCGTTGAGTTTTACATTCAGAGCAGACATTGTGTATATTGTATATGTCTGCAAAGCTTGGAAGGTTATCTTGTGGCCAAGAACTTAATTTTAATCATATTTAATAAAAGACACTATAATACGTCAGGGCTTTTATAAAATCTAACATTTTGTTTCCCTATTTTGTTATATGAAGGTTGCATTAAAACTGTTTTAGACTGTCCATTGGTTGTGATTTTGTAAAAAATATTAAATCAGCCTTCAGCTAGTATATGTTCAAAATGTGATTTCCATAACTGTAATTTCAACTACAGAAGGCTATTAAACCCATAAATTATACATAATACATTTGAGATGTGATATTGGAAATAACATTTTGCATGATTTTTCTGAAAGAAAAAAAAATTGTGATGTATATATATTCGCTGTTAGTTGACACATTTAAAAAGTATTTAAAAAGTATCAAACTACTGACAGTGTGAAAAGTGTGTAAACACCCATTATTTCAATAGATTTGTACTAATGACAAATGAGAATGAAAGTAGCCTACACTTAAGTTTATATAATGCTCTCTCTTAGTCTCTCATACAGTAATGCTTGGGATTCCATAGGCCCAAGTATAATGTGAATGTGGGTCAGCATTTATATTTGCCGCACATTGTCATGGGACAACATAGGCACAGTCCAATCATAGACATGTTTCTGTTATTGACACAAATCACCTTTCAGTGATAAAAGGTGGCATATCAGACATATCTGGAGGCAGGCTTCAGTTTGGGAAAAAATCTAAGTCACCATTCATTTGAGATATCTGTAGATCAGATCTCTAGAAGTTGTAATAGCCCCGCTGCCATTTTCATACCATTAGATAAAGCACATGTCTGAGTGTCATTACAGGGTCTACAGGATATTTATATGAAACCAGTGACTGAATATTGACTGAGAAAGTCTTGTCTAAATGATGGCATTAGCAGAGTTAGGATGAGCTCATTGGTTTGGAAAATTAGAAATACAGCGCAGGAGAAGTTCTGTGACGTTTCACCAATGGACATAAGCTCACAAAGCTCTACGTTTTTCTATAACAAATGTTGGACTGTAGCACTGTAGACTTCTAACTCGCCTAAACAAGTTAATCCTGGATTGGATTTCAGACAGAATTCAAGAGAAGATTTATTACCACCAGGTTCTTTTACGGTGCAATAGAGCAGTGTTTCTCAACCTTTTTTGTCCTCTGTTTCTCTACAGGCCTATCATTAACACTCAAGCCCCTTACATGGTTTATTTTCCTTTCTTGCCTTAAAAAGGAACTGAAAGCATTGTTTACTGGTTACAAAAAAATCATAATAATAATGTTGATTATTTAATTTTAAACTGCTTGTTAAAGCAAATATCTAATCAGCCAATCATATGTCAGCAAGTCAATGTATTTATGCATGTAGGCATAGTCAAGACGATCTGCTCAAGTTCAAACTGAGCATCAGAATGGGGAAGAAAGGTGGTTTAAGTGACTTTCAACATGGCATGGTTGCCAGACGGGCTAGTCTGAGTATTGCAGAAACTGCTGATCTACTGGGATTTTCACACGCAACCATCTCTGTTTACATAGAAAGGTCCAAAAAAAAGAAAATATCTGTGGGGGAAAGAGGAAAATAGCCAGACTGGTTCAAGCTGATAGAAAGGCAATAGTAACTCAAATAACCACTCATTACAACAGAGGTATGTAGAATAGCATCTCTGAACACACAACACGTCGAACCTTGAAGCAGATGGGCTACAACAGCAGAAGACCACACCGGTGCCACTCCTGTCAGCTAAGAACAGCAAACTGAGGCTACAATTCACACAACATAACCCTGCTCACCAAAATTGGACAGTAGAAGATTAGAAAAACGTTGCCTGGTCTGATAAGTCTCGATATTTGCTGCAACATTCAGATGGTAAGGTCAGAATTTGGCATAAACAACATGAAAGCATGGATCCATCCTGCCTTGAATCTATGGTTCAGGCTGCTGGTGGTGTAATGGTGTTGGGGATTTTTCCTGGCACACTTTAGGCCCCTTAGTACCAATTGAGATTGTTTAAATGCCACCGCCTACCTGAGTATTGCCCAACCCTTCATGACCACAGTGTACCCATCTTCTGATGGCAACTTCCAGCAGGATAATGCACCATGTCACAAAGCTCAAATCATTTCAAACTGGTTTCTTGAACATGACAATGAGTTCACTACACTGAAATGGCCTCCACAGTCACCAGATCTCAATCCAATAGAGCACCTTTGGGATGTGGTAGAGTGGGAGATTCGCATCATGGATGAGCAGCCGACAAATCTGCAGCAACTGTGTGATGCTATCATGTCAATACAGACCAAAATCTCTGAGGAATGTTTCCAGCACCTCATTGAATCTATGCCATGAAGAATTAAGGCAGTTCTGAAGGCAAAAGGGGGTCCAACCCGGCACTAGCAAGGTGTACCTAATAAAGTGGCTGGTACACACATAAATATATATCATGTGACAGTGAAGACACTGAAGAGTAATGACTGGGAAAAAAAAAATGCTGTCTCAGGCGAATGTGTCAAACGGTTGCAGAGAACACACGATGAAGAAGAAGATCAGATTCAGAAAGTCTTTAATAATCCACACAAGCAAAATTAAGACAGGCAAACAAAAACAACTCTAGCATTAACGATACCAGACAAACTAAAGGGGAGCACACATGAACTTGTATACAAACGATAATGAGGTGAACACAGCTCAACAGAATATCTCAAACATATCAGTTACTATGACAACTAAAGACTAGTGGGAACTAGCACAAAGGAAAAAGGAAACTGAATACAAAACAAACTAGAAGTCCACGAAAATGAAACTACGACAAAAATAACTGAATATATGTTACATTACACCTCCTCCCGGAAGGTGCGACCTCACGCCGTAACAGAAGAGATGAAGGAGGGAGGGTGGAGGCTTTGGAGGCAAATGAGGAGCAGGCAAAAGGTGTGGGGATGTCCGACCCAGGTGGAGCCGACTATCCGAGGGTGCCCGGCGAGGCTAAATGGCCGATGGTCCATGCTGGAGTCAAGGGAGAAAGGAGCGCAGGCGTAGGAGTCAGGATGACGGGTCAAGGTGGAACAAAGCACTCCGAGGGTGGAGCCTAGGAGAAGGTTGCTCCCAGCAGTCCCAAGGTGTAACCGCATCACTGAGGAGGAGGAACTGAGGGACTGATGGGGGACGATGATGACTGGGCAGCAGAAGTGGCTAAGGACTGAGGAGGAGAATAGAGAGACGAAACAACGCATTTAAAATAGCAGTCTGGAGAAGTTGTGAGACAGGGAGGCTGGGCAGGGCCAACAAGACTGAGGAAGACGATACACATTCTGGCAAGATCAAGGGACACAAGGAATTTATCTCTTCACACTCACACAAATTGTGCATTAAGTCCAGTCGGTACTTACTCTCAGTGGAGGGAGGGTGGGCGGGGCTCACTTCTATTCCCTCGCATTCCTCAAGGATTCCCACAGCGATGGATGGTGACGCCAGCTCACACCCCTGGTCAGACTCCCCAAGATGCTTCGGCTCCAGGGCGATGGTAAGCACTGTCCTCCCTTCCTTGGGCATTGGCTCACACATTGCGGCAAGTGGAAGCTTCCAGTCTGTGGGGGGCTCTGGCATAGTATCTGTAGATGACGGGCTGGGCTATGGGTCAGTCTCAGGGGTAGACACTCTCCAGACACCTGATGATGGCCTCCCTCCAGCTAAGTCCTTTGGTGTCTGGGAGGTCTACTGGGTGGTGATAGTTAGCCCCGATCCAATACAAACATTTTAGCGTCTTGTCGTCGTATGGGGAATGAACAGCAAGACGGCAGAACTGCAGCGTGTACTCCATAAAATCATGGCCACTTAGGGCCAAAGCAGCAAACTAAGCTGCAAAATCCATTCTAGGTCCGGTCTTCTGTCACACACGGTTGCAGAGAATGCACAAAGAAGAAGATGATCAGATTCAGAAAGTCTTTAATAATCCAGACGAGCAAAATCAAGGCAGGCAAACAAATACAACTCTAGCATTACTCTAGCATTAACAAGACTGGACAAACTAAAGGGGAACACACATGAACTTATATACAAAAGATAATGAGGTGAACACAGCTCAACAGAATAACTCAAACATATCAGTTACTATGACCGCTAAAGACTGGCAGGAACTAGCACAAAGGAAAAAGGAATATGAATAGAAACAAACTAGAAGTCCATGAAAATGAAACTAAGACAAGAATAACTGAATATATGTTATAAAATGAGCCTTTTAATAACCAGGGCATATGAATGGTCACCTGATTAAAGTCTGAATTTTCCATTATGTTATATCATGTAGGCCTCAGAGATATTCCTGTAACTGTAGAATAATTAGCTGAATGTCTCTTGTCAGGTGAGCCAGATATAGAAGGTTGTGGTGTGAAAATTAGGTCATAACATACCACTCATACTTTCATGCTTAGTCATGCCTAATCTAATCTAGTCTAACCCATTTGTGGGTTATGTTAGCATGGGTTTCATTTGATCACGAACTCAAAATACAAGTTCTTAAAAATGTTCTAGAACTCGGGTGTCATGTGGCTGTGGAGCAGATGGCTGGTTGATCGATTTGCTCTGACTACCCGCACACAAAAAAAGTTATTAAACTTAACTAACTCCGATCAAAACTAACAATTTGAGCATGTCCAAACATCTTGCTGCAAAACAGTGTGACATTTTCACCAGAGCAGGAAAAACAGGAACAGAAAAACCGAAGTCTCAGGCTGATCCTGACCTGGCTGCCATGGCGGACACATCGGATGTGTTAGCTGAACTAAAAACGCTGAGAACGGAGCTTGGAACCAAATTGGATGGCATTGAAAAACGATTATGTGAAGTTTCATCGTCCGTTAAGACATTAGAGAACAACTTGACAGAAATTAAAACTGCGGTAATGTCCAACGAAAAAAGAATCGATGACGCGGAAGACCGCATCGTGGCACCGGAAAGCCAACTGGATACAGCTGACTCTTTCATCACCTCAGCATCTAAACGCTTGAATCTTCTGGAGGCAAAGGTTGAAGATTTAGAAAACCGCAGCAGGAGAAAGAATCTCCGACTGTTCAGACTTTATTAAAGACATGCTGCCTCGGTGGACGGACACAACACCTGACACACCGTTTTCTGTGGAGCGGGTTCACAGCACACTAGCCCCAGCCAAACCTAACCAACACAGACCCATTCTCATCCGCTTTCTTAAATTTCAGGAAAAAGAACTGGTGTTTCGGTCAACGAGACGCAGAGAAATCACCTATGATGGAACGAGGCTATATTTCTCAGAGGACTTCTCAGCTGAAACTATGCGACAGCGCCGGGAGTTTAACAATGTCAAAAAACTGTTCGTTGATAAAGGGATGTATCGTGGATTCCTCGTTCAACCCTGTAAACTTCGAATTCTGCATGACAATTAGATCTACCTGTTCTCATCTCCCAAAGAAGCCGAGGAGTTCTATCGCAGCATTGGCTAAACTGTCCATGTGAGTAACTGTGGATCGGATTTAAATGATGAATAAGCTAGTTGGGGTATAAATATTGACCTTGCTAAGACTGACAAAGACTGAAAATTACGAATTTAACTTTCTGTTCTGAAAGCCATGTTATGTTAACTTTTGCGTAAATACATTTGTTACATCAGTATTATATTCTCCTCATACCTTAGCATTGTTAGTCTTTGATATGACATGACATGGTCACTCTTTTTTTCTTTTTACTGTAAATTTGTGTGCTGTGAGATTTGAGCACGATTTCACTGGTTATTATATGTCCAGAGTTTGTTCGATTACTGGCCTGCCTTGTCATTTGGGGACAGGGCTCATGCCAAAAGGGAAAAGGGGTGGGAGGGAGACGGGAGCTTGTAGTTCGGTTCAGTGTACTGTATTTAATCTTTTAGTTTTGAGTGTACAAATGGTTGGTCTGTATAACCCAAGCACCACTGTAAAATGGAAAATGTATGTAAAGTGATAACATGGAATGTCAAAGGGTTAGGCCACCCTATCAAGCACAAACGAGTGCTTACTTTCCTTAAGAAAGAAAAAGTTAATATTGCCTTTTTGCAGGAAACCCACCTGTCTGATATAGAACATCAAAAACTTAAGAGAGATTGGGTTGGCCAAGTATTCTTTTCAAGCTATACAACTCAAAAAAGAGGAACAGCCATACTCATTCATAAAAATTTACCTTTTTTACTTAAAGAACAACAGAGTGATAGAGAAGGAACATTTATTTTAATCAAAGGTACCCTGTATGGTCAAGAGATTACTTTAATGAATATCTATGCTCCCAATACAGACACTCCAAAATTTATGAGCAACATTGTTACTTTATTCAAGAAATATTGTACTTCTCTTGGGCTATTAGCAGGGGATTTTAATTGTTGTTTTGATACAAATTTAGATAGGTCCACATTTTCGCTGTGTAATTACAATTCATCTAAAGCCCTAAAATTGGCCTCCAGTGAAGTAGGCTTAGTTGATATATGGAGAGAATTAAACCCTGGAACCAGAGATTATACATTTTATTCAACAAGACATAAATCATACTCACGCATAGTTATGTTTCTTTTGCCACAAGAGTATATTCCTTTTGTAAACTTATGTACTATCGGATCAATCCTCATTATCAGATCACGCACCAATCTTAATCTTTCTATAGGTCAAGGTTTACCTCAACATAAACACTGGAGGTTTAATTCCTCGTTATTTGATGATAATGATGCATGTAGTAACATTAAAGAATGGTTTAAATATTATATAACTGATAATGCTGCCTCTGATGTTTCACCAGCGGTTATGTGGGATGCTGCAAAGGCAGTTATTAGAGGGAACCTGATATCTTACACATCTGCAAGAAAAAGGGCAACAAAGGAGCGTATGATGGGGCTAATGTCAGAACTCTCTAAATTTGAACAACTTCATAAACAGCATCCTTCAGAAGACAATTTTAAAAATTGCTGTCCTTTACGAAGCAGAAGTATTTTGAATTTGGGAACAAACCTAGTAGATTATTGGCTCACCAACTGAAGAAGGAGCGTGCAGAATGTATAATTAAAGTATTTCGTAACTCTAATGGCCAGTTGACTTATGATGCAAAATTAATGAATCAAGCCTTCGCTGAATCTTATAATAAGCTTTATTACTCTGAGAACCCATCTGATTCAAATATACAAAATTTTTTGGATTCAATATCTTTACCATCAGGAGGATAGGGCATATTTGGATGCTTTACCCACCTAATTTGAAGTACAAAAAGCTATCAAATCCTTGGCATCAGGGAAAACCCCTGGATTAGATGGATTCCCTTTGGAATTTTATAAGGCATTTTGGCCTCAAATCAAACCCCTTTTTATGCCAATGGTGAATGATTTCTTTGAAAATGGGAATCTTCCTGAAACAATGAAGACTGCCATTATAACTTTAATCCATAAGAAAGATAAAGATGCTACAGGATGCATGTCATATCGCCCAATTTCACTACTTCCAGTTGATCTTAAAATTATATCTAAACTTCTTGCTAGCAGGCTTGAAAAAATTCTCCCCAATCTATTTCATTCAGATCAGACGGGTTTCGTAAAAGCCAGATATGGTTCAGACAATATTCGTAGACTTTTAAATATAATTAATTAATCAAATTTGAACAACTTACAAACACTAATAGTATCCCTCGACGCCGAAAAGTCATTTAATAGAATTGAATGGAAATTTTTATTTGCTGCATTAAAAAAATTCAATTTTAGTGATAAATTTATTTTGTTGATTAAAAATTTATATAGTAATCCCTTAGCAAAAATTTGTAATAATAATTTAATGTCTAAAGAAATAGTATTAAAAAGAGGTTGTCGCCAGGGGTGCCCTCTTTCCCCTTTACTATTTAACTTAGCAATTGAACCTCTTGCTGAAGCTATACGGAGTAGGGATGATGTTTCAAGGGTATGTATTTCAAATACTGTTCATAAGATATCATTGTACACAGATGATATTTTATTATATTTAACTAAACCCGACCAATCTATCCCTGCAACACTTAGTATTATAAATGATTTTGGCAATATATCAGGTTACAAAATTAATTTTACTAAGTCTAATGCCTGCCTATTATCCTCTTCAGTTAGCAAAAATCTTTATAATATATCACCCTTCACCTGGAGCCAGACTGGTTTTAAATATCTGGGCGTGGTGATAACGTCTAACCTTGAGGATCTGTTTAGCAATAACTATCTTCCATTAAATAAAAAAAATAAAGGATGACTTAGAATATTGCTCTCTATTGCCCATCTCTCTTCTGGGAAGAATCAATGTGGTTAAAATGAATGTACTGCCACGCTATAATTATTTTTTTCAATCTCTACCATGCTATTTAAATAAATCATTTTTCAAAACTTTAAATAAGCAGATTAGCTCCTTTATTTGGAATAACCATCCACCAAGGATTGCTCTTAAAACTTTATGCAAATCAAAAGAAAATGGGGGCCTAGGGCTTCCAGATTTTCAATTATATTACTATTATAATTCCTTACATTTATATAGCGCTTTACATACGGAAGGGGGAATCTCCTCAACCACCAACAATGTGCAGCATCCACCTGGATGATGCAACGGCAGCCATATTGCGCCAGAACGCCCACCACACACCAGCTTATTGGTGGAGAGGAGACAGAGTGATGAAGCCAATCAGTGTATGGGGATGATTAGGAGGCCATGATGGACAGAGGCCAATGGGCAAATTTGGCCAGGATGTCGGGGTAACACCCCTACTCTTTTCGAAGGACATCCTGGGATTTAACGACCACAGAGAGTCGGGACCTCGGTTTAACGTCTCATCCGAAAGACGGTGCTTTTTGACAGTATAGTGTCCCCATCACTATACTGGGGTGTTAGGACCCACACAGACCACAGGGTGAGCACCCTCTGCTGCCCTCACTAACACCTCTTCCAGCAGCAACCTAGTTTTCCCAGTAGGTCTCCCATCCAGGTACTAACCAGGCTCAGCCCTGCTTAGCTTCAGTGGCCAACCAGTCTTGGGCTACAGGGTGATATGGCTGCTGGCTATCAGTATCGTTGGATATCGAGAAACAAGCCATTTACCCAGTGTCATTAACATCATTACCCTATATTAATAATATAAAACAGATAAATGGCTGCGTAAAGACATTTGTGATTGATAATATAATGCAAGCCTGGCAGGAAATCAAAAGATTTTGCAGTTTGCACTCAAAAATTTCTATTTTGGCACCTTTGTCTTTTAACCCAGATCTACCATCTTCTATGGGGAAGACATTATTTATAAAGTGGAAAGATCAAGTTATTGTCTCTTTTAAGCAAGTTTTTAAAGAGGGCAGCCTTAAATCTTTTTCTGAATTAAAAAGTGAATTTGATATCGACAACAAAGATTTTTACAAGTACTTACAACTTAGACATTTGATAAATGATCTTCTTGTAAAGGAACATCTCAATGGAACTATCTAAATTAGATTATATTCTAGAGAACACGTCAGTACTGAAGGGAAAAATGTCTGAGATATATGCAGTTTTAAGAGATCAAGCTGAATCATCATTAACTTCATTAAAAAGCGTATGGCAAAAAGATATGGGTTGTAATTTTGATGACGATCAGTGGGATATTATATACAAAAGTGGTTTTTTTTTTCATTCTCTAGTAACAAAATAATTGAACAAAATTACAAATTTATACAAAGAATATATTTGACCCCAGTTCGCCTTAGTAAGATATATTCTGGCGCATCCCCTTTGTGTCCCCTTCTTAGAGACCTGGAATATTTTTTTGGATCTATCATGAACCCTTTGACTCATGTCTATATATTTTTTTTTTATCCACTGTCTACACATTGACCATTCATGTGCTATCACTTTGTTTCAGTTTTAATTTGCTAATACAAACTGGACCTGTTGATGTATGTGTTACATTTGTATACTCTGATACTGCTTAATGTACAATAATTGTATTGTTTTGTTTGTTGTTATATTGTAAACTGATAAATAAAAATTAAAAAAAAAAGTTCTAGAACTCATAACGTGTGTGCACATTGTAATTATAATTATATGTGAGTCATGTTTTTGATAAATGCTGTTGGCTTCACCTGTTCTACCTGAGGCATGACTGATAGAGTTCACACCTGTTTTCATTGAATGTTTTCCTTTTTTGGCACTTTCATTTTAGTTTTTCTGTCTCTTTTTTTTTTCTTTTGGTTGAGGTCCATAATTTAAACAAGAAAATAACTATTGAATTAAAACTGGTCTCCAATTAAATGGTAAGGTCTGCCTCCTGAAGCCATTTTTTCAGGAATCCTTAACAAGGAAAATTGATACAAGGCTTTTCAGTGTGCAGTATTTTGTGCCTGCAAATCCCCCCATTTATGAGCATTGTGCGGTTCTGAGCGCATGATCCGTTTAGTTTTGCTGGGAACAAAAGCCTATTGACTTCATCAATAATCTGCAGCAAAAGATGTCTATAATTAATACCATCTCAGCCAGATGCCTCACATCCCAGGTCTCCATTTGTAGCATGATGGAACAACAAAGTCGAACGATTCTTTTTGCATCTTTTTGTTACAGAGTGCCATTGATCAAGTTGCATGAATTAGGTTATGGTAATAGCAGGGTGTTTGAGCACTTCATCTGGCAGGTTGAATTAAGCCTTTTAATATTGTTAAAATAAATGAAATGCAATGCAGATCATCAAGAATGTGAATGGAAGTCAATGGAAATTTTTCGTGGAACATTTGTATCGATTAGTGAACCGAGGTTGCTTAAAGATGGTCATTAAAATGGCATTAATAATTCAGAACTGCAGAGTTGTCTTGTTTTGTTTAATGGCTCTCACTAACTGCTGCTAGAATGACTTATTGTCAAGATGTAACTGTGAAGTACAATATATTGACGTAAATTGAAGCCATGAACCGTTACACAATGTATTTTTTAACTGAGATCCTACTGTGTAGTTTGAATGGAGTAAGCAAAGCCTTTAGAATGGTTTAGGGAAAACATTTTATATATAACTCTATTCCAAGGTAAAGAAATGAACTAGCATTTGAAGCTCTGTCTGGAAACAAGGTCAGTGATGTGAAGCATTATGCAACTGTGTCTGTTGTGTCTGCAATGTTATATCTTCCTTTTAATTAATTATAAAGTATTCTTCCTGTGTCTGTAATATTTCAGTTTAGTACAATGTTGTCTTCAGTGTTAAGATGAACCAGATGTCATCTGACCTGTGTGAAGTGGGAAGAGCTTACACTAAATGACATGGCTTATGTACTCCTTGCGTACTTGGCAATTAATAGTAAGGCCTAAATACATAGACATGAACATAGACACATAGATCTTCTGTATGTGCTGTGGATGGTGGGTCACATGGTCTCTCTCAGTTTGGTCCATTCTGTTACTCTTTTGCTGTTTGAAAAGCTTTGGATTCATTGCATGTTGGTATATGAATAACTTTTTCTTTAAACTGTCTACCAAGCATAATTTTAGTGTACATAAGAAAACATAAGTACAACCCGAATTCCAGAAAAGTTGGGATGTTTTTTAAATTTGAATAAAATGAAAACTAAAAGACTTTCAAATCACATGAGCCAATATTTTATTCACAATAGAACATAGATAACATAACAAATGTTTAAACTGAGAAATTTTACAATTTTATGCACAAAATGAGCTCATTTCAAATTTGATCCCTGCTACAGGTCTCAAAATAGTTGGGACGGGGCATGTTTACCATGGTGTAGCATCTCCTCTTCTTTTCAAAACAGTTTGAAGACATCTGGGCATTGAGGTTATGAGTTTCTGGAGTTTTGGTGTTGGAATTTGGTCCCATTCTTGCCTGATATAGGTTTCCAGCTGCTGAAGAGTTCGTAGTTGTCTTTGACGTATTTTTTGTTTAATGTTGCTCTAAAACCTTTATATACCTTTCAGCATTCATAGTGCCTTCCAAAACATGCAAGCTGTCCATATCGTATGCACTTATGCACCCCCATACCATCAGAGATGCTGGCTTTTGAACTGAACGCTGATGACATGCTGGAAGGTCTCCCTCCTCTTTAGCCCGGAGGACACGGCATCCGTGATTTCCAACAAGAATGTCAAATTTGGACTCGTCTGACCATAGAACACTTTTCCACTTTGAAACAGTCCATTTTAAATGAGCCTTGGTACAGAAGCGCCGTCGTGTCCTGTGGGTCATGTTCACATATGGCTTCCTTTTTGCATGATAGAGCTTTAGTTGGCATCTGCAGATTGACACAATCATGCCGATGAGTGATGCAGTGTCGTCTGAGGGCCCGAAGACCACGGGCATCCAATAAAGGTCTTCGGCCTTGTCTCTTACGCACAGAGTTTTCTCCAGTTTCTCTGAATCTTTTGATGATGTTATGCACTGTAGATGATGAGATTTGCAAAGCCTTTGCAATTTGACGTTGAGGAACATTGTTTTTAAAGTATTCCACAATCTTTTTACCCACTCTTTCACAGCTCTGCCCATCTTTACTTCTGAGAGCCTCTCTAAGACAGCCATTTTATAGCTAATCATGTTACAGACCTGAAATCAATTAACTTAATTAGTTGCTAGATGTTCTCCCAGCTAAATCTTTTTTAAAAATTTCTTGCTTTCAGCCATTTGTTGCCCTTGTGCCAACTTTTTTGAGACCTGTAGCAGGCATCATTTTGTGCATAAAATTTAAACATTTGTTATGTTATCTGTGTTCTATTGTGAATAAAATATTGGCTCATGTGATTTGAAAGTCTTTTAGTTTTCATTTTATTCAAATTTAAAAAACGTCCCAACTTTTCCGGAATTCAGGTTGTAAAACAAAAACTACTCTCTAAAACAAATATCCTTCAAGTACTTTACAGTATGTACAATGTGGACAACAATATGGCACTGTGATGAATTAATTAGTTCATTTATACAATATGTATAATACATTGATATAATATATATTGATTCTGCTGGATTAGTATACTTTTAAATTGACAGGTGCAAATCATTTTGAATTCTAGCTCCTGGTTTATTTTAGAAATGTTGCAACCTTATTGTATCTCGTTAGCTTTTAGTAACTTCAGTTTTTTTTTTCTGCTATTTTAGAGCAAATAGTTCTGTTTGTTCATTTGTTGGCTTGGATGCTGTTTTTTATTTTTCATGTTTATGTATTCAGAGTAGCCAATCCACTTTGTGCCTGTTGAGCTGAATGCTACAGAAATACCCCATTTCATCTGCACCACAAATCTCTCTCATGCAGTAGACTTCTTTGCAGGCTACTGATAAGCTGCAGATGGCAATGAACATCCAAACACTTTTGAGCACATTGAAACACATTTGTTTGCACATGGTTTGACTTCTGATGGAGTTAGTAACTTATGTAACTTAAAGGGGTAAAATTGAACATTGAAATCATTTACTCATCCTCATTTTGATGTTTGTGTAAAGCAAAACACAAGTCATGATAAAATAGCTCAAATACATGTAGAAGCAAGCATGGCATGGTTGCTTGAGCAAATGCATTTTTGCAAATGCAAATTTGCTTTAGTTAACACTATTGGTTAGGTTTAGTGTAGGTGTACGTTATTTTCAAATGCAGAATTACTGAGTCACTGAGGGTCCGAAATCACATACTCGCTTCAGTTGGTATTTTGAATAAGTAATTACTTCCAACCTCTAAAAAAGTATGTTCTATCTAGTATGAATGTGTGTAGTATAAATTAAATCTGGACATACTACATTCGCCATGTTGTCATTATCATGTGACCTATGGGTTAGTAAATTGTCCATCGTATGCACATTTAAGAAAGGAAGTAGGTCATCCAGGTACTTTTTGCCTACTCTTTTACGAGTACTGTGAATTCGAACATACTTCTTTTGTCACATACTGTTTTTTGCCTACTATATAGTAGGGAGGTATGCGATTTCGAATGTAGCTTAAGTGGCAGTGTTGGTGTTCAGCTTGAATGCTGTGAAAACACATCTGAAATGGTAAAGATCTGCGCAGTCGACTGTACAAATACTGTAGATTCAACAAGAAATTGGAGCTATCAATTTTACAGACTTCCCAAAGCTACAGAAAAGTGATCGCTGCAATTCACAGAAACAACTGGAATCCAGGAAGCAAAATGTGGATTTGCAGTTATCATTTTGTGTCAGATATGTTGAATTTTGGAGTAAAATCATACCCAAGATCATATATTATATTGATAACTCATCAATTAAATATTTACCATCTTACATTCTGCGTAATACAGTTTTTGTCAGCATTTATTAAAAAACATCCATTATGATGAGCCTTGTGTTCTTCAATGGCGTATGGTTAAAGGGTTAGTTCACCCAAAAATGAAAATTCTGTCATTAATTACTCACCCTCATGTCGTTCCACACCCTAAGACCTTCGTTCATCTTCAGAACACAAATTAAGATATTTTTCATAAAATCCGATGGCTCAGTGAGGCCTGCATTGCCAGCAAGACAATTAACACTTTCAATGCCCAGAAAGCTACTAAAGACGTATTTAAAACGGTTTATGTGACTACAGTGGTTTAACCTTAATGTTATGAAGCGACAAGAATACTTGTTGTGCGCCAGAAAAACAAAATAACGACTTTATTCAACAATATCTAGTGATGGGCGATTTCAAAACACTGCTTTGTGAAGCTTCGAAGCTTTACCAATCTTTTGTTTCAAATCAGTGGTTCGGAGCACGTATCAAACTGCCAATGTCACGCCCCCCAGTGGTAAACCATTGACATTTCGAAACACTTATCACGTGACTTTGGCAGTTTGATACGTGCTCCGAACTACTGATTCGAAACAAAAGATTGGTAAAGCTTCGAAGCTTCATGAAGCGGTGTTTTGAAATTGCCCATCACTAAATATTGTTGAATAAAGTTGTTATTTTGTTTTTTTGGCACACAAAAATTATTCTCGTCGCTTCATAACATTAAGGTTGAACCACTGTAGTCACATGAACTGTTTTAAATACATCTTTAGTACCTTTCTGGGCACTGAAAGTGTTAATTGTCTTGCTGGCAATGCAGGCCTCACTGAGCCATCAGATTTTATGAAAAATATCTTAATTTGTGTTCCGAAGATGAACGAAGGTCTTACGGGTGTGGAACGACATGAGGGTGAGTAATGACAGAATTTTCATTTTTGGGTGAACTAACCCTTTAATATTAGATAAACCTAAATTTCCATTGATGTCCTCGTCACTTTAATTTCGCCAACAAACCTCGTCTTAAAGTACAACCAAGCATCAAGTCAAATCAAATGTATTTGTATAGTGCTTCACAATACACATTGTTTCTATAGAAAGATAGTATCACGTAAACAGCTTTTAGCTTCTTTTTAATAGTAGCTTGTTGCAAACTAGTTTTATATGTTTATATGTCTATGTGGTGTTTTTGATATGTGCAAATTCATAAGTCAGCACCATTGCTGAGTCTCAAAAACACGGTTTGAAATCGCCAGTGTTCCTTATGTCACAAACTACCTTGTAACCAACGTGCGGGTGGGCTTTATCATTAGCTATGCTCTGAAGAGAAGCCAGGTTATCCTGGTATATTTTTCTGTTGATATGAAAAATATTTAGCAATATAGTGGGTGAATTATGTATATGATGTATATTACGATGCTATGATTAACTATGCACGTGCCTTTCTCCACTGCGTTTCTAAGGATACTGATTTATAGAAGGCAGAACGGGAACATGGTTTGTGTAACATTAGCAACACATTATTAGCTGTTTGAAAACACAGTCAAGCAAAAGGCTAATCATTTTAATTACCGTTATGTGTCTGATGTTGTAAAGAGCGATACATAAAACGCATTACCATTCTGATACATCGCCTTTGTAGACGACCCTGTATAATTCGCTCTTCCTCTTCTTCTTCTGAATCAGTTTCTGGTTCAAATATATATGGCTAAATTAAACCAGTATTTCTACTTGCCATTGTGCAGCATTTACTACAGGAAAGTGTGGGCGGGGCTAATTTGCATATCCATGGCTCCGTGTATATTAAATGAAGAAATGGTGTACAGTTACATTCAAGTTATTATAAGGCATGAAGAAATTTTTTTTTCACAGGAAAAAAACATTTAAATATGTAATTTTGTTGATCAAAGATGACTTTTAAGTTATAAAATGATTTACTACAGGGGGACTTTAACAACATTGACTAACTTTAATCAGCTTATTGTTTAGTAAACTCCCATTTAAAATAGCTTGCCCAACACTGAATGTTAAGGCGAATTCACACAATTCGCACAGACAAACGCCAACAAACATATAACTGTCATGTTCACACTGCCCCGACAGACACTGACAAACACTGATTGAACATGTTCATTCGGGTGAAAACAAATCCCAACAGACGCCGACAGGGGTAACACACTGATCCGACAAAACCCAACAAACATGTTTGTTGGCATTTGTCTGTGCGGTGTGAATTAGCCTTTACAGTATAATACACCATTACAGTCACCAGCCACCAAGTTCCTGCTTTCATCACAGGCAAACTCTTATAGAGGACACAATAATCTATTCAAAAACCTTACATGTTGACCTTAACTTTTAAATTGAAAGCACTACTGTGTGATGTGATGCTGTTAGACAATAATTATTGTTGTGTGACTGTAATTATGACTCATTATATAACTAAGGAAGACACTCTCTCATTGTAGTTTTTAAATTCTGGGAGAGCTGACAAGCTGGCAGGATTTATTTTGACATCAACGTTTTCACAGCATGAATTCCATAATATAGTCCCCACCTCCTTCCACATTGCCTCTTGTCTAATTCCTGCTGCTTTGTTTACCTCAACAATAAGCACCATTTTGCATGCTTTTAACACCCATACCAACCCAGTATGTGTGAGCAGAGGATGGCTGCTTCCTGTTTCAAAGGGGCTGAATGAAAATAAGGCATCTTTAAGTTTGAGGAACTCTTCATCTGCAGAAACAGTTGAGGCAAGTGGAGAGATAGAGATAACAGCCTTGTGAGATGTGAGCTGTTACGTGGAGAGAGAGTGACTTTAAAACCTGAGTTCTGTATCTCTACTACAGCTGACTGTCCTATTAGCAGCCGATTAGATGCTCCACATCCATTTCACGCTTCGGTGGGCATGCTAGAGAGGTTCTTGATTTGTTGTTTTTGCTGTTTTCTTTCCTCTATATCAGTATGTTTGTGTGTATAGTGAGTGCATGTGTCCTTTACTCTCTTCCCAGTATAGTTATACTGAAGCCGTCAAATGCTCTCTCTTGTTTCAAGATGCATACTTGAAGGACATTGGGTTCTTACATCTCTTCCTTATTCCTGTCACTGGTGCATATTTCTCAAATATTGACTTTGGAGCAAACTCATCTTATGTTCAGTCGAGTTAATGAATTGAAGGATAGTCCAGGCCATTCTGTTTAAGCCTCTAAATGGATCCTGATTGCCTTAGTGGTGTGAAGTCCATAAAGTGTCTGCGTAATAGCCATTGACTGGTCGACAGAAATATCATCAGGCTAACTTATGCCCCCGCATTTACAGCAACGATAAAATGATGTGTCATATCACTGACCTTCAATTATCTCTCTCTAAATGTCAAACCATCCAGAGGTGTTCGAGTGCAGCATTTCTCATTGATCTGTATTCAACACCAAACTGAGACTAATCAATCTCAAGAATATATTAAGTCTAATTTCATTGTGGTCTTAGTAGTGTTGGCAAAGTTCTAGAACTTGTAGTCCTTAATATGAATATAGTAATAAATACTACTATGTGCATACTTTTGTACTTCAGATCCATCTCATGAATTTGTGGCATTCATCCAAGTGGACGGTGCTGAATACAGGTGTAACTGGGGTAAAATGCCAAAACCACTTTCGGAGTTAGTCAATACACATGCGGTCAAATCCTCAACATGAGTGTTACACTCAAACTATCGCATTTAAAAGGGATAGTTCACCCCACAATAAAAAATAATTTACTCACCCTCATGTTGTTCCAAAATGGAATTCGTCTGTGGAACATAAAAGAAGATATTTTGAAAAATATCATTGTGTTTTTGTTGTTGTTCCATTGTTGGTTCCAATGTTGTTTGGTTCCCAACATTCTTCAAAATATCTTCCATTGTATTCTCCAGATGAAAGATATATAGGGCCCTATTTTAACGATCTAAGTGCATGGTCTAAAGTGCATGGCGCAAGTACACTCGTGTCCGAATCCACTTTTGCTAGTTTAACGACGGGAAAAATGGTCGGCGCGCCCGGTCCATGGTCTAAAAAGGTCGTACCTATTCTCTTAATGAGTTATGGGTGTGTTTTGGGTGTAACGTCCAATAAAACAATCAGAGTCTCATCTCCCATTCCCTTTAAAAGCCAGTTGCGTTTGTGCCATGACGGATTCGCTATTTACATGGTGGAATTTGCTAGCAGAGAAACTGAACGTTTCTCTAGCGAGGAAACAGATTGTCCCGACTTGTCCCATAGATCGTCTGCTCATTAACCTTGCGCATGAGCAGACCATCTACGGAACAAGCCGGATTCCACCAAAGCATTTTTATCTTTATACACACAATAATAATCTTTTACATTGTAATCCTTTTATTTTTAATATTTGGCATGTTTGTGTGCTGCTGCGCGTCCCTGTGTGTAATAAGTAGAGTGTACGCGTGTGTGCACCCGCCTATAGGCGCTTATTACCAGCGCACCCTTTAATTAACAAAAATAAATAAATATTGCCCCATTGACTTTAGACCAGGTTTCAGTTGGTCAATGGCGCAGTCTATTTCAGTTGCCTCAAAATAGCAACGCGCCAATACGCTTGAACACACCTCGTTTTAGTTAGCATCTTTGCAGCTGTGGGATTTAATGTGTCGTAATTGCGTGAGCAATATTTCGTGATCGGCTTATTGGATTATGCCGATGTTGGAGTCATTTTAATCGTGAGAATCTGCTGTAAATAATGATCTAATTTTCCACAATCGGAGTATGTTTCATGAAGTTACGAGCAAAAACGTAACATAAATACCTTAACCTTTATATTATTTAGTACATAGGGGTCATACGGGGCTTGATTGTTTTAACATAAGCTGAAACAAAGTCTGCATTCAGCATAAGGACTTACAGCTCAAAAGACTTTAAAGACTCTGTCTCAAGTGTGACGCAAAAAGACTCCAGGTAGAGGTAATTGGTCTCTGGCACAGTAACAGGCAATCAGAACATATTTAATATATATGCACAATATAAAGAAAATTCTGCTCAAGATACAGATCACTTGATAATTATTTTCATATGACTGATCAAGGACAAATGCTGATATTAAAATTCTATACTTTTTTGACAAAATGAATTAGAAATAAAACACTAAAAACTAAAATCAGTCTTTTTAAATGATAAGTGAATTTAGGCATCAAATTATTATAATATAAAGTATGAAAAATACATATATTTAAATATAAATAGATATTTGTTTTAAGATTTGGTAAAGATACCATTTAACATTGTTATTAAATAATTAATTTTTAAAGATCAACTTTGAGTGTTAGATGTGTTTGAAATGAGCATGCACTGCTAAATATCCAATATTGAAACTGATATGGTATCAATATATCTCGCATCTCTACATTGAATATACAGTTATAAAGAATTGTATGTTTGGCCAGAACACAAAAGACCATATGTTGAAGAGTGTTGGTAACCAAATAGTTTTGCATCGACTTGTAAGAAAACACATTTCTCTTCTTTTACGTTCCACAGAAGAAAAAGAGACGTATAGGTTTAAAATTACATTAAGGTGAGTAGAAAATGGCAGAATTTACATTTTTTTGTGTGTGAACTATCCCTTTAAGATTAGAAAGCTATGCTGTATGCTTTTAGGTTCATTTACATAAACTCTTAAAAAACTAAATCATCTAGCTAACACCAACTCAACTCCCTGCTAAGTTAATGTCCCTACCAACTTTACGACTTCTGGGATCAACAAATATTTTATAATTTCTTTGTGGGCAGTATCTTGCTGAAATATGTGACTGAATCAGTGAAAAAATACTAGTACTTTTCTGATCAATTTTTTTATGGTTAGGTTTCATGGTGAGTTTATGGTTATATTTTTTTTCTTTTTTGTTCATAAAAAAAAATTCTTTTTCTGCATTTCTCTTCTATTCTTGTTTAGTTTATGCTTAAAAATGGCTTTGTATCCTACAAAGATTTTTGGCTCTTATAAGTTGCTTGCAATGTTCCTCATTTCTAAGTCACTATGGATAAAAGCATCTGCTAAATGTAAATGTCAACCACAGAACGCACAGCACAGTGACATGTACAGCATTTAAGAGTATACTGTATACATAGTACACACGAATACAGTACTTGACAGTATACACAGAACATTATGGGACGTAATATGGGCAGTGTGACAGGTGATCAGTACATTCAGAGCATAGTATATGTTTATGGTTTATGTTCAGTAAGTGATATGTATTTCCTAGTGTAAATGTGTTACAGATTATACTTACTCTACTTGCACTTAGATTATAAGTGCAAGTTTTTGTACAAGGGTTGTACAAGATTCTGTACAAGGGTTGACTGAAATTTCCCAGCACCATATTGAGATGTTTGTAAGCTGAATATATTCTTCATCCAATCGAGCTAAGGAGGATGAGGGTGCCTCTCATTCACTTTATTACTGCAGATGCTATTTTCCAGTGTATTGCTGCCAGTAAATGATAAAAGGTTTGCTGGTGGGGCAGAAGCAGCCCTGTTTAACAACTTTGGCACAGACAACACTCTTCCATGCAGTTTCATTCATGGCAAGCAAAACAAGCAAATGAAGAACATAAATAATGCTTAACTGGATGTCCAATTTCAAATTCACTGCAAGGCCCAATCGTTTAAGTGAATGAATCTTTGTCTCCTGATTTTTAGTCTCGTATTGAATGATTTTTACTTTTTTTTTTTTTTTTTTTTTTAAATGTAATGGTTGAATGAATCATTCAATGACTCAATCATAACACACCAAAAGACATGTATCCTGCAAAAGGACCACTGCTCTGGTGAGCAGATTCAAAAGATTTGACTCACTTAGATGAATCAAAATCACCACTTTTACTTTGTGCTGCCCTAAAGATTGATTCTTCAAAACCAGAACTAATTTAAATATTGTTTACACATCAGTTTTTTTGTTGTGCTTCTCCTTGTTCATGTGTTTCCTTTTGAAGCACATTTGAGTCAGTGTAACAGTTGGTTTCTATCACAGCTCCATGGGATCCTCCCATACATGACATCACTGAAGTTATATGTGCATTCCAAGGCATCTTTCACTGAAATCTGCTGTATGTGTGTTCAGGGGAATGCAGAAGTTGTTAGGGTAGGTACTCTCCATACCTCTGGGAGCAGTTTACCTTGTTAATCAGGTCGCTTTGGCTCCAGACACTAAAATAGACAGACATCA
Source organism: Mylopharyngodon piceus (assembly GCA_039654765.1). Taxonomy (NCBI): domain Eukaryota; kingdom Metazoa; phylum Chordata; class Actinopteri; order Cypriniformes; family Xenocyprididae; genus Mylopharyngodon; species Mylopharyngodon piceus. The sequence continues at coordinate 8,719,392 of CM077439.1, forward strand.
CAACATCTATGCGGCGAGCATTCGATGGGAGGACATTACAAACTGCCTGATATGATAATGTTATGAGTCATATCCGTAAAGCCATGAGACTGCTCAGATGTCTTTTTATAATGACTTTAGTGTTTTAACTCTCATGTTCTTCTTTTCAATGTGCTATTGGTTCAAAATATACTCATAACAACATTGAAGTATTATTTAGATTTGTCCTAATCTTATTGAAACTGATTAGGCTATAACCTGTTATGATGCTTCAACTGTTCTGTAAAAATACTACCATTCAAAAGGGGACTTCTTCTTATAAAGAAGTTAATTTGAAAAAGTAATACTTTTATGCAAGTATACAAGGCGCTGCTTTTATCAAACAAATTCTTTATTAAAAATCACCGGACTAAAAAGAAATGACAAGACTTTTTGGTGTTCATGCAAACGCTATCCTCAGATGTGAAAACACAGGAAGTAACACATGATTATCACACATGTAGAAGTCACATGACTACTAAACTGTCTACATAGTATGCTTGCCAGAGCAGATGGTATTCCTCGCCGCTTACTGTGGTGCCCCGCTTCTTCTCGAAGTGGAGCACACTGATCTCTCCATACAGCGCCGTGGCATTTCTAAAACAGCATTATAGGCGCAGGACAGATGATGTCTCAAACCTCCTCCTCTATTCAATGAGGGACACTCCACTTTCACATAAATCACCTCCATTACACCTCTTTCAAAGCACCTGTCTTCTCTGTCCAGAATCCTTACCTCATGATTAGCGTTTCTTTTGTTGTAAGTATAGACTGCCAAAGTCCTGCCCCAGAGAGCTTGCCATCTAAACTAGGCCATGCGTCGATAAGGTGGTTTGGTTTCCCCTTTAAACAGATCTCACTGCATATACAATATCACTTTTAAGGTGTTTGAGAATCCAGTCCTTTGGATGAACCAAACGTTGTCTTAATGTAGTCATCGGTTTAAAATATACAGGAATGTTATGCTTAGAGAAATTCCTTCTGAACTTCTCAGATACTCCAGCCAAATAGGGGATAACCACATGATTTTCCAGACAATACGTACCCTTTTTCTTGATTGTTTAACTCTCCCTTTTCGTCTTGTGTGGGTTTTAAGGCGAATTTTTTTAGACTAGTGTTTGCTTTTTGACGTTTGCTTTTTTATTTTGGATTTTTATTGACGTATTTTTTTTTTTTTTATTGTTTATCTTGTGTACTGCACTTTGCGAAGCTGCAAGGTTAGTAGTTCATGGAATGTGGCAAGAACCGGCGAACGTTCAAACATAACTTTAATATCAAAATAAACACAAAACGAAAGTAATGCGGCAGACAGACGACTGCCGCCTATAAACATAATAAAAATACCAACATAAAGTCCAGTCCTGGTCCTCTCTCGTCCTTCACTGTCGTTGCTTCTCCTTTTATGCTCCCGGAGCTTCTCCGTGAGAAACTCGCTCCGTTCCCATGGCTCTCGGCCTCATCCTGCTTGCCACATACCCTCATCATCCCTTGCAGTCCGGGGGGTACCCATGAGACTGCGCTTTACTCCCCGCCCCCTCCGGGGGGGCCAGTTGTGGCAGCCGTAGCACCTGGGGGTAAGGACAGAGGAGGCAAAAGAAAAGGAAATGGAAGCATGAGAGAACAAGAGGAGAGAGGATAAGAAAAAAAAAAAATCTTGGTCCGGTTCTTAAAACGCACTACCATCCGGTCCTCCACCAGCTGCATGAACTCCTCCACGATGCCTGACAGTGGCGCTGGATATCCTTCAGTGGACGGCTCTTTATTTTCATCCGCCGCCTGGTGGACGGCGACGTCTCCTATGGGTTTGGGTAGATGGTAGCGAGTCCCCCCGTTCCCTGCTCCATCCCATCATGGTGGACGGCAGCAGGCTCCGGCCTACGGCGAACGGTGGCGGCGACTCTGCTCCCTCTCTGATGAAAGCCGCCCCTCCAGAACCCAGGTCAGCTGGCAGTGAGTTTGTCCGTCCCCCCGGCAAGTCACACCAGCCCACTGCCTCGAGCGTCCATGGCGATTGAGTCTGCTCAGCTCGATGGTGAGGGCTCTTTGAGGGCATTCCTCCTTCCTCTCGGGTTTCGGCACCAATGTAACAAGGTTAGCAAGTTCAGGGAAGGAGGCGAGAACCGACAAACGTTCAAACGTAACTTTAATATCAAAATAAACAAACACAAAACGAAAGTGAAGCCACGGCCCCTCACGGATGACTGCCACATATAAACATAATAAAAACCCCAACATAAAGTCCAGGCCTGGTCCTCGCCTCATCCTGCTTGCCACAGTGTGCTATATAAAAAAAAGTTTATTATTATTATTTAGCAAGGATGCATTAAATGTATCAAAAGTGTCAGAAAAGACATTTATAATGTTACAAAGTGTTTCTATTTCAAATAAATGCTGTTTTTTATTTCTATTCATCAAATAATCCTGAAAAAATGTATCATGGTTTTCACAAAAAATATTAAGCAGCACAACTGTTTTAAACATTGATAATAATAAGAAATGTTTCTTGAGCAGCGAATCAGCACATTAGAATGATTTCTGAAGGATCATGTGATACTGAGTTTTCAACTTTGCCATCACAGAAATAAAATGTATTTTAAAATATATTAAAACAGAAAAATGTCATTTAAACAGTAATAATATTTCACAATATTTGGCTGTATTTCATCAAATAAATGCAACCTTGGTGAGCAAATGAGACTTCTTTCAAAAACACACACACATACACAAGCCAATTCCCTCCAAAAATGTTTTAGCTCTCAGAGACCCCAAATATAAAACATGAATGAATTAATTTTCACATTATAAGATTCTAAGATGCTTATCTATCTGAGCTCTTTGTCACCCTCATTGATCAATCACTCACATTATGAATAGTAAATAAATGAGGCATTTGTTTGTTGCATAGTAAAAGCCATATGTCCTGTTCTTTTCTCTGAATCCAATCTGAAAAAACATGTAGTGCCTCCAGAAAGAGCGAGAGAGGGAGCAGGCGCAGCTCCTGTACTTTAAGCAGATGGAAATAACCTTTTCCCAGCAGAATAGCTGATATCGTCAGCAGAAGAACCCAGGCAGTCGGCACAAGTGGTCTGTTACCTCTGTGGCCTGCCATTATCTACAGGAATTCTGTCTGTTATCTCAACAGCACCCTATCAAAGCGCACTATTACACAAGCACAGCATGAGCAAGGTAAGTTGCCCTCACTAATGTCATTTGTACAGACCTGTGAAAAGCCTAATGAATGAAAACACATCCTGGTCCATGTGTATTAGTACAATGTGAACAATAAACCCCCTTCTCCCACAGAACATCTGATGAAAAGGAGACCTTATTAGATGAATCAGAGCTCCTTTGGTACAGAACGAATGGAGAGGATTGATCGAGAAAATTGCTTGTTGAATACAGGGCTCCCCAAAGTTCAAAATGGCGGTCGATATTGATTATTTCAATTGAACTTTTACATTTTGTACTCCCTAGTCTAGTCATGCTTGATTGAATAGATATATGGATGAATAGACAGATAGATTGACGTAATTCTAGGCAATAGTGCCAACACAGTGGAATTTTTTGGCACGGTTAACGGATTGGTGACCGAGTGAGTTCGAAGGGGGCAGATGGATGACTAATGCACCATGATTGGAATTGAACTGCCGTGGACTGACTCTCAAACTCAACAGAGACGTGCTGCAAAACGTAGATGTACTGTATCAACTGATGAAAGGTTGGCATGGCAACCGATATAAACATTTATCTTAGTTTGGCCAAACCAATAAAACATTAAGTAGACTTAACATACTGTTAAATACCCTTAACAAATGCTAAATCATGAGTGATTACATAGGGTCATCTAGGATATGGGTGTTTATTCAACTTTGGACATTTTAATGTCCCAGGGGTTGAATTTTTATTGAAAGTAACAGATTTCACCATTTTTCTTTTTGTTATATGAAGGTCACAGATTTTTTTTTTCTGTGCCTTCATCATTTTTCTTTAGTACTTTTAAAAGGTTAGTTCACCCAAAAATGAAAATTCTGTCATTAATTACTCACCCTCATGGCATTCCAAACCCGTAACCAAACTCTAAGATAAGATATTTTTGATGAAATCCGAGAGGTATCTGACTCGTCCATAGACAGCAATTTAACCACCACTTTCAAGGTCCAGAAAGGTACTAAAGACACTGTTAAAATAGTCGACGTGACTACAGTGGTTCAACCTTAATTTTATGAAGCGACGAGAATACTTTTTGTGCGCAAAAACAAAACAAAAATAATGACTTTATTCAACAATATCTTCTGTGTCATTCTATTACACTGTTTACGTTCAGCTCTTCCAGGTTTTATGTCAGAACGGCGGCTCAGTATTGGCCAATGCTGTTTACGTGAGCAGCACGATGCATGCGTGTGATGCTGATGCAGGAGCCGGCCAATAATGAGTCGGCGTTTGGACGTAAACACGGAAAAGCTGAACTGCGTTCACTGCGTCAACTGCGTACAAGTCTGACAGGGTAACGAAGAAATTGTTGAATAAATCTGTTATTTTTGTTTTGTTTTTGTGCACAAAAAGTATTCTCGCCACTTCATAACATTAAAGTTGAACCACTGCAGTCACGCTGACTATTTTAGTACCTTTCTGGACCTTGAAAGTGGCGGTTAAATTGCTGTCTATGGACGAGTCATATACCTTTCGGATTTCATCAAAAATATCTTAATTTGTGTTCCGAAGATGAACGAAGGTCTTACGGATGTGAAACAACATGAGGGTGAGTAATTAATGACAGAATTTTCATTTTTGGGTGAACTAACCCTTTAAAATGCTTTTTAGTTATATATTTAATATATTTTATTTCTGTTCTAGACACAGACTCTTGGTCTCAAATTATGAAAATCCATTATAAAAATAGTATTATTACGCTTTATATTAGGTGTCTTTAACTACTATGTACTTGCATGCAAAAATAAGTACAATGTACTTATTGTTTTAATGTTGTATTGCAAAACACTTTTGCTGCTGATGAGGTGGATACAGGTAAGGTTAGGGACAGGTTTGGTGTTATGGGTAGGTTTAAGGGTGGGTTAACATGTAAGGAATGGGTCAACAGTGTAATTTTAAATGTAATTACAGAAATTAAATACAGATGTAACAAATGCTGGTATTTTTAAAATGTAAGTACAATGTAAAAACATGTATGTATAAGTGAATTGATTCAGATGATTAATTCAAATGTTAGTACATAGTAGTTAAAGACACCTAATATAAAATGTGGGACCATGTAATGGCTAATCTCATCATTACTCCAGTCTTCAGTGTCACATGATCCTTCAGAAATCATCAATATGCTGATTTGATGCTCAAGAAATATTTCTTATTATCATCAATGATGAACACAGCTGTGTTGCTTAATATTTTTGCTGAAAACTTTGATTTTTTAGGATTCTTTGATGAAAAGAAAGTTTAAAAGAACAGCATTTATTTGAAACTGAAATCTTTTGTAACATTATAAATGTCTTGACTGTCTTTTTTTATTATTATTAATTTAATGCATACTCCTTACTAACTAAAAGTATTAATTTCTTTACAAAAAAAATCACTCATTCCAAACTTTTGAATGGCAATGTACACTAACATTATTATAAAGCGTTTCAACGGTTTATTTTCAGTATATGAGGCCAAAAATGCCCATAATTGAAGAAACAACCACACACTTTTGTGTGTAAATGTATGTACAGTATGTCCCATGTACCATTCCAGTTTGATTTATGACAGTCACCTTCTGCTGTCACATGATACTTTATCTAGAGTCTGGGAATGCATTCCAGCAGGGGCACATAGTGCTGGAGAGATGTGCTCTAGTCAGACACTTTTCCATACGCCACCGAGCCACGAGACCAGGGCATACTTATGCTGTGTATAATGATCCTTTCATTGTATCTAGAGGGACGTTTATTGTCACACAACACCGTCGCATGCTGATATGGCGTGGTTGCTGCAGGAAGAACATTGTGACACACCAGCAAGTTTTCAAAAAGAGGAAATGAAATTGACACTAAGAGAAAATACAAAACCAAACCATTGCAAAACAGTCTGGAACATGTTCTGAATGTAAGTGACTTTAGTAAAATGTACCCAGACTTTCAGCTGGACAACAGCAGGCTTGTTTAGAAAAATTTACTGGTGCCTGCCGTGTTCCTCATACTGAGTTGTCTGGAGATGAACCTATAATCACGGATGCTGGGATACAGGAAAAGCCGTCTCTGCTGCTCACCCCTGTGGAGCGGTTTTAAAGAATATGCGACCTGTTTGTTTATATTTGTTTATGTGCGTGTGAGAGTTTAGGAGCAGAGAGAAGTTTGGTTATCAACCCATCCTTTTTCCTTATTCTGTTCCATCAAGGAAGTTTAAGCCTATATGCTGTTTTTGTGTTCTATTCAAAACATCATATTTATAGCCAAAACAGTGTTTCCTTGGAGTCTGTAACAAAATACACTGCTATATTATACTCAAACACCAGGGTAACAGTGCCGTACAATCTATGTGTGTCTTAATTGCGTTTACCTGAGATGAACCGGTTTAGCCAGTCAGCCGAAATTGCAGAATCACATTTCACATTTAAACTAAATGGGAAATTCAGTTTGTTAGTGGAAGGTATCAAGGTTTAATCTAACAAGTCATAATTAATAGGATTTCATGTATCCTTGCACTGTTGAGATTTGATTTGAGTCACAGAGGGTGATTTAACATCTTGTTTCTCTTCTCTTTGAAAGAAATGTGCTATTCTATACCCAGACACAGATAAAACTGAAGTAGAAACCACTACGGCGGCTCCTTCACATCCACTTTCATAAATCCATAAAATCCAATATGCGTTTGATAGAGGAAAAGGTCAGAGTTGTTAATAGAGAAGGACACACACCATATAAAGCAGCTGACCAAAGGTCCCATTTATCCTTTAATTCCATGTCCTTTTGTTCATTTACTTTTTAATTTACGTTAATGTATCTCAATAATGAATAACTTCCAGCGAGCACATTCATGAATACCAATTAGCCCTGTTGCATAGTTATGACTAATGTGGCAAATGAGAGACAGGTGTGAGAATAATACATTAAGCCACCTCTTGCTGGCAGACATGAGGCATGAAACTGGGGGGAAACGAACCCACTGTAAAGGGCTTCCAGATTTTCTGAACACAAACCTGGCAGAAAGTATTATAACTCTTTAGAATGTGAAATTAAAATCATTTGCATATGCGGCTTTATTAAACAGCCTAGTTTCTTGGGGAAAAAAGTGCCTGTGGGTACATTTTTGCAAAAATGATATTGTGTTGCTTGTTGGTAGTTTCAAAGTGAAATGTCCAAGACTGGCACTAAATAGCATGTTCAATTTTCTCTAAAACAGTTAAACGTGACTGTGGCAACATTTTATTATGTTGGTTAATATGTGCTTTATGGCAGTTTAGAAATGAAATGTCTGGTAAGTGCCACTAAAAGATTAATGCTCTGTCGCTTTTGAAAATAACGTAACACCTACATTAAAACCTACACTAAACCTAACTGATGTTAACAAAAGAAAATGTGAGGTAAAAAACACATTTTCTGAAGCAATTTTACTTTCCTTCTACAAAGCTTTGAGTTCTTTTGTAGAGTCGTACTTGAGTCAACTCGTACCCGAGTGCTCCGCATCTCAAGTGCAATGCTGTACCAGGTGAGCTGTCACTGTAAAAAAGAATTGTTGGTTTAACTTAAAAAAGTAAGTTACCTGGTTGCCCAGCCTGGTCTCATTGTTAATACGTAGGTATAAATACGTAACTTTCAAACACACAAAACGTATATTTTTGTACGTTTAGAAAGGTGCTGAAACGTACAATATTGACGTATTTATAGCACTAAAACGTAAAAATACGGGTTTTTTCAGCGAAAAAACGTAAAATATTTACGAATCTTTCATGTCATAAAGATATATGTATAAATTTCCCTTTTATCATTTTGTAGATAAATGTAAGATCCCTAAACCCCATCCCGAACCTAAACATACCCATTTTATACAGAATGTTAAAAGAATAAAACATAATGGACAGAAATGTGTAGGAAAATGACAATTTTAGTAAAAATATAACATTAAAACGATATTTTGAGCCACTAATCCTACACATAACCATTTCTTAAAACTATACTGTTATAAATAAAAGAATAACAGACAAACAAGCGTAATCACAATAATTTATTTATTGCGAAAAGTGGTACCAAAAGTAGTTCAAATAATGAGTTGCAGTTGCAGTCCTCTCTGGCGGTAATAGTTTTTTATAGGGTACAGAGCAGAATTGAACTTATTAATCCATGAAAATATGAATCCGGCTTCTCTCCGTGAAGGCGCGCACTCATTTCAAATGTCAATCCACTGAAACACGACATGTCTGAATCTGTGACGAAGCAGGTGAGAACCAATGAGCGTTCGATATCAGTGCCGTAAACCATGTCGTAATGCTTCTCGAAGGGCGCGACTTTCAAATTTGAATCATAACGAACACGGTCTTTGACTGTGACGGTTGCTGCTGAGAATGAAGATAAAGATCGCCGGGTATAAAGGCTAAATTTGGATCTGTTCCTTACAAACATATGGATTCTAAAGATTCGGAGTACAGAGAACAAATAAAATTAATGTGATTTGTGAATTTATGTTGTGCTTTGGTGTATCTTTTGGTTGTATTGTCAGTCGCTGCATAGGAGAAAACGCCTTCTGTATCGCACAGCAAACAAACTAAATATTACAAAATGGTTAAACAATTACAGAAATTTTATTCATTTTAAGGTTTCAAAGTGTAGTCTTGTTTAACAAGTTTGCAGCACAAGTCACGAACAGAAATGTTATTTCATATTAAGTAGATGAATAAACTGCATTCAATAAATTCGACTGTATTGACTGATTAGTGAATACAACAGATTTAAAACATTAATGCCACGATTTTAATATTAATACATGGGAATTCATACACATTCACACTTGGACACGTAAATAATTTACGTTTTATTGCTGTGAATCCGTAAGTATTTTTATGTTTTAGTGCTATAAATGCAACAATATTGTACGTTTTTGTGTGTATGAAAACGTAAGTAAATGTACGTGTGGTAGAACCACTCTTTACGTAAAAATACACACGTATTCTCATGAGATCACGTTGCGTTGCCTTAAAATTTTGAGTTCATTGAAATTAAAAATGTTAGTTAATACAATGAAGTCGATTGGTTTAATCAACAGAAACTCAAAATATTGTGTTATCTGAACCACATTATCTAAGTTGATTTGACAAAAGAAAAAATGTTGTGATAACAAATCATGAAAATAATTTTTTACAGTGTACCAAGCAAGTTTACTACATCAGAAAAGCCATATATATGGAGCTCGTTATGTGATGTAAATGTCAAAACGTATTAGTCTACAAATCGTACACCATGATGTTTCGAAGTCATAACATAGTATTGTGCAAGGAACTGTGTGAAAATAAATCTTTATTAATCAATAATCTGCCCATGTAATTATAGTTTGTGTGAAAAGGAACAAAAATGTTGGTGTTTTACTGCCTCAAGTGCAGTGAAATGTATGTATAGGTACATTTTTGCAGTTTTGTCATGTATTTCCAATGAACATGGGTAGGACGGAAATGATATACAATTGACAAAAACGTCTCCTTACATTTCACTCAGACATTCAATGGATGTTTAATTCTTTGGCAGACAGAAATACTTTTGGAGGTTGGATTTAGTGTTGTATTATGAAGTGAGTTATAAGGCATTGTCCCTCGCTGTGGCCTGACCATTGAACAAACCAGAGGAGATTGTGTGATATTGTGAGATTGAGAGTAATTGTTCAGTGCTAAATGTGCAGAAGGTGCAGCAACCTTGGTTCCGTCACGGTGCTAACAATGACCGACACGGCACAAGAGATTGGTCCACTGAAGAACAGAGCAGCTGTAGTGGGCTTTTTCCACTTAACGGTTGTGAAAAGCGTGAGTGTTTGTGGGTTTTGGTTAACCTTGTTAGTGAAAGATGAAAGGTATGACTCATACAGGATTGCTGTTTTCTCAGCCCTCACCTCAAAAAATGGATCAGGCATCAATGAACGCTTCTGAAGAAAACAGAACTACATGAAACTGAAACTGCCACAAAACTTAAGAATTAAAAACAAAGGTTGAGAAAAGCAATTGTAGTCTGTAATAATCAGCACCTGTTTTGTATTTGATTGTGCTTTTTAACAATTGGAAATGAATTAAATTCAGCTCACAATCACATGTTTTTCCTCACACATTTGAGGAAAAACAGTGAGTAGTCTAATTTAACAAGGGCAGGACTGAGGAAGAAAGAGCACTGACCATCACCTCCATATGCCACTGTAGGTGTTTCATATCTTTCCACAGAGAGACGTGTGATTATGACATCATGCTCTCATTAAACAGCGAGTGCAATGGCAGTGACCTTCTAATTAAAACTATATATAGAAGTCTAGTTTATACAGAATTTGTACTATTACTGATTTAAAACAAAAAAGAAAAATGACTATATGGAAATCAATGGATACATCTTCCCTTTGATTTGTCGAAAATAACTAATCTTTAACTGCACAGTATTATTTTCTTTATCACAGTTGTGTATGTTTTATTCATAAAAATGATCATTGGAGTCATGGATTGGCTTCTCAGGTCCCAGTTACGGTAGCTTGCTTACATTTCATTAAAGGGGACGTATTATGCCCCCTTTTAAGAGATGTAAAATAAGTCTCTGATGTCCCCAGAGTGTGTATGTGAAGTTTTAGCTCAAAATACTAATACTAAATAATTTTTTATAGCATGTTAAACTTGCCACTTTTTGGGGTTGAGCAAAAACGTGCCGTTTTAGTGTGGGTCCCTTTAAATGCAAATGAGCTACTGCTCATAGCGACAGAGCGCATTTAGGCCACGCCCACACCGGGGGGGAGAAACAATCCAACCGTCTCCATTCACTTTGTATTGCGTGAGGCTGCCTCCTTGTCATTTCTGACTTATAACAAAAAACAGAACAATGCCTTAAAGCTGCTGTGTGACAAGGTGTACAGCAAACAAGCTAAAAAAACCCAGAACTAAGTTTTTATAAGCTACCGAACCGTAAAAGCCAGCCTTTACGGAGACAAAAGTGGATACAGGCAATAAGATGTGAAGCATCAGCAGGAAGAATGGGTAAATTTTGGGATCCTGACACTCAGTATGCCTCAGTAAGCCTACGTGTGCAGTAAACATTTTGTCACTGTTAAGTCAAATATCCAAATGTCAGTTTTATATATTATATTTCCTGTCGCTGATTACGTTACCCTCCAGTGGGCGTAGTTCTCATAGTAATATGACATGTCTCAATCGCCTATATCCACTTTTTAGTCCTTAAACGCTCGTTTTTTGGGTCGACAGCTTATAAAAACTTCTGGGTTTTTGGTTCTGGGTTTTTTTTAAGCTTGTTTTCTGTACACCTTGTCACATAGCAGCTTTTAGACATTGTTCTGTTTTTTGTTATAAGTCAGAAATGACAAGGAGGCAGCCTCACGCAATACAAAGTCAATGGAGACGGTTGGATTGTTTTCCCCCCCGGTGGGCGTGGTTTTCAGATTATGACGCGTGTCGCTCTGTCTCTATGGCCTCAGAGGGCGGAGCTTCAAGAGCTGATGCTCCGGTGGCAGAACAATCTCACACAATAATAATGTCAGAAACTCTCTGAAGCTGTGTTTAGTTCGAATCGGAGTCTGAAAATGATGCCTACAGAGCCAGAGAATATATGCTGCATGGAGACAGAACAAGTATAGTTTAATTTAATTGCGTTTATATCTTTTGTTGTCATCTTGCTTTTATCCACTATTAGTAAGAGCCTGTTGTAGCGAACCCGTCCAAATGATGGCCAAATCTTTACTGATGAGTTTATGAAGTTTATTGTACATCACACAAAAGATGACACGTACATTATCACTCCAGAAAATCACCACAAGAGCTGAATAAAACGGTACAAGAAGTGCGCATTAAAGTCTTTTATCTATAAACTCTCCCTTGCATTACCATTAACATACACAGCGAATTACACAAAAACACTCGTTACAACTGACAGTAAACAAATACATACAGACCTACCTTATGCCTTTTCGGGAGTGCTTAATAAACTGGTAAACTTTATATCCGTAAAACAAATCCGATGGGCTGTAATAAAGTGCGCGCGCTCTCTCTCTGTCGTGACCAGTATCGCTCTGGAGAGGATCACGTACAGTTCGTACTGATCCATCCTTGAGTAATAACTTCAACCACGGTGTCCTCAGTGACTCAGATGGCAGAAATCTATGAAGCTTCGTATGTTTTTTGGCACAGACATTGTATATCTCTAGCTGATACAGCGAGTACACAGAAATGGTGGACTCTGTGCTTCTCACTCAGGGGTGTGTCTATGCTAACAGGGCAGATCGTCACCAGTCATGGGCGGGGTTTCCCTTCTCTTACGTAGGAGTAGGGGGAAAAATCAAACAGCATGTTCTGAGAGATTGAAAATGATAAATGGGGATTATAAAAAAAGTATTGGGGGGATTTTTACCATTATAGGCTGGTTGTTTACACGCACTGTGGACACACATCTGTGTTCAAACACCTTAAAAAGTGAATTTTGCATAATGGGTCCCCTTTAAAGATTTATTTATTTAGCTTGATCATTTTACTTAGAAAGACAGTTGTGTATCCTTCCATTTATTGTAGAGTTTTTCTCATTTTTTCCCCTTCTTTTTAAACCTCTCAAAAATGTGTCTGTATCAAGAACATCAAAACAATGTGAGTGATTTTTCCACCATCACTTATCCTGCCAATAAATAATTCACACATTTTAATTTTGGAACAAAAATCATTCATTAACACCAAATCATGAGAGGTGCTGATTAGATAATTATGTGTGTTTCTACATTATCTGTGATGCCTTATGAAACATGAATGGAGATGATAATGAGGGTATTTACCAGGCCTCTCTTTATGAATAAGACAGGGATCTCAAATAAACCATTCTGCATGGCATTGCTTCCATCACATAGACAGCTAATATTGCATGGCATTAACTCTAATCATAAAAGCGGTGTGTTACCTTACACTCAGATGACCCACTATAATGAAGTAATTTTTTGTAACTTCCCTAAATATACATTTCCTGAGAGAATGTCTGACTTCATAATGTTGCCATTTCAATAAAACAGTGAAATGAGTTTTCATACTTTGGGGCTAAAACAATGTAGACAGTTGGGAAAAGTAAGATGAATGAGTACTATAACCTAATATATTTTATAAACTGTGCAGTTATTATAATGAATGGATAACTAGATGCGCAATATAAAAGTCTTAGTGCAATGCCAGTCAGTGATAAATTAATGTACTTATTTATGGTCAGATAATCTAAATTTCTAAAAGTAGGGATTGCTGCTAAACATTTAGGGCAATAGAAAGATAAAACACTCCCTAAAGCATGTCAGTTGTATCTCTGATAGACTCTGACTGAAAGTAAAATTATCTCATCAAGCCACAGATTTGCAATCAATTCAGCCAATGGAAATGTGCTTTTCTCATTATGTCTAAACCATGGTATAGAATAAGAAGTAAATTCCCAGCTTTTCTTCTGCTCATCTCTGTGATCCCACTTCTTTCCACATATAGAATACATCTCATTTAGATAGTGTAGGCCTACGTAACTTTGCACATTTTATTTTGTATGCTCAACACATTTTCATTGTACAGGGGGAAAGAGTATTCTTTGTACAAAAAAGTATAATGCACACAATACACCGATCAGGCATAACATTATGACCACTGACAGGTGAAGTGAATAACACTGATTATCTCTTTATCACGGCACCTGTTAGTGGCTGGGATATATTAGGCAGCAAGTGAACATTTTGTCCTCAAAGTTGATGTGTTAGAAGCAGGAAAAATGGGCAAGCGTAAGGATTTGAGCGAGTTTGACAAGGGCCAAATTGTGATGGCTAGACAACTGTGTCAAAACTGCAGCTCTTGAGGGGTGTTCCTGGTCTGCAGTGGTCAGTATCTGTCAAAAGTGGTCCAAGGAAGGAACAGTGGTGAACCGGCGACAGGGTCATGTGCGGCCAAGGCTCATTGATGCTCGTGGGGAGCGAAGGCTGGCCCGTGTGGTCCAATCCAACAGACGAGCTACTGTAGCTCAAATTGCTCAAGAAGTTAATGCTGGTTCTGATAGAAATAGAATACACAGTGCATCGCAGTTTGTTGCGTATGGGACTGCATAGGCACAGACCATGGGAGCCAATGCTGACCCCTGTCCACCGCCGAAAGCGCCAACAGTGGGCACGTGAGCTGGACTACGGAGCAATGGAAGGAGGCCTGGTCTGATGGATTATGTTTTCTTTTACATCACGTGGATGGCCGGGTGTGTGTGCGTTGCTTACCTGGAGAACACATGGCACCAGGATGCACTATGGGAAGAAGGCAAGCCGGCGGAGGCAATGTGATGCTTTGGGCAATGTTCTGCTGGGAATCCTTGGGTCCTGCCATCCATGTGGATGTTACTTTGACACGTACCACCTACCTAAGCATTGTTGCAGACCATGTACACCCTTTCATGGAAACGGTATTCCCTGGTGGCTGTGGCCTCTTTCAGCAGGATAATGCATCCTGCCACAAAGCAGAAATGGTTCAGGAATGGTTTGAGGAGCACAACAATGAGTTTTAGGTGTTGACTTGGCCTCCAAATTCCCCAGATCTCAATCCAATCGAGCATCTGTGGGATGTGCTGAACAAACAAGTCCAATCCATGGAGGCCCCACCTCGCAACTTACGGGATTTAAAGGATCTGCTGCTAACATCTTGGTGCCAGATACCACAGCACACCTTCAGGGGTCTAGTGGAGTCCATGCCTCGACGGGTCAGGGCTGTTTTGGCAGCAAAAGTGGGAACAACACAACATTAGGAAGGTGGTCATAATGTTATGCTTGATCGGTGTATATTAGAACAATAGTTCTCAAACAATTATACTCATGGAGTACCACCAGCCCTGCACATTTTGTATGTCTCCCTCATCTATCACACCTGATTCAACTCATGAGTTCATTAGTAGAGACTGCAAGACCTGAAATGAGTGTGTCAGATAGGGAGACATGCAAAATTTGCAGGGCTGGTGGTACTCCAGCACAGGTTTGAGAACCGCTGCTTTAGAACATTGTTGTTAAGAATGCATGCAAAACCTTTTATTCATTTGCATCAGATATGGAGGAATAAAACAAACATCCCTTAGTGGTCTAAAGATCCTGTGACAGTTACAGTGTTTTATATTGTCCCATATGCTAATATGACACAGTACACAGAAAGTAGAGGTTCCCGTAAACTGAAGTTAAACAAGGATAGTAGAAATTAAATACTATATATGAAACTATATATAAATGCTATCCTTTTTCAGTGGTCTTATATAATTAAATAGAAATATTTCCTACCTGTATATTTCTTCAGTAAAAAGAGTAGAGATGTACTTTAAATGTCATGCTGAGCATCTAAAGCTTCAAACAGAGGCAAGGGACCATTTTTACAGCATGAGGCCAGAAATAGAAAATAGACCTTTACTTCACCATCCAGGAGCTCTTTTGATTTGTTGCTTTCTCAATGTTCATCCTTACTCCAAAAGAGCTGAAAGGGGGACATATTAGGACAAAACACTAGATAGCACATACACAATGCTATTCTGCAAAGTATTGCTAATTCTGTTGTTCTGATCAAAGAAGTTGATATGACAAACTAATCTGACTGTTCGTTGACCCTGCTAAACTGATGCTGGAGTATGATAATCACATGCAATGTGATCACAGCTGCAAGGAAATGTTAACATTCACAGGCAGTTGTTTATATTTAATTTTATTTCTTATGATGCAGTTGAGTCATAAGATTCTGTCTGGACATTTGACTTCAGGCTCAAGTTTTTTTAAATGATTTACGTAGATGATTTGAGATGTCTAAATTTAATTTGAAGAGAGCCTGAAGCACTTTCTAGCTCATTGACAAATGTTTTGTTTCAGTGCTAGCAATATCTATAGAGAAAAAAATCTTTTAAGGCATTATAAGTCTTTCATACATTAGAAGCCACAGTTGTAGGTGTGATAACCCATCATGAGCAAAAAGATGCAATGTTATATGTATGCAACAGCAAAAGAAATGACACAAAGAAAATGCACTAATCGTAATATTCCAACATATCAAGTTTTGATTATGAAGTTTCTGTTAGGCTATTGATCTTCTCAAATAAAAATGTGTTTAAAGTGTGTTTAAAATTCCCAGTTCTAAGTGCTTTGTCTCTAAATGAATTGTCAGCACCAATGGTACTGTGCGTTGACATTGGTAGCACTTCTGCTTAAAAAGAAATGTTTCACCGTCTTCTTTTCATTAAAATATCATTGTTACTTTATGTCTCTGCTGGGAAGTCAGATCAAGTTATTTGAGTGAGGAATGCATGGGAAATTAAATTAATGTGTGTTTATTTAGTACTGGCGTTCCAGGAGAAGAAGAGTTTCTTCTCTTGAGCATCCTGATCAACAGAAGTAGAAGGGCATGAAAACAGCTCAAAGGCCTTGTCCCAAATGACACCCTCAGCCCTTGCAGTCCTCCTCCGCAGTCCTGTCCCATATGGCACCCTCTGCTCTCGCCGTTATCCTCTGTACTTTGCCACATGGGCTGTTAGGTAACAGTCCGCTGTTGACTTTTGCACCAATGTAAGCTCGGCAAAAGGTCTCAAATAAGATGTACGTGGGATGCTGGTGAGCACACGTCAGAAAAATACAGTGATAAATGAGACACCATACAGTTATGGTTACTATTCAGAAATCTCTTTACTCAGAAATCACTTTATTTATTCCGTTTTCTAGCAGAAAGCACAACAACAGCCTATGTTGCGGTTACGCTCGCGCTCCACAGACACAGGAGGTGTGAAACAGGCCTCAGGGCATCCAGCTGTATGAATGTCTACTTGCATTCAACAATAATGTGACCTGGTGACCTCCACTGATTTTGAGAACTCTCTTTGAAAATTAAAATGACAAGTGGGAAACCCTACGGTCCTCATCAAGAGCCCTATTTCGGACAGTTCCCAATAATGAAGACCAGCTCTGAATGTAAATGTTGTTCAGCTATGAAGATCAAGACAAACTGGATGTCATTATTTTCAGAATCAGATCTGAAAAAAGTCATGTAATTCTACTTTTGACTATAGGATTTTCTAATTATTATTGCTTGAGGGTTTCTCTGTCAATATGAGATCTCAAATAGCAAAAATTGTACCTTTAGAGCTACAACAGCTTGTCACTGGGGCAGTAACTTTTAAGGGACATCTTTGTACCTTATTTACCCCTAAAAGTTTCATAGCATTACCTTAAAGGGATACTTCACCCAAAAATGAAAATTCTGTCACCATTTACTCATGCTCAAGTTGTTCCAAACCTGTATAAATTTCTCACAAAAGAAGATATATGAGTAGAAATATGGGTAACCAAACAGTTGATGGGCCTCATTGACTTCCATAGTATTTTGGAAGTCAGTGGTGCCCCACAACTGTTTGGTTACCCATATATTACCAAATATCTTCTTTTGTGTTCAGCAGAAGAAAGAAATTCATACAGGTTTGGAACAACTTGAGGGTGAGTAAATGATGACAGAATTTTCATTTTTGGGTGAACTATCCCTTTAAAGGGATATAAAACTCCTCTAAGTTACTATAGGGGTAGATAAGGAACAAAGTTGGGTACTGCTTCAGTGACAAGCTGATGTACCCTTAAAGGTACAATTTTTGCATATTTTGTTCTGACATGACAGTGTTGCAAATTTGACTCATTTTGCTGAAAAATACACTGATTATGAAATGGTATGCTTGTCTAACTTTACACTGAACTCTTCAGTCCCTATTCTAGGTAATGTACATCATAGCAGAGTTGAACCAATCAGAATCGACGGAGAAGACGGGAACTGCAATTAGCAGTCAATGGCTCCTTTCATCTGTTAAATGGCCATTTAAATGAGCCTTGAAAAATCAAACTTTTGCTCTCTTTCCAGGTTTTTCTTGACATATAATTATCAAACCCTTCGTCACATTGCTTGTACCTCTCATTTTTGTTAGAACATTGATTTCTCACACCTAATACCCAATATACGCCTCTGCCATTTTTTAATGTATAAATGTGTGATCAATTTGTATTCCAGTAAGATGCAGAGAACAGGAAGGTACATTGTGTAGTTGCTGGGGAAGTCAATATGTCCCTCTCTGTCAAGCTGTTTTCTGCTATATGTGAGAGTGTGATAAAAAGTTGTTTTCTTTTTCTACACACCATATTTTACTGCACAACACACCTCAATGACTTTCCACCTTGGCAGAGGGAGATATATGAAGGGAATTTGCATTTTCAAACTCGTCTAGGGTAATTTCAAAACTTTGTTGTGAAAAGTCCCCCAGGCATATTTTTGAATTTTCGTCAAAGTCTCTCAATTCATTTTCTCTTTTCCCCCTCTCTTCTTTGTATATTTTCCTACTTTTTTCTCTTGCGACTTCTAACTACATTGCAAGGTCATTTTAGAGAAGTCAAAACATATGAGATCTGTCACAATGAAATAATGAGGGGTGAGCACAGCTTTGCTTGGTCGCTATCCACATAATTTTCATTTTTGGGGTGAAATATCTCTTTAAAGGGAAGTACTGAGTACTTCAACACACTTTAGATAAAGTCTTTTTCAGAAGAAATCATCAGTGGTGGTCTGGTCTAAATATTTCCTGAGCAAACAATACCATTTATCATTCTGTCTGCAGCAGTTGGAAGCAGGCAGCCACTTTCTTGGCCTCAATTTCTGAAAAAAAACCCTCAGGCTCACTGCGGTGTCAATCTGCCTTTACTCAGCTGACATCACATGTTATCAAAACAGCAAGTATGTAGGCTTACATTTTTCCAAAGCTTGGTGAGAAACATGGTAACTGATGAAATCATTGAAGGCTTTGTCAAGGGTCAGCCAAAAGTTTCCCTTTTTAGCCTTATTTTATTTATTTATAAATTTATTTAGCCTATTATACTTTTTTTAACCTTTCACTAGTAAACCTGTAACATCACTGTGATGATTTCACTTCAGGTTTACAAGGAGTAGTCTAGAAAACTGACAAAAAGATTTGCAGTTGCATAGTGAATGTATTAATCAACGTTACAAATTAAGCATTCGTTTTAAAAAACAATGATAAATTAAGAAACATGACGTGAATTGCATAAAGCTGTATCATGACATCAGGCGCCCATTGGAATAAACATGATTGGAAAGCGTTAACAGTAAGTTAATAATATGACTTTACCGACCCCTGGTGGAGACACGACGCATGCGTTGTTTTGTTTTTCCACAGTTCTTGAAAAGTATACAATATAAAAAATAATTTGACATGAAACCCGTTGGTTTTTCATTAGCTGGATGATAATGGCTAACCAAAAGTCACAACTTAAAAGAAGTTATAGCTTTTGAAGGACACTGATCTCTAACTGGATATATTATCGTATTAAAAAATATATATATATCGACAATGTTTTAAACGCCTAAAAAAAAAAAACAGAAGTGGGATTCGCCAAACTAACGAGTCCGTGTACCTTCGGATAGTTTGTTTTCTTGTTTTACATTTCAAAAAATGTACTACTAGTATTAAAATAGTAGGCCTACACTAATTCTCATAAGTTCACTTGTGGTACAAATGCGAAACATAGTTATGAACTAGTTGTGCACTTAAAGTTTACTATTGTTACACTTATAGTAGGCTACACTTAAACGTATACTTTCATATACTAAAAGTGGGACAATTTAGTGCCAGGCAGTATTGAAATAGTACACTTACAAGTTTACTACTAGTACATTGATATTAGTTTATAAGTATACTTACTACATAAAGTATAGGCTACTTAAAAATATACTTAAAGGGATAGTTCACCCAAAAATGAAAATTCTGTCATCATTTACATTTACCCTCAAGTAGTTCCAAACCTGTATGAATTTCTTTGTTCTGCTGAACACAAAGGAAGATATTTGGAAGAATGTCAGTAACCAAACAGATCTCGCCCCCCACTGACTACTATAGTAGGAAAAATAAATACTATGGTAAATGATGACAGAATTTTCATTTTTGGGTGAACTATCCCTTTAAACAATACTTAAGTATACTTCATAAAATGAACTTGAAGTATACTTCTTTTTCGTAAGGGATTTGAGGCCACGTGTCAATGTCAAGAGTTCCGGGAACAATTGAAAAACGTTGTTTTCCTGTCCGTTATGTTTTTTTTTTGTTTTTTTTTTTGTGTGCCCATCATCAAGTATTAAGAGTATATTATGTGAGTGAATATGGGAAGACTGAAAAAATTAATCATATAAATGAAGTATTTCTTGCTGTCACTGCTTTCAGCTGCTTTGGTAAGATTGTTTTTGCTGGTGTACATGCAAACTATAAATTTTAAGGGAATGGTTTTGCTGTATATAACAACTATGTTGACTTTATTTGGTTTCTATAATTGTTTTTAATATAGTGAATATAGTTTTTGAAATATATATATATATATATATATATATATATATATATATTTGTTGTTGATATAGGTTTTTGATGCTTTTGTCCCTTATAAGCTTAAAACAATTGTCTTGCATGACAGAATGTTTGGAAAATAGCACACACACATGCACACATATTATTTATATATATTATTTTTTCCCTTTGTACTTGTGAAGAAGAAGCACCACTGATACAGCCAATTCAATAGAGTGATAAGGTTTGGGTGTGAGTTCCTCATAGCAGTATATTAATAGTGCTAACCATAAAGTTTTCAACAGATCCATCACTGTTTAGTGGAGACCATGGATTTAAGGTGTCACACAAAGACAGCCGTTTCAAATAATCAAATAATAATAATAATAATAATTCCTTACATTTATATAGCGCTTTTCTGGGTACTCAAAGCGCTTTACATATGGAAGGGGGAATCTCCTCAACCACCACCAATGTGCAGCATCCACCTGGATGACACCATTAAATAACTCAAAGTAATGAAAATACAGTGCATGACACTGACAGTATGTGTTGATAGAGTTCAACAACTGTGATGTTCATACTCGTTTCTGCAAAGGAAGAATTCCTTTTTTTTACTACTTTTACTAATTGTATTTACTACTTTCCTACTACTTGACTAATTTTCAGAACTGCTTCATGCCAAAAGTAATCCGACATTAGGATATTAAACACTTCTTCTTCCTCCTCTACATGTGTTCCTTTTCCAACTGCTGATTGTTTCTGACAGCCAAGTTCTTAGTATTTATTTCTAAGTTAGTAAGATCTACTGTTTGAAAAACAAATAAATGACACGCACTGTCCTGACACCCACAGTTGGTTAGCAACTAAAAATTACATCTTGAACACTTGGCGAAGCCATTTCCTATGACTAATTACTATACTGTCTTACCATAAAAACATCATCATGTGGGACCTATCAGCAGCCGCCATAAACTGCAAAACACACAGCTGATATTGTCTCTCTTGACACCCTGGCTAGTGGTCAACGCAGTGGCGGAACAAGGATTTTTTGAAACCAGGGGCCAAAATGGGGCCACCCTTTACACAGAGAGGCCAAGTTTAACTATCAAGTCATGTACAATTCTTAATGAGTTTTTAATGATCAATTAATGAGTTTTGCATACATTTCACCTCTTCCCTTTGCTGCTGGCTCAAGTGCTTTGTTCATTAAGTCTTCTTTAAAGCCCTAAGTTCAAGCACTTTCTGGATTTAGAGTGTTTTCGAAGCACTTTCTGAAACTATACAATAACAGCTTAAATAAGTGTAATGGACGTTGGCCGGTAAGAGCTGTGCGTGTAAATCTCACTCCCCTGATCTCAAGAGGTGCTCTAGCGACTCACGCTAGAGACTTTAGCCTCTTTGTTAGAGTGCCCGACTCCCATGCCGGTGGACCCTGGTTCGAGTCCCGCTTAAAGCGGGCGGTTCGAACAGGAGGGGTTACATTGGTGCCGTGACCGGGATGGGAGTGAGGTTTAGGGGGGTAAGTGTAATGGACGTAGGCCGGTAAGAGCTGTGCGTGTAAACCTCTACATAACGTGAGTGTCTTTATCTTACTTTAGTTCAGTTTTTCTACCTGTTGATAATTCTGAAAGAAAACACGTCTAGAACCTAACGTTGCCATAGTAGGCTAACGAATGCATCTTCCACTCGCACAATCTTATTTTAGTAGAGGACTTTGTAAAGTATAGGTTCAACGGCGTTAAGTTAAAGAGCGCAAACTTTATCATTCAACTTAACTGTGCACATTCAATTTAGACACATTATGATCTTGCGCCGTCCATGCTATAAACGCACGTATTTGAATGAGTGATTTTTACGCGGGTTGAATATGTAGATCAGCGATGAGTGACGGCAGGGGCACTTCAGGGGCCAATCAGATTTCACCCCTGACTAATGGATCACCAGTGTCTTTCCCACAATGTACTAGGTCATTTCAGGTTTCTCTGTCATGTGGGGACATTTGGTCACCACGATGTAGTCAAAAACCCAACCCACACACACAAACACTCATTGTGTCAGCAAACCTCAGATGAAAACCTCAGATTGGTTGAGACTGTTTGTTAGATCATGTTATTTACATCCGTAAAGGGTAAAGGAAATGGAGAAAGTCCAAATGGGTTGTTTTGCTTTTCTGTTTTGTTTTTATGACGTATTATGATGATGTAGTCCTATGATATAATAATCTTTTATTATGCAAAATAAATATTATGCGCAATTGACAATGAAAGCTGAGGAGACTTACACACTGTAAGCTGATGAGTTGATTTATCTGTGTTTTAATATACTGTTGTTCATAGAGATTTTTAGATGGATGCAGAGGCTTTTTAGGTCAGGTAGAATCTGCGATTCTCTGACCCAGTTTGTTTGCTGGTTTCCATGGCTGCAATACGCGTTGTTTTCCGCCAACTGGCAACTTGTGATGTCGAAATACTATTGGATAAACTGGCAGCACACGGTTTCGCACAGACCAAAACAAAGACAGACATTCCGACACGGAACGCACATTTTAAAGTAGAATATCTGGCTGTAGCATTGTTTTTCTGAGAAACAAGTAGGTGAACTTAGCATGTTTCCTAAATATCTGCTTATGCAGATATTTAGATATTCCTAAATATCTTTTTATGCTTTATTAAAGTAAAAATCTTACATAGAGCCCCTTTAATTTATTTTTTTAGTTTTAATTTAAATTTTTCCACAGACCCCCTAGTATTCCTAGTTATTCCTATAGTATTATTTATACTCTGAAAAATTATTATAAATATGGGTAAATATTATTTGGACAATATTTAATTTGTTAGATTTAATTTACGTTGGATTATTAATTTTTTTCCTACTCAATATAGTACTATTTATGTTTATTTATATTAATAATTTATGTGCTTAGTTATTTAACTAAGTAAATTTACCTAAAAATGTCATTTTTTTTTTTTTTTTTTTACAGTTTCACTAAATTTTTCTAAGGCCCCCTCCGGTCCCCACTTTGAAAACCCCTGAGATAGCCTATTATTTGCTTTAGCTAGCTTATATCATCTCAATTGTCAAAAAAGGGTATTGATGTTTGTGTCCTGCCCTCTTTTCTGTCCAGTGGCTGTTGGGACAAACCCAAATGGGAGAGTGACTACTCAGTGAGGGATGGCCAGCTATGCAGCAAGAGTTAGTATCACCTTACCTTGTGGTATAATACATTTTAGACAATCTGGGGTACTTTGCAGGTTTTTCGCGCAGGGTATTTACTGTTGGTGTTGTTCTCACACCTCAAAATGTCTCACATCCTCACTCTCTTCTACTAAACTGCTTAAGCCAGGGGTTTACAACCATGTTGTCAGCGAGAGCTGAAGGGATATACCTGAAGAATATCTATTTGAGGTCTAGACCACATAAGATGGATTTTACTACCTTTGACAGCTCTGCTATTTCTTGTGTGATAGATTTATAGTTTGATCTGTGTCTTGGTAAGCCTCTAACACCTCCACATTAAATATGCATGACGTGTATTTTTCTGACCTGACCGATATTGTCAAGTCATTCTCATATGAGTGTGCCTTGTGATTTATCTGCTGTCATCACTCTTGAAAGGTCTTTGCATAAGTGAGGGAATGGATATAGTAGGCAGATGACAGCCACACCATGAGTATTTTTCAACTTAGCATATTCAAAATTACAGTCTAATTTACTACAAGGTTACTCGATTATAAAGATGTTTTTTTCTGCCTGGCTCACAGTTCCATGCCATTTTGTATTTTTCTTATTTTGGAATTTTCCCATGGGATAGCAAAAAGCCAACTGATTGCATACATCAAAATTTAGCAGATGTTGTAGGCAATCCAGGTATTGTATAACTTTATCAATAAACTTGGTGACACGTTTGACTTTTTGACAGTCAGCTCCTCTACATTTAAAAGCTAAATTGGTTTTAATGGCGAGAGAGTATACCGCTTCTGAGAATAAAGCACTGACAGCTCTTATTATACCTTTGATACACTTGTGATCAGTGTCCGGGTGAGGGTTTGCTTTTCATTAGGATCTTTTCTGAGTCACCCTGATTTACTGCCTTTGACTCTGCTATAATAAGCCTAAAGTTATTGATCCATCTGTCAGTCATAGCACCAGACAGATGGTAAAGCACCACCTTTCCCAGAGCCTTCACCCTCCTCTTATTGAAGAGAGAGCTCCCTTGCATGGTAATGAAGTTTCTGGCTAGAATGTGCACACTATATCCTAAACTATCAGGCTTTCTCCTTGCGGATTTACTGTTACCCTTTGCTGTATGCTTAGATCAGTCTTACGCTCTTCAAAGTTAGATGCCCTAAACCATCTCTTTAGGTCTTAAATCATCTATTTAGATCTCTTTAGTTCAAAACATTCAACTCTGTTTAATTCATTTCAAAAAAAATTTATATCTACCACATTTTCTTACCTACTTACCTAAGGGTGTAAGGTAAAAATTGCAAGCACAATAAACCTCGCAGGAATCGAAAATGGGCTACTTTCCCATAGACTGGAGTGAGACCATAGACGTCTCCAAAGACTATAGAATAACACAAGACGCGTCACTCCTATTGTTTTGAATGGGAGAAAGTGCAACGCGCAATATGGCGGAATAAGTCCCGCCTTCTAAATAAGAGCCAATCGCCGATTAGTAAAGTCATCGCGTCACTGCAGCGGCCGTTAGAAGCTCCGGTTTCTATAGAAACAGTCAGACTCGCGCATCCGAAATAAGGCAGAAGAGAGGACTGCGCATGCGCATTAGCTTGATCCAGCCTGAAAAATACCGTTTTTTGTCATGATTCGAGCGTTTAGAAACAAAATTTATGAGACAGTTGTTATCAGATTTCATTGGTGATTTCAAATATGAAATTTAATCAAAAGCTTGGCAAACAGCTTTGGAGAATTTGATGTTTCCCCATTCAAAGAGATAGGAGCTGCACTTGGATGCCCGAGAGGCGTTTCAAAGATGGCCGCCGAGTGAAATGACTCGTCTTAAAGGGACTTTGACATCTCTCGAGGTGTCTTGATCTTTCTTGGCGCTCTGTGGCGTGACAGATTGCTGTAGCGCTTCAGTTCAAGCAGAGCGCACGTGAACCAACCATCTCGTCCGCTTTTTTTAAAATTACAAGGTCAGAAAAAAAAAAAAAATGAAACATGCATCAATGAATCTCTCATGATCAATAAAATGCCTTCAGAAAATAGTGACGTGACGTGTAGCCAAATATGGTGTGTCCCATACTCAGAATTTGTGCTCTGCATTTCACCCATCCAAGGCAGGGTAACTGAGAGAACAGAACTAATTAACAAACTAGAAGCAAATGACAAAGTAGAACAGAAGGAAAACTAGTACAGAAATACAAACATGAATTAAAGCTGCAAGGAGCGATGAAAGGGCCCTCGCACCCGGGGCCACCACCCGGTGGCCTTAGGAAAACAGTGAATAGTGGGTGACATGCATGTAAGCGAGTAAATACAGTTGAAATATGGCAAAGTCATTTCGACGTGCCACACTTCCTGCTGCCAACAGGTGGCACTTTGACTATTACTGAATATTGCCATGTAGATGTCTTCAGGCTATTATCAATCATGTGAAGTTTGGAGCAGATCGGACATTGTTTGCCTGAGTTACAATAACTTCCTGTTTCATGGCGTTAATCGCAAACATTAGCACTTAGCCAAGTGTTGCATGATTTGTCGTGTTTCTAGTATGTTTGGTACTTCATGGCATATTTAAATGTGTTTCTGGGAGTGAATTATTTGTATGCCCAAGTTACAACAACTTCCTGTTTTATGGCGAAACATCGAACTTTGTCAGGCCACCACGGACACACCCTTCAGCGAAAATTCAATATCTTCGCAATTTAACGTCACAAAGGCCTTTAGATTAGACGGACCAAATATGACCTTGATCTGATTAAAGCTCTAGGAGGAGTTTGTTAAAGTACAACATCTGGAAATGGCAAAAACTGCAAAAATTTTGCAGAGAAAATTCAAAATATCTCACTTCCTGTTGGGTTTTCAGATTTTGCACACACAGACTTTTTTGTAGGTATTGGGCTGTTACATCTGTCTACCAAATTTCATACCTGTACGTGAAACGTAGCGCAAATGGCGCTTAATTGAAATTTTGTAGGTGGCGCTATCGAGACATTTTGCCACACCTAATTCTGAAACCCGTATCAGATGTAAATTTTCACCACTTCTGACGCATGTGCAAAGTTTAATGAGTTTTCGAGCATGTTTAGACCCTCAAAAATGCGATTAATTTCGGGGAAGAAGAAGAATTGACTGAGCAATTACAATAAGGTCCTCACACCATCGGTGCTCGGGCCCTAAAAAAAACAAACTCAAAACATGACACAAACGTCATTACTTGTGTTTAATAAGACTCGTACCCGATGTATGCAAGTTTAATGCAGTTTTTGGTTATGTGATGCACACATCAAAATGTATTCGGTTATAAATCATGCACTACAGTAAATGTGTTTTGAGGTCATAACATAGTATTGTACTCACACACACAGCAGTGAGTAGCGAACACACACCCGGAGCAGAGCAGCCATTTTTAGGTGCCTTGCTCAAAGGACACCTCAGTTGTGGGTAATGAGAGTGGAAGATAGTGTTCATTCACTCCCCCCACCAACAGTTCCTGCCGGTACTGAGATTCAAACCCGCAACCTTTATGTTACAAGTCCAACTCTCTAAACATAAGGCCACAACTGCCCCAAATGAAAATAGGTAAGGTGAATTTCCATTTCATGCGAACTTTAAAACCCATTTATTTTTCTTATTAAGCTAGTATAGGGAATACAGCACTTTTTGTCCTTATTTGTGTATAGGCCTAAATGTTAAGTCAGTGTGTGTAGAGCAAGTGAAGTGATTGGTAAAGTGTTTTTTTTTTTTGTTTTTTTTACAGGCTTCCTGTTTCAGTTTGCTTTCTGGTTGTGGCTGCCGCTGCGGTTATCACGTTGTGTCCCTGATGGATGAAGTATCATTACAGCAGGACTTCTCAGGTTAGAAAGATTTAAAAAGCAGGTTCTGTGCTTTTCCCTGATCTTTCTCTTCCCACGCTTTTCACATACCTTTATTTTTAAACATTCATGATTTCAGTAGCTCTTGAATCCCACTTCTATAAGAATTGTACGCTTAAATCCGTCAAGTGTTTTTTGTACAAATCACAGTGAATACAGAACAGGATAGTTCACCCAAAAATGAAATTTCTCTCATATCATTTACTCACTCTCATGTTGCTCCGAACCTATTTATCTTTCTTCTGTGGAAAAAAAGAAAAGATCATTTAAATAAAGATAATTTAAGAAGATACATTTTTCAGTGCCCTTTTGTCTATACAATGAAAGCCAGAACTCAGAAAGAAGCACTTGCTGAGTTCATAACCACATACTGCCATACTACTCTTATTATTTCTGCCATTTACATTAGCGTTCAGAAGTTTAGGGTTGGTAAGATTTTCTAATGTTTTTGGAAGTCTCACATTCTCGCATTATCAATAAATGCAAGATCATTCTCGTAAAAATAACAAGAGTGTGAAATGTTATTAAGATTTACATAGCTGTTTTCTTTTTTTAATATATTTTAACATGTAATTTATTCCTGTAATGGCAAAGCTGAATTTTCAGCATCATTACTCCAGTTTTCGGTGTCACATGATCCTTCAGAAATCATTCTAATTTGCTCATTAATCATTCTAATTAATAGTTTCTAAAAAACATTTCTTATTATTATCAATGTTGAAAACAGTCGTGCTGCTTAATATTTTTGTGGAAACAGTGATACTTTTCTTTTCTTTTCTTTTTTTTTTTTTTTTTGATGAAAAGAAAATTTAAAAATAGCATTTATTTGAAATAGAAATCTTTTGTAACATTATAAATGTTTTTACTGTCATTCAATCCATTTAATGAATCCTTGCTGAATAAAAGGATCAATTTCTTTCAAAAACAAAATATTACTGACCCTAAACTTTGCAACTGTAGTGTACAGATACGATAATAATAGTAAGAGAAGTACACTAATGTGCCGATCTGAATTCAGCTACTGACTTGCATGAAGTGTACACAGCACTGATACACTGATACTGCCCTCTTCTGGCTGTAATGTGGTAGAAAATCCACAATGGGCTTTTATGCTTTG
This sequence comes from Mylopharyngodon piceus, assembly GCA_039654765.1. NCBI lineage: Eukaryota > Metazoa > Chordata > Actinopteri > Cypriniformes > Xenocyprididae > Mylopharyngodon > Mylopharyngodon piceus. The sequence continues at coordinate 8,748,158 of CM077439.1, forward strand.
AGTTAAAACATTTGTGAAAGATGATTATACAAGAATAAAATGCTATTTCTACTGCAAATCTACATTAACATTTACTACTTGCATGTATTACGTAACACCTATTAACTAAGAAATGCCAAATGTGTCAAATGTAAAGGAGATTCAGAAAGGACAGTGTCACAGGACACTGTTGTCAGCTGCTGAAGGTAACCAGAGAACTTCCCTTTCTATGGGAAATGTGGGAAGTAAACTCTTTCTCCCTTGTCTCTTTGTATATGTGTGAAATCTTAGTTTCACTAAATGAACTATTGGGGCGGAAACTTTCAAAGGTTTAAAGAGTTTCAGGGTTTCAGGGTCAAGGGAAGCATAAGCCAGCAACTAAAAATCATTTATGGAACTATATATAGTAGGCCATAAATATCAGGATGCAGGGGCTAGTTGTCACACAGGAAAGTTGTATCACAGTTATTTCATAATTGTGTAATTTTATTGACTGATTAACAATAGGTTCCATTGTGACAACTTGTAGAAATAGCTTTTGTGTAGCCAAAATGATCTTTTACAGAAATTAACTTTGAAAAATACATTTTCACTGGTGTAAACAGTGTGACAACTCGCTGGGTTATACCTAATGTACATACACGTATATTATTAAACAAACTGCTACAATATCATTCTCAACAAATACTTCATTATTTATTCTATTTTACTATTGGTACTTGCTATTACTACTATTATTGTTATTCACCTTTATTACATCAGACAATAGTATAAACAGAAGACATTTTTTTATTTCCCAAGTACAATATACTCAGTGTAGTAACTGAGGTTCATCTGGTGGCATCTTCCACAAATTGTGTGTAGACATCCATGAGACTTTCCTAAGTTGTCTGAAACTTTCATATTGACAACTCTCTTTACAGACACATTGGAGATAGTTGACATTGGCTTGTACATTTTTTATTTCGCTCGCCAGACTTTTGACAATGTAAATGTTTACTAAATGTAAAATATTTTTTTTATTTTACAAAAAAAAAAAAAAAAAAATGCAGTTTTGTTTTATTTAACAAAATTAACTTACAATTCTATGAACTGATTTAGTGCTAGCCAATGGGATTGCCTGTTATGCATTAGTTCCGCCCACTACTGAAGTGTCCAGCTGGCAGTGGTGTCTGCTTGTCGGCATGAAACGGAATTTGCGATGGTCTTTTCTACCCTATTGTTACATATATACAAGTAAAATGTAAGTAAAATGGCTTCTCCAAAAAAAAATGTAGGGACTTAATTTTGTCCATTGGGAACTGATTGGATAATGCCATTTGCTATTGCTTTGATCTCATGACCGCAGAAGAGATGTCGCTGCAAGAGGGAGAAAAGTTATTTTGATTAAAGATTATGAGGGCACATAAAAAAAAAAAAAGATGTGCATGGATACATAATTTATAATAAATACTGCAATATTCCATAAAAAATAAGAATGGTCAGTTTTGATTTCATGGTGACTTTAACCCTTTCGCACGTAAGTTTAAAATATTCTGGCTGACCCCCCAACGTGAGTTTTTTTTAAGGCGATCGTTATTTAGAATGCATCACTTTATTGTTTCCATGGTGACGCGTCATTGCTTGTCACGTAACGCAGCACAGCGCTGTATGACTGATGATCTGCTTTTATTTCATTTTTCCTTTTTTATTCAAAATATTCACAAATTTGTTAACTATAGCATGAAATATCTGATATTCCGATTGTCAAATATGTGCAAGTGGATGTGTTTTGCTGTTTAAACACCTTTATAACGATCGCGTTGGTTGAGCTACATGCGCAATGGGCGCCGCCATGTTAGTTTGCGCCGCACAGAGAATCGGATCAGTTGGATTACAATACGTGAATTCATCCACTTCTCCCGAAATACATGAAAGTAAGTGAGCCAGTGAACTGGGGAAGTTAAAGTTACTTTCACAATGTGTATCTGATATGAATAAAAAAAGTGTCGTCTAATTATTATGGAATGGGTTATTTCCGCTTCTATAGACATCATTGTGTATTTTACAAACACTAAATGTATTGTTTTGTTAGTACTCATGTGTATTTAAATGTCTGAAACCTAAAATAAACATTATTTGGTTGAAAACACTGCATAAATGTGATATATGAAAAGTGCTGCGCGCGTCCGTCTCTGGTTTAGCGCTAGCCAAAGCGCGCACACACATTTGAATTTGGCAGTTGATCACGTGATGCGCTGAACGTTCTAATCACACCGGTGTGATCGTACGCGTCAAAGGGTTTTAAAGGCTTAATTTTATGTGAATGGATAAAATGTTAAAGAATTCCAAAAGATTTCTGTAAGTTTTACAGAAAATAACAAGAAAACACCATTATATATAACACCATATATATATATATATATCATATAAAAAATATATCTGTGCTACACTTCTTCTTAGCGTCGAACTTGATCACTGACAAGTCAAATGTGAACATTTACTAGCCAGTGGCTAATGACAGACATTTTTAGTCACCTATAGTGCAAAATTTGAGTGTTTTACTTGCATTAAAGGGTTCTGCAATGATGTGAAACATTGTTAAACAGTTAAATGTTTAAGTACGACTTGTAGCTGTATGAAATCTGTACCTCATCCTTATTGATGTAAAACTGGTGAAAAGTTTTTTTTTAGCACTGAACCCTTGAGGTTAAAGAGGAATCTGAAAGCCTGAAACTATACAATGATCCGTCAACCAGCTCAAAGACAGGTATGAATGGATAAGGTCTTTTCCGTATGATGCTACGTACACAGACACAATTCAGCACATGTGACACTGGTCACAGGTCTTTTCCATTAACTTGATCTCATAAACCAATAACAATCATCAAAACAGAGGAAATTTGGCAGTAAATGGGTTTTTCCTGCAGGGGAAGTGGCTTTTTGGTCATATATTGTAGGTCCTGTATAGTTATGTGTAAGTATGGAGGGGCTGTTTTTGATGTGCTCATGTTTTTAAGAGAATGTCTTACTTCACTACTGAGCAGAATGCATAGCATCAGATAAATCACCTCAAAATCAATTTCTCCATTTGCACCCCAATCCAGCATGTTGAAAATCAGCATTATGTGTTTCTTCCCCATTGTCGTCACATGCTTCATGAAATGGTAGAACTGAATTTCTGAGGAAGGGAAAAGAAAAGCGCAACAGTTGTTCAAAACATCGAAATTCCACCATAGATCTACTTATTACAGATTCATAAAAATTACATAAAAAGATTGATAAAAATTACAGGTTCATCATGACTTGTCCTCTTGTTAAAGAGGAAATATGCATTAATAAAAAATTATTCTTACCATTTAGTGTTTTTTTTTCTTCTTCTCATGAATATCCAGAAGACAGAAATAATCATAAATTATTTTAGTGTTTCTCAGTGACAGAATGCAATAAAATTTGTTAAAATTCAAATAATGGAAGAGAACTCCTTCTTTTAACTTTTTTTTTGTTTGTTTTTGGTAGAAATAACGGTCACCCTTCAATTAATGCTTTTACCATGGTAATTATGTTTTACAATTCCACATACAATTGCTGGTTCTGAAATCTTAGGACTTGTTGACTTAGCAGGCAGCGTTTGTGAAACTGAGCCTTACGAAACTGATTTTGGTTTAAGGATCTACAACAAAATAGAGACCTTTGCTGATAACTAAGCATATAGTCAAACCAAAAATTATTCAGACATTTTTGATATTTTTGATATATTTTTACTAGTGGGTGCAGGACAGTGAGGATAGCAAAATAAAGTAAACTGTGACATATTATACCCAAAAATTCTTCATACAGTGGACTACCAGTAAATTTGATAACCAAAACTTATTCAGACACTTTGACCTGACCATGTTTTGCTTAAGTGTTATCTGACATAATTAAGATTAATTTTTTCTGACACAGTTTAACTCTGAGATCTTGTCATATTTTATTACCATTTTTTTTTTTAAACTATAATGAATAAACTGTATTAATGAATGAAATGTTAAAGGTGTCTGAATAAATTTTGGTTTGACTGTATATTCAATTACTACAATATTAATTTCTCACTAATGACATCAAAAGTATTTATTTATTTAATAATAAATAATAAATAAATATTATACATATTTATTTTTTAACTCAGCTGTCACAGAATCGAATGTACAGAATTATGCAGCAGCATTTTTCAGCCATTGAAAGTGTCACTGAGCTGAGACTTCTTTGTTTTCTTTGTTATCTAGGCACCCTTAGAACACTTTTCATGTGCCATGCTGAATAGTGTCATCAGTGTTTCATGTGTAGTTTCTATCAATACCCTTAATGTACAAATCACTAAATGACATTATCAGAGTGAAAAGGGGAAATTTTGAATTGGAAAAACCAGCAGAGTGGGGTATAGTAGGGACAAGCAAATCAAACACAGTAATGCAACCAGGTAAATCATCCTCTGGCTTTCAGATGAAAACTTGTGGCAAAAATTCCCAAGATGTTGGAAAACAAATATTTGACTTAATATCTTTCCCGTCGCTTTAGGCTCCACACTGGAAATTAAATGGCAATTTCATGTCCTGTTATTTCCTGCAAAATATAATAGAATCCAATAAAAGCATCATATTATCCTGAACAGGCTGTGCTATTGTATGTAAATAGACCAATATTAGAGGAAGAGAGGACTCAATGACAGTGAGAAGACTCGGTGGAAGTGAGAGGAAGTCTGAGCAGAGCTCAGGTTCTGGAGTTGCTCATGCTGTGTTTGGTTCCTCTAACCTGGACTTTTGCTGGCCAGGGAAATTCTGCCCTCCTGACGCGTTACTTATAAGCTTGCATGCTAAAACACAGCAAAGCAAAGCAAAGCAAAGCCAATCTGGTTGTGGAGGTTAATCTTGCTGAAAATTTGAGTGATCAATGGTAAGTCTCTTTTATAATCTCAGTAAAAGTACCACTGAATTATTTTACTGAAATAAATACTAAATATTATTTAATATTAAAATGTATAGAATATTTGTTAAGTTATAGCCTATACAAAATAGTTAAATGCTTAATTCCTAAATGTCTCAGGAAAGATATTCTTGGTTATGGTTTCACTACGAGCAATGGTTTTTCTTCAGGACCAGGATGTCATATTTAAACTGACAATTTAATAAATGCATAACAATAGCAGAAGTAGGATTTACCAGTTTAACACACATAACAAGCAAAAGGTCAAATATTCTATTAGTATTAACCATATTACAAAATGACAGGCAAATAACTTTTTCTCTTTTTCTACCAACAGATGTTTTTTCTCTTGTTCGGTACATTGATGCTTCTCCAGTCTTCTGCTGTAGGATCCATGAAAACAGCTGAGAGTTACTGGACACTTAAACCAAATGGTTTGTTTCTCTGAATCATGTCTGAAGAATTATTATTGTGTATAGTTTCTCCTAGACATTTACTTCACCCTGAAATACTCCTAGAGATTTACTTGTATTTTATTTGTATTTGGGCTTGTTTTATTATATTTGCACCTCTAATTTTTATTTTTCAAATGCCTGTCATCAGTGCTTGTGGTGAATGTAGAAGTGGGTAAAGATGTAAACATGGTACAAGTGCCACTTATCTGTGGAGAAGTCTACGAAGGGCAAAATGTAACATGGATCAAAAACAAAGATGAAAATCTGGAGGCTCAAGGAAACAGGATCATGATCACAGTGGAGGGGTGGAAGGGGGCCAATTACTCCTGTTTCAACAAGGAGGGCTCCTACCTAAACCACACACTGGTGCTGGCTCAGTGGACCTTCAAGAAGATTATCAAGAACACTCCTGAGAAAGGTACAACCATCATTTACATTGTGTAGCATTGTCATAATATTCATTTGAAGAAATTAATAATTGAAATAGTTTCAAACCTTCAGTAGTGAAACATTTTACAGACATATTAATTTCTACCATGTAGATTGTAGAAAAAAATGTTGAATATGTCACATGATCCTTCAGAAATCATTATAATATGCTGATCTGGTGCTCAAGAAACATTTCTGATTATTAACAATGTTAAAAACAGTTGGGCTGAAAGTTCAAAAGAACCGCATTCATTTAAAATAGAAATCTTTTACAACTTTATACATGGCTTTACTGTTACTTTTGATCAATTTAATGAATATTTGCTTTACATAAGTATTCATTTAAAACACTTGATCGCAAACATTGTAGTGTTTCTGATTTTTATGTTAATAATGTGTATTTATTTAATTACCAAACAAGGTTACATCCATTGTTCAACAAAAAACTATGGAGGTTCCTTCCAATGTTTCTGGACATGGAGTGTGAACAGGGATGGCCATGTTGCTCATATCAAAGCCACACGGTAAGTTTCCCAAACTTGCTCTGTAATCTGCAATGATTTGAAGGGTGTGGAGGAAAAAAAAAAACAAAAAAACTTTTGACTGATTCTGATCCAGCCCTCATAGTGGAAGCAACATCAGCTGCAGTCTGGATTCCAAAGGACAGAGTATCACATGCTTAGACCATGACTACTGTCCATATTCAGAGGAGGTGGATCGCATCAACCTGACCATATACTTCAGAAGTAGCTTTGTTGTAGAAACCTACAACACAAAGTTTTACATCATGGATATTGGTGAGCTCTTAAAAATTGATAAGATGGTGCCTTAGAATTTTGATGTAATATGCCGCTCATCTGAATATGAAACAATGTTGCTGACATCTTTTTCTCCAGTGAGGCCTGATATGGTGAATCTTAGCAGGATTAATCAAACATCTGTAGAAGTTGGATATCCACACTCTTGGAACACACCATCTTCCTACTTCCCTCTCATCTTCCAAGTGAAAGAGATTCGCTGTCCGAAACGTACAAAATGTGACTGCTCCAAACCGAACTCGCCAGAGGTACTGTTGACTTGTTTTATAAATAATAATTACTGGTCAAAAGTTTGGAATAATTATGATTTTTCATGTTTTTAAAAGAAGTATCTTATGCTTACCATTTATTTGATCAAAACACAGTAAAACAGAAATATTAAAATATTACAATTTAAAAGAAAGACCTGTTTTATTATATTTTAAAGTGTAATTTATTACTGTGATGGCAAAGCTGAATTTTCAGCAGCCATTACTCCAGTCTTCTTATACATTATTATTATATGTATTAATATTTTTTCTTATTGTTTTTAGACTTACCTCACACAAAGTCACCAGCTGCCAGTGACAAAAGGGAGGGCGGTGTGTGTGAGAGCAAGGGATGAATTCTGTAATTCTTCTTGGAGTGAATGGAGCCTGTATAAGTATGTGTATTTAGCATTTGTTATATTTGTATAATTGCTTTATCCCTAATAAAACATTTCCTTTTTGCTTTATTAATGGTTTTGTTTTTCTGCACACACTATAATACTAATTTCCCCATTTATTTTTAGATGCAGAAACAGAAAAAACAAGAAGCAGAGGAACCAAGAACCAAAGTTAATGATGCTATAATTGATTATGTATCATTAAATACAACTTTATATTATTTAATCATTTTAACCATTATGAACATTGACTGACTCCTACAACCCATTAGACCTACTTTGGTCATATACTGTATAATTAAAAACACATTGTATGTGTTCTTGTAATAATGTGTTTATCTATACATTGTATAATAGAATGAATAACACTATCATGCCCTTAAATTATTTATAACTGTAGTACATTTCAATTGTGTTACATGTATTTATTATGATTGCAATGTTTCTGATGTCTTTACATGATTATATCAGACATAAAACATCCATATGCTCGTAATTATGTTTGTGTTGTATGTTTAGATTCAAGAAATAATTTCATGTCAATGTCTCAACAATTGTGAACTATTATGTAGGTTGCCAAACAATGCACACATTTGAAAGGCATGGACTTTGTTGGGGTCCTAATTATGTGCAAATGTCTTTTCTTTCTCTGTAGATCAGACACAAGGCTCCTCAAGACAGGAATTACTGTCACCGCTCAATGTGGAGCAAAACAAAGTGCTATTCCCCCCAGTTCAACAGTGTTCCATCATCAAAGCAAAAGCACCACTTAAATCAATTGATCACTGATTGTTCAAGTGTTGTATAAAAAACTAACCCTCTATCAAAGCCTGGAAAAAACATGAGTGATACTTAATCATCATGAATTGCCTGTCATAAAAACACAAGCGCTGGGTTTTTGGAAATGATACAATTCGTGATTCATTTTGAGGAACTTAGCCAAACAATTCTGCCATTCATTCTCTCAGCGGATCAGCTGTGACTGGAACTCTACTATTCACCAAAATTAACAATCAGCTTTAAATGAGGTGAATGAAAATAAACTAATTATTACAGATAATGCATTTTAAAAAAGAGCCTAAACATTGTCTGTATTTACTTGGTTAAATGAAATCTTGACCTGTTCATCCAGGTAGATTTCTTATAGTCTTATAGCTAATAATTTTGAGATATATAGAACTCCTTATCAGAGTAAACTTTTTTTTTTTTCTTTTCAGGGCAAGTGTGACATAAAAGCTTTGATAGAAGAACCATTTCCTCAACATCATTATGAGAGTGTAGAGGGTAGAGATTGCTGACCTACTTATGAAGTATAGAGACTAAAAGAGAATATTGGCTCACTCCCTCTGGGGCATGTGCTCTTGCTAGCGGGCTGATAGAAACATTCACATGCTCATAATTAAATGATTTACAGTCTATACGCAGCAGACACACTGTCTGTGGCTATAATAAAAGATAATAAAATGTGTTCTTTCATATTTTGTCTTATAATGGACAGACTGTCCACTAAAAATAGTGTTCATTTTATGCAAATACACAGTTCTGAAATATCTATAGTGATCTCTCTCTATCTCTGAATCTTAGTCAGCAGTGTCTAGTGGTGATTTTGCAAATGAGCTTTCATTAAACATACAAATAGAAGTAATTATGGGACTGTGTTTTTGATGTGATCCAGGACCTGGACAGTTTTTGAGACTCTTGTCAGTTGAAACTATTGTTTTTGGTTTTCTTAAAACAATGTTGTGGGTGAACATGTTATTGTATTTACTGTGTATTCCATGTGTGCTACATCATACTCTGTAGATGATGCTTAATCATATGTTTATACAAGAGGGAAGTACATGTCAACATGAGTGAATAGCTGAGCCAGCTGTGGCTTCACCACAAGAGGAGAAATTACTAGGGGTTTGTAGATGATAATTCCCCATAAAGTGTGATTAAGGTCATCAGTTTTTAACTACATGCTTTTTTGGGTCTGAGTATGAAAGCAGAGACTGTCACATGCTGACTAGACATGATAATCCACAAAAGATACTCGAGGAGGAAGAACGATGAAAACACATTTAATACACACTAGGAATAATACAGGTAAACACTAGCTCAAAACATTGACACAAGACAATGATCAGATGATGACTGAGGGTTTAAATATACAGGTGCTGGTCATATAATTAGAATATCATCAAAAAGTTGATTTATTTCACTAATTCCATTCAAAAAGTGAAACTTGTATATTATATTCATTCATTACACACAGACTGATATATTTCAAATGTTTATTTCTTTTAATTTTGATGATTATAACTGACAACTAAGGAAAATCCCAAATTCAGTATCTCAGAAAATTAGAATATTGTGAAAAGGTTCAATATTGAAGACACCTGGTGCCACACTCTAATCAGCTAATTAACTCAAAACACCTGCAAAGGTCTTTAAATGGTCTCTCAGTCTAGTTCTGTAGGCTACACAATCATGGGGAAGACTGCTGACTTGACAGTTGTCCAAAAGACGACCATTGACACCTTGCACAAGGAGGGCAAGACACAAAAGGTCATTGCAAAAGAGGCTGCCTGTTCACAGAGCTCTGTGTCCAAGCACATTAATAGAGAGACGAAGGGAAGGAAAAGATGTGGTAGAAAAAAGTGTACAAGCAATAGGGATAACCGCACCCTGGAGAGGATTGTGAAACAAAACCCATTCAAAAATGTGGGGGAGATTCACAAAGAGTGGACTGCAGCTGGAGTCAGTGCTTCAAGAACCACTACGCACAGACGTATGCAAGACATGGGTTTCAGCTGTCGCATTCCTTGTGTCAAGCCACTCTTGAACAACAGACAGCGTCAGAAGCATCTCGCCTGGGCTAAAGACAAAAAGGACTGGACTGCTGCTGAGTGGTCCAAAGTTATGTTCTCTGATGAAAGTAAATTTTGCATTTCCTTTGGAAATCAGGGTCCCAGAGTCTGGAGGAAGAGAGGAGAGGCGCACAATCCACGTTGCTTGAGGTCCAGTGTAAAGTTTCCACAGTCAGTGATGGTTTGGGGTGCCATGTCATCTGCTGGTGTTGGTCCACTGTGTTTTCTGAGGTCCAAGGTCAACGCAGCCGTATACCAGGAAGTTTTAGAGCACTTCATGCTTCCTGCTGCTGACCAACTTTATGGAGATGCAGATTTCATTTTCCAACAGGACTTGGCACCTGCACACAGTGCCAAAGCTACCAGTACCTGGTTTAAGGACCATGGTATCCCTGTTCTTAATTGGCCAGCAAACTCGCCTGACCTTAACCCCATAGAAAATCTATGGGGTATTGTGAAGAGGAAGATGCGATATGCCAGACCCAACAATGCAGAAGAGCTGAAGGCCACTATCAGAGCAACCTGGGCTCTTATAACACCTGAGCAGTGCCACAGACTGATCGACTCCATGCCACGCCGCATTGCTGCAGTAATTCAGGCAAAAGGAGCCCCGACTAAGTATTGAGTGCTGTACATGCTCATACTTTTCATGTTCATACTTTTCAGTTGGCCAAGATTTCTAAAAATCCTTTCTTTGTATTGGTCTTAAGTAATATTCTAATTTTCTGAGATACTGAATTTGGGATTTTCCTTAGTTGTCAGTTATAATCATCAAAACTAAAAGAAGTAAACATTTGAAATATATCAGTCTGTGTGTAATGAATGAATATAATATACAAGTTTCACTTTTTGAATGGAATTAGTGAAATAAATCAACTTTTTGATGATATTCTAATTATATGACCAGCACCTGTATAAAGATGAAAAGAGCCTAAGAGAAGAGACACCCCCCCTCCCCTTAAGGAGCGGATTCCAGACGCTCCTAAAACTAACACAAAAAGTCCAGGAGGGTGGTGGTGGAACAGGGGGAATGATGGAGGGCTAGGCCCATGTGGCGGAAGTGGGCCTAAAGACCAAGGCAGAGCCGGCAGTTCCGAAAGCCAAGGCAAGGCTGGGAGTTCATTGACCAGGGTGGAACCGGAAGAGCAGGAGGAGCAGGGCAGGTGGAGTTAAAGACCTCCAAGGTGGAGCAGGCAGAGTTGAAGACCTCTAAGGCGGAGCAGACAGAGCTGAAGACCACCAAAGCGAAGCTGAAGGTTCAGGAGACCACCAGGGTGAAGCAAGCAGAGCAGAAGACCACCACAGTAGAGCAGACTAAACTGAAGACACCCACAGCAGAGCAGAAGACCACCATGGTGGAGCAGGTGGAGTAGAAGACCATCACTGCAAAGCAGAAGACCCCACAATGGAGCAGAAGGGACTGAAGACCCCTACGGTGGAGCAGAAGACCACCACTGTGGAGCAGAATACCCCACGGTGGTTCTGGAGCCTGGAACAATGACGGTGCTGTCGGTGCTGGATATCATGGCAACACTGAAACATAGAGCACAGAGAGATTATTGGCGGCCTTAATGGCTATAACAGGGAGCTCAGAGAGTTCAAAATATGTTTTTGTGACCATGACAGGAAGCTCAATGTGTTCTCCGTGGCCATCACAGTGACAACAGGGAACAAAGGGAGTTCATAATCAGCCTCCGTGATCGTGACAGGGCAGACAAAGGGTTCATATTTGGCCTCCTTGGCCGTGACAGAGCAGACAGAAAGTTCAAATTTGGCATCCTTGGCCATGACAGGGCAGACAGAGAGTTCAGATTCGGCCTCCTTGGCCATGACAGGGCAGACAGAGAGTTCATATTCGGCCTTCTTGGCTGTGATTCGGCAGATAGAGAGTTCATATTTGACCTCCTTGGCCATGACAGAGCAGACAGAATGTTCAAATTTGGCCTTCTTGGCCATGACAGGGCAGACAGAAAGTTCACATTTGGCCTCCTTGGCCATGACAGGGCAGACAGAGAGTTCAGATTCTGCCTTCTTGGCCGTAACATGGCAGACAGAGAGTTCATATTTGACCTCCTTGGCCATGACATGGCAGACAGAGAGTTCATATTTGGCCACTACCGCCTCAGTCGGAGCTGTAGCAGTTGCTGCCGCTGCCTCGGGAGGACCTGCACCGGTCACTGCCACCTCAGGAGGACCTGTAGGAGTGTGTGTGATCCAAACACACAAGATGGCGGTAGCCCTCACAGACAGTGCAGACGACAGTGGCAGTAACTCTGCGACCACCTGACTTGGATGCGCTGAGACCACCGGACTTGAGGGCGCTGAGACCACCGGGCTTGGTATGCCAGCCGATCTCACTGACCTCAGTTGTGGATCCATCACATTAGCAGTCAGTCTCCTTCGACCTGGGACTGATCCAGTGATCAAGGAGTTCCATGGTGAACCAAGCTCCATGGCCATTGGGGAAACTTGAGGTGTGTTGGTAATGACATGCAGAGACTCTAGCATGGCGGCCATGTCGTGATGACTCTGGCGTGGCAGCCATGACGTGACGAGACTCTGGTGCGATGGCTATGACGTGACGAGATTCTGGCGTGGCGTCCATGACTAAATAAACAGGAACCCAACAAAGGCACAAGAAATAAGGAATATCAAAATAAAAATCCTTGAAATAGAGATATAGGGAATCAGGACAGCTAGACAGTACTACACTTATTTAAATCTTCTTGTAATATTGCATAAATTGGCAACACTTTGTTTCCTTCACACCCCACCACAAAAACTCGATTTGAAATCAAACAAAGACAGACTCCTGTAATTGTTTTAATTTATTTTATTATAAATAAATAATATTAATATCTAAAAGCATATTTTATTAATACTTAATGAAATATGTAATAAATAAGATTAATATAGCCTATATGAATAAAATATATTATTATTATTATTATTATTATTATTATTTTAACTATATGGAAATTATTATTAATAATGCCAATCAAGCAGAGATATTAATGTGAAGAGTCAGCATTACACATAAACACATAAAATAATTTTTGTATTATTCACAGCCCGTGATCTGGTTCAATATAGCGCTGTTAATCTTTATTGCACAGTTGCTGAGTAGTCTGGTCTGACTCCTTGTCATTTCACCTATCCACCCCCTCTCTTCCTTTTTCTTTCAGTCTTCAACGTGTGCCCTCATGATGCCACGGCGTTCGTTAATCCGCTCTCCTCGGCGCACATGCTCAGTACCGATCACTGTGGCAATCTGTAATGGCTGCGGGATGATGTGATACGAGTCCCGGTGCCGCGCCGCGTCTCTTCGGTAGGAATGCTATTTCCTGAGACCGCCAACCACTCCATTCATTCCTCCGTCAACATGGTTGACATCCGACAGAAGAATAAAGGTCGGACATCATAGGCGCGAGCACTTAAGAGAGTCATATTCGTGTAAGTTGAATGTTTATTTTGTCTCTGTAAATTGTGGTTCATTGAGCGGGGGATCCGGGCATGCGTCTGTCAGTGTTTGTTATCCGAGGTCACAACAGTTCATAGCAGCATCTCTAGAGAGAAGGCACGTAAATAGCCGCGTGCTGCATATATCTGCATCCAAATACTATACATAACGAGTGATTAAAGGCCACGATAGAGATAATTGTCTATGTGTCTATATCTTTTTATTATAAACGTTTAACACCGGTTATCAACATGCTAAAGCAACATCTCGCCTTGTACAGATAACATCAACACATCAGATTTTCAGGTTTGTTGTTCTTATTTATAAAAAAAATAGCTAAGTTATTTTTTTTTTGTAGACGCGCTTATTTAATTCTGCAACAGGCTCATTGTGCGATCAGCCAGATACATACAATGAATTTTCAATGAGCTCGGGGTTACTATAGTTCATTTCGACAGTTAACACTGGTTCTAACGCTAGAATATACATTAGCAGGGTTTGAGGTCTTATAAAATTGGGGTTTTATAAAAAGTTACTTTTTATAAGGCTTGACCCCTCCAAAGGAAGTCCAAACACAAGTTGAGGTCTTAAAAGTATACTTTTACATTCAAGTAAGCTTATAAGTTTGAACTCTATAAGTTCTAATCACTTTATTATATATTTACATATTGCATATGTGTATCACACAAAAATGTTTTAAAAGAGTTTATATATGTTTTATTTGTGATTTTTTTTTTTTTTTTTTTTGTGCAAAAACACAACAGATTTTGAAACAATGTCCTGCAGAAGTTACTTCACAAAAGAAGTTAGAAAAATTAACTCCTCCCCCTGAAGTCTGTATACCTAGCAGCACACTGAGTGCAAAAGAGATGCATTGCATTTGCCATTATGTAACTATTTCCCCATACAAGGCTGCTGCGTACAGTGTTATGAGAACTTTGACAATCGAGTTATTTGCAAACACATCATTTGCTAGGTTATAGTATATAATACAGCTTATTAGATTATTTTAGGCTCGCTCTGTACTGTGATTGTGAGTTTTAAAGGCAGGCAGCCCTAAGGAAACAAACAGGTTATGTAATAACCTGTTTGACTCTGTCCATTTTATATTTAGTCTGTCTAATTATAGCCTTTTTGTATTTTTTTGCTGTATTTGGTTGATACACAGAGGAAATAATTGTCTTTATCAGTATTTTGGTCTTTTTTTCTATTGTGCTTAGAGCTTGTTTTGAGTCAGAAATCAGCTTTTTTACTGACTGACAGTCATGAACCTTTCTCTATCTGTCTGTTTCTGTCTGCCTATCTCGTATCAGTGCAGTGCTGGTGTGTGATAGTGCCAGTGAATTGCGTGTGGTTGGCGGTAGTCAGGAGTGATGGCTGTGAAGGAGCGGGTGGAGGCGGTGCTGAATGTGGGCCTGCGGGTCCCCAGTATCATGTTGCTAGAGGTTCTGTACCGCTGGGATGTCAGTTCCTTCTTCCAGAAGATCCAGAGAAGCAGCCTCAACAACAACCCCCTCTTCCAGTACAAATACCTGGCCCTCTACCTTCACTATGTGGGTGAGTAACTAACAAGCCTATGTTTATGTGATAATATTTGGGGTATACCATAGTATACGAATAAGGAGCCATTCTGTGTCATGATGATATAGTTCCATGGTATTACCATCTCTGCACCATGGTAATTTTTCTGTGAGGGAATAAATGGCTTTTAATCAGTAGATCAATTTACTTGTTTCTTTGTTCTCTTCCTACTATCGAAAACCTGGCAAAGCTAAATCCAACACACTTTCATGACAATTCATAACTATTTTACGTTTTGGTGAATTAGTGGATAATTCGCATGAATGTGTATGATAACATTTGTATGTTTTTGTACGATTTGCTTACGGCCAATCAGGGTTAGGTAAAAAAAAATAAAAAATTCTAAAAATTGTACGTTTCCCTACAAATCGCATTATACGAATTCATATAAACTTACCACTTTGTAAAATAGTTTTCTCATGGGCTTGGGTTGGCTAAATCATAATTATGCTGTTATAGAAGATAAAATGTGGTTTGTTATAGTTCAGGACAGTCAAGCAGTCTATGAAGATTCTTTGCAATTGGAATAGGAGAGAAACAAATTGTTCTAGAGGTCAGACAGGTGATCTGTTCATCGGCTTTTTGCTCCAGATTACTCCACTCATTTGAATAATGGTGGCACAGGCAGCAAAATGATTGAGTGGAGTGGAGAATGGGAAAGACTGAAATGAACTGTCAAAAACCTCACATGCAATGAAAAATCACCAGAAAATAAATAAATACAACCTATTCAAACCTATTTCTCAACGTTATTTACTCTGTGGTCCTGCTGACAATAGTGGAGTCAGAGGCGACTGGTTCAGGCCACAGGTCTATCAGACAGCGCCCTGTACTGAGATTTAAAAAGACTCAGTGGAGCGTGGCATCAGCCCATATTCATCTGCTGCACATCCCAACAGACACAGATCATGAGTTATTCACAGGGCTCATGCTGTGTTGATGTGTGTGATTTGAAATCAACTGTTTTTGTTGTCAATGACTTCATTTCCCCCTCCTTCTCAATTGTCTGTGTTTGTTTTTCTATCTGAAAGGGTTTCCGACTTCTGGAGCACCATTTGGTCTTGTTTGTAAGAGACTTTAGTACAACTTCACCCACATAACCTCATGTTTAAATGGTTTATAAACTTTAATTAACGCTGCAGACTCCAGTAAAACTGGCTTTTGGAGCAGATGTTTGTATAGTACCCAAAGGAACAAACCCTAATGACCCTGTTTTGTCTCGTATGTGTGGCCATGAGCTATGCTCATGTGGCTGTTATTTACCCTGGAGAGGAGGCTTTTGAGGTTACATGCGGATATGTTCATACAATAAGAATAGCAGCTTCTGGTAATGGCTTTAGAACACAGACCACCACCCAGCAAATTGCAAAGCACAAAACAATACACCATACTGTACATCCACTTTACAAAATGAAAAGTAATTGTTTGAATGAATACACAGTGAAATTTGGGTCAGGGTGATATAACTGTGATATCATAAAATCAAAAATTCTTAAAAAGAGGGTGATATAACTGTGATATCATTAAATAAAAATGGTAACACTTTAGTTAAGGGTCCAATTCTCACTATTAACTAGTTGCTTATTAGCATGCATGTTACTAGGATATTGGCTGTTTATTAGTACTTATAAAGCACTTATTAATGCCTTTTTCTGCATGACCATAATCTACATCCCTTAATCCTACACAATAGCTAAACTTAACAACTACCTTACTGACTATTAATAAGCAGTAATTAGGAGTTTATTGAGGCAAAAGTCATAGTTAATAGTGAGAATTGGACCCTAATCTAAAGTGTGACCAATAAAATTCTTAAAATATGAAATATTTTTGACATATTTTACATATATTATTTTTTATATGATATTTTAACAAAACTGCATTTTGCTTATTGATGTTAGAAATCTTTTGTCCTTCATATCAGTCATGTGGTCCAAAACATTAAAAGACGTGCAGAAAAAAAACATAAAATAGGAAATATCATAGAAAGGATGTCATGTGGTGTAACTCTGCAAAAACATAATATTTATGAGTTATTCATACATGATATTTGTAATATATATATATATATATATATTATACTTTTTCATTTGTTAAAAGAAATGTATGTTTTAAATTTTTAATGTATTAGTAATTGTTAAAATTGACTAAGATTATTAAATTCTGTACAAGTATTGTTCATTGTTAGTTCATGTTAATGTTAACAAAAGAATCCTTATTGTAAAGTGTTTTATAATAAACCTTTTTTTTTTTTTTTACATTTTATAACAGTTGAAACCAAATTAAATACAGAGTACATTTCTAAAAATGTTTTATGTGTTTTAAACTTGATTTTTCGAACGATTTTTCCTTTTTCCTCTTATAATGTCATTCACCCTTTTATTAAACACAACAAGCCAGTGTGACTCTCATTCCACATTAACTGACTGATACCCACATACAGTACTAGGTTAAATGTATTCGCAACAATAAATGTATAAGTTAAAGCAAACAGACATTATTTGTTTTTCTCAGTTATGATGCTCACAAAGTGGCAGAAAACAAAAGACTTAATTTTTCCATATCTGCAGTGCGCTGTATTAGCTATAGATGCTCTGACATTAGCCATTGTTTAGAAGCAATGATGACATTGCGGGTGAAAAATCCAGCATGAATTCTATGTTGGTTTATGTTAGTGACAGCTGGTATAGTGCTGGTGGACCAGCATAGTCAATGCTGCAAACCTGTAACCAGCATCCCACACTGGTCCCTGCATGTGAAACACACTGCTGGTGACCAGCAATGCTGATTTTTCAGCAGGGATTTCAAAGATACCACTAGCAGAGCCCTTACTGTTGTTCTTGGCTGCAGCTTTGTTCTGCAGGTGCGTTTTGTCCAATGTAGATGGTGATACCCTCAGGACCCCCTGCTGAATGTCGGACAGAGTCCAAGTACAGAAGCTCCCACAGGTTAAAAGGACTGCTGTCAGGAGAAACTTTGGACTTCTTTAATCTCAGGCTTGCTGGGTTTGTATTAGTTTTGAGAAAACCCACCTGGCACTGAGAAGCTCCTGTGAATATTGCACTATAATGAAGCCAAAATAGGACTGTCCTGTCTGTTGAACACTTCAATTTCAAAATATGACACTGTAAGCCCATTAAAACTAATAGAGATGGCCTTGCCTAACACCAGGAGCTGACATTTCTGCAGAACAGCTCTACTCTTTCTTCAAACAGTTAATATCTATATATTTTGGGCTTTAGCCCAGTCATTATATTGATTATATATAATGTATTTGTGGCCACCCGGCCTTTTTTACCTATACAAGTTTGTTCTGGCTGAAGGCACTACAGCAAAGAGGTTAAATTGAGACATGGAGAACACCTACTGTCAGCAAGATCACAGGCACTTTCAGTCTTTACTGTCTGGATAATATGAGCTGTCTTTCAACATTTTATCCAGCCACAAAGCTGGCCAAGTCCTCTTTGACCTGGCAAGAGCTTCCTCATATTTCGCCACTAACTTTATTCCCAGGTAATTGCATTGGTCCAAGCTAGTGTGCCAGCATACTCCACATTAATCAATACTGAGATAAACTTTGTGCCTTCCACCCAGTGGAATGTTTCCACTGTGTTGTATTTCTCCTGTGTTCTAGACAGTGGGGTATGGCACGTTTTCATATTTGTGAATGGCAGAAGTGGATGAGCGGGTGAGGGGATGAGTGCTCTACGTCAGATAAACAGTTACGCAACAGAAGGGATCAAGAGGGTTTGGCAGTGGAGTAATGAAGGCTTAATCTGTGCATGGCAAAAGCCTTAATCTCCCGCCTCATCCTGTCTACACACACTCGTGTGAACACACATGTCAGCGTGAGCCAGTGAATGTCAAATTGGAGGCTGAATCATGTACTACAATACTCTTGTTCATTATGCTGTATAATACTAAATGTATTTACATTTAAAACGCCCTTTTTCAGGAAATATTGCATCTTCTGAGGCATTTTATAAGATAAATGTCTAATGGAAACATTCCATTTTTGTTAGCCATTCCCCCCCCCATTCTATATCCTCCACTTGAATTTTTTCACTGATGGCTATAACATACTGTAGGCTCAAAATAGCATCCAACTTACAGTGTTTTTCATGTAAAGTATGCAAATTTTCGGTATGCCTGGAATACCTGATGATACCGGTATCAACCCCCAGTGGCCATTCAGAGAACATTAGTGGGCACTGGAAGCAATGTTTTTGAAAGGGAAGTGTTCTTAGAGGGCATTTGTTTAAGGCGAGTTCAAGGATTCAAGATGAAACGAGCTGGAACTGCTTGCAAAAGAATATGGTGTGCAACATTCTCTAGTCTGCACTGGACATTCCAAATTCATTTGCCCTGTTGTCTGAAGCAGCACAACACTGTACCACTGATTATTATGGGTTCTGTGTACTTTTGACATGACACTCGCATCTGGTGTAGACGGGATGTGAAACCTTCCAGGTTACACCAGTGTGGTTAGACAAGACTGCGTATAGTCTCCATAGCCACGACTCTGTACGTGTTTCTGTCAGCTTTCTAGCGCAGCTGTCTGACTTTCCGTACAAGCAACTTAGCGTCTAGCATCCAGACATAAACTGATATATCTAAACAAACTAGACACTTTATGATAAATCCTTCTGCTTTTTTTTTTTTTTTTTGGAGCTGCTTCTTCTTTGCTGGTTGGCTGCTGTTTGTGATAAACTACCTAATTAAAGTTTGAGTTTCATTACCTTTGCGTTTGTTTAACACTTACTGTATAAGTACAATTTTCACATTCACTGTGAATGAATTAGCTTAATCACTCATTCAAAAACGAAACGATTCATTTATTTAGGAATGAAACATGTAACTGTTTGTATTAGTGAGTCCTCTAACCATTCATTCAAACACACTGATTCATACAGGAACGACAATAATGTTGCTTGGAAACCAAGCTATTTTTGTTTGGAGGTCCAAAAATAGACAAAGGAGTTGTCAATATTGTGTTTAGAATGTAAGTTACACATTATTATCATTAACTTTTTATTTATTTAACTATTGTATAAAAGCTAAATCACACTCGAAATGATGCTGGTCAGAATGTCAGCATTAATGATTGCCTATATGTTAATAATATGGGCTACATAGTAAATATGCTAGTAAATTTCAACTCGACTTCTGTCGGTGAACTTGAAGCAATATCTAACATGATTTTTAATCATCTGACTCATATGCATCAGACTGACAAAAGATCAGACTTGAATTATTAAAATTCAGAATAACCATGTTTATTTTCTAGACTGGTAACTGAATACCATTTGCTAAATTAAACATGCAGTAGTATACAACTTTTTATATTTGCATATTGCATGCTATTTCACATGTGATTTACAACCCGAATTCCGGAAAAGTTGGGACGTTTTTTAAATTTAAATAAAATATAAACTAAAAGACTTTCAAATCACATGAGCCAATATTTTATTCACAATAGAACATAGATAACATAACAAATGTTCAAACGGAGAAATTTTACAATTTTATGCACAAAATTAGCTCATTTCAAATTTGATGCCTGCTACAGGTCTCAAAATAGTTGGGACGGGGGCATGTTTACCATGGTGTAGCATCTCCTCTTCTTTTCAAAACAGTTTGAAGACGTCTGGGCATCGAGGTTATGAGTTTCTGGAGTTTTGGTGTTGGAATTTGGTCCCATTCTTGCCTGATATAGGTTTCCAGCTGCTGAAGAGTTTGTGGTCGTTTTTGACGTATTTTTCTTTATAGGTGAAGGATCTGGACTGCAGGCAGGCCAATTCAGCACCCGGACTCTTCTACGACAAAGCCATGCTGTTGTAATAGCTGCAGTATGTGGTTTTGCATTGTCCTGCTGAAATACACAAGGCCTTCCCTGAAATAGACGTCGCCTGGAGGGGAGCATATATTGCTCTAAAACCTAGGGCTGGACGATACAGCTAAAAAATTTATCACAATATAATGTTTCATATTGTTGGGTATCGATAATTATTGAAAAAAAAAATTAATAAACTTTTTTCAAAAAAAGGACAGTAGAAAAAAAAAGTTTGAATTTAACCAATGCATTTTTAATTAAGGCAAACAACAAATAATTTTAAATAAAAAATAAAATGTAAACAAATCTTTCTTATATTTTATATGAAGATTAAATAAATAAGCATTAAAGAAACTTAGAGCTGCACAATTCTGGATAAATTGAGTTTTGTCAAACTAAGATCACGATTCTGAATGACAACTAAACAAAATAACATGTAATTTACTAGAGGTTCTGACAAAATATTAATTGCTGTAGTCTATTTTAAAATTTTTGATTTATTTGAATTAATTATTTTTTAAAATATTTGTTTGGATGTATGATTCAATGACTCACTCATAAATACTCTTGTTTCATTACTGGATGAATCAGTGTATTTGAAAGAATCTGTTGAATGAAGATTCAATGGCAAATACATTTTTTTAACAGTCACTTGTCGTCACCTGGTGGTGAAACAATGTAATTGATAAATGCGTCGTTTTCAGCGCCAAGTTTCTTTCAGAAGCCGATTTGCTCAATTTTGATCAATAACATAAACATTAGTGTTTATATCTGAACTATAAATTTCTACTTATAAAGTAGATCAACTGTAATAAGACGTAAGGAAATCATGAAACTGCCACACTGACAAGCTGATATGGCCTTTTTTATTCACAATCTCCTCATTGCCGGCAGGTACAGCACTCATTTTCATGTGTTTGTGTGTTCTGATTTCACGTGCCAATTGCGCAACTGAACTCCACAGCAGCTTGTTTGCGTGTCACTCGTAGCGCGTCTGTTTTTGATCCAGGGATGGAGCGAGCTTGAGAGTTGTTCATTCAACCGAACTTCATGTCTGTTTACATTGTAACGCATTTAAGTGAAACTATATCGAGAGTTATATCGAAATTTTTTTCTATCGTTATCGATTAAGACGTACCGTCGATAAATATCGATACCGTTTTATCGCCCAGGCCTACTAAAACCTTTATATACCTTTCAGCATTCATAGTGCCTTCCAAAACATGCAAGCTGCCACACTGTATGCACTTATGCACCCCCATACCATCAGAGATGCTGGCTTTTAAACTGAACGCTGATGACATGCTGGAAGGTCTCCCTCCTCTTTAGCCCGGAGGACGCAGCGTCCGTGATTTCCAACAAGAATGTCAAATTTGGACTTGTCTGACCATAGAACACTTTTCCACTTTGAAACAGTCCATTATAAATGAGCCTCGGCCCACAGGACACGACGGCGCTTCTGGACCATGTTCACATATGGCTTCCTTTTTGCATGATAGAGCTTTAGTTGGCATCTGCAGATGGCACGGCGGATTGTGTTTACCGACAGTGGTTTCTGGAAGTATTCCTGGGCCTATTTAGTAATGTCATTGACACAAGCATGCCCATGAGTGATGCAGTGTCGTCTGAGGGCCCGAAGACCACGGGCATCCAATAAAGGTCTTCGGCCTTGTCCCTTACGCACAGAGATTTCTCCAGTTTCTCTGAATCTTTTGATGATGTTATGCACTGTAGATGATGAGATTTGCAAAGCCTTTGCAATTTGACGTTGAGGAACATTGTTTTTACAGTATTCCATAATCTTTTTACGCACTTTCACAGCTCTGCCCATCTTTACTTCTGAGAGACTCTGCCTCTCTAAGACATCCCTTTTATAGCTAATCATATTACAGACCTGATATCAATTAACTTTATTAGCTGCTAGATGTTCTCCCAACTGAATCTTTTCAAAATGTATTGCTTTTTCAGCCATTTGTTGCCCCTGTGCCAACTTTTTTGAGACCTGTAGCAGGCATCATTTGAAAGCTCATTTGAAATGAGCTCATTTAGTGGATAAAAGTGTAAAATTTTTCAATTTAAACATTTATGTTATCTATTGTTCTATTGTGAATAAAATATTGGCTCATGTGATTTGAAAGTCTTTTAGTTTTCATTTTATTCAAATTTAAAAAACATCCCAACTTTTCCAGAATTCGGATTGTAAAATAGTGTATTCTACTCACTAACCAGTATGCTGGTATTCTGAACATTGCCAGAGACTCTTTATGCAGGTGTGACTATCAATGAACTGGATATCCAGATTCAGATTCAGTCAGTGTGCTCTGGCTGTGTGAGTTCCTTTGACAGTCTGAGTGAATGGACTCTCTCTGTTGGTCAGGGATATTGAGAGAGATGTGACCTCAGAGGCCCTTCTGTGTGCTTGACAGCATCCTCACATAGCGGTCTAACAGCAGTCTCATTCTTTATCCCTCTCTCTTTCAGGTTACATTCTGAGTCTGGTTTTGCTCACTCTGCCCCGACAACACCTGGTGCAGCTCTACTTGTATGTGCTCACTGCTCTGCTGCTGTTCGCAGGTCACCAGATCTCAAGGTGAGAGTTTTGGACTTAAATATAGAGAGATTGACAGAAAAGCTGCCTTCTACCATAACAACCCCACTTTCCACAAAGATTCTGTTTTGGATGGTCAATAATGGTCATTCAGTCAAGGGAAATCCCAGACATGATGCAGTTTGATAGTCTGTTTTATACAATATAAAGACGCTGTCATATTAGCAAAATTTTGCAGGGGATTGTCAGCTTTCTGTTGCAAATTCACGTGACCAACTGGAACCCAATGTAAAATATGCATGGGGAAATCTTTCACCTTTGGCACAAAATTCCTGATTGAGTGGATTGTGAAATGATAATGAAATTAAATGATAAACTGCGAAAATTCACCAAACAATGGTAAATATGACCGCACCTTAATTGAATATATTTTTCTGTTTAGCATAAAAGGGGACTGACCCTAAGCCGATCCTTAAAGTTCACCCCCCAAAAATATTATATTATATTATATTATATTATATTATATTATATTATACAACCTTCAAAATATTACTACAATTTAAAATAACTTTTTCTTTTAAATACAGTATATTTTTCTAAAGTAATTTTCCTTTTACGGTTAAGATCTGAGCAGGCATTACAACAGACGCATTGCTTTACTGAAGACTCAGCCATGCTCATGGGTCTGCGATTATAGTGTGGTGCTTTACGCCTGACAGGTGGCTGTTTAGTGTCAGATTAAGAGAGAGCTTTTAGCACATTTCTCAGCATAATGTGTGTCTATAGAAAAAGCAGTGGCTGCTCAAATTAAGATCACCCAAGTGTGGCAAAGCCATTACTGCCAGCTCGTAACTTACCTGCCTCACTCTATTCCCTCTTTGCCTCATTCTGAGCAAAGCCAAGCTCAGTAAAGGATTGAAGCAAGCTTTGTAAATGTTTATTCAGGTATGTGTGTGTCATGTGTGATAGCCATTCTGTCCACTTAAAGGGTTTAATCTCCCAAATAACATGCCTGGGTCATATTTCACCACCAGAAAGAAATTTGTTATGATGTTATATGCAAAGCAATTTTGATAATCAAATTTCTCACCCAAAGTTATTGTGGGTCTTCTGAAGACTTGAGGTGTGTCCCAATTCACATACGTATGCACTATTCTATGC
The DNA here is from genome assembly GCA_039654765.1 of Mylopharyngodon piceus. Lineage (NCBI taxonomy): Eukaryota > Metazoa > Chordata > Actinopteri > Cypriniformes > Xenocyprididae > Mylopharyngodon > Mylopharyngodon piceus. The sequence goes on from CM077439.1 coordinate 8,772,864, forward strand.
CGTTTTGTAGTATAAATATTGCGAGTAGTGTGATAATTCCAAAAGAAAAAGTACACTTTAAATAGTCAGATGATGCACTTAACCAAAAAAGAAAAAAAAACCAAAGTGTTGAATGTTAGACACTTCATGCTCACCTTTTGCAGCTTTAATTATGTATTGGAGGGGGAGGGGCTATCAAACCTCCGAAATAACCTTATATTCATACACTACATGGTTGAGTACATAGTGCATAAGTGCGTAGTGTATAGTGCGTTGAAATATAGTCAAAGGGTTAGTTCACCCAAAAATGAAATTTATGTCATTAATTACTCACCCTCATGTCGTTCCAAACTTGTAAGACCTTTGTTCATCTTCGGAACACAAATTAAGATATTTTTGATGAAATCCAAGAGGTTTTTGAATCCTCCATAGACAGCAATTTAACCAGCACTTTCAAGGTCCAGAAAGGTACTAAAGACATTGTTAAAATAGTCGACGTGACTACAGTGGTTCAACCTTAAAGTCCCTGTAAAGCCATATTAAAGTATGTGTTCTGAGTTTGTCACACCACAGAAAAATGTGTTATTAACGACCCAGCCAAATTTGAATAATTAAAAAAATCGCTAAGTAAATGAAATAAGTTATCAAAATCGTGAAAAAATAAGCAGTATTCTCTGCTCTCAAATGCTGGGGGCGTGTCCGCTGTCGGAGCTGAAACCACACCCACTCGCGAGAGCTGCCGTCTCAACCGGTCTCAACTTCCTTGTCTAATGAGTCATACTAATGCATATAAACAAAAGAATCATGTTAGAGGGTTGCAAAATTTAGTAGAGTTACTGTGGACTACCTACTAATTATAACATAAGCTTATGCACACAAGGCAACTTGGTGGGCACGTACTGCCGACTGTTGGGAGAGACTCTGTCCGGCCCCATATCATCGGTTGTCGGTGGGACGGGAGGATGAAGGCCGAGGCGGGAGATAGTCTGTTCAGCCCCATTCACCAATAACAGCGGATTATCAGTGAATCCCAGTTGTCTCTGATGAAAGTTTGTAAAACTATCCGGTGTAAAATGATCACTGCAGAGACTAAATTAATCCACCCCTTCTTCATATCATCATTTTTAAGAAATTTAAATAAGGAGACCGAGCTGTTTTGTGTATTATCGCAACCAGGTAATATGCATTTGCGTGATGAAGGCATTACTAGCTAGCAAAATGTAGGCTGTATAACTAACGGTAATGAGAATGACACTAGAGATTGAGCGAGCCGCTGTAGCGTTAGGGGCGGGGCCATGCTCGGGGGCTCCAGTGCATCATCAAACCCCCGTTTTAGCTCCGTCCAAAAAATCCTGAACACAGAATTGGTGAAAAACTCTTTAACGCTCTAACTTCACAATTCAGTACTACAGAGTTCACAGTTTTTGTAATGTGTTTCAGCAATACATTTGTAACATTTATAATGCATTTAGAAACAATTCTCAGAATTGACTTTACAGGGACTTTAATTTTATAAAGCGACAAAAAATGCTTTTTGTGCGCAAAACAACAACAACAACAAAAAGACGCTTCCAGGTTCTATGTCAGAACGCCGGCTCATTATTAACCGACGCTGTTCACGTGAGCAGCACGACGCATCCGTGTGATGCTGACGCAGGAGCCGGCCAATACTGAGCCGGCGTTCTGACGTAGAATCTGGAAGCGCTGAACGTAAACAGCGTAGGACAATAACACAGAAGAGAAGAGATTGTTGAATAAACTCGTTATTTTTGTTTTTGTGCACAAAAAGTATTCTCATCACTTCATAAAATTAAGGTTGAACCACTGCAGTCACATGGACTATTTTAACGATGTCTTTAGTACCTTTCTGGACCTTGAAAGTGGTGGTTAAATTGCTGTCTATGAAGGATTAAAAAACCTCTCGGATTTCATAAAAAATATCTTAATTTGTGTCGCGAAGATGAACGAAGGTCCACGGGTGTGGAACGACATGAGGGTGAGTAATTAATGACAGAATTTTCATTTTTGGGTGAACTAACCCTTTAATGGACCACTTTTATGCTTCTTTTATGATTATAATATTTTAAGCTTGAAAGCTCCAGTTCAGTAGTTATAATTGTATAAAAAAAGAGCAACCATTACATTATTCTGATACTCTCCCTTTGTGTTCCATGAAAGGAAGGGAATTATAGACATATACTTATATATTTTTTCCCACAAAAATTAGTTTACGATCAAAAATAATTGCTGAAGTCCCTGCAGTAGCGCTGCAGAGCCCCTAGGGGTTGCGGACCACCTACTGTATTAAAATCCCTTAGCTAAGGGTAAAGAATTATTTTGAACTTCTGAATGTCAGTGGTGGTTGTTTTTGGGCTCAGTGGGAATCAGCTGAGGGTTATATAAGCAAATGTTCTCTCAGGAATTCTAGTCTGATAAAAACAGACGGACTGATGGTTCCACCGCTCTGCTCTGTCTGACTCGGGCTGTAAGTATAGATCCTCCACAGGCTGTGATGACTCAGGGGGAATGTCACGCTGTGAGAGGTTAGAATAAGGTCTCTGTTTTCTGTTTCAGGGACTATGTGCGCAGTGAGCTGGAGTCTGGCTACGAGGGCCCGCTGTACCTGGAGCCTCTGTCCATCAACCGCTTCACAACTGCGCTCATCTGTAAGTGCCTGACAAAGTCCCCAAAGACTGGATCACACTTTTAAAGTCAATGTGAAATGCTGTTAGCACCCCATTTATACTTCCGTGTAATGTGAAGGTGTCACGTTACTGTGTGGCTTTATAATACGCACAGCACAGGAAATTCGAGGGAACAATTTTTAAAAACTCAGAAGAACATACAGGAGAAAAAACAAAGATATTACACTTAAACATTGACAAGACCGTACAATGAACTGAAAGAACTGAGGGCTTAAATACACAGGAGGTAATCAACGTAAAACAGAACAGGTGCAGGAACTAATTATCAACTAGTGAAACTATATGATAACTGGAAACTCAGGCAAAACACAGGAAACGCAGTGAAAACGAAACCAGAACAGAATATAAAACAATATACGTGTTACAGAAGAAGTTCTGGGGAGGATATTCAATAAGAAAAATCAATTGACTGGATTGTGAAAATTAGTTGTTCCATATACCAGGTTGTTTCAGTGTATGTTTTTATGTTTTGATAAAAGACATTTTGAATAATGTGCACTGAGGAACTAGGGCTATTAGGGCTTGGCAATATAATACCAAAAATGATATATCAGTTTTTAATATTTAAAGCTGCAGTCCATAACTTTTTTTGGTTAAAAATGATCCCAAATCAATTTTTGAGCAAGTACATCACCAGTCAGTGTTCAAAACTATCTCCTTACCCTAGCCCAATTCACAATGGTAAGCTTGTAATAATGTTTTTTAATTTGAGTGGTACTGGTAGGTTTCCGCAGGTAATACGAGTTTGCCTTTGCGTCATTACGTCACGTCTGTATACATAAAGAAGGAGTCCCGGACGCTGCAGGTGGCGGATCATTTATAGCCTTTTATCACAGCAGCTGGAATAATTAAACTTGTCATTTTGATAGCAGATTGTAATCCAGAAAGGTCCAAACGACAATCATAAGTGACAACTGGAGATTCACCCGTAGTCAAAAGCAAAATACTTAGGACACAAATACACACTAAATACACATAGTCACGCAATGCTGATGTTGTTAACATTAACAATTTGAGAACAAAGTATAACAATGATAATAATTTGCACGGTTTGATGTGATATGAGCTAAGCGATCGCTAGATTTAATCACAATTGGTAGCGCGATTTATTGTAATGCGTTTTTTCTCAGTTGGTCAGAACAAAATTGGCAGACATGTTACTTGTTCAGAAAACATTTTCCGGTGAACATTCTTATTTTGGTCATACTTCCAAGACATAGAATCTGTGATTCTGAAGTACAGTATCCACACCGATGTGGTGACTGACAGCAAACATTAGATTCATCCGCGTTCAGGAGCCGTGCCGAAGCACAACCCACGTAAAGATAATAATTCCGCAAATGACTGCGATTGCAGGTTTCAAACAGAGATGGAGACAAAGAGGCAAAACTTACAGACTGCAGCTTTAATTAGCATAAGTAGGCTAATTAATTATTAAGCATTTCTATTTATTTGAACCAATATAACAATAAATTTTAATAAACAGCAATAAACATTTTTTTTTTTTTTTTTACTAAAACAATTTAATACATGAAAAATGCAGCAAAGGCCATCTTGCTGCCAGGAATGAAATGCTTATAATGCACTTGCAACCATAATATTTGTCCTCCTTTAAAGTTTGCGGATGGGAATCAGGGTGTTGGTATGAAAAGAGCAGAAAATGTACATTCTTGCTACTGTCTCTGTCTGTACTACATTGCTAGAAGGGGACTGATTGAATGTTCATGTAGTCAGATCGACATCACCAGAAAAGACGTTTTAGAGAAAGAGCAAGTTATTATATTATGATTAAAAATTCCAAATACCAACTTTTTTTTTTTTTTTTAATTTAAATGAACACACCAATAAATCATTTACAGTATGACTATGAAGTTGCATTAATAAAGTATTAAATCAATTCTGATTTTATGTTGACTTCAAATTGGTGTTCCAAGTCATTCAAAAGAGAACTGCTCTTTGTTAAGATTCCTGTCATGTGCGAGTCTCACACAGACTCATTACTGCTCTCATTCAGTCTCTGCAGCATATTCTTTCCTGAACATGTGTTCATGCAGTGTCATTCTATGGAGAGTTGGGTAGTTTTGCATGTCTTGGGATGTGATGTCAGAGGTCAAGCCATTTCCCGCTCTTGTTTCCCTCTCATAAGCCGCCTGCCCTCAAACACGCTGTGCAAGTGCCAGAGATGCACATTTCATATTTTCCCCTCTCTTCACTTTTGCTATAAGTACCATCCTTTGTCAGCTTAATGTCAAAACCTCTCCTGCTCACTTCCTTTTATTTATTTATTCTCACTCACAAATACTGTCTGCTCTTCCCCTTGTTTGTAATATGTCATGCTCACCCAGTCCCTCTCTTACTTTCTCTTTCACTGTATTTCATAAATCTGTACCTTCCTTTGCTTTCTCATCAACTGTTTTTTAATTCTTTCTCCCTTTTTATGTTTCTCTTGACTTTTATACTGTTTAAGGGGTGAATCTCACTATCAAGAACATGTCAAGGTCATATTTCACCCTAAATAAAAAAATATAATAATAAATTACATTTAAATAAATTAAATTTTACAAATGGAATGTTGCATTATTTTTGCATAAAGAACATAACACTCTACATTAGTTAGCATTAGTTAACATTAGTAAATGCATTAACTATGAGCAATAGAGTATTTATTAAACTTTGTTAACATGGGTTAATAAAAATACTGTTTATTGTTAGTTCATGTTAGCTCAGGACAGGCCCATTTAATAATAAGGTAACATTTTACAATACAGTCTCATTTGTTATCATTAGGTAATGAATTTGCTAACATGAACTAACAATAAGCAATACATTTTTAAAGCTTTAATATTCGTAAAAATCGAATTGTTCATTTTTTTGTTCATGGTAGTTCACAGTGCATTAACTAATGTTAACAAACATAAATTTGGATGTTAAAATGTATTAGTAAATGTTAAAATTACTGTTGACTAAGATTAATATATGCTGTACAAGTATTGTTCATTGTTAGTTAAATTTAACTAATATAGTTATCTTACCAAATGTATTGTAAAGTGTTAACTGATACAGTATTTGATTTTAATAATCTATTAATAAGTGTTGAAATTAACACTAACTAAGATTAATAAGCTTTTTCATTGTTAGTTCATGTTAATCTATTTTAAGATCACTATGATGTTTTTTGCATTATGACATTATTTTCATTACAATTAAACACATTCTACCTTAAGTGAAAATCATTGTTACCAGTGTAAATCTGTTTTGTTCAGTTATGTATTTATTTATTTTGGTGTTTTTCTGTTAGTACATAACAAAAGATGATTTTAAAAGACATTAAAATATACATTGTCTTTCGAAGGTCTTTATTTATCCTGTCTTAACTGAATTAAACATTGACTAACAAAATGTTTTCAGTACTTTATTTCACCATAAACAAAGGCTAAATTAGCTATAACATGAAAGTAGAATTTTCATTGAAGATAAACTTGTAAAAAGCAAATAAATAAATAAATAATTTATATAATATATAATATATATAATATATATATATGAAAGTATATGGTCTTTATAATAATCTTTTTACTTTGTTTTTATATTTTTTTTAATATATTTTATATGATTTTATATATTTTTAATTCCAAACAGTAATTATAATTTGAAATAAAAAACATTTGGCTGAAACATTTTATAAGTTGGTCTAAAGTATTTCTTTCAGTGTACTGCCATGTTAAAAAAATATAATTATTTAAAGTACATCTACTTGAAAGTCTAATCCTAGGTATACAATAGGTATAAATTTTTATAGGTAAGGTATTATGTAAACATCATTATATTGCTGTTCTGAATTTAAATTTTGCTGATTTTTTTCTAGAAATAAACAGTGTACAGACAGACGGTGATTTTCTTACTGCATTACAGTAATGAGAATTTATTTAATAGGATTTAATAGGATTTAATAGGCTTAATTTTCTTTATGCAATATATTTTTTTCCCTCAATCTTTTTTTTTTCTTTTCATTTTGTGGTGATATATAACCCTAGCATTTGTTAGTGAGATTCACCTTTGAGTTTACTGCTTGCTCTTTCACTAGTGTGTGCACTGAGTTCTTGAGTGCTGCTGAATCCTTCAACCATCATTCTCAATTCTGTAGGGCCTAATTAACTCCAGCAAGAACAGATGCATTCATTAATTTCAGTGGGTACAGTAGGGAACACACAGCTCAGATTCAGGTGCTTTGCTTTGCTTTAATGTACCATATTGCAGTTTGGTATGGTATCATTAGTGATCTTATTATTACTAAAATGCCTATATATCTCTAATTCTTTTATGAATAAGATGTTTTTCTTTCTCTGTGTCTGTGTATGTTTGAATAGGCCAGCTGGTGGTGTGTACCTTGTGCTCCTGTGTGATGCAGACCAAGCGCATTTGGCTGTTCTCAGCGCACTTGCTCCCTCTGGTGGCCAGGCTGTGCCTGGTCCCTTTGGAGACCATTGTTTTCGTCAATCGCTTTGCCATGATTTTCACAGGCCTGGAAGTCATCTACTTCTTGGCCTCCAACCTGCTGGTGCCATTTAACCTGGCCAAGACAGCATACCGGGAGCTTGCACAGGTCAGAAAGTGCCTTTCTGATTAACAGTAGAGGCTTAAAGAGTGAGTTTTAGGGGAGACCTGAGAATGTAAAATCAAGGAAACAAGAATTAAGCTCTTCTCTGTCTTATTCTGTTAGGTGGTGGAGGTTTATGGGTTGCTGGCTCTTGGGATGTCTCTGTGGAATCAGTTGGTTCTGCCTGTGTTGTTCATGTGTTTCTGGCTGGTTCTGTTTGCTCTGCAAATCTACACATATTTTAGCACACGAGACCAGCCCACATCTAGAGAGAGGCTGCTCTTCCTTTTTCTCACCAGGTGAGTGGAAGTTCAGGCTGCTCTGCTCATAAATCCTGAGCATTTTACTCAAGGGCGTATTAGAGAATTAGATGAATAAGTTATATTAGAGTGTCCCTGATTTTTTTTTTTTTTCCCATATAAAGTTTTGATTTGATAAAGTGTTAGTAAATGTAAAATGTTTGATTTTGGTCTCATGAAGGTACACAGCAACTTAAATTGTAAATGCTCTCCAGTATTGCAGAGTGCTGTTGTACTCCGTACTCTCTGCTGGGCCTGGTCTTCACCGTGTCCTTTGTTGCTTTGGGAGTGCTCACTCTTTGCAAGTTCTACCTGCAGGGCTACAGGGCTTTCATGAATGACAACACCATGCACAGGTATCATATACCCTTCATACACCCTCTTGTTGCTCGGAACTTGTAGGACTTTTTTTCTCTTGAAAAAAAGAAAATAAGTAGTTATAAAAAGAGTAAAAGCTTTCTTTTCCATGTAACGAATGTGCATGATGATCATTGACTGTCAGTTGCCATTTTGTTTGGTTCAATAATAAAATTATACATGTTATTATTATTAATAATGATAATAATAATAGTATAATTGTTATTATTTATATAATTACAATTTATGTTTTTGAAGGATGTCTCTTATGCTCATTAAAGCTGCATTTATTTAATCAAAAATACAGTCAAAACAGTAATATTATGAAATATTATTACAATTTAAAAGAACTGTTTTCTATTTTTACTATATTTTAAAATGTAATTTATTCCTGTGATGGCAAAGCTGAATTTTCAGCATCATTACTCCAGTCTTCAGTATCACATGATCCTTCAGAAATCATTCTAATATGCTGATTTGGTGCTTAAGAAACATTTATTATTATTATCAATGCTAAAAACAGTTGTGCTGCTTAATATTTTTGTGGAAACCGTGATACATTTTTTCAGGTTTCTTGGATGAATAGAAATCTTTTGCAACATTATAATTTCTTTACTATCAAAAATGTCCTTTTGATTAAAAAATAAAAATCGTACTGATCCCAAAATTTGTGTGTAGTCAGGATTTTAACTTGTCTTATCTCATTAAATGAGCTTGGACTTTTCTTCAAGCTTTGTCCCTCTAATTAAGCTGCCACTCTTTTCTCCAATTAATCTTCCCCTAACTAACTATACCTTTATGATTACCCTGCTAAACAGTTTGGCGTGGAGTCTATATTTGATTCATTATGGCTCCTTTTTATCACTTAATTGATCATTGAACTGGCAGAAGTCCATCAATTCCTCATCTCTCTCTTAGGGGCATGACGGAGGGGATCACTCTTTTGATCCTTGCTGTTCAGACTGGACTGATCGAGCTACAGGTCATCCACAGAGCCTTCCTCCTCAGCATCATCCTCTTCATTGTAGTGGCCTCCATCCTGCAGTCTATGCTGGAGATAGCTGATCCCATAGTGCTGGCGCTGGGGGCCTCCAGAGACAAGTACATAATGATGAATGTTGAAGTCATATATTTATGTATTATGCAAGTGGATGTTGTAATTCAGTATTCTGATTGCCAACAGGAGTTTATGGAAGCATTTCCGCGCGGTTAGCCTGTGCTTGTTCCTGCTGGTGTTCCCGGCCTACATGTCTTACATGATATGTCAGTTCTTTCACATGGACTTCTGGCTGCTTATCATCATCTCCTCCAGCATTCTGACCTCGCTACAGGTAAAGATCCCACACAGGCACACACCATCAGAAGGGGAGAAACCGTATAAGGGAGCAGATACGGAACACTCAATTTAAAAGTGAATGGGAGAATTGAATTTTTACATGATTCAAGCTGGAGCAGCAAAGTTTATGATGCCATTGTTGTCAGAATTTATTCCTGATTCCTGATATGAAATATGTTATTGCAATGTAATCTTGACAAACAATTTTGGAGATTTCAAGCGTAACATTTGCAGTACAAATAGCGGTTCTAATAGAAGGCACAGCATCATAAAGAGTATAATATGATTTCCTTTCAGTTTTCTAATGATGTTTTCTAATATTCCTTATATGAAGAACCTTCCCGTTTCTCTTGGACTATGTTTACATTTCCCGCTAACCATATCATAGCATAGAGATGACACTGGTTCTGGGAGCCCCTGTAATTTTTAAATAAATTTTCTGTATATATCTTAGGGAAATGAAATATAGTTTATTCTTAAAGAAAGGAGAAATGAAACTCTGGTTTAAGAGAATATTCACGTCCTATATGTGGGGGGATGAATGCAAAAGAATGTTCGAAAACTTAATTTTGAAATAAATAAATAAAATATGATGTTAGTACCAACAGTGATCAAATGAAAAATTATATCAAAGGAAACCTGAAGTTTTTTTATTTGTATATTTTTATTTGTATTCATTTTATTCACAATATTCATTTATTTATATAATTTTAGTCAACCAACAGCTATGTTGTTTGCATTTAATAATAATAATTATAATAATAATAATAATTCTGTAATATTTTATATTTATTTTTTATTAGTGTTATTTAAATATTTAATTTAGTAATGGTAATATTTAACAATAATATTATAATAATTTAGTGTTTGCATTTTTAAAAATAACATTTAATAATATTTAATAATAAAATAAAATAAAATAAAAATATAATGTTTTTGTGTACGGTCAAACCAAAATTTATTCAGACACCTTGAACATTTCATTCATTAATACAATTTATTCACTATAGTTTAAAAAAATGGTAATAAAATATGACAAGATCTCAGAGTTAAACTGTGTCAGAAAAAATTAATCTTAATTATGTCAGATAACACTTAAGCAAAACATGGTCAGGTCAAAGTGTCTGAATAATTTTTGGTTCCAAATTTTTATCAGTTTTACTGGTAGTCCACTGTATGAAAAATTTTTGGGTATAATATGTCACAGTTTACTTTATTTTGCTATCCTCACTTACATAAACTATAGTGTCCTGCACCCACTAGTAAAAATATATCAAAAATGTCTGAATAATTTTTGGTTTGACTGTAAATGTAATCCACTACCCTGCTCTCTAGTCATCAACCCTGAAAAACCTGTTACAGGTGACATAATGGGAGTTTTATTTGTGTAATGTAAAATTCTTCTGTTTTGAACTCGTTCACTCCCAGGTTCTAGGTACACTGCTGATCTACGTCCTCTTCATGGTAGAGGAGCTCCGCAAGGCTCCGGTGGAGAACATGGATGATGTCATCTACTGGGTGAACGGCACCTACAGGCTGCTGGAGTTCCTGGTTGCGCTGTGCGTGGTCGCGTACGGTGTGTCGGAGACGGTGTTTGGGGAGTGGACCGTGATGGGCTCTACCATCGTACTCATCCATTCTTACTATAACGTGTGGCTGAGGGCCCAGCTGGGCTGGCAGAGTTTCCTGCTCCGCAGAGATGCTGTCAACAAGATCAAGAGCTTGCCTACAGCTTCTCACCAACAACTCCAACAGCACAATGACATCTGTTCCATCTGCTACCAGGTGTGTGTGGATGTGAGGATTTGTGTTTGTGATGGATGTCCAGGTACATTCTTTGTCCATTTCTGTGGTAGACTGATGGTGGGTTCAGTTTGGGTGCATCACTCTTGTTCATACAATCCTCTAAGTATTAAACTTATGCGCATAATTTGTGCCACACCATTTGTACTATGGTCGTGAATGATATATAATTTTGTGTGGCTTGCTGACGAAAGACTTCAAGCGATTGGATTTAAAATGTTTTTGTCTGGTGGACGATATTGTAGACCAAAGCTTCATGAGGCTTATTGCTCTATTATAAATATTTTTATGGACTATTTACAGTATTTTATCCATAAAATAAACACAAACAAAAAATATAATGATACTGATAACAAATTTATACTTCCGCCAAGTAGTGTAGTTCTTCAGAAACACTTCAACACACAGACGCAGCAACACGCAGTGGCGCAGTAATACTGATGTAATGAGGTCACAGGTATATGTTTGTAGAGTAATTTACATCTTTGAGTGCAGCTCAGCCAGTTAGAATCAAGGACCCGGCACTATCTGTTTTATAAACTGTTATTACATTGAAGGAGCGACTTAAGCCTTATCCAGAAACCAGAATAAAAGTTAACTATTTTGAATTTGGTCAGTAAGCATCCACCTAACAACCGCATAGCAAAACACTAAAAAACATTTAAAAAAAAAAAAAAAAAACACTATAGAATTAGGGGAGCAGGTACTTTATCAGTTATCAGGCGATTATTTGAGATTTTTATAATTTATCAGTATCAGTTAAAAAAAAAAAAAAAAAAAATATATATATATATATATATATATATATATAATTCACATTTATTTGTATAGCGCATCCCGACGGGCATACTGAGATAAAACAGAAAAGCAAATGGAGAATAATTAGCGTAGCTGCTGTTCATAACATTAAGCAAAGATAGTCATGTGCAATTGATCTGATATGAGATGCATTATGTGAACGCTTGGCTAAAGAGATGCGTCTTTAATCTAGATTTAAACTGGGAGATTGAGTCTGAGCCCCGAACATTATCAGGAAGGCTATTCCAGAGTTCAGGAGCCAAATGTGTAAACGCTCTCCCTCCTTTAGTGGACTTAGATATCCTAGGTACAACCAGAAGTCCAGAGTTTTGTGATCTTAAAGAGCGTGATGGATTGTAGGGCAATAGAAGATCAGTTAAATACACAGGAGCTAAACCATTTAGGGCCGTATAGGTCAGTAGCAATACTTTATAATCGATACGGAACTTAATAGGTAACCAGTGTAGAGATGATAAAATTGGTGTTATATGATCATATTTTCTTGACCTGTTAAGAACGCAGATTGTACTTTAAGAGATTCTGTGTACAGGTTTTTGGTCCAATAAGTAATACCTCAGTCTTATCTGAATTTAATAGAAGAAAATTACTGGTCATCCAATGTTTTACATCTTTAACACACTCTGTCAATTTGGATAATTTAGAGATTTCATCTGGTCGTGATGAAATATATAACTGAGTATCATCAGCATAGCAGTGGAAACTAATTCCATGTTTTCTTATAATATGGCAGCATATATATTGAAAATAGCAGAGGGCCTAATACAGATCCTTGAGACACTCCATAATTTACTCACAGTATCTTAGATTTTTCCCCGTTTAAATAGACAAAATGGTAACGGTCTGATAGATACGATCTAAACCACCTTAATGCCTGTCCCTGAATACCAGTGTAATTTTGTATTCAATCTAAGAGTATTTTATGATCTATAGTGTCGAAAGTAGCACTAAGATCAAGTAATACTAGTATTGAGATACAGCCTTAGTCAGAAGCTAGAAGTAACACACTAGCAACCACCCAGAATACCCTAGCAACCGCATATTACCACCTTAGCAACCAGCCCAAGTACCCTATCTACCATTTATCCCTTCTGTTTTAATTTAATTCAATAATTCACACAATATTAAGCGGAAATAAATCAAGAATAAATCAAATAATTTGATATATATATTTCAACTGATATTGGATATTGATTTGTGAATCTGTTTACCTTATTTTTTACATGTAAATTATAATTGCCATTAATATAATAATAATGATAATGATGATGCTAATAATATTTTAATGTTATTAATAGTACTACTACTAATAATAATAACGATGATAACAATAATGTTTTATTATTAATACAAGGAATACTTCTACTACTACTATTACTACTAATATAATTTTCCATCATTATAATAATAATAATAATAATAATAATAGTGATGATGATAAGAATAAATAACAATTATTATTATAATTATTATTATTTTACCCAACCTACATTCATAATAATAATAATAACAATAATTATTATTATTATTATTATTATTAATTTTTAAAAAATTATACATCTCAAAATGAATATAAATTTAATTTTTTTTTTTTTTTAAATAAAAAATTTCATATTGTACATTTATAATATTGTGATGCTTAAATTTGCTATTTAACAAAAATGATTATTTTTATATTTTTTTTAGACCTTAACTTTTCTGTTCCTAAATATAGGACATGACGTCAGCTGTGATCACCCCCTGCAGTCACCTCTTCCATGCCGGCTGCTTGAAGAAGTGGTTGTATGTGCAGGAGACCTGCCCTCTTTGCCACAACCAGCTGAAAGGCTCATCACAGCCCAGCTCCTCCACACAGGACACCCCACCACAAGAGACCCTGGATCTGGATCCTCCACAGCATCTAGAGTCAGATTCAAGCCTCCAGGTTCCCCAGCAAGACGACACCACTCACACTCCAGCATCAGACCTTGCGACTGGACTAAAAGAAGATGCTGCCTCTCCTGCCTGCTCCTCCTCCCAGTCCTAAAACCTGCCTCGAGCCAAACTCAGCTCACACACTGCTGGTCAAAAGACTTGTGTTGCAGCAGAATATCCGATGGGAAACTGTCGGCTCTCTGTGACGGTTACGCACACTGAATGCTCCTTAGACATCTATACAATCAAAACCTTTCTACAGGTCCCCACTCATCCAAACCATCACAGAATCCAGAGGTGAAAAGAATCATTTCACCAATCCACATCTGGATCTACCCAAACACCAGCTCTTCCCCAGCCTTTATTATAAAACTACAATCTCCAGCAAACACCAACCTGAATGTGATCATGTGACCCTTGAATATAGTGCTGTGATGCTCTATAGGCACTTAGCACATATCCACTAGCACGCTCTCAGCATCCAATAGCAGTAGCCCGTCTCTTTTCTGTTCACTATTTGTTTTCTTGAGAGAAAAAAAATATATATATAGCCTATATATATGCCACTGCATTTGCACTAATGTAACATAAAGCAATGCTCCAAAGTTTGTCTTGTCTGATACCAAATATTTTGGTGTGTATGCGTTGAATCAAGTTATATACGAAATATATTTACCCATGTACAAATATATATTTAAAGGAATTTTGATATGCAAAAGTACAGTGTTAAGCAGCACCGAGTGTCATGAAATGGCCTCAGGCTCATATGATCGCTACGCCTCTTTCGCGACCTCTAGTGGTGATAGTGGGAAGTGCCTTTGGCTGTGGATCAGCACTGGTGACGGTTTAAGAAAGTCAAATTCATTCTCGTCAGTATTTGGCATTTAGCGCATTTGTGAGCATGAATACATTAGAGAATGTATGAACACACTTTGCGAATGCCGTTTTAACTTTACACTAAGTGGTTAAGTTGTTTAACATAGTTCGTTAAATGAATACTTCGTTTTAAATCTGGAAAAAATGTTACTTTTATCTGGAACACCAGTTTTTTTTAAGCTGTTTCAGATATTTTTCCATTTAAAAAGCAAATTGGATTGAGAATGGAGAGTATAATTGTAATAGCATTCTTAATTTATCTCCCTTTGCTTTTATACAGCATAAACGTGGAATGATGTTCTGTGAAGGCTAACTTGTTTGAATTGCAGCTGAATTCAGTAAAATATGCCTGAAGTCTGAACGTGAACCTGAATGTCAGAATAAATCCAAACCTAAAGTATGAAACATTTGTCCTGGCTTTCTTTCACTGTGCCTTTCACATGGCTCTTAAACCCACCTGTGATGATGATGATGATGATAATTTATTAATGAATGCTTATGTTTAATGTAACCTTTAGTAAATCTTAAAAAAATGAATATCCATTATTCATACTGTACTTTCTAATGTTATAATGCTTAAATTGACTTATAGTATTTAAAATGTCTCATTTTAGTTTTTAATGTTTCATTTTCTATTTACACAAAATGGTGAATTTTAATTTTGGCTATTTAATGGTTATCGGCCATAACATGACTAACAGCTTAGTGTGTGTGTGTATATATAATATATATATATATACACACACACACATATATGTATATATAGCCTATATATTTATAAAACGGTTAGTTCCTGTCCTTGATTCTGATTGGTCAATAGCTGTGTTTTATTCACGATAAAACATGGCTATGACCGCTTCACCCAACGGTTCTGTGTATCACTACACAACACCCTTAGCAACCACTCTTAGCAACGTAAACTGTATGCTCTCAATTGATATTGTTCATTGAAGCTCACTGTATTATGTAGAAGAGTACTGTGAGAAAGAGATCGAGTGAGCGAGTTTATTACCTGCATTCAGATTTAGCATTTTCCTTCAGGTCAGTCCTATGTTCATAAAAAAAATCTGTTTAAATGTCCGATGTATCATCTTGTCCTTTTAACAGTTAAGGGGTTTTCCCGTGACTAACAGCGCTAGTCAAAGCATTTGTCAGTTGCGTCTTGTTCCGTGTTCACAACAATTCATTCTTTTCAATGTAAAAGTCTTCGCTACTGACTAACACACTCAAGACAGTCTTTGCCGCTGTTGTGCCGAATTTCGACTCCCTGCCAAATTATTACCCCCCTCGTTGAAGTCGCTACCTGATTGCCTAATCCTAACCCCACCCATAATCCTAATCCCTCCCCCACACCTAGTCCTGAACCTACCAATACTAGGGGGGTAATAATTTGGCGGGGGTCAGAATTCGGCACAACACCGCCATCTAATGGCGTAATAATGTAACTTCTGTTGCTGTTCATGGTCAGGGACTATTTTTTTCCAGAGGAAGGAAGGCTTTAGTGAAAGTTTACTTTATGAAAGTTGCACTGATACATATTTTTGGCTTTAATATTTGTATTGTGTGGTAACCGTTTTATAAAAGCAATAAGGTACTCGAGGCTAGTGCTGTATCATGAATAAGTCAACTGTATCAACTCCACTTCGTGTCGTGCCTAACAACGCCCTTCAGCCGTGACTTATTCACGATACAGCACAGCCTCTCCTACCTTATTGCTTACATATATACATACAGTGTTGGGGGTAACACATTACAAGTAACTTGAGTTTCGTAATCAGATTACTTTTTTCAAGTAACTAGTAAAGTAACGCATTACTTTTTCAATTTACAACAAAATATCTGAGTTAATTTTTCAAATAAGTAATGCAAGTTACTTTTTCACATTTATTGACTGACAGCTCTCCTGTCCCCATGTTGAGAGATTTGTTTGAGCTGCGCCCTCTACTGTACAGGTGTAAATATGCATTTCCTTCAGCCTGAGGTTTATTTGTTTCACTTTTGGTGTGAAAGGGCCTTAACATTTGCCAAAAATAGAACTTTTTTGTTGTTATTAAAAAAACAAACAAGCAAGCCCAGCCCAGGTGAGAAAAAGTAACGCAAAAGTAATGTAACGCATTACTTATCATATAAAGTAACTAAACGCAATTAGTTACTTTTTAAGGGAGTAACGCAATATTGTAATGTATTACTTTTAAAAGTAACTTTCCCCAACACTGTATATATATATATATATATATATATATATATATACATACATACACACACAGTATATATATATATATATATATTTTTTGACCTAACCACTTTTGTTTTTGAATCTAGGATATGATGTCAGCTTTGATCACGAGATTTTTTGTGGTTGTTTAGAAAAAAAGTTGGTACATATATTTTTCCATTTTAAAAAAGCAAATCTGAATGAAAATGGTGAGAATAATCCTATTAGCGTTCTCAATTTATTCTCCTTTGCTTTTATTCAGCATAAATGTGGAATGATGTTTTGTTTGAATTGTAGCTGAATTCAGTAAAATATTCCTGAAGCCTGAATGTGAACCTGGATGTCAGAATAAATCCAAACCTAACGTATGAAACATTTGTCCTGGCTTTCTTTCACTGTGCCTTTCTGAAGCGTAATAAGACCTACAGGGCTCTTAAACCCACCTGTGATGAATCAAACAGACCCACACCTGAGTACTGAGGTAATGTCAGACTGCTGAAACCATCAAAACATCTAATGAAGAGACACGGACAGGATATGCACTCATTTCCTGATCTTTCAGAGGTCTGAAGATCACTTGTTGTCCTTTTCCCCCTTGTAGAGTTACTGTATGACCCTTTCTGCACAGTCGTCATAGTCATAACTGTTCTTTTGACTTAACTTTTACTGTATATGTTATGAATTTGGAAATGTGTCTATACACATTCCCACTCTATTTAACTGCAGTGTGAGGTGTCTCATTGCAGGCAGATGAGAGCGTTTATCCGCTTTTCCTGTGTGAGCACTTTAACTCCCTTTAGCGTGAGGAGTAGGAAGAGAGAATGGAGGAAACATTAGCAAATCAAAGAGTGCTACCCTTTAACCCCTCTCCATCCTTCTGATCAAAGTTAGCCTTGAACTATGACCTTTGTGTATAATGGAGAAAAAAGTTAAAAAAAAAAAAAACATGTGAAAAGCAGGAACAAAGCACTCTGTCATTTTGGAAAGGCCAGATATTCCCTAGGTACTTTTTCTCATGGAACAAGAATATAAATTATGTTGTCTTCACGGGTCCCCACCAGTGTGAGTTTCTCCTCCTCTCATTTCGGCTTGTGTGTGTGTGTGTGTGCGTGTGTGTGTGTGTACTTGTTTAACCTACATTGTGAGGACCAAATGTCCCCACAAGGATAGTAAAGAGATCACCTACATTGTGGGGACCAGCCAGCAGTCCCCACGAGGGAAATGGATTAAAAAACATACTAAATAATGCTTATTTGAAAATGTAAAAATGCAAAAAGTTTTCTGTGATGGATAGGTTTAGGGGTAGGGTTAGTGTTAGGGGATAGAATATACAGTCTGTACAGTATAAAAACCATTATGTCCCCACAAAGATACCGAAACCTAACATGTGTGTGGTCCAGGTAAACTATGTTATGGAGACAAAATGTCCCCACAAAGATGGCAATATCCGAAATCCTTGTCCTTGTGGGGACATTTTTGGTCCCCATGAGGAAAACAGCTTATAAATGGTGTTTTTTTTTTTGTTTGTTTGTTTTTTGAAAATGTAAAAATGCAGAAACATTTGAGGGTTATAAGGGATAGAATATACAGTTTGTACAGCAGTATAAAAATCATTATGTCTAAGTCCCCATAAAACATGGAAAGCCAACGCGTGTGTGCGTTCCCTGCGTGTGTGTGCGTGTGCGCACATGCGTGTGTATAAAGGCATTCAGCAGAAAATCCAGGTTCAGGTCAAGTGTCACAGCAAAATATCATTTTTTTCTCTTCAAACCTAAATCTTAAAAAGGGTTTTGTTGTGGGCTAATGTCTACATTTATTCAAAGGTAATCACAATTTAGGTAGTCTATGTCTAATTAAATGACTGATACTTTAAAAGGACAGTTTAGCCAAAAATTAAAATTCTGTTACTATTTACTCAGAATGACTGTTTCAGTCACCATTCACTTTCATTTTATGTAAAAAACAAACAAAAAAGTAACATAGTAAATAAAAGTGAATAGTGACTGAGGCTGTCGGTTCCTCGAATTCTGCCTAACATCTCTTTTTGTGTTTCACTGAAGGAATAAAGAAAGTCATACGAGTTTAGGATGACATGAAAGATTTAATTTTAGATAGGACTATCTTTGCTTTACTCAAATTTTCCTACTATATGTGTTTCCACGCGTGGCCACAAGATGGCAATGTTGGGCTGTCAACGATTGATCGCGCGCTTCCTGTGTCCAAAACTCTTGATGCGATTTATTTTCTTGAACACAAATCACAGACTCTCTTTGTCGTTATAATATTTACAAAATATGCACACTTTTTATATGTCATAATCACCACCAAGACTCTTATTAGTCGATAAATAGCCTAGGCCTAATGTCAAGCTGAGATGGATCACAAATCTAATCGATAAACAAATAGGTAGGCTAATAATCCTAATAATTTCATATAAAGGGGTGCATTAATGAACACAATTATTATCGAGTTGTTTTCTTGCACTTGCACGCGAAAAAAAACGCCTATAGACTATACTTTTTAAGGTGGAGCACGGATTTACTGCATTCTACCAAAACTGACAGTGTTAATAGGCTTTTCTTTTTCTTTTTTCAAAAAAAAAAAATGTTGACTTGTGACAATTATTTCACGTGACAAGAACTTTGTTTTACATTATGATTTATTTTATGGTTATTGAATTCAATTATATGGGCTACTCATCAACGACAGCGTGATTTATGTGGACATCTGTTTTACAAATCAAATCGAATTTGTCGCCGTCAGCAATAGGATTAGTTATATGACATAGAAATTAATTTGTGCATTTTTATAAGATTATCACAAATATGGGCACATAATGGAGAGAGAGAAAAAAAAAAAAAAAAAAAAGATTGTAGCCTACATTGATTTTTCCACGCACATACACATATTCACAGTACGTATTTAAGTAATGCGAATAGAATGTGTTTAATAGGCTACATGACAACAGGTCTGTTTCTTATTTGGACAAAACAAGGAGTCTCCACCGAGTTTCTGCCACTTTAAACTGCATATGGGAATATAAATGCAGAGACCCAATGGGAGCAGAATTCCCCTCTGCCTGACCAGCACTGGATTGGACGGACTCTGTTATATTTCCTCTGTGGAGATATAATTTAGCCATATTACTATACAATATCCATTTCCCGTGCATGCGCACTCATTTTTGAACATAATAAAGCTTTATAGTTGCATTCTAAATATAACACAAAACTGCTGTTGTGTGAAAAATACAAAGTGCTTCTAAAATGATTTTGCGCTCCCAGCATTTACTTTTATACATTTAAGCAGCAATCCAGTTTTGTTTGATGCGCTTATAGCTACTGTCTAAACAGATGTTTTATGGATTATAATATATATATGACGTATTTATAAGCAATGACGTTTTTAAATACATTGCACGCGTCAAAATTATTATTTTTGTAGTAAATAATTTTGTCATGTTAGCAAGAATTGTATTATTTATTTTATTTGATTACAATTGATCTGCTCAAATTATGAAAGCGACGAACTCTCCATTTAGTACAATTCACTTACTGAATCTTTTAAAGAATAATTATGACATGAATTATTCTTTTCCTTTATTTGTCAAGCATATCACATGGGATAATGTCTCTCATACAGCTACATTTAATAAAAACTAATAACAAATAATAATAATAATAACAGGTGATCTCTGGTGATTAATTTTATTTGACAGACGTGTTTTAAATAAAGAACAATACTCTAATATGTGACTGTGGTTGCTTGCGGTTGTTTCAGTAACCACAGAAGTGAGATTACAAAAGTTAGTAAGAGTTCATATAATTTATTTTACCTGGATGTAAACAGACGCTCACGAACAGAAAATCGCCTTTGCCTAGCAGGTAACCATAGCAACAGTAGGTGGCTTGAGCACTTTGCGTCAGGATCATTATCGGTATAAATAAACAATAAAAAAAAAATGAATAAACAAACAGTGCCATTATTTATCACTTTATTACATTTACATTTCTCCAAAAAAACTTGTGTTTTGTTTAAAAAGTCTTTAGGATAGGCTAGACATCTGCTTAAATGTGCCAGGGGCGCCAAAAGGATTGTACTGCGCGCGAGACAAACCTCAACAGACTGCGCCCCGAAATTTCCTTGAGAATTTCCTTTTAGCCTAAAGTCCAACCCTTGAGAGAAACTTCCTCACATATTGAACAATTCTCACACTAGTTCATCCCTAAACCAGTATTTAAACAAACTTACTGTGCTGTTTCTGAAATAACCAAACAGTAAAATAATTCAGCATTCATGTGAACTGCATCAATTTGGCTTCAATCGCGCGCTCCGGTAGGCAGTTACCCGCGTGACATTAACGCGCGGCGCGCATAACTTTCTGGTTTTCACTCTAAACACGCTGCTCGCTAAGTGGGCAGGGCAAGCTGTGATATCTAATTAGGCGACGGGCTTCGTGGTTGGGTGGACAGCTAATGGTAGTTCGGCTTTACTTATGTTTGGGGGGCGGCCCTGTGTGCTCAGTCACTCCCTCCACCTCCTCCACCTCCTCCTCCTCCTCCCTTTGGGGTTAGTTTGCTTGTGTTTAGTTCCCAGAGACAGTCAAATCGGATTCCTTTGGGAAAGGACACAAATCACTCCCGTTTGAACAAGGGGAACAGCGAGGGAGCTGTCTCCACAAGGGTCCACCTCTCCTGGTTGATTTCATATTGCTCATTCATGTGATTTGATCAGAGAATACTCTTTGTGGAGAAAGACAGGAAAGGAAAGAAGGAGAAAATAAAGGAAAAAAATAGTCTCTGGATGATGACATTTGATCTAACCCTCAGCGAAGCCCGTTCTTGATCCTATTGTTTCTTAAAGTGACATTAGACTTCTTTTTTTTTTTTGCTCACGCTAGACCAAAGGGACCTCCAGTGTAATCTTACAGATTTTGTTTGTTTGTTTGTGTATTGTTGCACGGTGTTCCCAAACCTGGATGTTGACATCTCGCGTTTCTTTTGGCACGTCGCTCTATTTTGTGTTTCAGAGAGGAAGCGCTAATAGAGACAAACGCGGTGACACCTGCTCACCCATACACTTCTCCTTGTCTTTTTTTAACGGAGCGATCAAAAGAAGCAAGCATCGACTGAGACGGTGACAGGAGTCTGTTTTCATGTTCGGGATTCAAGACAGCATTCAAAGGAGCGGGAGTAGTATGAAAGAGGAGCCCATCGGTGCCGGGATGAACGCTGTCCGGACATGGATGCAGGGTGCCGGAGTGTTGGATGCGAACACAGCCGCTCAGAGGTAAGCCGGCGGCGGTCTCCAGCGCTACGGGAACAACCAGACGGAATATTGTGCGCTTATCATCCTGGGACGACACAAAACGCTCATGTATATCATCCTAATCAGTGCGCGATATCTGCTTATTAATAACCAGGTGACAATGAGATTGATTTATTGCTGCGATAAGTTCGTAGCATCCTCTCCGGCGTGCTGTGGACACCAACAGATAGAATGCTTGAGTTGCAAGTCACATTAAAATTGTTTTTTATTGTTTCTAACATTATTATTTCTAACGTTAAAATAGCCAAAAACGTTTGCTTTTAAACAACTAGTTATGCATTGATTCTAGAGCTTCAAATACTGAATTTGAAATAAGATCCAGACAGTACGGCTGAATGTTATATTCAATAAGATTTATATTAATTACTTTTTGATTTACCACAATTACATCCAATATGTTAAGTCCTATATTTGCTGTTATAAAAAACAATAGGCCTAATAACTGCTTCAGAAAAAGTCTTAATGATAGCTATAAAAGACTAGCCTATCATTACTAAATGTTTGTTTAAGCTATTTAAACGGTTAAAATTACATTTTAAGACTTTTGCGCTCCATTTTGGAAACTAAAACATTTAATCATTTTTAACCATTTTAAAGAAAAGCATTATGCCTATTAAATAATCACAGCGAGTGTAATTATTGTTTTTATTTTTTAAAAAAATATACATAGGCCTATATAAATCTATAACTCTGTGTCTCTCTCTGTGTTCGTAGTGGAGTGGGTCTTGCTCGAGCACACTTTGAGAAGCAGCCTCCTTCAAATCTTCGCAAATCCAACTTCTTCCACTTCGTTTTAGCGCTATACGACAGACAAGGACAACCCGTGGAAATTGAAAGAACTTCTTTTGTTGGATTTGTTGAAAAAGAAAAGGCAAGTGAAACGGTCTCTTTTGCATATTGTTTTTGCAAATTTGAATGAAAATGTCTGGTAAATTCTGATCATTTTTTAAAGTCTTGGCTAATAGAGAAAATGTCACTGATGCTAGCGTAAAGTTGAAATTTTTATTCTTGCATTCAATTACTGATCTATCATAAATTTCAGCTCTTAAACCTCGCTTTTATTATTATTATTTTACATATTCATCCCTAATAATTTTAAGTTTTTTCCATTCAGTTTATGCATTTGAACACTTCTGTATATTTTGCAGAAAGGTTACAGTGATAACCTAAGGCCATAGAATAAATTTCCTTTTCAAAATACATTATCATTGATAATATCACATTGTAAAAATACACAAAACGTCATTTTTTTTTAAAGTACGCTATTTGTTTTTAAACTTGTTCGTTTACTCATTGAAAATGACTTTGTACCGTTCAGATTTTGTTTCGGTTCAGGGTTTTTTTTTTTTTTTTTTTTTTTGGCCTCCTGGTCTGCTGGGGAATAGCCGGTCTAACTCACAGGGCTCTTCAGAAATAGTCAAATGGGTTTTTCTTGCTAACCATCAAATTTATTTTCGCAGGAAACTAGCGGAGAAAAGACAAACAATGGGATCCATTACAGATTGCAGCTTCTTTACAGCAACGGTAAGACGGCATCAAGACTCATTGAACTTTGCATAAACACATCAGGGATTTACCTCAGTATCTGAATAAAATAAAAAACAGCGAGAAGGAGGGGTGACAAGAAATAAATAATTCACTATGTAACTAGATCAAACTGATTGAAAAGGACTATAATGTCCTTAAATAATAATAATAATAATAACAACAACAATAATAATATACTATAATTCGTAGGCCTATAATTGTTCAAACAAAAGATATTAAAATGCGCAGCAAAGTCGTTGCGTTTTAGGTTATGAAAATTATTGAAACATAAAACGATCACCATTAGTGCACTTTTCCGGTTACGCGTTTTCCAGAAATGTGCACTTCATTTTTGATGGAAGCTAATGGCCTGGCCATAATGAAAGTACACTCTTTTCTGTCTACTAATGTGGCAAATTACAACCAGGCGTTTGAAAATTTGTTGCGCCAGTCCCTCATGTTCCTAAACCTGTACCATAAGACATTTTGAACATACATTTAGTCTGTTGAAAATCGTGTTTTCTGTTATTGTTATTAGCACCACATTTTCTTGTTGTTGTTTTATTTCCTCTGTAAAAGCAATTTTTATTTTAGTTTGTGTATGTGGGTCTATCAGTTTGTTTGATCCAAAACCAAATTTTTCATAATCTTTTAACACTGTCTGCAGACTATGTAGGGTTGTTTCGTCTAGACATTTGAAACATCTATGTTGTATTAACCCCATGTCATTGTGAATGGTAAATATATACCTGCCAGATTCATTTCTAATCCATGTGTGTGTGTGACCTGCATTGTTCTGAGTTAAAGAGGAGTTATCTTCTCTCCTCCACAGGCATCAGAACAGAACAGGACTTTTATGTACGCCTGATTGACTCCATGACCAAACAGGTAAGACATTATTTCCAAATCCCCACGGTCTGCTGGTGAGCCTGTGTGTGATTTGCAGTGAGAGTGAACGTGTGCGTGTGTACCGTGCACCCTGGTGAGTTTGGGGTTACACTCTAGCATGCCTCAGGGGCACGAGGATCGGTTAGTGTCTAAATATGACATACTCTCTCTGGGACATCATTTAAGATGACTGAGCGTATGCATGTATTTATGTGCATACGTGTGACAGCGAGATTGATAGCTAGAGAGAGAAAGAAAGAAAGAGACTTTCAGTTGTATTCATTGTCTGTCACAGGGGATTATCCAGTGGTGCCTTTCAATGTTTAAACAGCCAGTTTTTGAGAGTGTATGTGTGTGTGACTCTCTTGCAACGCCTATAGACTTATCTGTGTGTATTCAAATGTGCAGATGTTTATTATGAACAGGCATGCATGAAGATTCTTATAGCTTGTCGTATTAACTGTGAAGGTTGTGAGCTTTAATCTTGAAGAAAAACACACAGGGCAACGAGAGTGACCTCACAATCTCATATGTGGCGCTCTTCCTTTTCACCCTAAAACAGAAAGACCCTTTCCCCCCTCTCTCACTCATCCCCTCGCTTCCTCTCTCATGATCTCTGTCTATAAATGTTGTTTTAAAGGTCCAACAATGCTAACAGCTGCTAGTCAAGAAGCGTGACAATACATTTTAGTTCAAAGTTTCGTAATGTTAAACGAATAAATATAACCAAATAAATATGCAAAGCCTATAAGCTAATTTGATTAATAACTAAAAGAGTTGTATTTTCCCTTAAGCTGTTTTCATAATAGTTGTATGTAATATGTGTGTATGTGTGTGACCCTAGGCAGGGTGAAGTGTGTATTGATATGAGGTAATTAGCAGGCGTGTGACAGACAGCCTGCTAATGATTCGAACATTTAGTACATCATGTGATTTAAACATGCCCGCTTGATTACCCTATTGTTCCACCCTGTTGCTGTATGTGTGCTTATTGAGAAGCTGTAATGAAGTGGAGAAATAAATACTAAAATATATGTCTTATCTGACAATTATTTTAATTTGGTCTAAAATTTGATATAAAACAATTAGTGTTCTTATAGTGTTATATTTTTTAAATAACAATAAATTAATGTACGAATGTTTAATATTTATTTGAATTTCACTCATACTGTTTTTCATGACCAAAAGCATAAATTTCTACTCCTCAAAATCCCTGGATGTTACATTTGGCGCAAACAGTTCTGCAGCTCCCATTTTTGCATTGTGTGATTTGTTTGTGGTTTATAATTTCCTTTACATGAATGTTTATGTGCGGGAAGCTAGGTGCTGTTACTGATGCTGGTTTTTGCCCTCGCTCTACTGAGCGGTTTGGCTGGCGTGTAGCGGGACAGATTTATGTGTGTGGGTGAAAGGCAGGAGCGTTGTGCTGAGGGAGAGAGACTGTTCTCTGACACCCCTGAGGTAAATACAGTGACCAGGGGGACTGGCCCTGGCTCAGCCTTTCACTGAGTGTCTCAATAAAAAGCCGTTTATCTCCCCAGGGTTGTCTCCCACGTGCACATATATTACTGACTGATTTATTGGCTATTTCTGTGGCAAACAGCTCTGCCATACCTGTTAATGATGAGGTGCCAGTGAGTGAACGAGAAAGAGAGATAGTGTGTGTGAAAGAGAGTTTGGCAGCCTAGTCAACATGCTGGCTGAATATACGGGTACTTTACAAAAAGTTATCTGATGGTATACCAAGGTACCATGGTATTTACATAAAAAAAATGTGCAAATTGTAACTTTAGGGGTACAATAACTTGTCACTGCAGCAGTACCCTTAAAGGGATAACTTTGTACCTTATTTACCCTTAAAAGGTTACATATTATACTCTAAGGTACTAGTATGCACCTTTCAAGGGTAGATAAGGTAAAAAGTTGTTCCTTTAAGGGCACTGCCCCAGTGAAATAAGTTGCTTGTACTTGGTATTACCATGGTATCATGTCCAAAAAACTCTTTTAGGGTAGGCCTACTACTCGGGTCTTTCAGCAACAGAATACTTTCGCAACATTTCCCAAAATCCTTTTATGAAATGTTACCTTCAATACCTTAAATATACCTTAAATACTTTCAATACCAATACCTTTTAAAGGGTTAGTTCACCCAAAAATAAAATTTCTGTCATTATTTACTCACCCTCATGTCATTCCACACCTGTAAGATCTTCGTTCATCTTCGGAACACAAATTAAGATATTTTTGCTGAAATCCGAGAGGTTTCTGACCTCCCTTTACACAGCAATGTCACAACAAATTTCAAGGCCCAGAAAGGTAGTAAAGACATTTTTAAAATAGTCCATGTGACTACAGTGGTTCAACCTTAATGTTATGAAGCGACGAGAATACTTTTTGTGCGTCATAACAAATTTCAAGGCCCAGAAAGGTAGTAAAGACATCGATAAATTAGTTGAACTAAGGTCTTACGGGTTTGGAACGACATGAGGGTGAGTAATCAATGACAGAAATTAAATTTACTAACCCTTAAAGTATGGTCACGTATACCGTTGTTTGGCAAATTTTTGTGTGTGAAGGTCTAGTCATTTCAATAGGATTCCACATGCTCTGGAATTTCATGTTGGGGCGAAAAGTACTAATGCAGATTTCGAAATGGGTTGGTCATGCAGATTTGCTGTGTTGACCAACAGAAAGCTGCTTGGTTTGAAAGTAAGCTGTGTTTCATACATGGCTACATTATTGATAATGCAAAATGGACCTTTTGTTGTCTGCGAAATTTCGTGTAAAAACAAATTTCGTGTCAAAGACAAACTTGCGCAAGGCCTTTTGACTGGCTCCTCTTCAGATTTCTCATCTTGTTGTCATTTTACTGCGGCATTTTTTTTTCCTCATCCATGTCAGCTTAAAACACGGCTTAGGTTATGACGGCGTGTTAGTATTTAAATGCCTTTTGGAAAACCTGGTCCAAAACCACTCTGCGGTGAGCAGTCAGCCTACATATGCTGAGGAGTGCTCGCAATGTGTTTAAGATTTCCCATTAAAGCCCCATAACTCTGTACAGAGAGGCTACAGAGCGCCTCTCCACTCAGCATGTGCTGGCTTTGGCAGTGTCGGATGGGAGGGCTGATGAGCAGGTTTATAGAGCTGTTCAACACACACTTCTCTTTAGCACTTAGCAAGGCGGTGAAGTCCAGTCGCCTGACCACACAGTTAGCTACTGAGAGCTTCTGTACATACACACAGCTATTAGAGACAATCAAACAATCCAGGCTAGAGCGGCAAGAATCAAGTTTGCTTCAAAATAAAGAAATGGTTCACTCTACGTGCATAAAAACTGACACATTCGGTGCCCGTCTTATGCTCACACTTACAATAAACCCATACGCTCACTCGGTTTGCCTGTGGGAATGGTTGGAGCGGGCGAGGAGAGATGGAGCGGGTGTCAAGCTGACAGGCCGTATCTGTGATCAACGCATGAGCTCGTGACAGATCTGATGAAGACAATGCAGTAAAAGACTCTCTCTCTCGCTCTTTATCCTTCCATCCAACTGTTTCCCTCAACAGCTGAAGCGCAGAACAAAAGCGAATCACATACGCGGGCTTAATGCGCACACACACTGCGCTGACACGCTAGCGTGATGGTAACAAAGAGGGAAATGTGTTTTCATGTATTTACAGTGCATTGTTTACATGCCTCAGATGCGGCTGTCAGTTCAAGGCGGCACTGGCGGCTCTCAAACGAGATTTGAGGAGCAGTTTGTGCAATATAAAATATGCATTAAAAGCAGCATCAGGGCCTAATGAAAGCTTCACACACACCTCGGCGCACCGTGCCATGCATGTTTCATGCGCTCCGTGGCCCTCCTTAAGGAGAGCTTTGTTCAGAAAAGTGCTGGGCTGGAACCGGTGGGTAACTCCGAGCTGTAGCTCGCCTGTTGCTGTGTGTGTTTTTTAGAGCTAAGCTTCGGGCAGATTCCTAAATAAATTTGCACGGGAGAGAGGGAGGTCTCGGCTGTTCTTTCGCTTCGGTGCAGCTTGTGTGCGTATTTTTCCTGTTAATTACGGAATAGGGTGTGTTTACATGCCAGAAACACTTCCCCAAAGTGTACGACATGCAACAAAGTGACACAAATCTCCTATATTAGATATTTCCTGTAATCAGTAGCTATTTGGAGATTCTGATGATGTCAGATAGGACGTGAATGGCCACTCTGTGCCAGGCCACATAAAGGCTTAATGCTACTCATTTGCTAATATTTACACACACAAGCTTTGACGGTCTAAATATCCCAGTGATTAAGTCTGCTCATCTACATTGAAAATGTGTGTGTGTGTGTGCTTGTGTGAAATGTGTAGCAAAGAAAAAGCATTCAAAGCTACTATAGACCATGACCTTAAACACTTTTTTGTTGGTAATGAAAAGTGAGGATATTGGGCAAAATAGGAAGCCTGCCCCACAAAGGCAAATCGCAGTAACTACACCAACAATGAAACTGAAAACTGACAGGAGTTTTTAAATTTTTGTTGCCAAGGACCCTTAATATATAATATTTTCCAAATATATTTATATGTAAGGCCCATTTTTACTGAGAAGAAGCATGATATGAAGACAACATATTGCTTGTAAAATTAATTAATTATTTACTGTACTGAATGATCTGAAAATATTTACTTTGTTTTAAGCATTTTATTAAAATACTTAAATTACATTTTATAGTAAATTCTACAAAATTTTACATACCATTAGAGTAGTGTTAGATGTAAACCTGAAGGGAAAATCTTTCAATTAAATTTCAACTTTATTTTTTTAATTAAAAAAACAACTATATTTGTATAGCTATATATTTGTATAGATATAATACATTTTTACAATAGATATCACTCCACAGCAAATTTATATTTATGTTTTAAAATCCTAAAAATACATTTTGTATACCCAAAACCCCTAGTGTAAGAAAGTTCAGTCTTAACTCAACATAGACAAAATCTGTAGTTGCTGGCTTTTTTTTTTTTTTTGTTGCCCTTGCAAGATAGGTGTGACGTCAGGGGCTACAGAAAAACCCACCCGATGACGCTTCATACTGCACTTGCTGGAATCCAGAGGAGTATGCACGACCATTGTTGTGTTTGCCTCTGAGGAGAAATTGACAAACTGTTTTCAGACTTTTTCCAGGCACTTATGTACTGTTCTCTGCATGGAGTTATTCCGAGTCTGTTTGCAGGGGCTTTGTGTGATAAATAGCCAGTCTTATATATGAAATGAATGTGTGGTGGTGTAGAGGACGTCTTTGTGTGGCCTGAACTGCTCTCTCTGCCTCCCTCTTCCTCTCAGAAAGCCTGCGGGGTCGAGGCTCTAGGCTTAGACAGTGATGCATGCTTGCTCGCTTTTAGAGGACCTTGACCCTTATTTCCGCAATGTGAAATCTAACAAACAAATGTCCTTGATCACCTATGTCGTCTAGCCACAGCAATGACAGGAAATAAAAAATATATAATAAATAGGGCTGAAACGATTATTTGGCATTATCGACAACAAAAAACTGTCGATAAATATTTTTGTTGTTGGATAGTCTTTTGATCTCATATGATTTTGCTCTATTTTAAAGGCCTGCAATAACGCGGTTTGACCAGAGGGGCGCAATACTGTAATGCAGTCCTCCCGGATGAAATCCAATAGAAGAAGACACGGCGCTTCGGAGTGTAAACAAAGCCGACCCAGTAGAGTTTGGGAAAGTGTAACGTAACTAAAATAATAATAATAATAATAATAATAATTCTGTCATATGCACGGCTGCCAACTCTCATGCATCCAGACTCGACACTGTTCTCACGCTACATGTCCATTTTCTCATGCAGTGAAAAATACTTCGCAGAGCACGAGGACACAACGCGCCGACAGACAAGACAGAGCAGGTTACTTTTGATATGAAACAAAGTCTCAGATTTTAAATTCTGTCAAATTTACTATGAAATTCAAATAACGAATGTGGTTTTGGCGCTTTTTAATGTGTCTTGACAGATCGCAATAGCGCCTCAGTTCAAACAGCACGTGAACCGATCATCTCTTTCTCTTTACTGCTAGTTGTAGCACGAAATAAACATAAATAAACATCAGAAGGTATGTTAAAAGAAACAGTACAACTTACTGAAATGTAGCATGTCTGCATTTCAGTAAGTTGTCAACCGCGATCGAAAGACGTCAATAAAACGTCACTTAACCATATATTTACCTCAGGAAAGCCATTCAATAACCATAAACTCGATAATCAGCTAGAAATCAGCTAGCTTTTTTCAAAAAATATATTTACTATATTAAAAAGTTATTCTTATAACGTTATTGTAAAAACGGCATTATATGCAATTGTATTCAAATCAGTTGTTCATTTTAACCTTTAATATTATAGTAATGTACCAGCATTGATCTAATATGAATGAACTTTCTTTTCTGGATCTGATACTTATAAAACTTGTTTTCAAACAAGTGTTTCATGTAATTGAAAAAGCATTGTGCACTTGTGAGGGAAACAGTTCCTCATTAGAACCATCAGCTGTTTTTCTCTGTCTTCAGTTGCCATGAGTGGCATGTATATGTGTGTTCAGAGAGAAAGAGAGAGTGATTCATGGCAAACGGGTTTAAGTGTGTGTGTGTGTGTGTGTATGTGTGTGTGACAGAGAGCAGCCTGTTAATAGGCTGCAGTGTGTGTATGTTTTGAGTAGAGTCACTGATTCACGGCTGTGGGGGACATCTTGTGTGGAATTGGAGGATGGAAACAAAGCTGAGGTTTTTGGATGAAGTGTTAGCTGGGCCAGATGGCTCGCTATGCTCCAGTCTGGCAGCCCAACTGCTTGCCGCACACATAAACACACACATGCTAATGCACAAATACATGCGTGAATGCATACACATGCACAGAGTCTCACAGATGCAGGCTTATGGAAGCTCACGCGCGCACATCTTTCCGAGAGGGCTATTTCACACTAGCTGGAGTACAACGCTTATTCAGAGGGACCTGTAATTATGCAGTTTATCGGATCGCCCTCCTTTATCTCTTTTCACTTCGCAAATGTCTTTTCTCATGTAGTAATAAGAGTGCTTTGCTAAACAATAATGTTTTGCATTGTTGTATGATTAGTCAATCTGTGAGCCTCAGATGCCTGTGAAGGGTGGGCACTGTGGCAAGGGTGGTCCTCTATGACATAATAGGACAGTAATCTGCACAGTCCAACAAACACTACACACATAGTTCTTTTGATTCCCCATGTCTGCTTTTAATTAAACCAAAGAGCAACAATGATGAAGCTGAATGTTGCCAAGAGAAAACAATGCAGAATTGTGCAAAATTCAAAATTGAAGAATCAATTCATGGGAGTGAGTCGGAACTGAATTGGCCACACCCCACAAGAAGTTGAAATTCTGGGAATTGAAGTGTTCTTTCACAAAAGTCTGTCTGTCTATCTAGGGGCTTTTTTTAATTTTTATTTTTTTCAAATATTTCAAACAAGTTCAGAGTTTGTCTTGACAAACTTTACTTTTTTTTAGTTAAATAACAGTTACATGAATGTTTTTACGTTCAAATTTGAATCACAATTCTGTGTCCTGTTTTCTATTTCAATTCAAATTTCATTCAGATTTAGTATTTGAATTGGAATTTAAAAGACAATATATATATATATATATATATATATTATAAGCAATATATATATATATATATATATATATATATTTATTGATTAACAGAAAATTAACTTATTCATTGATTCAAAGATTTTCATATTCAAACTTTGGATGTCTCCATGTTTGATGTCAATGACACCAAACACCAATGGTTCTCACATAACCGAACGTGATGCGCCGAGTTTAAGCTCTTAGAGAGGTGGTTAAGGATCATTTTCTATTGCAGCAGGTAAGTGGGCATTAAATTGCCCACTTTAAGCCTGGCTCAGCCAGAGACAGACCACCCCACACACGAAGGCTCTGTTCAAGCCTTCCCACGGCGCACTAGACATTTTTGATTGATTGATTAGCTGAAACAAAATGACATCAATGAAATTCAGAGCCCAGTGTGTAGAGTGAGAAACACAGGACTAAATGAACAGAACGTTCTGAAACAAAGATACTAAAACCGACCTGATCATTCCCAGGCTGCATGAGATCTTTCAACGGCAGCCTCTGCCAGATGGAAGAAGGGTCACATTAAGCGCTGCAGTGTGTGTATGGCGTAATAATGTGATGTCATAATGTTTTTGTTTCAGTGAAACGATACAACCAGATATCCCATTCTTTTCATAATAGGATTTAAACACTCTGAGAGTTAGTCATGGAAATTTATGCACGCTCTCATTTACACCACAAGGAGAAAATGTTGTTTGTCAATTTTCTCTAACCACATTTTTCCACCTTCTCTTGTCCATCAGGCAATTATCTATGAAGGGCAAGACAAAAACCCAGAGATGTGTCGGGTGCTGCTGACGCACGAGATCATGTGCAGGTGAGAAACACACACACATGCAATACACCACACTCCCTCCTTCACTATTACACAATCAAGCTCTTGAATCTTCCCTTCCAAGCTCTGCCCGCTGACTGTGAGAGCTTTACTTTGGCATCGTTCTTGTCTTGGCAAGGCTGCAGACCTCTGGATCTAGCATTAGTGTGACAGGGCTGAGCTTTCTGCTCACACACACACAGCTGTGTGTAAGCCTTGTTGTAAAATTAGACGTAAGGGGGAGGATAGATTAACATTATTATAAATTTGCTGAAAGGTCAGATCGTTATTCTTTAATTTATCATACACGTCCATCAAAACTGGAATAAACAGTTTACTTCTATTTAAGAGGGATGCAGTACATTTATATCAAGGCTCAAGTTTAGACTTACGATGCACTATTACACAAGACGCTCCCAGATCATTTTTCACCAGCCCAAATGGGGTCCTGATAAAGTTACGCCAGCCTGTTTCCTATCAGAGTTAGAACTGTTCTTTTCCCAGACTCTGGCTCAGCCTTAGAAATCAAAGCTTGGCTTTGTGCAAAAAAGATGCCAGCTAACATTTCTATTTTTGGAGGCTCATTTTTCAGTGGTTGGTAATTCTTATTTTAATTATTGTTGAAATAAACACACAAAAACCAAGTAGAGAAATACACTTTTAAAGTTCACTTTATAGTCAGGGTTGTCACCATTAAGAATTGAAATTCTGAAATCTGAATTGAATTAGCAAACAGGATGCAGAATTGCTATTTAAATAATAACTAATAACTCATTTTAACTAAAAAGCAAAGTTGGTCATAGCAAACTTTGAACTTGATTTGAAAGTTTTGAGGAAAGTGTAAAAAGCATTAAAGTTTGAAGGTTTACATAGATAGATAGATACACTCATGAATTGAAAGTGAGCTGGTTCTTCAATTCTGAATTTTGCAGTGACAGTATAAAAAATGGAGTTTCATGACATGAGAAATGAAGGAAGACCGATGACTTAAGTTCAGAGCAGCCCTCGTCTCTCTGCCTTCTTGAATCTCTATCCAGGTCATCCACTTCTTGCTCTGCAAGAAAAAAAAGAGAGAGCGAGAGAAAGCCATGCACCTTTAATTAAAATCAAAAGATAAATTCCTTGCACTTAAAACTGGGTTGTGGAGATGAGTCCTCGTCTATTTTTGGTTGAAATGGAGAGCATTTGAACAGTTTTCTACTAAAAATATACCACTCATGCTTGGTTAATTAGGACAAGGAAAAACTCATTACTCAATAAGAATCCTCTTGTTATTCCACAGCTAATGAATGCAGCTTGCTTTGAGTTTTGACAATGAAATATGTGCAGGCGAGCCAAGGCTCTCTCCTCTTTCTCTTTCAATCTTTCACTCCCCCTCACTACCTTTCTCACATGCACACACGCACGCACGCACGCACGCACACAGCCTTCTGTTATCTCTCTTTCAAAATAGTCGCTGATTTAAAGATGTGT
Organism: Mylopharyngodon piceus; assembly: GCA_039654765.1. Taxonomy (NCBI): domain Eukaryota; kingdom Metazoa; phylum Chordata; class Actinopteri; order Cypriniformes; family Xenocyprididae; genus Mylopharyngodon; species Mylopharyngodon piceus. The sequence goes on from CM077439.1 coordinate 8,807,463, forward strand.
ATTGACACAAACACTTAGTACCATACGTGCCTACAAAGACTCACCACGTCAGCTTTGATCTGCCACTGTAGGATTACATGGATCACATCTGAACTACATATCGCTACTGGAACCCAAAAGGTCCCGCAGATGCAAATGTCTGTACTTGGTTGCACACCAAAGAGCTTTCTAAAAGCTGCAGAAAAGGAAAATGAGTTCAAATGAGTAAACAACTAATTCTCTTCTCTATCTTCCTCCCTTTTTCCTTCTTCATCTGTATATGGTGTTTCGATACAGAGCCTGTGCTGAGAGAAAGGCACAATTACCAGTCTGCAATTAGACTGCTCTCCATTAATCAAGGCTGTTAATTGCTGTACGCCTTGCCATTAGCCATATGGTGCCGCATGGGCCTGCAAGCATGAGACAGAGACGCATTTTCCCAAACAACTCGCTCACAGGCAAGGCTAGAAACAATCGCTCAAACGCAACTCTGGGCTCTTTATGATGGAGTTCCACATCCTCATATGCAAAGATTGATATGATTTTGTTTGGTTTGTGTGGTGCAGATGAAACATCACAAACTTGGCCAGAGTATTAAAGGCTGGGTGGTCACAGTTGGAGAAACGCTGCTTTGTTTGGTTTTGGGGGCTATTTTAGAGCCGCTGTCTGTAAAGAAGCTGGACTAAGGGCAGTTCAGCTTTAATGGCATCAGCGAGGGCCACATCCTGGTAATTACGTGCAGCAATTTGGATTTAATTTCTTCAAATGCTGCAGCAGGAGGAAACACTTGAGATTAAAGATTATGGTTCCCCTGCAGGTCCGCTGGGACAGAGCAAAACGAGCCGGAATGGGCGAAAAATCCCCCTGAACGAAGCCAGAGCATGCGTGGAGTCATTAGCATATCGTTGATGGGGGGCTTGGTGGTTCACGGATGGTGGTGGGGGGCCTTATTGTGGTTTCCCCTGGGTTCTAGCTGGCTATTGGGTTATCGGAGTGTCACATCCATCTGTGCCCACCCCTCACATCCCAGAAAGCTTTACTCCTGTGTGACCCACTTCTGAGAGAACATCGCTAAAGACTTGACTGCTCTCAGAGGAAAGAGAGAAAATGAGAGCAGAGAGAGGCAGGAAGGTAAAAATACGACAGCAAGGAAGAGTAAACTGAGACGGAAGCCGACCACGCTCTTTCCAAACTAACAACAACGCTTAGACTGCCAGAGTGCATGAATGAGGGGTCAAACTCAATCCATCTTATCAAGCTCATCAGGTCTAAAGGAGCCCACTCACACACAGATCTGTTCTGCTCCTATCACATGATGTTTCATGCCCTATACTCGCTCTCATTCGAGCCCCTCTGCCATCTGTGCAGGGAAACCTGAACTCACCGCCCCACCTGCTGTTTACTGCCAGCCTCCATCCACCGAAGACACCATGTATACACCCCCTTTCCAATCCCTCCTGTCTTTTTTCACTTGCTCATGCTTTAGTATCCATCTTATTCTCCGCTGCTGTCCCGTGCAAACAGAAACCTGGAGCTATGAGCAATGAGTTTAAATAGAGAGCAAGAAGGTATTGCCAATAGATTTTGGTGCGTGTACTCTGGCAAAAAAAAATTCTTCCATTCAAATATTACAGGGCTGTTTGACTGACATATTAACCTGCCAATCACACTGCATGGTTCAAGTGACCCAGTTCCGATTTTTTTTTTGGCACAGATCGAATATGACCCATGAACGTGTAAGCAAGAAAAAAGCGCATGGATTCCGATATTCTCTGATCGGTTTCAGGCCTCATTCATATGTGGAAATAAATCTGATATGTATTGGATACGTGCATTTGAATAAAATAAAATACACACAAACATGCCCCTGCCTTTGATATATAATCACTGAAGAATGCATGTGGTTTTAATGAGTAAAAAAACCTATACGAGGGCAGATTCGAACCCAGAACCTCTGACGTGCTTACCAAAAGTTCTACCACCTGCCTATTATTCCTCTCCCACGCATCTGTGGATCTGTGTACATAATCGCTGTCGTGAAAAATTTGTACTATATAATTATTTTGATGTAAGGATGAAACTGTTGCATTAAAGATGTTTCTATGAATTCCATGTCAATAAATTAAACTCAATGTACTATTGAAATTGATTTCTTGATATCATAATGCTATTTTTTGTTAGTTTCGCCAAGTGTAGTGGCGAAACCATATCAGATACGGGTCACTTTTAAAGAATGTAAGCTGGTCGAAAAAATCGGATATAGTCAAAAAATCGGAATTGGCCATCAAGACCTGCAGTATAAATGCAGCCTTAGAGGCTGGCAAAAGTTTCTGCATTAAAACAATTATAATTTTATAAATGATTAAAAAATATATAAATTAAATATCTATTAGAAACAAAATAAAGTTTATAAATAACACACAAAATAGTATGTATACCTCTTTAATTTCACCTCTCCTCCTGTATCCTTTCCTCTCCTTGCCTTGCCCTCATCTCCTCTCTCCATCATTCTATAACTGCCCAGTTATCAGCCACACTTCTAATACACAGACTGAGAGGCAGAATATTATGTGCTGTGTGTACAGTAGGAGTGAATGTCTGCCTTGAAGGAGCGAAAGAAAAACTGCTTTATAATTGCTACCTCTTCCTTCTCCACTGTGTTTTAGTTCAGTGCTGACATATGTGCAGTAATGCCCAGGTTAACTGCTCTCTTCCTCTCTTTCTCTCCCTCCATCTCTCTTAGCCGCTGCTGTGACAAGAAAAGTTGTGGCAATCGTAACGAGACGCCTTCTGACCCGGTCATCATCGACAGGTAAGAGCTGGGTATAAGATGTTTGTGTGTGTGTTGCAACATATCTGATCATCACACTAGACAGGAAGTCCAGTGGAAGTGTTAACAGTGGCTTTATTGAAGTATAGGATAGCAGAGTTTGAAGTAGATTCCATATTTAATTTGACACGAAAGAAAATGAGGCTGCAAGGGAACTTGGCCTCAATCTTTTTTTTTCTTTTTTTCAATTCATCCACATCCTTAGAAAAACAACAGGCATAAAGCCCCAAAATTGAGAAGAAAATAAATTCCAGTACACACTACTATTCAAAAGTTTACCATTAAAAATTTATACTTTTATTTAACAAGCATGCATTAAATTGATCAAAACTTACAGTAAAGACCATCATGGTTTCCAGAAAAATATTAAGCAGCACAGCTGTTTTTAATAAGAAATGTTTCACCAAATCACCATAGTAGAAAGATTTCTAAAGGATCATATGATTCCTTCACAGGAATAAATTTCATTTTAAAATATATTTAAAAATCAAAAACACTTACCGACCCCAAACTTTTGATTGGTAGTGTACAAACAAATAACAGCCTGTTTTAATTTTTAATATAGTATCAAATTATTATTATATAAATAATGACGTATCAGCATCACTGCAGAGATAATGCTCTAAATGAATTCAAATCACATTCAAACAAGCCAAAATTACAAGTGTTGCTCTAAAATAGCTTTGTGAACACGTCTCTGGATGCTCTATATTACTATATATGCTCTGCTGCTCAGTATAAAACATTACAAATCAAAGGCAAGTTCAAAGAATTCACCATCAGTGGGAAAAACAACCTGACAACAAGCATAAAAAAGCCTTGCTGGAACCAGAAGCTATTTGTTTGCAAAGGAGTAATTGTTAAGTGATCGAGCTAGGCTGTTTTGAGGCCCTGTCGGGGTTATTGAGCATGTAGTGTGCTCTGAAGTGTGCATGTATGAATAATCAGCAGTGAAGATGTGCAAGACTTCTGGAGAGAGCAGCATGTGCAACGAAGCACGTCTCCTACCCTTTTTGTTTAAAAGATCATACAACCGTGTCACGTTATTATTATTGAGGGCGAGACCATTTCATTTCTGACTCGAACATGCCGTGATACGACTAAACTAAGCATGGATTTGTGCAGATTAAAGTGTTAAAGTGTCAAAGGTGTGTTCTCATCTGTGTGTTAATAAGTCAGTGGCCTGTGCTATCAGATGAACACAGCTGTAGGCTGGTTCACTGCGACTTTGCCAGCAATAGTGTTGTGTGTATGTGTGTGTGTTTGTCAGAGAGTAAAAGAAGCTTCTACCTGGCTGCTGTGTCTGTGAGGCTGGCCCATTTCTGCTCCACTGAGCTAGAACGCTTCACAGCTCTCAAAGACAGCTGCAGCCCCTCGATGCCACGTGGCATCACCTCCACCCAACACACGCTCACACAAACACACTGCCCATCACTTACTCTTCTTGATTGTTTCCTTATATAAAGTTTGTCTGAAATGCTTCCTCAGATCCTCCTGTTGCAGCGCCGCTGTAGGTGTTTGTGGTCTGAACGGTTGTGTTTGGGGTCTGGCTGAAGTCGGCAGTTGTGCTCGAGGTCACCGCAGACCCCTTTAGGCTCAGGTGCGAAGGCATCGCTAATTGCCTGTGAATAAAAAAGGAATTAGTAACAGTTTCCTTTTAGTCATATGTCTCTCTAAGTTGGGAAAATAGGTCATTTAAAATGAGACAGGGAAATATGGAAGAGTTTACTGGAACTTTCAATATTTTCTTGGCCGCATTCACATTCTGGGGTTCCCAACAAACAAGGCGCAAGATGGAACAGAATCAATTACGGCAAGCGCAGACTAGCGTACGCTCCCAAAATCATCAAAAAATATGATTTTGAGCGTCTTCCTTCCCTTGAAGTTATTTAGCTGAATAAATAAGAGCTCATTAGTGTGGTCTTGTTTCAAAGAGCTGATTAGGTTTTACAGCAGTAATTAGCAAGGCTAGCGCTAATTCCTCTGGAAGAGTAATGAAAGTGATTTCCTAATTAGGTTCCTCTCATAAGACGGCACAACAGGCCATTTCAGCGAAACCAGAGGAATGTCAGGGAAATAAAGCCAACTAACAATGCCTTATTAGATTGTTAAAAGAACAAATCTTACTCGCAGCAGATCTGCGCTCACGGGACCGTAGGCTCACGGTTCGAGTTCCCAGACTCATCGGGAAGCTTTTGAAAATGTGATTGGGGTAAATTGAATTACTCACGTGAAATTAAAACTGGCGAGCCAGCTAGCTTTCTTCTCAGAGGGTGTGTTTAGTTTACGTTAGATGGCTGGATCTAATCTCATTTCATGTGTAAATGTATGTGTGTCGTGATTGACTCCTCATCTTCTCCTTTTCTTCTTCTTTTACCTTCTGAGCTCTGTTAATGCCCCAGTAAGATTATTTCAAATACTTTAATCTGCTCTCATTGACACGGACACAAAAGGCCAGTGACATCTAATAGCAGCCCTTTTCACTGCCTCCTGTTTCATCTCTTTCACATCCCTTAGAAGCTCTCTCTCTCTCTTATTCTCTTTCTCGATTTCTTTCTCTCTTATCATTGTGTGTGTTAGGAGTAATTGAAGCTCAATAAGCCGTACAGTAATGGGGAAAGGTGTCGTTCTATCTCCCTGGGAACATTGCAGTTGATGCCTTCATCACCATGGATACTCTTAAACACTGATAGTGATTTTGGAGTGCAGAAAGTTCAGAGTTCCCGCGCGAACCGTGGGAGTTCTGTGGCTTTGCGCTCGGTCGCGAGCCCTGACCCTTCTGGAAGGCTTTATTTGTGATGTAATCTTCAACATCTGGATATCCACTTCATGAAGAAATAACACAGTGAAGGATGGAAAATGCCACGGAACGGGCTTGATGTGCCCTTTCTCTGAATGTTTAATGGAGGTCTTTGGCTTGCAACTATACTGCTGGCCAGATTTGACCTTCTAGGGGAAGGCCTTCAGCTCTCATGAAAGCAGAACAGGAAGTAATGTTTCACGGGGTGCTTTCATAGAACCATTTTCACTCCTGCTCTGCTAGGGGCTGCTCCCACAGGATGTGCTATTTTATTCAAAAACAGCATGAAGATGCATGAGAATGTGAATTATGAGAATGCAGTCATCCAAGTTAAAATTCAACCATTTAAATCTATCTATCTATCTACACTGCTAAGCTATAAAGGAGCAACATCTGAGCAATAAAATTGCACCTCAAGATTGGATGGTTGGGAAAGAGACAGTGACAGCGAGCAGCGCTATATTCCTGCAGTATGTTTGCATTAGTGGATTAGCGGGCTCTATTTCACAGAGCTGTTCTCTGAATCGGTGGCCAGAGAGTGATCCTCACAGGCTGGGGCTCCCATTGTTAACGTAATCCTGTCCGATCTGTAGCCCTATTGTGTGGCAATTAAGACTGAGAGACTGTGAAGAGCTCAGCGTGAGTGTCTGTGTGTGCAAGCCATAAAAACGACTGTAATATAGTGAAGGAAAGCATTTGCAGTAAACATGTATCTGTCTTCTCTCAGAAAATTAACTGGTAAGTCTTTCCCTCTTAAAGAGATACACAGGAAGTGCGAGTGAAGGAAAATGTGTGCGTCGGCTTTAAAAAGTGTGCGTGACTCTCCAGGCTGTGCTGTCACAGCTGCTGAAAGGTGATGTGCTCCTATGCAGTGACAATGTCTCTTCCTGGAGAGTGTGTATGTGTGTGCGCGAGCGCGCATGCTTGTATTTGTGAGTCTGTGTGCATAGGTGTATATGTGTGGCCTACTTAAGCCCAAACGGTGCAGGAATAATAAAAGGCCAAGCTCTGCTGTTCAGAGTTAATACAGGGTTAAAGATATGCAGCTCACTGTCAACAATCCCATCATCCGCCTGGATGGTTCCCAAAGAAGAGCATGCACTCCTCTCCACTCGCCCGTGCCTGTGTGTGTGGCCCTGTGTGTGCTGTTCTCCCCTGACAACTTTACCATTCTCTCTTTACTCTCTCTATATACCGAGCGCCCACTTTCCTTCTCTGTTGCTCTTTTACACACTCACACGTTTATCCATGTATCTAAATGGGAATGTCACATTGACATTGACATCTATTTTTTTAAATAAGCTAATTAATTAACGTGATTAATTATATATTTAAACTAATTAATTATAATGCCAGCCCATTTACTACTGTAAAACTGTGGTACTAGCTACCACTTTCATCAAAATTAGACAAAAAGACCATTCTGAAAGTTTCTAACATTGTATGAAATATATTTAAATAGATTCCATACACAAAGAAGCCGAATTTTATGTATGTTTATGATATTGCATTAAAAACTGCATGATGAAACATGAAGATGCGAAAAAAAATTAAAATTTCCAAATGTGCATAAAAACGTTTGTGGTTGGTTGAGATTCTAATGTTTTTGAAAGAAGTCTCTCTCTTATGCTAACCAAAGCTGCATTAATATGCAGCGAAAACAGAAATAATTTGAAATATTATCACATTTTAAAGTAACTGTTTTCTATTCTAAATGTTATTTATTCCTGTGTTGGCAAAGCTGTGGTTAATTTTGTCTCAAATACACAAGTCATAAAAACACACTGCTATTCTCTCTGCTCTTCTATCTCTCTGCTTGTCCAGCCTGTTGTTCATGCACAGGGCATGAGGTTGTGATCTCTGGGTAGACTGATCGGCCCTTCAGGCTAGTGCTAGAAACCCTGGCAGTCACCGAGTCTCCTCTTCTGCTCTCACAGATAAGAGCCACGGATCAGCCAGATCACTAGTCCACTTCATATGCTTTAGACACAGACCTGACCCACAGGATGACTGATTAGACACTCAATGCTACTGACAACACTTACTGATGAGAAAGAGTGTTTATGAGCAAGACAGAGAGGAAAACTTCACTTTACTCCAAGAAAAACAACCAAACTGTATCATTTTCACACACTAGTGGTGACACAGATTAGACTGGTGTTGTTTTAAGAAGCATGTGTGTGGGTGAGACCATGTGTTTTTGTGTGTTCATATGGAGGGTATTGTTGATGTATGCCATTTCCTCATGAGTGTGTGTGTGTGTTGATTGAGGAATGTCAGACAGGAAGTGCTCCTCCCGGGGAAGGTGATGTCACTGCAGCTTCAGGGCGGCTTCCTGTCTACTTCTGCAGCAACAGATGCACTCTCCCAATCTCTCACTTTTTTCAGACGTAAAACCACACATTCAACTTATTAATGTTAAACCTGATGTTTTTCTCAGTCTACTCTGAGCAACCTCCAATTCCCCTGTAAAGGGCATGCTGGGAAAACATCTCCTCTCTGCCTCTCTCCACTGGATGCTCTCACGCAGGGTAATCCTGTTATTTCTGCCAACACACACACACACACACACACACACACACACACACATATTTGAACAAGTGATCATCCACATCCGAAAAAATTACATTATTATTTTATTTTAACAATTAACTTTTAATCTTAAAAGTATGTGGACAGCATTTCTGGATGTTTATTTGTTATCAGTGCCTTACTGAAGATATTTTGCAGTCAAAAAATAATTTTCTTTATTAGTATTTCTGTCTTTTTGATACTTAAATATATCTAAAATAATGTAAATACATTTAAGAAATTATTAAAAAAATAACAATAAAAACTTAGGCAAAATTTTTATAAAATATTATTTTTAAAGAATATTTATTTGAATTTTTTATTTTATTTACTATTGGCAAAAAAAAAAAAAAACTTGCATTAAAGGATTAGTTAACTTTCAAATGAAAATTACCCCAAGCTTTACTCACCCTCAAGCCATCCTAGATGTATATGACTTTCTTCTTTCTGATGAACACAATCTGAGTTATATTAATAAATATCCTGACGCATCCAAGCTTTATAATGGCAATGAGTGAGACCAATGAGTATGAAGCTGCTGAAAGTGCATCCATCCATCATAAACATATTCCACACGGCTCCGGAGGGTTAATAAAGGCCTTCTGAAGCGAAGCGATGCATTTGTGTAAAAAAAAATATCCATATTTAACAAGTTATGAAGTAAAATATCTAGTTTCCACCAGACCGCCTTCCGTATTCTTCAGAAAGCTTACGCTGTATGTCCTACGCCTTCCCTATTCAACTTACGAAACTGACGCAACGTCAGTTCCGTTTTTTCCATAATTTGAATACGGAAGGTGGTCTGGCGGAAGCTAGATATTTTACTTCATAACTTGTTAAATATGGATTTTTATTTTTTTTACACAAACGCATCGCTTCGCTTCAGAAGGCCTTTATTAACCATCCAGAGCCGTGTGGAATATGTTTATGATGGATGGATGTTCAGCTCAGACTCGTTTGGTAATGCATAGTGCCATTATAAAGCTCGGATGCTTCAGGATATTTATTAATATTTCTACGATTGTGTTCATCAGAAAGAAGAAAGTCATATACACCTAGGATGGCTTGAGGGTGAGTAAAACTTGGGGTAATTTTCATTTGAAACTGAACTAATCCTTTAAGCAAGAAAAAGCTCTAAAAAGATTTGTACTCAATTTTCATTCTCAAGTAAATGAATCTTGTTTTAATAGTTTTTAGATATATTCCTAGAAAAAGACAAAAAAAAGTTTTTTGTTTTTTTTTGGCAGTGCACACATTCTCTATTGGCTTCTCTCATCCATATGGTGAGGCCAATCAAGATTGCATAGATCTATATTTAGCATTGTGTACCGCTCAGTGGGTGTGTGTGTTTGCGTGCGCACTGCACAGAGGGAACCCCCGTGTCTGAAGTCCATTGTTGTGGTTTGTTGTGTTTGGGATGCACTTCCTGTGGTGAGAGGTCAGCAGCGCGCAGCCTCGGCTGGCTGCTGAATAATTCATGCCATTGACTTTGTGTCAGCTTTCACAGGCGTGCCCAGGGATGTTTTATTCATTTATCTCATTTAGGGGCCCTGCCTGCACCTGTTCCACCATTAAGCACCCCGCTCATTTGCATTAGATGCTAATTTAGTTTACCGGCAGGCCTGGGTTCCCCTATTTTCATTATATTTTCTTAAAAACAAATAATATACTTTACACTATACATAGATTTGTACATGAACTATGAATATATGCATGGTCAGTCTTAAAAGTAAGAACGAAAGACAGTAAGAAAGAGATCTTGTAACTGTTAAGCACTCATTCTTTACTAATTATAGTTTATTGTAAAAAAAAAAAGAAAAGAAAAAAAAAGTGGCCCCATTACTGAAACTCATAACATTGGAAGAGTGTGAACATACGTGTATGTGTGTGTGTGTGTGTGTTTAGAAGGTGTCAGAGGGAACAGACTTGCCCTGGAGCAAGTTAAGCACAGATGTGCCTCTTTATACCCCTTCTCTTAGCTCCCGCCCTATTCCCTCACTCCGCATGAAGATCACCTTTCTTTTAAACACACACACACACTGTCATTTCCCCTGTCATCCATCTGTCTCTCTCTTTCTTTCTTTGTTCTATTTTTATCGTCATAATCATGTCATCTTAGGTCAGTACTTTGCTATACATTCTCATTCAATTCAGGTAAAGAGAACAGAATTTATTCTGTTAAGTGAACGTGAATTGGCATTCACAATGCATTTTATTTCCACAATGTGATGCTAATGTAGGACGAGATTTGATTTTATATATCGGGAATTGATTGGATGGTAAAAAGTGGTCATTACATACATGCCAGAATTATATAAATGTCAGATTGGCATAGCAATGATTAAGTAGCTATTTGGCTACTGGTTAACATTATTTTAAGTAGTGTTTAAACGCAAGTATCGACAGATCTTTTGTACTGTATTGTGACATCTGAAAAAATGTAGGACGGGGACTATGTTCTATTCATTGGTTGTTGATTGAACAACATATATATAGGGTGAATTTTCATTTCATGCTGAATTTAATAGCCTGTACAGCTTAAATAATGTCATTTCAGAGGAAGAGCAAGTGATATTTTGTTTAAAGATTACAAAGATGGCAATGCACAGATGAATCAGTAACAATAAGACTAGATATGTACATTAAGAACTTGTATAGGATAAATTTTTAAGACCTCATTACTTGTTCAAGCACACCTCCCACATTGCTACCACGAGGGTGAGATGTTTAGACCTCTCACAGCAAATGAATTCAGTAGACGACTCTGTATGTGTTAGTTTGTGTACGTGTATGTTTCATTAGTATCACGTAGAATACAGAGCCTTTTCAGTGGCTGACACTACTCAAATATGTTTTTACCACTGAACGTGCTTTTCGCTGTTGGACCTGAGCGTGTTGGCTGTATGTGTGTTGTGTGTGCCACACTTTGCGCCCACCTGGAAATTAATCTTGTTTGGACTGTCTGAGACTGACTACATTATGCCTTATGTCTACTCCTCTAATTGCTAAACCCATCAGCTCTGCCTAATAAAAATATCTATCTGAACTCCATGCCATGCCTTGACAATTTAATCTACATTCGGAACCATTAGAGGAACAGTTCACCGAAGAAAGAAAGTTCTGTCATCATTTACTCACTTCACTTTCATGATAGCTTTCTTGTTTCTGTGGAACTCAACAGAAGATGTTTGCCGTCCTGGCGGTCTGGGAAGTGATGCTTTCAAGAAACCATACGATAAAAAATTTATTAACACCTGAAATCACTGCTGATCGGTCATGAAACTACAACTATGCTTATAGTATACAAATATGCTGTAGTACAACTATGCTGATAGTATAAGCTAATTTGACACATCTTGAGTCGCCATATTCAAATTCATATTCTGTTTTTCTGAATAATACATAATTGGAAAATAGCACTCTATTTTCACATACTATTTAAAAATAGAGTACTTTTATGTCTTTTTTTGGAGACTGGTGATGTTATAAATGGCCTATCTAGGGGAGTAACTAGTTACATGTAATAGCGTTACGTAATTTAATTACAAAATAAATGTAACTGTAATCAGTTACTGTTACTTATGAAAATGTTAACGATTACAAAGGGGGGTTACATCTGAATATTTTCTGGATAAAGCTAGGATTTTCTGAATAATATTAATTTGTTGCTTTGCCTGTATTTAACCTCAGAACGATCTCAAAGTAAAAAGAGGTGCTAAAGTCTGATTTTGTGGGAGCTGTGCTTTAAAATTAAAAATATTATAATCTTAATTCAAGTGATGAAGGATTTTGAAAGTCTGACAGTAATCAGTATTGAGTACTACTTATAAGGTTAACCCTGCCTGGTTTAAATGTTTTAAAATGATTAACAGTTGAAAACATTCGTTAGAAATTTAGAAAAGTAATCAAAAAGTATTCAAATGTAATCCGTTACATTACTTTAATAAAGTAATTGAAATAGTTACACTACTTATTACATTTTAAATAGGATAACTTGTAATCTGTAACCTATTACATTTCCAAAGCAACCTTTCTAACATTGTAAATGGCGTTATATATGAAAAAGAGCAACAAGTACATTCTGCTAAACATCTCTTTTTATATCCCATTGAAGAAAGAAACCGGTCAAACAGATTTAAAATAACATGAGGGTGAGTAAATGATGACAGAATTTTCATTTTTAGTGAACTATCCCTTTAAACATCTGTTGTTTGCATTTGTTCAATATTTGGAAATGCAGGTCTTAAAAATCATTAAGACTTAAGGTTTTGGCATTAAATATAGGAGTTGCAGTAGCTGTATAGGTCAGTAAGGTGTCTGGGAGGTCTATCACTAACACTAATCATTATCTTTCTCTGTCAATATGCTGTACATCAGGTTTTCGATCACCAGCCTGTACAAACATGAGCACAGAGATGACGAATGCAGCTATTGGATTGTCGTATCTCAAAGCACACCATCATTACTCAACTATTTGATTGACATCCTGTATATGTGGGCCTTAGGGCAGAGGATTGTGGGAACTGTAGTGCACAGTGAATGTGTGTTGGAGGCCAGCAGAGTTGCTGAGTAGCGGATGATTATGCAGCCCTAAGGTGTTGATGGCTTCACTGGGCTGGCCTGGAGCTCCCTCCCTGTTGTGTTCCTGATGTTTCTTTCTTTCTCTCTCTCTTTCACCGTCGTATTTTTTTTTTTCCTGGGGCCGGGCAAAACTGCCTCAGGGGACTGTGGGTAACTGTGATTGACAGCCAGATGCAGGCAGAGGTCGAAGCTGCTTTAAAACGTCAATGGGCTTTCATCTTGTAGCGGACACCAGCTCTCTTTATACACACACTCTCGCTCTTTCACTCTCTTTATGTGCTGAAAGACACGTACACAATCAACGTAAAGTATGGTGCTAATGCTACAGTAATACAATCTGCACTGAATTAGCCACTTACAGCTACAAGTGCACAAGATAATTTTATGATTTGAGAGATTTCTTCTGCCTTGCTGAAAGTAAAACAGTCTAGACCAACATAAACTTCCATGCTGGTACACAATTTGTTGGTCAACCAACATGGTGGTTTTCATGAAGCTGGTTAACTGGAGACACGCTGGTTAAAGGATTAGTTCACTTCAGAATTAAAATTTCCTGATAATTTACTCACCCCCATGTCAGCCAAGATGTTTATGTCTTTCTTTCTTCAGCTGAAAAGAAATTAAGGTTTTTGAGGAAAACATTCCAGGATTTTTCTCCATAATAGTGGACTTCACTGGGGTACAACGGGTTGAAGGTCCAAATTGCAGTTTCAATGCAGCCTTTAAGGGCTCTACACGATCCCAGCCGAGGAATAAGGGTCTTATCTAGTGAAACGATCGGTCATTTTCTAAAAAAAATAAAAATGTAAATACTTTTTAACCACAAATGCTCATCTTGCACTAGCTCTGCGATGCGCCACGCATTAGGTAATCACGTTGGAAAGGTTACTTATTACAGTTATTTTCAAATTATAATTGACGATTCTAATTTTTTAATGGTATATTTCAGTGTTTATTATAAATGATTTATCTGTGCATATAATTTTTTTTTTTTTTTGTTCTTCTCTGATGATGTGTTTTTCAGCATGAGGGCGGGACAACCTGTCACTCATAGGAGATCACGGCAATAGCAAACCACAAACATCCAATCAATTCTCAAGTCCTGTCTTACATTTGTTCTTGTTCAAGAAGCCGTTTCACTCAGATATATTTCACAATAGAGAAGAAAAGACTATCACAATTTGTTTGCCAGCTTGAGAAGCCTACAGCTTATGCTGGAAAAAGTAAAAGTCTGACACTTAGACATTTCTAGACTTTTCAAAATAATCAAATCAAGCTCTTATATGAGTGAATGGACAATATCACCTTTTTGGCATCACAATTGGGGGTTGGGAAAGAAAATGTACACACACACACAAATATGTCTAGCAGGAGCTGGTGGAGGCGTCTCTCATTTCTCATCTGTTTCATCCTCCATGTGTAATCAGATTTCAGTGTTTGCTGAGGAAAGAGGACCACTCACTCTCAGAAAGACACGCCTCAGCCTCCCTGTCTCTGTGTCTGCCTTTGCCACCACGGTCTGGGTGTTAGCATTGTCTGAATTACAAATATGTCTTACCTGCTGACTTACACGTTTTGGTAAGTGTAGTGCATGCTCTTGGTACATGAGTGATGTAGTGCCGGAGAGGTAATGCGAATCTTTATTATTAATGTGCATGTAGAAATAAAAATGCTAATCTTGTCCATATTAATAGCTTGAATGCTTCCCGGGTTGCCTTGAAGTCCTGCGTGAAGTGATGTCAGGGTCCACTTCTACACACAAATGCTCATGTTATCATTCACTGTTCACATACACTTACAAACAGACAATGAGAGACAGAGAGAGAGAGAGAGCGAGCTGTGGCCTCTGGCAGGGTAAATGGATGGCTCGGGTTACAGCTCCGTGAGTGCTGGATGAAGAGAGAGAGAGTGAGAGGGCTGTGAAGGATATTCTGAATCACAAAAGGGTCAGAGGATGAAAAATAGATGGACATGTTAGTTCAGCTCTGGGTGAATTCAGAACTGGTTCCTCACCTTCCCTCAGAGCTCACCTGACCTCCTGTCCACCAATCTTTTTAGGGATACACTGCGGAAGAGTTTGGAGGAGTGTGCCCTTTTTATGTGTACCGTTTAAAAGCACACAGCTAAGGTCTGTTCCGAAACCCAGTGAGCTTCCTCTGTAGGCAGAATTTTCATGGCATAGTGGCGGTTCCAAAAAAGGATGCAACTTATGTAAATTATGCTGCCTTCACCTCATTTTGGACAAATTCTAAAACAGCATATTAGAATGATTTCTGAAGGATCATGTGACACTGAAGACTGGAGTAATGGCTGCTGAATATTCAGCTTGGCCATCACAGGAATAAATTACATTTAAAAATAAATAAAAAAAGAAAACATTTTAAATTGTAATAATATTTCACAATATTACTATTTTTACTGTATTTTTGATCAAATAAATGCACCCTTGGTGAGCATATGCAACATCTTTCAAAAACATTTTACTGAACCCAGATTTGGTGGTAAAGATATGCTCAGTTTAAAAGAAGTTTAATATAAAAAATAAAGTCACAATTGTGAGACATATAGTCAGAATTTTTCTTAGTGGAAGAACCTGGCTTCCATACAAAAGTATCTATAGGATATTAAAGGGATAGTTCACCCCAAAATGAAAATTATGTCATTAATTACTCATCCTCATATCGTTCCAAACTTGTAAGACTTTCGTTCATCTTCGGAACACAAATGAAGATCTTTTTGATGAAATCTGAGAGATGTCAGTTAATCTATTGACTGCCTTTGCAACGATCACTTTGATGCTTCAAAAAGTTCATAAAGAGATCGGAAAACTAATCCATATGAATTGAGCGGTTTAGTCCAAATTTTCTGAAGAGACTCGATCGCTTTTTATGATGAACAGATTTAATTTAGGCTTTTAGTCACATGCGAACATAAGCAGAAGCTCAACTTAATCTGAATGACACACAAGATCATACCTCTTCCTGAAGCTCAAACGTGCTGCGTAACACACGAGAATGAACCTCATTGGTTACGCAGCACGTTTGACATTAAACAACAATTTTAAAATCATTAAATAACTTTATTCAAAAGTTTTGTTTGTATATATATATATATATGCGTTCCAAATCAGTCACAAAGTTAGGAAGCCACTATAGAAGACAGGTGCCTATGTAAGCAGTAGGCTCTGAGGTTTTGAAACACAGCTGTAGTCACCCTGTTGCTCTTTCTCTCTTTTCATTCAGCCAAGCGAAAATCCACTGTCTGTCTCTCTTGTTCTTTCTTCATGAAGCCTAAATCTGACTCTCTGCCTGCTCATGTTTCTATCTGCTTTTGTTCAGATGTTTGTGAAGGGGTTGTGAGAGCCACACTGACCCAAATGAATTATGTCCCAGTTCTCCAGAGGCAGTGCGTCAACTATTTAGGGCATTCTGTGCAAGAGATTTTAGACCAAAGAGAAAGGGTGAGTGAGAAAGAGAAACACAGCAGAAAAAAGAGAAAATATGCTGTACTAGGTGCAAATTAGGATGCCTCCACCTCATATGAAAACACATCATGGCCAGATTTACACACAGGTCATTTTGAGTTAAGCTATTTTTACACAGACTATATTCTACAACACAGCTGTCAGTCACAGATGTTTAAGAATTATAGGGAGAGTTGTTTTGTTTAGGATGGTCGTGTCTGTGCATTCGATACTTCCCAGTGTGCACTGCACAGGAAGTGGACTACAGCCTCCCACTGTGGTCTGCATTGTTTTTTTAGCGCTCCCCTCCACCCTGAGCCCTGACAGCACGGCACCAGCACCCAAAAACAACAAACATGTCCGGTACATTTCAATCTGCACATATATTACGCTACTGTCTGGAAAGACTATTCACAATAATTAATTATTTTAATGTTTTTGAAAGAAGTCTCTTATTCTCACCAATGCTGCATTTTTACCTATTTGATCCAAAATATAGAAAAACTTCATGAAGTCATGAAGTCAAATAAAAAGCACATATTCTTATTTATTCACACATTCATTTCAAAATGGAAAGGACAGTTCACTCAAAAATGAAAATTCTGTCATCTACTCATCCTCATGTCACTCAAACCCTGACTTGTATCTGTGGAGTACAACTCTTTTCCATGCAATCACCGTAAAAAGATTTTTTGAAGTTGTAAATAAAACAAAGAATAGTACATTTTACAAGGAAAAATCTATTTCAGTTTTTCTTATTAAAAACTTCACATTTAATTCAGTGTGTTACTTGCCATTTCTTTGTAATTGTGAAATTTATTAGCAATTTCTGAGTGAAAATTGTTTCTAAACCAATTTTTTTTTCAATAATTACAATGTCAAACCAAATGACATAATCTCAAACCAAAAATGTACCATATAAAAGACTGATAGACTGTAAGAGAAAACATTTAAGTCTTCTACAGCCATATGATAACTTTGTGAGAGAAACAAATGAAAAAGTAATGTCGGTATTGACTATGCGGTGGGCAGAATGATCATTTTTGGATGAATCGCTTTAAAGATAAGATATAAAGGCTAGGCTTTAGAAGCCATGGAGGGCTAATCTGGCAAAATTACTGTTTGTTGTTCGGCTCTAGTGAGAAAAAAAAAAAAACTGAACAGCTGGCCGTATACCACCCAATTACCTCATTCTTCTGTTCTGACAGGTTGAGTTTTATTTCCTGAGCAGATTACACATTGAATATTTACAGTAAGTGACTGAGAGTAAGACGATGCCACTGAAAACAGTTAAAAACAGCTAAATTAATATATATTATAGAGTTTAGAGAAAGGCAGTGATCCAAACCGTAGCACCAGCGCTTACATAACGTCCTGTCTCTCATGTCCTGATTTCTGCTGTATGTTTGTATTTGTTTTTGAACTGACAATCATTCCCTGCACCTCCCGCTTCTGTCTTTGTCTTTTCCGCTTTCTTTTTCTCTGTCCATGGGGCGAAATGGAATGATGCAATTTTCTAATTCAGTCAAATAAAGCTCTCCTTTTGTCAGCTGTCAGAAGCCGGGCTTACGGAGGTCAGAGGTCGCAATGCTGCTCTTAGGAGAGCACTCATCGATTAGCCGTCAAGCCGCTGCCGCCTCGTCTATTCCGAGTGGGAGCGATGGAGGGATGCTGAGCTCCATTTCCATAATTGCTCAGCGCCTTAAGTGCTGGTACCTTTAGAACAGAGGAGGTTTGGAGGAAAAAAAAACAGATGCAGAAATTATAAGGCAAATACAGTTATTGAATATCAGTGTATGTACGAACTGGGCAATATTGATCTGTAATTGAGCAGGAATAATTCTTCCAGGCATTAAAGCTTCACCCCTGTAGCATGGCCACTCTCTTTCAATAGGCTTTCATCGTGAGAAATGAAACTTAATATCTGCAATGTAGTTTAGCTTTATTCTTCACATATATTCTCTTATTCCTCTGTCAATGTGGCACAATGTAATCTCAGGATAGTGATAATGTTACCAAATCAAAAATTCTCTTGGTTTGCTCTTTGGATTTTTTGTTCTACAGACAGGAAATCCACACCAATTCTAATTCGGCAACAAAAGTAAAATTGAAGAATCTCATAAAAAACGTATTGATCAAGTACTAATTTGAATACTCAATGACTCAATTTTAATTTCCAGGCCTGGAAAAGTCATGAAAATTAAAGGTGCAATATGTAAGAATTTTGCAGTAAAATATACAAAAACCACTAGGCCAGTGTTATATATTTTGTTCACTTAAGTACTTACAATATCCCAAATGTTTGCAACTATTTGTAAATCGTGAGAAAATTGTAATTTTAACCAAGGCTCCGGGACGTGTGAGGAGTCGCCTGTCAATTGTGTCATACCCGCGTTACCCTCGGTTTCCGGTTTTATTTTGTAGGAACCATGGAAACACCAAAGACGATGTTTTAATAGGCAAGGGAAAAACTGTTTTGATATATTTATAGACAGAAAACTAATTATTGTTATATAGCTCAACATGTTTAGTCTTATTGTTTAAATCTAATTTTCTTTTGATTTTTTGCGAGTACCATGCTTTACCATGCCTCAGAGAAAAACACTATTTTGTGAAGTAGCTAACATAGCATAATCAGATGCAGCTTTATTTTTAGTAACAGTAAATTTTCTCCATCATACAATATGTTTTAAAATTAATTGCATGCCATTTATCAACACAAGCCATCCAGCATTTATTAATATGATATTCTAAAATCGATCTAGCTTACTGCAGTGTGCAACATTGTCTCACAGCAGCCACCGAGCGAACGTACAGAGTAACGTTATAACATTTTCAACACACTCAAATGTATCTAACATGATAGATAGAGCTGTGTTACCTCATACTCATGACCGGAAAAGCGGAAGCGGCGCCGGCGACTGTGGCATAATAAAAGTTCCGCTGCTCACGGCGTGTGTTGCGCATTCACTCCAGCGGCCTCGTTCAGCTCCCACAACACTCGGTCCTGCTCTGCTTCATACTACAGTAACGTTAATAATCGCATCCATGAACATGATTTCTTCCCAAGTCCTATCCCAATTCTTTTCCACCAGCCGTTGAGGTGAAGACCACATGTCCCAAGATTCCGCGCTCAAACTTGGCGTCATCAGGCTACGCCTTTGTTTTGAATAGGCCTCTAGCGACCTCTAGCGGACAGAAAATATTACATATTGCACCTTTAATTAAAAAGTCATGGGAATATATAGTAAATTATTTTTCTTTTCTAGTTAAGCATTAAAGCTTGTGAATTCTGTATTAAAGAAAAAAAAAAAAACTGTTTTGAGGCAGGACTATCTGTTTGTTTGACCAGTGGCAGGAGGTGTTCTGGGAAACCTGTTTGAAAACAAACATTATTTTTGTAAATATATTTAAAATATGTTTAAAAACATTTTTTAATTTAAATATTTTTCAAAAATGTAAAAAAAAAAAAAAAAAAAAAAATTATCTTGTGAAATCTGTTTTTATTAAAAAATACCTGTTTGAGTTGGGAGTTGTTCAACCAATGCCAAACATGGGAAGTGTTCCTAGGAAATCTGCTTGTGAACAATTATTATTTTTGCAATTTAGCTTTAAAATATTATAAATAAAATTTTAAAATATAAAATATAACTTTTGAATATAAAAACAACAACAACAACAAAAAAACAATATATCTCCCCGATTGGCCTTTTGATTGACTGACAGCTATCTTTTGGCCACTTAATGCTGAAGAGATGGAACAAACTAAGCAGAGCAGAGCCTGGCAGACAGCTCATCTGTTTACAATTTGAGCCCAGCCAGGAAGAGAGGTCACAGGTCAGAAGCGTGTTCTGAAAGGTGTATGCTGCGAGAGAAAGAGAGAGAGATACAGGACAGGAGGTATAAAGGGTGGTCCTGTCACAACATGGCTGCTTCCTTCCACATGAAGACCGCTAAACCACAGCATTTCCTCTCCCAGAGCGGCTTCTATCATTAGAATGTGGAATAACACACTAAATTGACTGATGACGGTTGGCTCACGGAGCCCTTCTTAAGCTGTAAAGGGCCCCTGATAGCTGTGGACATGGCTTTTATCGACCCCGCACTTGTGCGTATTAATAAGGTCTGCTGCTCACATTCACTCCTCTCAGATCTCCTTATCTGTGTTTCCTCCCACATGACAGATGAGTGTGTCTGGGGCGCAGCATGGTCAGACAATGGCTGTGTGTGTGTGTGTAATGAGGAGTCCAGACCAGCAGCGCTCTGATTGCTGCTGATTTAGGGCTGTGCTCCGTGCTGTTAATGGTCTCACACTGCGATAGAGAGGTGGCTCTGGGGGCAGGGCCATATTTAACGGCCCCTGACTGTTTATTACTGGATGTCCCTGATCACCCACACTCCACGTCTTATTGTTTAAGATTGGCGGCTGAAATTTTTGAGGATAAAAACAATTAGATGTAAGATTTATGTTTGCATAGTCGTTTTTACAATAATGAGAGCAATGAGGACTGAAACGTGGAGGATAAACATTCACGTGTGTAGTGGAGAGAGACAGCTTCAGCGTGTGCTGTTTTATTGAAGCTCTCGTTCCCTGACCTCTACATTACTACATCATCAAATTACAAATTCCATTACAATGAAATGTTTACAGCGCTGCTGCTCTGCCCGCTCCACACATCTTCCTGTGACCCGTCCGCGTGTCCATGCGTATGGGAGGAGATGACTATTTGCCGAGCGCAGGGCCGTGCATGTGCATGAATACCGAGATTACACTCGAAATAGCAGATGAGAGTCTTTGGAGCAACCTGAATGAATATCTAGAGGTTTACATAGAGAGAAAGAGACACCTGTCTTGCTGTCACTGCATTCCATATGCAGCCATTAAGGCGAATGTGCACACATTTGGTACAAACTTGCAGCTTTGAACCGCCTTCATTCAATCTGCCTGTGGGTTATAAAGGTGCTAGATAACTAATCGGCACTCACACGGCGAGATCAGCCTCTTTAGTGTTGTGTTCAAGGTCTTAAAGGGATAGTTCACATGAAAAAGATAATTTTGTTATTATTTACTCACCCTCATGTCATTCCAAATCAGTTAATCATGCTGTTATTTAATTAAATATTTTCACATAGATCTTTTCTGTACAAAGACAATTCAACTGGCTGTCAAAAAATAAATAAAGCATAAAGAACATCCTAAAATTACTCTATATGGCTTACTCCAAATTCTTTTATTCATTAAGGATGCATTAAATTGATCAATGACAGTAAAGACTTTATAAAATAAATGTTGTTCATTTGAACTTTCTGTGCATCAAAGAATCATGAAAAAAACGTAGAACAGAAATATTAAGCTGCATAACTGTTTTCACCTGATAATAATAAGAAATTATTCTTAACAAATCAGCATATTAGAACGATTTCTGACAGATCGTGTGACACTGAAGACTGAAGGAATGGTAATTTCAACACAGGAATAAAGTACATTTAAAAATATATTTAAAAAATTGTTTCACAATTATTTCACAAAATTACTGTTTTTACTGTATTTTTGAAAAATGCTGTCTTGGTGAGCATAAGAGATTTAAAATATCTTACCGACCTAAACTTGTGTGTGTGTTTGTATATATATATATATATATATATATATATATATATATATTTATATATAGAGTTGGCTTGCTCATATCCAGGTCAAAGTCATGAACTGTATTAAGAAGAAACATTAAAAATGCATGAAGAATATCAGCATGTTTTTAAAAAAATAGATTTAGGAGGATTACTGTTTGATTATGGGCCTACTTGAGTTGAATTTACTGTGAGAGATTGTTTTTGCCTGTTTTGATGTTGAATTGTAAATGAGTGCTTGTAAATTAGCTGCCTTATTTTTCTATTTAATGCATCATGGTATAAGTGTTCATGAATAGTGGGATGTTAATTAGTAAAAATGCTCTAAAAGGACTCGGAATTTAAGTGGCCATCACATGGCCGCTTCCTGAGAGATGCAGAAAAAAGCAAAGGAAATGCGGGTGCACGGAGAGCGCTGGCTGGGTAAATAAATTCATAAAAGGTCCATGTGATATATGGTGCTGAGATCCTCACGGACAAATGCAGGAAATTTTTGTGACCTGAATTCACAGGAAGAATACCATAAATTTGATGGTGTTGGTGCTCTTTCTTTCTCTCTTGTTCTCTTGCTCCCTCTTTTCATCCTGGTTAGCATAATAAGTGGTTTAGCACAGATTCAGGAATGAGTTCGATTATAGATTAGTGTAGGAGGAGGGAAGGAGTACTTGACTAAATCTAACATTCCTTGATCCAACAGTGAATCTGGAAAGATTCATTCAATTTGTTTTTCAAATGAGGTGTGAAATTGGGCTCTGCCACTCCGTTGGCTCTTTGTTTTGTTCTTACACCTCTGATTTGTTTGGACACCCTCAACGAGGAGTCGTCTGTTAAGTGCCACGCTCAAGCTGTGTTGGCAGATTAGCCTCGCTCTAAACACTCCGTAATTGAGCGCAGAAGCAAACGGGGCCGCACAAGTGCATTTCATCTATCTTATACTCTTCTCTGGGTTCCTTTAATTTCCTCGCCTTCCTTCCTTCGTTGCTTCTTGCTTCACTCATTTGCACTGAGCTATAAATAAAAAGACCAGCTCATGCAAGAGATGTACAGATCTGAGTCTGAATACAACCCACAACTAACATTGTGATTCCTGACAAAGTCAATGTAGAAAAAGATGAGCAAAATAAAAAGTTCATATTTCCCAACCCCCACATCTCCATCACTCTCCAGACTCCATCTGCAGTGCCATCCACTTCAAAAACACAACCTAGTCTCACTGGAAAAATGTGCCTTTACCTACATTTTTGCGAAACTCAAAAAAAAAAAAAAAAAAAGTACCTATAAATACAATTCACTGCAGTTTTCAGCTGAAATGAACGTTAGTGGCAGTAAAACACCAGTGACATTTATTCCTTTTCACACAAATTTTGATTACAGACCAGGGTCAGATTATCGATTAATAAAGACTTATTTTCACACAGTTCCTTGCACAGTACTATGTTATGACCTCAAAACACTTTCTACCAAACTAATACATATTGACATTTGCATCGCATAATTAGCTCCATTTCAATGGCTTTTCTGATGTAGTAAACTTATGCTTAGAGTTAGGATTAGAGTAGTGTTCAGTGTAGTTGGTACGCTAATTTCACACACATTTACCTTTTGTTGCCATTTACCAGATATTTCATTTCTGAGCTGCCATGATATGTACAACAATCAACATCATAATATGTTGCCAGATTTCATGTTCATCTGTTCCGAACAAAACTGAATGCACTTTTAGTGCCACTGGAGATTTCACTTTGAAAGTCTCACAAAACGTACGTAAAGCAACATTATATTTTGCAGAAATGTCGCCACAGGTTTTTCCAGTGAACCTGGGTTGCAAAAACAACACCAGGCTCATCAACTCTGTCTTCACCTCTTCAGGAAGCTGGGAGGGAGACCCCGAAACACAGGCTGACAGAGATGCTCTGTTGACAGAAAGATGCTTGAGATGCAGAAAATAACAGCGTCTCTGTGTGTGACTGCAGGAAGGAGATCTTTGCTTCACGGTGACCTTTAAACCAGGTCTCACATCTGGCTTAAACCCCCCCGCGCCCCCTGCTTCTGAAATCATCCCCCCTACAAGGGACAGGAAGCTGCTTTTCCCTCATCCTTCCAAAAACAGAACAGACAGACCACCACACAGCAGCCAACCTCCTTCCACTGTCACAAAAACATACACTCAACCCAACAAGGCACATAAGAAATCGGGCACAAAATTCAAACAGAGGGGTATCCCATGGTAGTTTAAAAATAATAATGTTTAATAATATAGTTTAAAGACTGTGTATATCGGTACGAGGGGGGTTAGTGAGAGTATGGCAAGTGGACGTTCCCCCATGTTGCTCGAGGCAGCAGCTTCAGCTCTGGGTGATGTATGGCCAGGCAGGCTGTTTCCACGGGAACCAATCCATCACACCACCATCAGCCGTCAACAGGCCTGCCCCGTGCAGCACGGCCCGACCTCCAGTCACCACAGGCACTGAGCCAGGAGAGAGAGAGAGAAATAAGAGCAGACCTCACTACTTTACAATGGCTGTTATCGGTGCTTCACTGATTGTGATCTGTTATACGCGGCCGGGCGACAAAACGGCCTGATTGACACGTCTGCTGTCTTCTGGGATCAACGCATGCTGAGTTACAGCTCACCTGAAACTGGCAGGTTAGCGTGTTTTGGGGTTCTGGACTATGGATGTCAGGGGCATTTTTGAGGGGGCACCAGTTTGGGGGGGTGGAAAAAACAACCCCCAAATAAAACTATAAAAACTGCTATTATACATAGCACTTTACTCAAGCTTTCACTATAATAATTACTGTAATGTCATCATATCCGATACTTATTACTAATTATCATATACATTATTAATGCATTTACTGTCGCTATTAAGAATAGGCCTATAAGTCCTGCATCGAGACAGTCTTCCACGTATTCTGTAGCTTATAGAAACAAAACATTTTAAAGCATTTAATCACTGACACCTCAAGGCAAACCACCTTATTTCGCCGTTGTGCAGCGCATTTTGTGAATTTCTGTTCTTTGAAGTTCAGAGTTCGAATGGTACGGTAAAAGTCAATTTAACAGAAGGCTAAAAATTTATATTTTGTAAAAGTTTGGACGGATTCCCCAAACCACCCGCACGCGAAAACTCGATGGTTCTGCACGAATCGCCTAGGCTTCAAAACTAGGAAATTCACCAAAAGATGACGCCAACTTCAGGGCACTATTCATTTTGTACCTACAATATTCTAAGTTTAGAGTAAACTTTATAGTTACCTACACAATTAGTAGACTAGGCTATCAGATAAAACATCGTCAGATAATATTTTAAAGGATTATTGCCATTTCCATAGACATTAGACATCAATGTATATTTTACAAACTATAAATGTTTTTGCTTGTACTTATCTGTATTTAAATATCAGAATCATAAAAAAAATTAAAAAAAAACATTATATTGTTGAAAACACTGAACAATTGTGATATATGATGAGCGCTGAGTGCATCCATCTCTGGCTCGGCGCCAGCCAAAGCGCAGACACAGATTTTAATTTAGCAGTTGATAACGTGACGCACTGAACCGGAATAAAATAAAATATTATTGTTTTTGTCCTTTGGAAGCTGCATTAAAATCCATTTGGCTGAAAAAATTTGAGGGGGCACGTGAAACAGAAATCTTGCTTGTGTGAAATTGCCTAATTATGACACATTGAAAAGTCTGTGAATTTACCTTTTTGTGATGTATATTCCGCTTATAATCAAACCTGAATTTCACTGCCTCATAACCCTGTGCCCTCATCACATGGTCTCCAGGGATGTCCAGTAAGGCAATGTCTCTGGCTGAAGCATTAGAGATCAGGACCTAAAGAGAGAATGAGATAGATGAGAGGAATGTAAGGAGGGGTAGACAAAGAGACATCCAACAGCCTGTCGCACGCCTCATTACAGCCTAAATGAGTGAGGCTGCGAGAGGAGGAGAGCACCCCGGATCTCCCTTCCCCTCCTCATCCATCTCTTCACCTGTCCATCCAGTCACACATCAGTCTGCTCTGACCTCCCCTGCTCTTCTGTAATCTAGCAGAACTGGCGGGGAACCCCTGTCTGTTCTGAGAACTGTGTTTGACAAGGACTGAATTCACTGGCTGGTGTTTACCGGTCAAAAAGAGAAAGAGTGTGAACACAAGCAGAGTGACTTCAGAGAGAAGCCGAAAGGTTCAGCTGCTGTCAGAGAGATCAGAACAAAAGTAAATACTGTGACTGGCAGACGTGCTTCTTTTTTAATCCGCTGCTATGCTTCCATCTTTCCATTTCTGTCTTTTTTCCATACCATACCGACATTCCAGCAGGTGACTCCCCCAGTACCCCTGCTGGCTAGAGGTGCCCGACTGCTGATGGCAGGGCGTGTGGATTTCTGCTGTTGCTTTTTATAATTTGTCCCGGAAATGTCGACAATCGGCCCAGAGTAATGAGCGGCACTTGTGGTCTTAGTCCTGACAATAGTAGGAAGACCTGTGTTGTGTGTTGGAGAGTGAGAGGGGGTGTGGGCCTGAGCAAACTACATATGTGTCTGTGAATGTTTGTCAAATGCATGTTATAAAACATGGTACACATTTTATTTGTTATAGTTCCAGCTATAAGGCAGTCTAGTTTATTGTGATTGTTATTGGGACATTGGTGTCTTATCATATTACTGTAGCTGCTACTTTATAAAAGCTATGTAACCATGGTAAATTAATGATTTTATTTGAAATTTAATTAAATTAATGAATTAGATTAAATCAAATTTTTTAGATAAATTAATATTATAAATTCTAATTATTAAACATTGATTTCTGCAGGTGCATGAGACATGAGACTCTAAAACAGTAAAAAAAAGATTCAATTGTGGGACAGAAATGTGCTTAATTGTCATGAAAATAATGCACTAAAATTATTGTGTCATAACTTTCATGACAATTAATTGTGTATACAATGTATTGTGTATAATTCACCTAAAATGAAAATTACTGTGAGAAAAAATTCAAGTTTACAGAGTTTTAGTGTCAGTACTACATTAAACTACTATATGTAATGTTGAATACAATGTATAATAATGCAGTGGGGGAATATTTGTGGGTCCTGATAATGCCAAATGTCTTATGTTTACAGTAAAAAGTGACCTACATTATTTTAAATATATCTAGTCATTGACAGAGTGCAAGCATGTTCGTGTAAAATAATTCTGTATTTTCAGCTTCAGAATCATGAATATTTTTATTTTTGTGTCACCATTGTCCCGTGCTTTGGGTTACCAGCACCAAGTCCAAGCCTATTCATTTCCACCCCCAACGTAATACCAAATTTAACATTTTAATCAACCGTACATTTTTGTTAACCTTTTACCAAATGTCTTGGAGTATCGCAATAATATCGTATCGTGAGTTCAGTATCGTGATATGTATCGAATCGTGACATGAGGGTATCGTTACACCCCTACAATTAACACATTTCCTCCCTACATTCCCATACAAATACAGATACACTCCAAATGCACAATGTAATCAGCTTAATCATACTCGCTTCTAGAAGTGTAGGCACTTTTATTAAAAATTCTGTCTCATCTCTACCTGCCTCAGACAGCACAAACCATAAGTCAATAAGTGTTTGCTAGAGCAGTATTTAAAGTGTGCCAGGATGTTGTTAATGATGAAGAGAATGACGACTGTTTGAGGTGTCTGTCAGCAGCGTGTGTGTGGCATCCCGAGCGACTCGTCAGGCTGAGAGGTGTGAATGCTAGATGACTGTGCTGTGACAGCGAGTGTCAGAGGCGGTGACGGCAGTTCCCGCCGCTGCTTCCTGTACCCTGACGAAAAACACAGAGAGAGCTCCATTTCACACCGTACAGCAATGATGATGGATAGTAGAGCTGATATCAGTCACCTGAGAAAGAGAAACAGCAAGAGGACATTTATCACCTGACCGCTCTTGATGTACTTATCAGCTATACAGTATAATATCACTAAGATAAACTTCATAGTACTACTTTATCATACTACTCATTTCACATACTTCTTCTGACAGCCTATATTGTAGGCATATTTGTCTTATTTAAATGCCTTCTTCAGAATTCCCCAGATGTTCCTCAAAAATATGTGAAGACAAAATGGAAAAAGTACACATTCCATGATAATATACAAGGATTCTTCATTGTGAGGATCAAACCAGCAAACTTCCGGTTATCATCCTTTAGCCTTAACCACTACCGCAACACCGCCAAAAGAACAGGAAGAGAGGAAACTCATAATAAACACAAGCTAAAATTTATTACAGATGCACAATATACTAACTGTCAGACTGACATGACATCTGTTTGTACATGAACAGTAAACACGAATGCCTGCACTGGCACAAAGCGCCGCCAACAGCAGAAGTACAGCTTTGTTTTTCTTACAGCGCATCTTCCTGCTCCTTTAATCTCTTTTTTATTTACTTGACTTTTACAAAGTATGAGTTATTATCAGACTTTGACAATCAATCCCACTCATCTGAGATACAAAAATAGCAGAACAAAGTATGGCTGTGAGCTGAACGAGCCCAAGTAATTAATTAAAAGAAAAGCCGTCAATATACAGGCAATTACGGTCAACAGCAGTCCATGATCAAAGCCGCCCATGACTGCATACCCTCCTCAAAATACACGCTGTTTTCAAAATCATTAACAAATAGCTTGTAAACATGTCATCTCTATCATTTCAAATACACAAGTCCTTTGATGGGACTGCTGGTCTTAATTTAAGGACATGCAGGCATTAATATGAGCACACATTCTGTTCTCCATCTTCAAACCCAGTCCGTCACGCAGCAGTTTGCGTGTTTTATTATTTCTTTACTTGTCAGGATTTCGAATGCTTTAAGTGCAGATATGAGCCCTCCTCATTTATTTGAGTGCTCTTTGTTTATTTCTGTCAAACTGTTTCTTGTACTTATGATATATAATACTATAATGTAAATAACATAAAGCTAATTCAATGAGGCAGCATATTTTTATTATTTAAACAGCCTTCACAAATCAAAAAGGAAAATACAGGACTACTTAGTAGCTTGCTTACAATTTAATGTGATGTGACATCCTGAAATTGGACAAACTTAGCTTGCTTTCTCTTTCTTTTTTCAGTGTAAGTGCTAAATATAATTTATAAAAAAAATAATGAATAATATTTTTTATGCATGGAAAAAAACTTACATTAAAGTAAGCATGCATTAAATGAATGCACAAAAAAAATCACAGTAAAGACTTTTATAATGTTACAAAAGATTCAAAGATATAATGTTAAAATGTTAAAAATTTTTCATGGTTTCCACAAAAATATTAAGCAGCACAACTGTCTTCAACACTGATAATAATAAGAAATGTTTCTAGAGCACCAAATCAACATATTCAGACTGGAGTAATGGCTGCTGAAAATGCAGCTTTTCCATCACAGGAATAAATTACATTTTAAAAATAAATTAATATAGAAATATATAGTAATATATTTTATAGTATTACTGTTTTAATGTATTTTGGATCAAATGAATGCAGCGTTTGTGAACATAAGAGAATTTTTTCAAAAACATTAAAAATCTTATCTTTTGTAGCGTTTATTGTTTGTGTTTGAGAACCTGTGTGTGTGTTAGTTTCTGCTGGGGATGATGGGTAGAGCTGCTCTCTGGTGCTGCTGTTTCCTGGACAGAAACATTCAAGCTCTCCGCACATTTGCTTTCCATTAGCATTGGCCTGTAAAGCACAAACTCACACCAGTTCCCACAATTTCCTGTTTTAGAACGACTAAAACAGTTTCTGCAAGGCAAAAGCAGAGAACAGCAGAGACAACTTATGATGGCATCTCAATACCATCTCTGCTCTGGAGATCCTTTACCGTGACAACATGTTTACCTAGATATATGCTTACTAGTTCAGATGTCCTCAGGGACTTTGGAGACAGAGACAAATATGTGAAGAAGATAAAAAGAACAACAGATCTCTCTTCATCCAGAAGTGCTCTTGCTTTTTTTGTAAATGCGGCTGTCATGATTACGAACAGCTTAAAAATACAGTACAATACCTTTAAGATGGAGTTCACAAAGATAGGGTGGTAATTACAGTGTGTGTGTGTGTGTGTGTTGTAGACTTAAAAAGAGATTTTGTGTGACTGAAAGGTGTCGTGAAGGGGTGTGGGAGGTGAGGAGTTGTCATTCAGCCCCTGAGGAATCAAGAAAAAAGATTGTGGGAAGTAAACAGAGAGAGAGAGATGGAGAGAGGGGTTCAAGGAAAGTTAGGAGGTGTGTTTGCTCCGGTGTGTAATGAGAGCTCAGAACCTAGTGCGTGTTCCTCCTACGAATATTCACTGAACCTTTCATCAAAGTGCCATCCATTCGCCATCTTTCACAACCTCCTCCACGGTGCGCGCACACAATCCGTACACATGCATACATACAGAGAGGTATGCTTCTCTTTTTGTACAAATGTGTTTAAGTGATCAGTACAACACAATTGGATCTTTTTAGTGAATCAAAAGAGCAACCAGTGTAGTTTGATTCCTGAACAAATGACCCTTATGAGCTGGTTCTTTTTAGTGAATTAGAAAGACACACCTAAAAACTAACAATATATCTTAAATCAGTGCCTCTAAAAAGACAGTGAAAAGTCATTAAACGTCTGTGCATTTATTACTAATTGAAATTCTCATAATTCTCTGGTGCTCAAGAAACATTTCTTATTGTTATCAATGTTGAAAACAGTTGTGTTGCTTGATATTTTTATGTAAACCATGATGCGTTTTCTTTATATTAATTTATATTCATATTCCATTATAGTCATTACAGTTCCTGTCACATTTGCATATCGCAAACACACATGCACTCAATGCCCAAACTGACATTTTAAGGCCTGTGGTGCACATGCTCACTCCAACAATGGTCGTCTGAAGAAGGGGTCACTATGTGTCAAGGAGGCATGCGTGGCATGGTGCTCCTTATTTATTCTCCCTGTTCACCACAAAGTCGTCACAAAGCATCCCATAATGGCGGCTGTGGGGCTGCATTTTAATGAGCCGTTATATGAGAGGTCTGCCTCACAACAAGCTTGTCTTACACAGGTCAGAGGTCGTGACCCCTAACACACCGTGTGTTTACCAGCAGGCATCAGTGCAGGCTTTTGAGTGGAGCTGAGATTAACGCACAATATCATTGGCTGTGGTTGATTTAAAGCCACACTGTCATAGATTTCCCCCCTCACAGTTATTCCATATGGTGACTTCACCGTTTAAGGGCAACAGTCAAGACCTGAATGACATACCACAGAGAAAACACAGATTGGAGGAAGAAACAAACATTTTAAGTTAGAGTTGTCACATCTTGTTTCTTCCTGGGATTGTTTCTGTGCAACATCCATATGTTTGAAGCAGTGTTATTTTAGTATCATTGATGTACTATAATAGTTATTTGTTTAATATTGATTAAATAGTTAGTTAGATAATATTAACGAATAGCTAAATAGCATTTTAGGTGTTAGGTGTTTAGCAAACACATACTTTGGTCTGGCTCCATTTTGGTATGTACCCTGTCCACTTTTCAAGATCAAATCAATTCCCAACTAAATAAAGTTCTCAATATTCATTTTCTTCCTCTATAAATATCCTGTTTCACCTAGAAAAATCACTTTACACAAGCAAAATGTGTTGGTAATGCTGTTTCTTTGACTTGAAATCTTCAGTTGACATCCCAGCCTCCTGGGTTTAAGCTTGCCTCCTATAAATGTGCTGTAGCGGAATCACAGTATCTGATTAGGCTTTTACAGCTCTCTGGCTCTATATCACCTGCACCCAGCATGCATTGCTTCAGCTTTACTGAGGCTGTTTGCATACAGCAGCACAGATCAATAGCAAGAAATCAAAATCCTTGCTGCTATACAGCTCCATGAAGGGTCTTGTAAGTGTGTGTGCATGTGTCTAGAGCTTCCTTACGGCGTATAATGTGCCCTCCGTGTAACTCCTCCTTTTCTCGTACAAACAACACACACTTAATCAGAGTAGACGATTTTCTTTTGGTTCTGCAGTGTGGTCTGTTTGTGTGTCTGTGTGTGTGTTTTTGCCAGTGCATTGTTGTGCCCACATGATAATTGAATGTGCGCTCAGGCAGCATCCGTGCTAGCGTTCCAGCTCACACTTTAATTAGTTTAGCTTTGTGTCTGCCGACTCGGCCATCAGTCGCCAATCAATAGCACTCCGGAGAACAGAAGGGCTCTATTGGAAACAGATACGTAAGCTTTGTAGATAGCACTGCTCATGCACCCGCTCCACATACCTCAGACAGCTTTAAATGTGTCCGATGTTGGAGTGAACATGCTTAATTGTACAGATAAATGAGGCCCCTAAACCTGGTTTTATGTATGTGAGTGTGTTTGCATGAGTAAGAGAGGTGTGCTTGGTTATTGCTGTTCGGTTATTGCTTCACTAAAAAAAAAAAAAAAAAAATGAGCGGTGAGCCACGGCTCTATCGGAATTCAATGGCTGCTTTGTTTAAACCTGCTCATTCTCCATTCTTCACCTTTATGAGTTTTCCCTTCCTCTAATCCCATTCACTTTCACTATGGCTCACTTCGCCCCAAACTTACTTAAACGCAGGCCTAAATATCAACAAATTAGATTTTCACCAGTAGCATTTAAAGCAAATGTGTTGAAATAAGTTCAGTCCTCTTCGCTGCGAGGAACCATTCCGGCTGTTATTGAATAAAAACGCATTGTGCGGGCAAAACAATTATGTACTTTACTGTCGAATCGCAGAAACGATTTCAGAGCGCTCGCCCATTCATCATATTTACGCAATTTAATAATTTCAGATTTTTACAGTGTATTATGGGTGCAGTTAAAAGCGAGAGAGGAGGAGGTAATTGTAAAGCCTGTCAGCATTAGTTAAGTGTGTGTAATGGCTGGGTATCACACACTAAATGGCAGTTGTAATATTTAGATCCTCTGCTCATTACCTCCCGATCTGCCTCCTGTGACCCGCAGCACCGGGCCTGCGCTCTCTCTAATGAGGGATGGAAATTACCGCTTCAAGAAATGAAACACAATTTATTTAGAGGAAGATGCAGCGCACAATGAAATTACCACAAACAACTCTGAAAAATCGTCCCAATAACGCCGGCTTGTGTTTATTATGTCGGAAAAGCCCAAAAAGTTCTTATTAGAAGTTAATGGAGATAAAAGAAAAGCGAATTTTAGAGTTTAATTGCATTAGCACGTTTAAAATGTAGCACATGTTTGTGCACAATATCTCAGAGCTATTTTATATTAAAACTCTCTCAACAGAGAGTGTGGACGATACGGAGTGGTTAAGTGCTTCCTGTGAGCCAGCCTGCTCATTGGCTCTCTCAAAAAACGGTGAAGGGATGTCAGGGGTCACTTCACAAGTCTGTTCCTTCTTTCAAGATGACTTAAAATCTAAATATTTTGAGGTTTTAGATCATGTCGGTTGGCTTTGAGACCATCTATATGTTTGTGCACTTGACAAAATTAATGTTTAAAATTTCTGGGAAAACAGACCAGAATTCTTAATAGCTCTTTTTGCTCTACACAATAAAATGTTGTCTAAAATGTTGTCTTAGCAAATTTAAAACTGAAATAAAAACAAATTAAAGCTAGAAATATAATGGAATATAATTTAAAAATGACAAAAGCACATAACAAAATTACTAAAACTTAAACTAAAATTAAAATTAAAAACTGAAAATA
Organism: Mylopharyngodon piceus; assembly: GCA_039654765.1. Lineage (NCBI taxonomy): Eukaryota > Metazoa > Chordata > Actinopteri > Cypriniformes > Xenocyprididae > Mylopharyngodon > Mylopharyngodon piceus. The sequence goes on from CM077439.1 coordinate 8,841,051, forward strand.
TAAAAATAATAGCTAATTCAAAAAACAAAAAATACTATACTATAATATAGTAGATAAATAATACTAAAATAACATTGATTTAATTAACCAAGCTTGACAGCAAGTAGCAAATGTCAGCAAGTGTGTTTTTTTCAGGTGAGCTTACTGTTTAAATTGGAAACATGGCGGAATGGTTCACCAAACCATTTCATGGGGTCTTTAAACAGTGATCACAGTGATAAAGTCCTTATTAACACAAGTAATTGCTCCATGTGGTCAGGTAGAATCACAACTCACATCTGGTAGCTGTGTTTTTCATTAGACCATCTTGCACCAGCAACAAACCATCTACCAGTAGTCATACCAGCTAAAGGTGGTCATGCTGGTTTTTGGAACATGGTAGCTGGTCAACTAGTTAATTACCATCTTAGCCATGCTGCAGTGTTCCAAAACATATCCACTCCATCAGCCAAACATAAACACACACACACTTCTCCTAGCACAAGTGCCACTTGAGATTTCTATAGAGAAATCTGACTTCTAACAACAAGTCTGAAGGCGGGAGGGAGGTATGGGAGGGGAAAGAGGGAAAAAAAAGTCCCGAAAAACAAAAGGACAGGGTGTGAGAATGCTGAAAACGGCCCTGAGTGTTCGCATGGAGAGTTCCAGCAGCCACTCGTTTCAACACAATGGCAAAACAGACTATAAAAGATGGAAACGCCGCTTACGAGAAAATAAGCAGAGGAATAAGGTATTATCTTCTTTTCCCGAAGCAAATATAATAGCGGCGCTCCCGTGCCATTGTGTGCGTGCTGCGCGGATCTAAGTTAAGCCATGACTCCTCTCCACCCCGATGCTCTCCACACCCTAATGTCGGAAATAAGCGAAGCCTCAGAGATTCATTAGAAAATTGAATGGAATCAAGAGAGTCTGAGGGCTGAAAAACATCCCCTTAATAAGACGGCTGGTAACATAAAAGCAGCTCTCAGCCAAGGTCCTTTATTTTCAAAAACCAGTGGAGCCTTTGAAGAGGGCTTAAGAACAGAGCGGAGGAAGAGATGAAGAGAGTGCAACGGAGGGATATCCTTGGAGAACTATTCCTGTCCCACGAGGGACGTGATGGAGGCATGGATGTGTGCATGTTTGTAGTGCAGTCTCAGCAAGCTTGTCAGCCCGTGTGTGTTTGTGTGTGTGTGAACATCTACAGCGTGCTGGAGCATGTGCACCTGTCACACTAGATGGCACACGTGTAGCTGTGAGTGCTAAAGGTGAGGTGTGTTCAACGCTTATGTGTGCAGGTACTGTACGTGTGTGTGTGATTAACCTTGTACTGGCTCTTTTGCCTGTCTGGCTCATGGCTCAGCTCAGCTGAGGTCTCTCGTCTCATTCATATTTGATAGACATGCCCAGACCTAATCTGATAAAGTGCACTTCAGCCTTGGTGTCTTCTGATGAACTTCTAAGTGGGAAGTGCAAAAGTGTGTGCGCGCATGTGTGTTTATGATGAGCGTATGTGTGTGTGGGAGAGGGAGGGTTTTGGGGGGATGGGTAGAGGATGGATTGGGGCTAAATCGATGTTGATTTATAATTTACTATTGCAAGAACCTATCACTGTATGTGAAGCCTGTATCCAGCCTCATCTATATTACATTAGGACAGAAGCTCTTGCTCGGCACTGGACAACAGACCTTGTGGTGTGGAAGGGGGGCTGGTCGATCCACACACACACACAGGCTGTAACAGCAGGGCCTTCAGGAAGACACATACACTTTCACTTTGAGAAGCTGACAGGCCCCCTCAGATTTTTGAGCCAAGTGGATTTTGAATGCAGCTTCCCATAACAGTGTTTGTATAGAGCTATAGAGCTATTCAAGTCATCTGGTGAAATTGTTTATATATAATATATATTGCAGAAAAACAGAATATTGCAATGTCAGTTTTTCCAATATCGTACAGCCATAATTGTGGGGACAAAAAGAAAAAATCGCAGATTTATGTCTGAATTTGTTCTGTCCAATATAATCACACCTCTCATAGATCATTTGCTTTAAAATGAAGAAAATATTCTCACCTTCATGTTGCTCGTGTCACTTTTTTCCTGTGAAACACAAAAAAAGTTACTTAGCAAAATGCCAAAGCTGGTCTTTTAAATACAATAAAAATGCATAACTGGCTGTCAGGATCAGTTTTAATTTTGCTTTGTGTATTAAAAAGAATTACCTTATCTTACCGAGAACCATGTGAGCCCTAAAATAAAGTAAAAAATAAAATAAAAAAGTAACCATGGTATGTTCAAAAATGCATTTTTTACTGAATTGAAAAAAAGTTTTAAAGAGGCTTGTTTTTGTCTTGTAATTATTTGGAATGTGACAGTACTTCTGCTGCATATGGTGCTGATAGCCAACCAAAAAGCTGTCTTTAGTCATCTGTATCATGCTTCTGTAAAAAGAAGCATTGCATTATGTGTGCTACAGCTTTCTGCACTTTACCTATATTTTGTGTTGTTTGCCTCTAATTGGTATTAGCAATGCTTTGCAGTCTTTATGCTGCTGCATTAAAACCTTTATTATGCATAATAACTTACATTTAGAAATACAATTCAGCTACGTGTCTTACTAACAAATGCAAATTCATAAAAAAAGAGTGAATTAAAGAAGAATCAAAGCATTTCATTTTGAAAATATTTCTTTTTTTCATTAAACAGAAAACATTCCTGTTCTATTGCTGTCATATTTTTGACAGGATGAGTATGTATATTGGGTTTATGAGAAAATGCTGTCATCTGTCTGCTTTATTAACAATCATAGATTACTCCTTAGGCACACAACAAAGACCCTTTCTCTGTCTCCCTCTCTCTCTCTCTCTTTCATACGGTCTTTCTCTGTTTTTCGGTGTAGTATTGATGAGGGAGGAGGCAGTGGTTGTCAGGACTATGCTGACTGGGTGAACAGCAGGCATATGGAGAGGTCAGGCAGGGCACCACAAGACCCCTCTGTCTACTCTGGCCAAACTGCTACACCCCACTGAAAGAAAATCAATCCCATCATACCACAGACACATATTCCCCTCCCCTTCTCCTCTCTTCCTTGTGTTCCTCACCTCTGTTTTATCCACACACACACACACACACACACACACACACACACACACAAAACCTTTATAAGATGTTGTTACTGGGCTTCTCTTTATTAAGTCTACACTCTTCACCTTATCTCATGCGTTCCTCTTTAAAAGCTATGTGACTCACATTATGAATTGAGTGTGTGTTTTTAAATGCTGTATGCATGGAACCTGAGTTTTTTGTCTTTTCTTGTTCTCTTTGATTTAGGCTTGCTACGGTAGTCGGTGTTACCGGTGTTCAGTCGCAACACTGGTTTCATCACTTGCCCACCGCTTTTTTTTTTTTTTTTCAGTTTAACGCATTAAAAATATTTAACGCAATTAAAGCAGTATCCGTTTTTCTGCATTATATTATCAAGCTCTTATTCATGCAAATGCTTTTAAACCATTCAAGCGCAACAAAAGAGAACACGCTGTCTGTGAATGTCCTGCCTATGTGACACACACACAACGCGCGCCAGTATTGAGTTCTCTTCCGCGCTTGAACGAACCATTACACACACAAATTATGCCAAAATGTCCGTTTTGTCGAGTGACCTAATAAGAGCAGTCTTCAATGAGTTAAATTAAGTCTTGAATGAACGTAACGATTTGTGAGAAAACGTGTCAGATCCGCATCGTGTGCAGCAGCAGCAGATCTTAAAGTGTCATTAATGTTAATCAAAGAACAAAGGTAAAAGAGAGAATTACTTACTGCTCTTTACTAAAGAACTTAAACGTTCTGTTCCTTATTTATTTGGTTCCAGAGTTTCCACGGTTTGATTTTCAGTTTTTTATATAAACGTTAAGTTAGCCTTGGCTATTTGTTATTTTATTTGGCCTAGCATGGTGTATTCTTACTCGTTTTATTAATAAACGTTCTATGTTTAATATAAGCGAGTTTGTCGTTGTACTGTTTTGTTGTTGTGTTTTTCAGTAAGAATAATAACCCACCATTCAAAATTGCCGCTAATTTGAAAGTGAAAGTAAAATTCACACAGCCGCACACCGGGATTCATAAGCAATTTAAAAAAAAAAAAAGAGGTGGAGGCCCCGCCCCCCGGTGACACCGGTATTACCGGTGTTGTCACATGTCGATTAACCGGTGGGAAAATTTTCTCACCGTCACATCCCTACTTTGATTAAGTCTGGCGAATATATACACCACGGTTTTATGTACTAAAGTTGAATTCAAGTACATACTAAGCTGGACACAAAACTTCTGTTTCCTACGTTCATGTTTTGATGTTTACAGTTTGGTTTTATATGAAACACATGCAAACTTGCTCTTTGGTGTGACTATCGGCCCCTGGGGTTATACGTGTTGTCATGGCGACTTGCAGCCAGCCAAAAAAAGGGGGGTAATTAGCGTCGGAACAGTTGATTGGTTTGCGGCAGTAATTAACACAGGTGAGGTTAATTAGTTCCCATGAAACCAGTCAGTCTCTGCAGCACACACAAGGGAAAACAGCAGAGGAAAAAAACATACACATTTACACGCCTTTACTTTATTACTTCTGAAAGTTGGGGAGGATTTTAATATGCATGGTAAGGTCCCCTGTGAGAGGACGCAAGGAGAAATTCAGCCTCATTAATGGAAGCGGGACAAACCTGAGCGAGATGCTGTCTCTATCAATAAGACATAGATAATTCCACACATACACTGTGGCTCTGTCTGGCCGAGGCACACATGAACATGCAAAGTGCCAAACAAAATGTCATTCTGTTTGTGTCCAGCACATCTGCTTCATGCATCCGTCTGTCTGTCTTTCCATCTATTTATCTCTCTCTCTATCTATCTATCTATCTGTCTATTGTAAGGTGTGTGGCTGTAGTAAGTGCATGACGCAGGAGATTCAGAACAGTAAACAGTCTTTTAATAAATCCAGCAGAAACACGTAGGAAAACTCAGGAGCTAGAATAATCCACAACCATGTAAAGCAAATATGACAAGGAACACTGAACAAAGGAAACTGAGGACTTAAATACAAGGGAGAGCTAATGAAGTGAACAGAAACAGGTACATAATTAATTAGGAGCTATGGAAACTAATAAGCACGGGGAACACAGGCAAAACAGAACTATACAGAACAGAACTGTTATAGTACAGGACAAAGGCCCACAGCGGATTCGAAGGAGGGAGGAGCCATGGTGGAGACTTGGCAGGTTTAATCAGGGGGATAACAGATGGTAATGGAGCCGGAAGGCTGTGGCGCAGACAGAGCAATGACTGACCAAGGCGGAGCCAGGTGTAAGGACGATGGTTCCAGGATGGGCCGAAAGAAGGAGCCAAGGAGGAGCCGACTGGTTGACGAGCTGAGGTGGAGTGACAGGCTTGGCAGCTGGAGGAGGAGCTAGGGGGGATCCTCTTGCCAAGGCGGAGCTGGAGACTGAAAGACCCTAGGCAGATCCATGCTGGGAAGTGGAATCAACAGAGGGTGAGCCGAGGGACTAAAGGGAGCAGCGGAGGCGGGGCCGAAGGATTGGCTGTCGTTGGTAGAGGAGGTGGGAGTGGGAGGCTGGGTGGGATCACTGTAGACGCAGGGCACTTAGAGCTGGGTGGGACTAGTGCAGATGCAGGAGACATGGAGCTGGGTGGGACCAGCGGAGACACTGGAGACTTGGAGCTGGGCAGGACCAGGGGGGACAGGAGACACAGGGAAATCCTCTTCAATTTCCTCATAATACACTGCAGAGGCCAGCTGCAGCTCACAACGGGAGTGTGGTTAGAGCTTCCTTCTATCCACTTGTACTCCAAGAGCACGCCTGGAACGCACAATGTTGCCGGCTCATGCACCTAGTCAGACCTCTCGTCGGACTCAGGCTTCGGGGCGATGGTTGGCTCTTTCCTTTTTACTGGCTCATTCATTGTGGCAGGATCTGGCTCCATGTCTGCGGTGGGCTCTGACATTAGTTCCGGGCAGGCGTGCCATGGATCTGTGACTAGCTACAATGATCAACGCTTCAAAAACAAGTTGTAAATAGACATCTGTGATGCTCTTCACCGAGCGCTTACACAGATATACACGGGAGCATTTGAAAGCAGGTGTCTATCAGCGGATCCACCTATCAGCGGATATATTAGGGATCCACTGATAGACGCCTGCTTTCAAACGCTCCCGTGTGTATCTACTCAACAGCGCTCAAAATGCTAAGGGGAAATGCTAGTATCATCACAATTTTAAAATTTCAGTACTTTTGACAGTACTCGTCTATCACTCTATTTATCTATCTGTCTATTTTTCTATCTGTCTGTCTGTCCCATCTGTACATTCACTCATACAATAAACACTCTTTAACAGAGCTGGATACTACTAACAGCTTGCAGCAAACCTGGATGAAATGATATGGAAAACATATACAGTTGACTCACATTGATTCTTTCTAGCTCTTGTCACATTCTTAGAGGGTGGGAGGGATCGGGCAGTCCAGTATGTGCCATTATGAAGCCGTGATGTCAATTCCCTCTGGTGCACAGTAGATCTGAGCGACAGGAACCAGGCGGTGAAATGGAAACATATCCAGTCGTTGTCTACTCTTCCTTCCCATGTTCTTATATATCCTGGAGCAAATGGTGTACAGTTAGAATGACACTGGCTAAAGCTGAATAACAAAATGTCCAACATCCTGTGTCTACCTCTCATTTCCTATTGTATACAAACATCTACCAGTTTTAAACACGCCACAGATACTCCAGCTTTATAGGATGGCGTGTTTATTTAGAGAACAATGAGGTGGATGTGTGAGAATTGATTTTTTGGACAGACGGTAGTTTGTCATGTGTACATTGTTCATTAGCAATAGTACTGCACTTTGCTTCTAATGTGCATTTGTTAGAAGCTGACATATATGACGATGCTATATACATTTATAATCCAGAATTGCTAAAAACATATACACTCATCCAGGTTGCCCCTTACCCTTTGCACACTGTTTGGATCGCTCTAATGATTTGGACAGAGTTTAATGTAAACGCATTGACTGTGAGGGAAACAGCGTGGCGTCTGGATATCTCCCTTGAGCTGTAATCTATACTGAAGCACTGCATCTTTGATCAGCACAACTTCATAAAGTCTTTAGAGCTACACTGTTTTGGCGAGGCTGCTTTTCAGGAAGACAGCAGGATGAAAGATTGTCTTTCGCTTTTCCCTTCATCTCCAAATGTTTTTATTGGAACGTATTGACACTCTTTCACCTTCCTGTTTCACAGACCTCTCCGTAAAGCACTTCAGTAATGGCTGACTGCTTAAAACAAAATGTATAAATTAGTAAATAAACAATGTGAAATCATCAGATGCATTTCTAAGAAAAGAAAATCAGCAGCAGAGTGCTTTTTCTGATCAGTATGATGCATTTTTCATGTTCAGACATCAGAAAATGGTGTAGTGATGCCACCAACCTGAAGCAAACATCTCTCCCTTTTGCATCTTTGAGGATGCTTGAGGAGGACAGCCATATCTTAGCAAAAGTCTCTAAGGGCTGTTTACGGTATCTTTATGCAAAACTATGCATACAAAATGCACACAGTCAAATGTTCATCAATTTTGCCTCTATATAACAGTGATTGACTTGGGCGAGTTGTTGTGGGCGAAAGAGCTGGAGGCAGCAGTGTGCGTCCCTGTGGTGTGAACCCTCCCTAAATCCATGTAACTCCCCAACACCCCCACCCCCACCCCCCTCAGGCACATGTGTCTGCCAAAACACCTGCCTCAAGGTATTCACACTGTTCATAAATCAGGGTTCAGGCTACGGCCAGAACAATAGCAGATGTGGGAACAATAGGACCTGTTAATTCATAATGATGCAGGCTTCCTCCAAAACAAAAACAACCAGGTAAACACTAATTATCATGAAAAAAAAGTGAGAAAAACAACTCATTTGTTCTCAGAGGCTTGAAGGCTCCTTCAAAGTGCCCAAATATCAGATGAGAATGAAACTTTACCTTCAGTAATTGTCACATTGTTGGGGATCAATGTACTCTTTGTTTTGACAAAAATATGCTTTAGCATCATGGGATGTGGATCTAAATAGGTCTAAATCTGAAATAGATTAGTTCTGGAAGAATCACAACCCTTTCACCTTATTCTTTGAAGCATTAAATTATAACGTACTACACCTCTTTTACTAGACTACAATATGAGAGCACAACATACACCTGAGGGATTTTCAAACTTTCTGATCTCAAGGACCCCCGAAGTATGATAAAAAAAAAAAATCTGAGGGACCACCTACCTGAAAAAAGCTATAAATTGTATATATGTATAAATACATTTGGTTGAAAACCTCAGACCCCAGTTTGGAAACTCCTACACTGGACAAACCTTTTATATTATAGCAGTTTTCTTTGCAGCTGAAGATGTATCCACTATTTTAGTAATTGAATACTGGCAGGATTTCACCATCAGTGAATGTATTAGTGCCCGTATGGTGTGTTTTACTGCTACACTGAATCTTTGATTGTATAAAATAAGATGCATTTAATGCTAGAACCAAAGAGATCTTACTATATTTCCAACCAACAAAAGCATGCTGTCCTTTGAAGTGAAAAAACACTCTTGACATACGGATACATGAGCCTTATGGCAGCCTTATAAAGCTTTTCTCCTCTTGGAAATAAAAAATATGGACTAATTTCTGCCGCATACAAACAAGAAAGCAGTTATATAATCAGCTGCAGGTCTTTAGTGGTGGGCGTCTGTTGGCTGTGTTTAATTGATGTTGAGTTGCTTTTGAAGTTGAAGTATGGAGAGTACTGCTGATCTGAGGAAGTGAACAGAACCTTCTCTGCCTCTCCACGATGCTAATCTTGCCCAGACTGCCGCGCCCTGTGCTAACTCGCCGCTTGTCGCCAGCATCTCGATGCCCAGAGACGAAGATAAGTTTTGTGGTACTGCACAAACACCCTCCCCCATCCCGTATCTCTCTACAATGTGTGGCTTAGAGCTCATGAGAATTTTAATGTTACTATTAAACTAGGTCATTGATGAAGTAGCCCTTGCATCCAAGAGAAGCAATTAGCTTAATGCTAATGAAGCAAGCAGATATTGAGATCTGGATTTAGAGGGCAACTGGTGGTCCAAACTACAGTAATGAAGGCAAATGGCTGGTCATTTAGTCAGTCAATCGAGCATGAGGAGCATGTGTAGCTCTACCTAGATACTTATCTACAATCATTGAGTGTTCTGGGAGCAAAGTTACGCGGTGAGGTGATGCTAATGCTGCACTCTGTTATATGGCAACTCATATGGCAACTTCAAATGAAACTCCATCCGGCTTAACATGGGACAATATTTTTTGATTACTAGCCTTGCATGGTGTGAAATGAAGGAGTAATATGCTATACTTAGAAAGGGAAAACAAGGCTATATGTTTGCTTTTTATTTCCTTTTAAATTAGACACTGGTGAGGTGTTAGCCAAACAGAGTAATATAAATAGACTCTGTAGCAGTAGCAGGACTTTGATTCCATACATTCTGATGTGTGGCTTGTTACTGGTTTATGGAAGGGCAGACCTGCACTTGCAAATGAAAACGTAAGTAAGCGGAGGCTGAGGGAATCAGCAGCACAGTGGAAATGAGCCCAGACTTCACATTTTAGCAGCATAAAGAGCTCCATTACCGCTGCTGAATGCATAAACAGCGCACCGTCCACCCAGCACTGCTACTGCAAATACGCTCTAGCCTCCAGCGATATTAAACACACATACACACATTAAATTAAACCACTGCTGAGTTGGTTCAGGGATTCCGGTGAGCTAATGATGCCTTTTTTGACTCATGGTGTCATGGTTTGGATGATCTACCTTTATCCGTATCTGTGGTACTGAGATTTTATAAATTATAATTGTAAATGGTTTCATATTACTTTAGTACTGAAAATGCATGACATCTGAATGCTGCATATGAATCAATTATTCATTAGCAGCATAATTGCCTCTTGAATGCTGCATGTATAACAAAATGCTGAGGTTAATAGTAAAGATGAACTTAACAAGTGTAGATTCAACAAATGACTGTTGTTTAGCAGGTTTGCCCGATCTACGAACAACTGACTCTTATTATCTTTCTCCTTAGTAAATCAAAAGCTTACAGCACAACCAGTGTAGTCCGATTCACAAACAAATGACTCTAATGATCGTTTTGTTTTAGTGAATAAAAACATACGGCACAACAAGTGTTGCCTGATTCACACACAAAGAATTCTTGTGAACTCTTTCAATTAAGTAAATCAAAAACATTCATGCAACCCTATTCCTGAAATAGTCTTATGGGCCTGTTCTTTTAATGAATTGTTAAAAAGCATGAGTTACTGGTTTAAATCAGTCTAAAGCAGTGCCCTGTATTATTTAGATGTAATAAAAATGGGCATTATAACTGAAAATTATCAAAATGAATCAGAATTTAATCAAATTGAATCAAGAGCTTGTGAATTGTAAACAAGTCATAAAATCTGTATCAAACCCAGTCTTACTTTGCATACAAGAAACATTTTCATAACTGCTGAATGAAATGGATAGATTGCATAGACTAGTGCACACAGTAAAGGTGTGTAGTGGTTCTAGTAAGTGCCCTGTCTAAGCATGCTGTGATCATAGACACTGGCGGCTACAGTAAATGGCAACCCTGTGGTTGGGACTCAGTTTGGTGGGGTCAGCTGATCCAGGCTTTGTGCTGCCATTCACTACTCCTCTATCACTGTAACACTAATCGCTTAATCTCTGTCTACTGTTGCCGTCAACATATACAAAGAGTCCAGACTCCTTTGTGTGCCAAACCTTTGTGTGTGTGCGTGTGTGTCACCAGGCATGATATCTCTGGGTGGTGTATTTCAGCTGTGAGAGATGTTTCAGGAGAGATGTATGTAACTTTCTCGAATAGGAGACTGTAACCTCATTAAATCAGCACTGTTGCTGCACTTCTGTCTCTGTGGTGGCTTCTCCGACCCGAAGCATGCAGCAACTCTTAGAAAGCACAAAACTGCTCTAAAGATTGGCTATGAAAAAAAAACCACTAGAGGAGAGAGAGAAAAGGGCGGGTGGAAGGACGGACTCTGACAGCGTCTGGACTCTGACATTTCTCTGCTTGGATAACCATCGCACCCTCTGTCCCTCCAGCCATGAAGGGAGGGGGGGTAATGTCAGTTGTCAATCAAGTTAGTCCCCATGCAGCTCTGGTTCCTGTGCTGCTGTGCATTGGCCTGTCTGAGAGACAGACAAAGAGGCCACCTTTCACCCCTGACACCCCCCTCAGCACCACCTCTTACCCCATTTGCAGCCTGAGGCTGGGCCAGAGAAGCTGAAGCATCAGTTTTGTGGAGGGGAAATAGAGCACAGGTGGTTCACTACATCTCTCATACTCTCTAAGATAGAATGGCTTTACTAGTGTGACATTTAAACACCTGTTCTGCACTACCCAATTGGCTCGCCCATTCTTTACACAGTCTGTGTGTGTATCATAATGCTTGTAGCCTTTCAATATAGATGCAGAAAATCTGTTCTGTGGTTATGACAGTGTTTGCATGAGCTCTCGGCTTTCTCTTTCACTTTTGAGCTTCTTATTTAGGCCAGAAATATAAGTACACAAAAACGAATTCTTGGACAATGCAGTGCAAGTGTCCATACCTGATGTGGTGGTAATAATTCTCTGAACTCAAGGTGGGCAAGCACAAGACATCTGTGCCATATAGCTAGCTATAAATATGCAGACAGTGTAACTAACTTTAACTTACTTGATCAGCATGATTCTCTTCAAACTGTTGATTCATCATGACAGACACCTGAAACCAAAAAACACCATCAAAGACTCACTGACAATGTTACATGTACTTGTTGCATTATGAGTTGTGTTCTAAGAGATTTCATGCATTGTAATAAAAAAATTAGTTACTAAGACTTACTGAGCTTTTGCTTATTGAGAGCTTATTATACCAACACTGCAAAAAAGACTTATTGATGATTCTTTTTATTTTTTTAAATACATATTTTTACTTTTCCAGGTTAAATACCTTTAGAATCAACACTGCATATGATAATTAAGAAAAAAAAAATCAGCCAGTATAGTAAGAAAAAATATACTTGTATTAAAGAGTTAAAAGAAGGTTACTCAACTTCTGTTTTATCCTGCAACTGCATTATCCATGACTTCTGGACTGGGCAAATGTCAATCGTCCATTTAATTGTTACCTCGTATTGATTATTTGTTGTATCATTGTACCTTGTAAAGCGTCCTTCAGCCTGGGAAAGGCGCTATATAAATTAAACATATTATTATTATAAAGATACATTCTCTGAAAACAAGTATTATATGCAATCTTATGCTGTCAAGTAAATAATCTTGTTTTAAAACTAGATATTTAATCTGTAAAATAAGACAAATTCTTACTAAAGATATTTTGGAGTGAAGCTGCAAACCATTCACATTGGCATAAATCTGAAGTGAGAGACTGGAAAAGGTTTCTGCTTATTGTCAGTGTGTGTGCAAGAAATAGAGATCTCCACGGCCATCACCTGGAGTTACTCATCAGTCCCGTCACAGTAAGATTTGAGAGAGGAAACCAAGGGCATTGGTGCTACAAAGCAGATGTGTTGGCTCACTGTGACGACCGCTGCAAAAGTGCCATTCATTCCATCTGAAACGGCTTTATCTGTCCCCTTAGCAAATGCTGAGCCTTTATTTGATATTCGATGTGTTAGCAGAAGAGAACAGGAGGGCCTGGCTTCTCAGAGGGTGGGTGGTTGCAAATCAGCAGCCCCTAAAATCCTCACTGCTGGGTAAAGATGTGTCCTATTGAAGTGAGGTTGGGAAGGGCAGACCTTTGGACATGTCAGAGTTGGAGTGACAGATGGAGACAAAGAAGGAAAGAGAATATAGATAGAGGGATGAGGTGGAGGAAGGTGTCCTGCTGTGCCCTTCTGTCCACGCTGCAAACAGCAGGACTTTAATCTGATGGGTTGTGTGTATGTCTAGCAGTAAGTACAAGTGTGTGTTACTCTCGTCTAGGTCAAAGCGGTGAGGCCCAGAGCGGGTTGGATGTCATGCGGCCCACAGGGGTGGCGGGGTCAAGGGGTAGGGCTCCTGCATGCTGGGGAGCTTTGATGGGTGGCACACTCTCCCAGCAAAGCCTTCCAGGCTGGCCGGCACAGGCGGGGAGGTACTCTGCTGTCTTTTGTTTTGACCTCAGGCATGTCAGAGCTGTTTCCAATTACGCCCTTGGATCGGGTGGCGTGTATTTCTATGTGTTATATGGGATCATAATTGACTATAACTGCACCCTCTTAACTTTAACCAGGTGCGCTGGCCAAACCAGAGAGATTAGGCTTGTGCTCTTACAGGCACAGTGTGTGTTGAGTAAGTCATGCCAGGGTTCGACACCAGGGTCTTGTTTGGCCCTGAAGGAATAGTAGGGAGATTGGCCGTGACTTATTGCCAGATCTTACTGCTATTGGGCTGAGCGAGTACACATGTGGCCGTGTGCGTTCAGGAGTCGTGTCTGGGGGTACTGTTGTGCTTTACGAGCTGTGTTAAGTTGTTGTTGTATATTTGTGTTAGTCATGCTCTCCTGAGGCACAGTGTTGCTTAGCGCAGCGCAGCAGCCGTAACCGCAACCATTTTTCCAAGCCAGCACGTAAGGTCTCGACGGAATCGCTGCCGTACGAAACAGCGAAAGTAACAACATGTGGATGTGCACCCACCTGCGACGGGTGCTTTATGAGTGGCCCCCCACCCTCTCGGATTTAAATAGCCCCATTTACTGGCCTGACAAAGGGGGAAGAAGCCTGGCATACACCAGAACCCAGAACCTTACACCGGGAGAGGGACGAGAGTGGGGATTGATGGCTCATTGAAGTGCCACTCACAGAGAGAGAGCAGTTATGTCAATCCAGTCTAGTGTTTCAGAGTTCACCTCGGGCTAAAGCCAAGCTAAGTGCACACAGAGCGAGGGCGGCCCGGGTCAGCCTGCAACCAAAGACAACCATCCAACCTGAGAGGGAGGTTTCCATCAATCTTACAAATCTTACTTAACAGTACATGAAATCTTACCACATGGACAGGAAAACAAAGGAAAATGATGAAAACAACGAGCCCATCGTGAAACCAGAGAAGAAGCCGACGCATCCGTATATTTAGTTACACAGTCGGACCGAATGCATGAGGTGGTCGGGACAGAGATGCTTTGGCTCTGAGCGGCCTTGTTTGGGATACTGTGTAGGTGACTGAGGCCTAACAAAGGGAAGAGAAGAAAGAATGAGGGCATTGTGTTAGGCAGGCTGGTGTTGAGCAGGGAAAGAGAAAGGCTGGGTTAAGAGCCGCCGTCATTGATGACTCTATAGAATAAACATCTCCTGAACACTGATGAGCTGAGCTGCCACTTTCAACAAGCTCATTACTGTCACTTCTTTACATGTCCCGTGCTCATCTTTGATGCTAACGGAGAATGGAGCGGCAAGCAAACAGGAAGAGAGGGAAATTATTTGAATGATACAGCATAGTGACAACAGTAAAACAAATGTTTTTGTTGTTGCTCCAAAATGCCAAATGATTCACATTCAATTGTTTGTGTTATTCAATGATCCAGCCCTTACATAGATCATTTGTTCTAATGCGCTTTTTGGACATTTGACAGGTGGGAGGAGATGTGGAGCTTGATGAGAGGAACTGTGTATGTGTGTGTGTTGGGGGGAGGAGTGTGTTTTTAATTACACGATATGTGTTATACGGATGGTTAAAAAGCCAGTTACATGGAGGAGAGCGAGTATAACTCTGCCAGCATTGAAATGCATGCTCCGATTCCTCACTAATTAAAGCAGCAACTTCAGAAATGCCATAATAACCATTAATTAGGTGGCTGCTATTTTCAACATAATTTGCTAATTAGTCGGAGACACAGCGCTTCGGAGGTGACTAATTATTGGTGGGTTGGAGCAATAGACACTTGTGACTTGGGTAAAAATCACACTCTTATGGGGTCAGACCATTATGGGTGTGACTCAGGACCCAACAGGGCCTTAATGGCTTGTAGTCTCCTACCCTCCCCCTCTTAATAAAATGTACTACATTGAGCACTAGACCCTGTTTATTTACTAAGGTTTGAAGATGCTCCATCCACACAAACTAATTAGTATGTTATCGGCTTTACTCTTGACCCTACTGGCCTGTCTGTGATGTTGGACCGAGGGCGAAAATACATCTCAGCCCACAACATGTCACTTCCTGCTGTGTGACCTAATCTCCTCATAGCCCTTTGAAGCCCATACTCCTCACACGCTCCACGAAGGCCTGTACGCACACATCTACTAGTGTGTCGTTGTGTATGTGTGTGTAATATATTCACTAAAGTTGTGTTGTGCTGTGCATTTTACAGAAGAAAATCTGTTGAAGATGCGGTTATCTTGTTTTATAGTCTTTAAAAATCCGGTCAAGGCCTCTGAATAATTCATGCCTGAAATCTTTAGGGCTGTTACAGGAGCTTTAGCTGGTTGTTAGTTTGTTGCTATTGACTATGTTTAAATGAATTTCCTTTAGATTGCCTGAGGGAAAATCCTTTAATATTCGCCACAATTAAGAGCAGTTAAACGCCATGCAATATCATGGAGATACAGTGAAATAATTTTTAATCATTAGTATGTCCATATTCTACTTTACTAAAAGACATGCTGTTTACTAAGAGAGCTGCTTTGCTGCCTACTTCCTCATACGGCTGCATCTTAAGTAACACGACATGATTTCTAGGGTTGCACGATTTATCGTGATTAAATCGCACGCAAAGGCTGCGATTATTTAATGCGCATAATGCACAGCTTGTCAGAGCTGTACGGCTCTGTGATCAGTAGTAAATGCTTCTCCATCTGAAAGCCAGAGGGCGCTCTTGTGCAGAAACTCAAAATATGCAGAAGTAGATAACACGCATCTGTATCTGAATAAAGAGAAGATTTAAACGCTTTGATTAAACATGAGTAATAAACACACGACTGCCTTATTCTGTGTAAGAAGCCACATCATCTCACAGAAGGATGCTCAACTGTCGTTATGAAGTGAGTTTGGAGTAAAAACATGTTATTAAATGTTGTCTTTTGTTGGACAAGATGTTAATAAATGCTTCTCATCTCTGTAAAGATGTTTGATGCGTGTTGCTTTTTCAAATGTACATTATAAGCGATTCAAACTCACAGTGCTTTCAGATGGATTAGCATTTGGAGCCATACTTTATTGACAAGCTGCGCATAAAAAAATAATCGCAGCCTTTGCAATTTCGTAATCGCGTTTAAATTCAATGTTATTTTTCGTATTGTGCGATAAAACGTGCAGCTCTAACACTGACCCTCATGTCATTCCAAACCTGTATGAGTTACTTTCTTCTGTGGAACATAGATATTTTGAGATTTTATTTTTGTCATATACAGAAAGTCAGTGAGCTTCAGTATTGTTTGAAACGACATGAAAGTGAGTAAATGAAGACATCATTTAAAATTTTGGGTGAACTACCCCATTAATGATCACCCACACAAATCAAATAATGACACAATACTCAAATAAGCACTGTTAAAATATATATTGTACACTCAAATATTTGGACTGCTTCTTGTGTGTGTGTGTGTGTGTGTGTGTGTGTGTGTGTGTGGTTGTCTTCAGCATTGGTGTTTCCTGAGAGATGAGTTCTAGAGGAAGTAGGTTTCCTTCTGTCAGTGTGTGTGTGTGTGTGTGTGTGTGTCACCGGACTATCCTACATCAGAGAAGGACATAAACAATGGGGTGGCAGGGCCCTGGGGCCATTCAAACTTTACTCTTCTCCAGATACTATTTACTACTGTCAGTGTATCATTGACTCACTGTATGAGTCTTCAGTGAAGAGGAATGTTTTGAGAGGGGTGATCTCAATGAAAATGAGTGTTTACATGCAGTCTTACACTGATTATGATTAATAAGCCAACATGCGAGGTTATGTAGGTATGGTTTTTATAATGATCAGATTTTTGATAGCTAATATTTTGTTGTACAACACTGGTCAGTATGTTTTTTCCCCCCCTTAGAAATTCAAGGACACATTCAATTAATCAAAAGTGACCGTAAAGACCTTTACAACTTTAAAAAAAAAAAAAAAAAAAACTTCAATTCATCAAAGAATCCTGAAAAAAAAAAATGTGTCATGGTTTTCACAAAACTATTAAGCACCACAACTGTTTTTAACAAAGTTTCTTGAGCACCAAATCAGCATATTATAATTATTTCTGAAGGATCATGTGACACTTAAGACTGGAGTAATGATGCTGAAAATATAGCCTTGCCATCACAGAAATTAATTACATTTTAAAAATATATTAAAATAGAAAAGTTATTTTAAATTGTAATAGTATTTCACAGTATTACAGTTTTACTGTATTTTGATTAAATACATGCAGTCTAAGACTTCTTGCCAAAGTATAAAAAAAAATTCATACCGACCCCAAACATTTTGAACGGTAGTGTTGCAAACACAATCAATGAGTGTTAATATGTAGAAGCATTCCTCTGAATACAGTGTTACATAAGACAATGGTGATAGGTCATTTCTGCAGTGACCTGTAACACTGAGCTTCAAACACAACAAAGTATGTTAATTTCAGTGTATATGCTTGAATATTTCCTAACATTTTCTTTCTGTCTCTTTTTTTCTGATGTTGCTGCTTTTCCGTGTGATCTTCAAACAGGTAAGAAAAAAAATCTTTTATTCAACAGTAATAAAATACTATTTGTATCGCAGAATATTTGGGAGTGTGTGTTTAGATGCAGTAGTGTGCACTAATTTAGACCATTAACATATCACACATTCTCAGTCTACCCCAGAACTTAACTGATTTTGCTTGGTCCAGATCTAATTTAATCCCTATTACTTTTCTTTTCCCATTTTGCTTTCTCTCTCTCTTTCACACACTCTTTTGGAGAGACCTTTACTCATCTTGGCTAATGACTCCCAAATACTTCATCAGCATGTAGCCTTAACCTTGCTGTTGTTTCCAAACACCATAACGGCTCTAATTAACTGCTTCCCCCTTCTGTTTCACCTACCTCAACACACACACACACACACAGCCTAAGTCAGTTTCTTTCTGCTGAGTTCTTTGCCCAGTGCTCTGTATAGTTTTAGTGCTACAAGGGGAATATATATTTTTAAGAGCTTTGTGTGGATGGATGATGTTAGAATCACTGGCTCTCGCTCCACCGGCCATAAGAACAGCATCTCTTGTTTATTATAGTGCTTACGGCAGTGTTTAGTCAAGGACTCAACATACGTACACATACTGAATCCAGAGCAATAAGGAGAGTTCAGTTTGCCTCAGCAGATTCACATTGAGGCAGCATTAACCCAAAACACTAGTCCGGACATGTGCAGCCTGATAGAAGGAAAACAGTCATACAGTATGTGGCATTTATTTACATATTTAACTTTTGATCTTTTACCCGGTACTTGGCCCTCAAGTCAACGGAGAGAGGTGTGAACTAGGGGGAAGAGCGTGTCACTCAAGTTCAAGGATTCTCTCGCCTCGCTTGATAAACAGATCTCAAGACTCAGGCTTTAAAATACAGGAACCCTGCTGGGGAGCAACCTGACCTCATAAGTTTATTAATTACTTTTGTTATTAACTATTCATCATGGTTTCTGATGTCCGTCCCAGTGCTGTGCTGAAACAGGACCTATATTCTTTCCTTTAGCCGCCGTATGAAAATCTAACAGTCCACTGAACTTGATAAGTGTGCCATCATCTCGTTAATCAAATTACTTATGAACCGAAATTGACAGTTTTCATTAATTATAAAGGATTATTCTAATTGCGATTCAAATTTATTCATTTAGAACAGACGGCATTCAGTAATATTTCAGTGAATTTGCATATTAAATGGAGAGGGTGGTTGATTAAGTATGGTAATGTATGCGCGATGCCTTATTTTGTTTCTGGTGGGCCATATGCGGCATGGTGGCTGGGGCAGGTGAAGACTCCAGAACGTGTTTAATTTGTTTGACAAACACGGAAGGGGACACAACACGTCCTCTGGCACCCTGCGCTCCACTCGCCCCTGTGACCCTCACCTCCCTCTGCACCCACCTTTACCTTTAGCTTCTGCTCTGCAGCTCTGAGAGCGGTCCATATATTGTCAACCTAAACACGACTGATATCTGGAATAAACAAACTTACTGTACGTCTTACTTCTTAAAGGGACAGTTCACCCAAATAATGAAAAGTCTGTTCACTTACCACACTCATGTTAATATTTTCTTTCTTCTGTGGAATACAAATGGAGATATTTTGAAGAATCTTCATGCTGCACTTTTCCTTTTCCCATCTCTCTTTCACAAAAGAAAGAAAGTCATACAGGTTTGGAACAACTTAATTTTGGTTAAACTATCCTTTTAAAATTCTGATGGATTTGTATGAAAACATTGTTTCTTAAAAGTGTTTCAAGTCATAGCAATGACTGAAATCTACCGAACTGGTCACACTTTAGTACTTTAGATGCTGGCACTGTGCTTTTATGATTCTTCAAATTGATTTTAATACTATTTTACACTGCAGCTGTGTCCCATTTGTCCTTTGTTCCCATTCTTAAGGTTAAATCAAACCCATTCTTTCTGAAGTTTCTCCGCAACCAGATTTGTAATATTTTTAATGGATTATGAATACACAGCAAGAATTCCTGCTCCAAACTCATGCAAAGGGCATTGCTTTAGTGTAATTTAATACAATAGTTATGGCAAATGAAAAAAGAGGAATAAAATGAGGACATCTATCAACACCGTGTGCATTTACACAATGTGCCCTTGCTTACACAGGAACTCTTTATCAAGTTAAATATAGCTTGCATACTATACTTTGAATTTAGTTTGCGGATACTAAATTTTAGACCATTTGTGTGTTTATACATCATCTTCAAGCGAAGAAAAACTACATGCCCAAACTGCCGTCGTCCAATATGAATGCACTAGTGCAAATTTCAGTCTAGTAGCGTAGCCCAATGGCAATAAAGCATTATTAGATTCCTTAGCAGAGGTCAAGCTCCTCTGACAGGTCAACGGTTAACCCTATAGCTTTACTCAGTTCTTGGACTCTTGTTCTGGCTGGGCGCCTGGGTGTCCCTGGGTGCTGGGCCACTTAAAAAGAAATAACGTAGCGCAGCTGCTGGTGTGTTTAATTAGCAGGGGTGCTGATTTTATGTGTGTGCGCGCCTGTAATGCTGAAACGGATCCTGTGCTTAGACGGCAGAGTATTGACAGTCTTCGAGTGGCCCGGTGACAAGGCCATTCTTCATTACTCATGGCCGCAGGGAGAGAGCGGACTCGGGGTGGGGTATTGGGTGGTAATGGGGTTCAGGGTTTTGGCAGCGATCCAGCGGTGGCACACCCAGTTGGGAGAGGCTTGGTGCGATTGCCATCACTTTGCTCTCTCAGATTTATGAGAGCTGCTTTAGAAAGGAAATGTTTCAATCAGCCGTGCCTGCCAAGCATGTCCATCACCCTGACAGGCATTTATTTACGGCATCATAGAATTAAATCCTGTGTACTACGTGCTACACACACACACACACATACGTACGTACACATCCACAGATTTTTATTTCAGCAGTACACATCTCATTCATTCTGCTCACCAGTCATATTGTTTTATGTACTTTGGCCATTGCGCCGCTGAAGTCCAGTCGTGTCAGGGAAGCCCTTCTCCAACTCTCCAACTAACTGGAAGAAACCTTCCAGAAACATGTTCTACACAAGTACATAAACACAGACACTAATTCTTAACCAACATATTGTTATTGTGGCGGGAAGAAACCTCAGTACTCATAAGGGGCCGATAGATTACCTTCACATGCATGTGCCTTTAAACCAGATGTACTGCTTTACACACAGCTAGCAATAAACATGCTGACAGTTTAGATAATTTTAACTAACTCTTAAAACTGTTGCTCTGGAATGACAGCAGTTGACGTAAAAGAGAAAACTGACAGAAGGAGGCAGTTTATTCTAATACTTGCTATAGCGCCCCCTTGCATCAATGCAGAGAATGCATTTTGTGCAGCTAGAAGCGTTTGCGTTCACATATTTGTTTTGCCATAAGTCTTATCCTGAAGTTCCCTGAATGGGAATGTGAAAGAGATTATAGAATGCAATGACGTCTTAAAAACGTTACTATGGTCAGTAACTACGTATACTGGTCCTATACTACTGTTCAAAAGTTTGGGGTCATTAATATTTTTTTTGTTCCTTTATTCAGTATTAAATTGATCAAAACAGTATGACAGTAAAAGTCTACAAGAGATTTCTATTTCAAATAAATGTTACACTTTCTAATTATCAAAGAATCCTGAAAAAAATTATCACAGTTTCCACAAAAATATTAAGCAACACAACACTAATAATAATAGAAATTTTTTTTTGACCAGCAAATCAGCATATTAGAATGATATCTGAAGGATCATGTGACACTGAAGACTGGAGTAATGATGCTGAAAATTCAGCTTTGCATCACAGGAATAAATTACATTTTAAAATAGAAGTGGAATAAAAATAGATCATAGAAAAGTTATTTTAAATTGTAATAATATTTCACATTATTACTGTATTTTAAATCAAATTAATGCAGTCTTGGTGAGCATAAGAAACCTTTCAAAAATATTAAAAAAAAATCTTACCTACCCCAAACTTTTGAACGGTAGTGTAACTAAGCAACTATTGTTGTTTGCATTTTTTCATGACAAGCCTTTGCTCTTTTCTAATGTAAATCTGTAGGATTTGTTTGAATAGTTTTAAACACAATTCATTGCTTCTGCGTCACTTATAATAATTTTACAGAAAATCATGCCGTTCATGGAAATCTACAGTGTGTGCCTGTTGGACATTCTCAAAAGCTGAGTTGGCAACAGTAACCAAGCTGGATGGAGCTTAGCAAAGGGTCAATTGACCGTTCGCAAAGACCCGCCCCCTTTAGTTACTGTTGCTATGTCCGACAAGCCATGCCGATCTCTCGCCACACATCATGTTCTCACGCAGTGCAAAATTGCGGAGCAAAGAGGACACTGACAATGTGTCGACAGAGCAGGTTACTTTTGATATGAAACAAAGTCTCAAATTTCAAATTTTGTCATTTTTAAAGAATTTTAAACAATAAATACCATTTTGTGGCTCTTTAATGTGTCGTGACAGATCGCTGTAACGCCTCAGTTCAAGCGGCTCGTGAACCGATCATCTCTTCCTACTAGTTCATTTATAGCATCAAATAAACATGAATGAACATCAGAAGGAATGTTGTTTCAATCGCGGAAAGACGTCAGTACACACCATTTTTCAAGTTCAAGTCCACCTACGTTAATCTGCTAACTCCCCTGACTGCTTTGTCAAACAAAATGGCGGATTCAGCGTTATGATTGGTTAGATCGCCTGTCAGTCAAACCCCCGGCGAAGGGTCAATTGAAGTTGAATTAGCAAAGCTCCACCAATACTTAAGGGTTTAACTCTTATTAAATAGGTCATTATAACCAAAACTATAGCCTTAAAAGAGTTTTAGGGCTTCCACTGGAGGACTGCGCTCTAAATCCAGGAGTCCGAGACTCCCACTATCTGGCTCCATCAATGTGACATGATGAGTCCAGCACCCCTCCACTTTGTCCTGAGAAATATTTAAAGAAAAACAGAGTGGAATTACCTGACACAGGACAGGATTAGACAGAGAGCACGGACTGATAAATTTTTCAGTGCAATAAGATGTTGTGGCTGAATAAAACATTGCTTTTTAAATAGACATGGGCTAACATGGAAGGTGTTTCCTGCCAGTCTCTCTGCGGAGCCGTTGACAGCTACACGCTCATGTCACATGCAGCCACACTGACTTACTATACAGTTCAGCATACTCTCTCTCAGTGCACTCTTTCTTACCACTTTCACATCAAATTTGGTGTCATCCTTCCGTATTTCATCCAATACCGAATGGCAGCCTGTCTGAGCATGTGTGACATGAAGAAATGTGTGTGTGTATCTCTGGCTGTCCTCTGTAACAAAGTACATGGTGCCCTCTTTGTGAGTACAGAGACCCGGCCTGACTCTCTCACACAGCATTAGCATGCCAACATGCCCTCTCGCACCTTCCGCCCGGTACACGTGCCTAACGTGATCCTACACACTAGGCCGGCTCTCCCCTTTTCTCTCTCCCGCGCTGTCTGTCGGTGACCCCACTGTTACTCTGAGCTCTTACAGATGGCCTGAGCTCAGATAGCATCTGCCTCCTCCCATCCATCACAAGCGGCTGCTCTGCGGAGCTCCACGGCAGGGGCCCGCGTGCCTGCCAGATCCGTTACCCCACCTCTGTGTGTGGGACTCAGGTACCGAACGCTGCCTGCTAGCATACGGTCACTCAAAAGGGGGAGGAACCCGAGTCTTCACGGTCCAGACTGGGAGCGAAGGCCTGGCTGCGGGTTATTAATGGGCCCCCCTCGTTGTGCCTCGGCCCCCGAGGCGTCTGCCTCCGTATCTCCTGGCACGGGACACCGCCTCATAAATCTCCTTAAATAATACCGCGAGGCAGCTAGGGGAAAGGGGTCACTACGGAAACAAGGTAGTCAGGCTGAGATGAAGTGTCAGTGATGCATGGCCTGTGCCCCCGAATGCAGGTAACATTCCCCCCAAACACACACACATAGATAAAAGTGGAGGAGGGTATCGAAACGTAAAGCACGAGCTGGAACTATGAAAGAGATTTTATCAGGAAAACGAGATATATATTTTCATGTGAAACTCCTCAAGAGACCCCTGAGATGCCGAGGAGTCCCCCAAAATCAGAGCTCCAGCAGCAGATGAAGGAGTTGTAGGTCGCAGCTAGTGGAGTGGCAGCTGAAAGCCGAACATGTGGTTTGAATTAACACCCTCCCCAGGGTTCAGCCCAACAGCGGGGGGAGGCAGGATCTGAGACTACCTTGTGATGATAGACACATCCGTCTGATTATTGTTCTTCTCTTGACACACATCACTTTCACATGCACTGTAGAGTTCCCACGCTTTTTTCTCTTTGTGATTCAGAAGGTTTAGTGAGCTCAAAATGTGGATATGATAATATTTCTTAAAAGCTTATAGAACGGGGTCAGAATCAAACCCGAACTCGGGGTAACGGGGGTAACTCCAAAATGAATTAATCTGTTATAATATATCTGTTGTGATATATTTCAGAATATTCAGGTTGATTCTACTCAAATGGATTACATCTGTT
Organism: Mylopharyngodon piceus; assembly: GCA_039654765.1. Classification (NCBI taxonomy): domain Eukaryota; kingdom Metazoa; phylum Chordata; class Actinopteri; order Cypriniformes; family Xenocyprididae; genus Mylopharyngodon; species Mylopharyngodon piceus. The sequence continues at coordinate 8,865,349 of CM077439.1, forward strand.
CAAATAAACATTTATATATGTGCCTATACTTTGTATAAATGTATTTAAATATGTGCCAGCCTCAGCCGAGTCTTGGTTCCTCTCAGTGTTTCTTCTTCATCTACTTAAAGGTCTTTAGGAGTTTTTCCGCCTTTGGTTTGAAGAGTCTGATATTGTTTAAAGTTGCTTTGGAAAAATATTTAAAAAGCATTATGCAAAATAACTGAAAAACAAACAAACAAAAATGATACAAATAAACTGAATTGAATATTCCAGAATATTATATATTGTTTAAAATTCAAATATTATGTATTTTGTGCTATTTATAATTGTAAATAATAATAATAATTTTTGTCACATACACCAGCTAATATTTACACTACTGTTCAAAAGTTTGGACAGTTTCACTTTTTTTTTTTTGGTAAGAAAAAAAGGATGCATTAAATCAATCAAATGAAAAGACTTTTAAATTCTTTAAAAAATCTATTTCAAATAAATGGTGTTCTTTTGAACTTTCGATTCATCTAAGAATCCTAAAAAATGTATCAAGGTTTCCACAAAAATAACAAGCAGCACAACTGTTTTCAACATTGATAATAATAAGAAATCAGCATATTAGAATGATTTCTAAGGGTCATGTGACACTAAAAAACTGGAATAATGGCTGCTGAAAATTAAGCTTTGCCTTAACAGGAATAAACTAATTTTTGAAATGTATCAAAATACAAAACAGTAAACTAAATTGTAAGAATATTTCACAATATTACTATTTTATTGTAGTTTTTATAAAAAAAAAATGCAGGATTGGGACTTCTTTCAAAGACATTAAAAATATATTACCATCCTCAAACTTTTGAACTATATGTATTTACTGTTTTAAATTTAGTTTTTAAAATTCTGAAGAATAAATAGACCTGATAAAACCAATCCCGGGCAACACCTCTGCTAGATAAATAGCGTTGTTTTGACATGTATTTTCTGTTTTTATTCGAGAGTTCACTAGCAGTTACTAACTTCTTCCTGTAGCAGTTCTACTCTGAAGCATCATTCAGTGTTGCGCTTTGCTCAGGGAATGCAGCCCGTGCGCCGGAGCATTGAGCACAAAGAAGATTGTTATATATTAGTTTAATAAAGTCAGAGACAAATGAAGCCCCCCTGCCAAAGAGGACTGTGTTACACACTTCATGAACCAAATTAGTGTGGCAGTGCAACACGCCGGCGCGTCGCTTTTGTTCTGGAGATGATCTGCATAGCGGAGCTCATTTCTCAGACAGATAAATCTGACGGCAAGCCGTGACTTCCCCCCTGAAGTAAATATTGTAAATAATGAAAGGGCCTGCCAGCAGTGCTTGAGGAATTACTTCATCCTAAGCTATTTATACAGACTGTCAGAGGGGAACAAAAAAGGAGCTGGGCAGGGAAGAGAAGAGAATGGAACCTCCATCTGATTGGATAAAGAAACAGACTGGCTAATGCCTTCTGGGTAATAGAGATGGAGCACCACTTGAGCGTTGTGTATGTGTGGTTGGGAGGGAGGGAAGCTTTTAATTGAGAGGTGAGAAGGATGGATCCCACAGGTTAACTCCATTCTTCAAGGGCCATTAATATGGATCAGATAAGGTTTTTAGTGCACTGCACCTTCAGTGACACACTACATGCTCTATTAATCCTACTGATGTTGTGGACTTGCTGGATGATTATAGTCGAGTTTATCATATTCTGTTGTTAATACGGCTATGGTTAATATGTAAAACAGGTAATAGAGTTATAAGAACCTTTGTTCTTGGGTCACAGCTGAGAGTCAAATACTAAGGGCACGAGGGCCACTTAAGGGACGGCCTGAAACTTCCATCTCTCCCTAGAGGAGCTTATTGTGAGATTCAAGAGCTGTCCTGCTTATGTGATTATCAGAGCAGTTACACTACCATTCAAAAGTTTGGGGTTGGTAAGATTTTTTTTTTTGTTTTTATGTTTTTAAAAGAAGTCTCTTATGCTCACCAAGGCTGCATTTATTTGAAATGCAGTAAAAACAGTAATATTGTGAAATATTGCAATTAAAAAATGACCGTTTTCTATTTTAGTATATTTTGAAATGTAAGCTAAAGTTCCAGCAGCCATTACTCAAGTCTTCAGTGTCACATGATCTTTCAGAAATCATTCTAATATGCTGACCTGGTGCTCAAGAATGTTCTGTATTTTTCTGTTGACCATTGACTTTCAGGATTCTTTGAGGAATAGAAAGTGCAAAAGAATAGTATTTATTTGAAATTAAAATCTTGTGTATTATTGAAAATGTATTTACAGTCTCACTGATTTTAAATGCCCCAACCATAACTTTATACTTATATACTTATACACATTCTCACAATTGTGACTGTATACCTCACAAAATGACTTTATATCTCACAATTGTGCCTAAATTTCTTACTTTAAACCTTATCCCACAAATACCTTATTTGTTTATTTTTTATTCTAAGGCTAAAACAGGCTTTCATAGAATCTGCTTATCCCAAACATGTGTCTTTCTTAAATATCATTGTAAACATTTTAAATCAACCCAGTAATCCCATTATTTTCATTATTCCTACATTATTTTTCAATCCAACATTTTTTTTTTCTTTACAGCTGATTATGGTTGCGTTTGTGTCTTTGAAAGTTTCTTTTAACCAGGCCAACTTGTCTAAAGTGTATTTTAAACTGTAATATCACCAGACTCATTTGGTTTCCTCATTTAGTAGCTATTTAGGATGTGTTTCATGTTCTAATAATTAGAGCTCTTGTCTCTCGGCTCCTTCTGGCCCCTCCTCTCTCCGCTCTGTAGTTTTATCTTGACGCGGCTCGTAAGGCAGATCAAAAAAATGTCCCACTGAGGATGCCATACTGCTGGCAATTACCAAGATGTTTATTATATCTGGTGTAATAATTTTGGTCGCTACAGGGATTATTTTAAAGTTATTACCACTTTGATGTTAGCGCGTTTCTCAGGTTGTGATTGTGTGTTTAATTGTACCAAAGTGACACATAAACCCCATCTTAATTTAATGAAAGCGAGAAAGTGAGATTATTAAAATATGACTGCATCGGCAACCCGGCTGTGTAATTATTTTGGTAAATTTGTGCTGGGAGGCATGATAGGGCAAACTGTACTCATTTGCAGGAGGCTAATTTAATAAAGCTCAACCCTCTTTATATGAAGGTTGAATGTTTTCCCGTTTAACCCAATTGAAAACCACACCAATTTGCTGTACTAATATTTCCAGCACTATTGGGCTAATGATGCTAACTCCAAACAGCCCGCAACCAGTAATTAACGGAGATACTAATGAAAAGGTGACGGCACCTTCAGCACGCTACGGCGGACACTATCTATCTTGGACTAGTGAAAAATTCCTCCTCTTATCTCACATCCCATAATCCTCCTCTTCTAATTAGCCACTTCGTTCAGGCAGAATGGAGAAACACAACTTTCATCCCTCCTTTTCCGGAGAGATTGAGAGAGCAGGGTTCAACCCAAAGAGACTGGAGAGAAGGAGAAGGAGGAGGAGGGGAGAGACAGCAGTGTGTGTTACACTCTGCTGGTCACCTGTCAGCTGTCAGAGCAATTACAGCACCTCCTAGTGTTAAATGTTTAAAGTGCGCATTAGCATGTAGCACAGTGGCATCCTGTCCCTGTGATCCTGCGAGGCTGGCACTCGGCGACAGCCCCTATGCCGCCACAAATCGCTGTAGACAGTGCGCTGTTAAAATCAATATGCTGCAGTTTTGTAGCGCTTCCGTCTGACTGCGCACCGTTGTCTGATATAATGTAAATAATAAATTATCAGGAGCAGATTACCAGGCAGCGGAGACACTCCACCTCACAGTCACCCACTTTTATAAGTGCTCAAGAGCACTAATAGAGTCACACATCCCACTTTTTGCGCATCTTTTTCTCCTGCTCAGGCTTTTAAATACACTACACCATTAAAAATAAAGCTTCCAAAAGGGGGTTCCATAGAAAATCCATAGAAGAACCATTTTGGGTTCCCTAGTTCATGTGAACCATTCTTTTCAGAACCATTTTTTTCTTAGTGTGAAGAACATGAATAATCTGAAGTAAAGAACCTTTTTGTGCAATTGAAAGGTTCTAATAAAGAATCTTTATTTTTAAGAGTGTACATGACACCTACGATCAAGCAAACAGAATAACTTGATTAATTAGCGATACATTGAATAAACTGACAGAACAGTTAAATTCATTTATTTTGAAAGCAGAGAGTCTGAGTTTGACTTTAAATTTTCCCCGTGGCATTTTACGTCTGCACCTGGACCCCCTTTGTTGTGGGTTAAAAGAGCGATTAGGTTTTAGTGGGACACGCCAGATGAGAGGAGACGGAGGTAGGGAGCGAGTGAGTTCTAATTAGGTCAGTGGAAGAGAAAGGCAGCACAGCGCTTTTCGTGAAAAGGTCCCTCTGTCCTTTGCGTCCCATCTGCGGGTGACTGGATAAGACAGGTGAAGGCAAGTAGAAGTGGTAGCTGTCAATACGCCTCCCTCGCTCCCCTTCCCTCTGATGCCATGAATTATTTGTGAGAGCAGGCGATGACAAAAGGATGTCGCTCGCTCTCAAAGCCTCACCTGCCGTCCCGTCACACCCACAGAGAGTTGATTCCATCAGACACGCGAGGGGGAACAGAGTCCCTCCTTTACATTTCTCTCTGCTCTGCTCTTTTCCCTAACTTCATCATTTCTGTATCAAAGCACAGTAAACGAGTGCCGTCCCGCTCTAGCTCGACCCACAGAGCTTCTCCTCTTCCATGCTATACATTTTCACCTTTCTTAGACTAGTCCTATACTTTTTGCAAAGTTAGTCTTTTTTTTTTTTTTTTTTCAAAAAAATTCAAAATGACTTGAAATCATGCCAGAGTCTTAAACAATGATTTGCTAGTTGCTGTTGTCAGTCAGAGGCAATAGCATCTATTAGGGATGCGCTACAATGTAGATGGCCACACATGCACTAAAAGCCACAAAACTACTATAATGATTTCATGGGGTATTTACATGATTATTCTGGGTTATTTATCCAATCTGAGCAAAATCACAAAAAGTAAAAGTTTCTTGTTGCAGCAACAGTTTATATCTTATTGGTTGGTTGGTGAGAAATTATCATTTTTCGACAGTCATCCAACAAGTATTTAGATGGTAACACACTGCATACAATACAATTTATTACAGTTATTTAATCACTAACTTGAAATAACAATAAATAATACAATGAAGAATAATAATACCCATTTATTAATCTAGGTTAATGTTAATTTATACATATAATAATACATTTTAACATTTTAAGTTTGAAGTATAAAATTAACATTTCTTCATATATTATGAATAAAATGAATTAACAATTAAATATACTACATTTATAAATTAATTTAACCTAATAAATGCTGTAAAAATTTCATTGAAAATTTCATTGTTAGTTCTTGATACCTAATGCAATAACTAATTATAATTACAAATTGAGCCTTATTAGTGTTCCCATTACATAAAGCCATGCCTATGCAAAATTATAAGCAATCATTAAATTAATGCTAAAAAGTAAGTTTTACTTCCACAAAGATACCAGAAAGGAATGTGATGTATCTATCCGTATAGCATTGTTCTGAGTCAAAAATATTCTTTGTGGTCATCAGATTCATAGCATTAGGTCAAAAACAATAATCCTTTAAGGTTAGTCTGACTGCATCCTTCTGTTCCTGTGTTTTTTGGGGAATATAGGGATGTGTGAGCAGCTAAGTATTACTCAGGCCAGTTTTTTTAGCCCTGTGGCAGTGAGTAACAGTGTGCTGTAAAGCTCCAGTCTTCACACAAAAAGCAGGCGGTCTAATGATCCCACTGGCTGCTGACCCTCAGGCCTGCGCTGTCCCTCCACCACCCCTCCATTTCACACCCTTCCTCCCTCCATCCATCCCTCCCTTCCTTCATCCCTGCCACATCTGCTGCCTCTCGCCAAAGGAAAAAAATCAATCTCTCCATCATGAATTATTGAGGTGTTTGCCTACAGCCTCTGAAATATACAGGAGGGTGGTCTCTCTCTCTCTGTGTGTGTCTCTTTCCCGCTCTCCCTTTCTCTCTTTTCTTGTACATTTAGTTTAAGATTTGTAAATTATGCACAACAGAATGAATTTAATATACTTTTTTCCTTTCCACCTTAGATGCTTTATTTGTGCAGTTCACATTGGGTTGAATCTATTGTGTGGGATCTTGTATTTCCCTCTGAGCGGTGCAATTCATTTGTGCCACAGCCAATGCACAGAGGCTGTTTACAGAAAATATATCTGTTTGTCCTTAGCTTTCTGTATGATTAGCTACAACTAGGGTCATTTGTGCTGAATTAGTCAATTATATCCGTTAAGCCAGAGACGGAAGGGTTTAATGTGTTAATCTCAGCAGAAAATGGGAGAAACAGCTGCAAACTGGGAGTAGGAGCAGATATTTCCACTTCGACTCTCAAAAACCCTCCCCTACTTAACTGAAGTTTGACTTATTACACCATCAACTGCTGTACTACTGCTGGTCTGCTCTCTCACACACCTCGACTGGCACTTGTAAACAATAGCTTTAGCTGCAATGATTACATTAAATCAGGCAGTTGTCATATGACAATCATTATCCCTCCTCCAGTGGCAGCATTTGATTGACAGCTCCCCAAAACCCAAGTGTGGTGGCTGCACATCGTTGCCTGGCTTCAGCTATCAATTACAGGCTTGAATTTGAAGCATTTATTATGTAAAATAATTCTCCCATCTACACTGCACTCGTCTCCTGGGTCTGGTCCCGCTGTCTGATGTGAAATTTCTCTCCTCGCTCTCCTCTTTCACGTTCATTGTCTCTCGCTCACTCTTTTCTGTCTCACTCAACTCTTTATTGTTATTTCGTAGAGGGTGCGTCTTCCATTCGTTGCTCTTAAATCGACACAGCCCAGGTAGTAATGACATAAGACTCCAGTGGATTGTCAGAGAGAGGAAATGCAGCAATTCCAAACGGTTAATGCTCAAGAGCTTCAGCATAGTGAGAAGAACTGGCTTCATTAATTGTACCCTCTCTGGAGTCAGCATAGAATATACTATGATTCAAAGGTATTTTTTAATGTTTAGCTGGCCAATACAGAGTTGTCTTGGACTTATACTGACAACTAGTGGCATGGATACAGCATAACGCAAACGCAATGCCGCGTGATGCCATTGTAGAAATTGCTATTCGCAGTCAGCCATGACTCATTTATTCCACTAGTGAAAGTGTCCAATAAGAGGAGCAATCATATGAAGCAAATGGTATTTGGTTGGTCACGCGATCTCAAAAACCCACTTTTTTAGTCTTCATCTCATATATACATATTATACACACTATAGTTCAAACTTTTGGAGTCGGTAAGACTTTTTTTAAAAACGTTTTTGAAAGAAGTCTCTTATGCTCACCAAGGCTGCATTTATTTGATCAAAAATACAGTGAAAACAGTAATATTGTGAAATATTATTACAATTTAAAATAAATGTTTTCTATTTTAAAACATTTTAAAATGTAATCAATTCCTGTGATGCAAAGCTGAATTTTCAGCATCATTACGCCAGTCTTCAATGTCACATGATCATTCAGAAACATTTCTTGTTATTATCAACGTTAAATCAATGTTAAAAAAAGTTGTGCTGCTAATATTTTTGTGGAAACTGATATTGTTTTTCAGGATTCCTTTATGAATAGAAAGTTCAAAAGAACAGCATTTATTTGAAAGAGAATTCTTTTCTAACATTATAAAAGTCTTTACTGTCAATTTCAATTAATTTAGTGCATCCTTGCTGAATAAAAGATAAAAACATCTACCTGACCCCAAAATGTTGAACAGTGGTGTATTTATATGAAATACAATTGATTTTTTAGGGGTGAAAGCTTTCTAATGTAGAAAAATGACTGAGTGCACCTTTAATATCGAACATGATAGATTAGAGGTTTTTAATAAATAAATACATTCTGTGTACCAAAGCAATCCACACACATTCACCAAAATAGGACTAAAAATAAATAACGCTACAACAACAGCAACAAAACACTCGTGACTGAATCACTCTGAGGAAACATTTGTAGACAATGGAAGACAGAGAGTGCAAATTCTTCTGCTCTGATGTTATGATAAGAGAATTCTCTTTGCTCGCTTGCCGTTTCTTCTTTCTCTCTCTCTCTTTCTGAAATAGTTCTTCGGTTGCATTTGGCACCAAACTCGCAGGCCAGTGCAGAAATCCAGCCATAATAAATGGAGGGAGGAGGGAAAAATAAGACATCTGAAAGACCAGCTAAGCAAGCTGGTGATATTTCTTTCTTTTTTTTTTTTTTTTGCCTGGGACAGATCTTTTGGAGATGTGTATTGTAAGCAATTTTAGAGCTGTCAGCACAACATGCCTACTGGTCTCAGCTTGCCTGAAGGCGGAGAGAGGGGAAGGTTAGACTTGTTGTAGCTGTCAGATTGTTCTACTCTGCGTTATTATTATTTTATTTGCACTATCGGGTCTTGAAAGAATTACGAGAAAATTAGACACCATTCAGGAGGGAGGCTAACCGATGCACGTGTATATTTTCAAAGCATGAGCAATATGTTTTTCTAGAGGGGGCTAAAAGAGAGAGCGAGCGAATGACAAACAGAGGCTGAAACGGACAGCGAGTTACAGGGCCGCTGGCTTTAACGCTGCCGCTCAGAAGATTAGCCTATCACTCGTCAACATGGTGTCGCCTTACTCAATTAGCCACAACTCAAACTCTGTGTTTTAAACAACTGCAACATTCCTATCGTGCCCACACAGTAGAGGTAATGGAGAGCTGCCTTGAGAGGACATCTGCCCCTGCTCCCATTAAGACAGCTCATGCTGCTGTCTCACCGAGGCATTCTGGGAGACGGGAATGAAGATAAGATGGTGTAAGGTGAGGAGAGAGCGGATGAAGAAAGATATCATGCCATACCGAATGGCACTTTGAGTGTCGCTCCATGGCAAGAACTGGCATTGGCTGTGTCTCCCAGAAATGGGCACATTTATATTCTCTTTCTCTCAGTCTCCCCCTCTCACACTCTTATGGTCTGCGTTAGCCTTCATAAAATATTCATGTTGGTTGTGCTCAGTGCCATAATTGCCATCTCAGCCTCTGAATAATTGATGGCTGGTGCCGTTGACTTGGTCTCATTTACTGAGAGTGTGGGTAATACCATACTCACACATGCCACATGCTTTTATGCCATGCTGCCACAGTTAGTGCTGACTCCAGATCGGCCACTCTCTTCGCACGCCGCTATCATTCATTTGAAACCACCCTCACAGCTACAGTTAAATGCATTTAAATCAATAGTGCTAGTGACTTGGGCTACAAGTATCATTGCAAACACGGGGGGCAATTTGATTTCATTTGATGTGCTTTTTAGGAGCGACTCAAACTCGATGAGGGGCAGCAGAAAATTTTTCCAAATGCTTTTCTGTTGATTAAAGTGCATTTTTCTGTCATCGTCACACTTTGAGTGGGTGTCTGATTGTTAAAAAAGACCACTTTTCTGTGTGGATGTTTTGTAACTATTTCATTTGACGTCTAGGGAAACCGGTTTCTTTTTTGCGATTCGTTCCTCTGGTGAGATTTGAGGAGAACAACACTGAAGGTTTAACGGCTGAGTGTCCGAGTCAGGCGAGCCTGCAGGGGAGTTAATTAATGGGCCAGAACTGAGCGGACAGATGTGACCCCTAGACAGCCTGAGGTCAAAGTTCAATTTGTTGAAGATTACATTAACCCTGCCTACACCAACCCCATCAGCCCTCGACTGCTGCTTTAATTCATTGCTCTCCTTCTTTTTCGCCCTGACATTCACTCTTACCTCCTCTCTTTAAGTGAACTTCATAGGGTATTTGACCATCTCTGTTCAGTCTAAATGGCACTGCAAAATGCATAGGGAACAATATTACATCAGTACATCACGTCACAGGAAGTGGAGACGGAAAATTTCCCAGAAGTCACTGCACATCACCTGAATACTACAAAAAAATGATTGGTAAAAATAAACAGGAAATATGAATTCTTTGCAGATGCTCCGGGGTGTAAAATTCTCAAGTAGTCATTGCCATTATTATGACATACATATGTTATCAAGACATGCATATTTTAAATAATCTAAATCACACAAATTATATTCATATTAAAAAAAAAAAATATATATATATTTTAAATTTTAATAGAATATTAAAGGGTTAGTTCACCCAAAAATGAAAATTCTGTCATTTATTACTCACCCTCATGTCGTTCCAAACCCGTAAGACCTTCGTTCATCTTTGGAACACAAATTAAGATATTTTTGATGAAGTCCGAGAGGTATATGACTCCTCCGTAGACAGCAATTTAACCACCACTTTCAAGGTCCAGAAAGGTACTAAACACACATGTGTGTGATGCTGATGCAGGAGCCGGCCAATAATGAGCCGCCGTTCTGACGTAGATCCTGGAAGCGCTGAATGTAAATAGTGTACGAGAATGGCACAGAAGAGAAGATATTGTTGAATAAAGTCGTTATTTTTGTTTTGTTTTTGCACACAAATAGTATTCTCATCACTTCATAACATTAAGGTTGAACCTCTGCAGTCACTTTGACTATTTTAACAATGTCTTTAGTACCTTTCTGGACCTTGAAAGTGGTGGTTAAATTGCTGTCTATGGAGGAGTCATATACCTCTCGGATTTCATCAAAAATATCTTAATTTGTGTTCCGAAGATGAATGAAGGTCTTACTGGTGTGGAACGACATGAGGGTGAGTAATTAATGACAGAATTTTCATTTTTGGGTGAACTAACCCTTTAAGTAAACAAGTATTTTACTTAATTTTTTTACAAAAGTGACAGTAAGACTTTTACATTGCTAAAAAAAATTCTGTTTCAAATAAATGCTGTTCTTTTGAACTTTCTATTCATCAAAGAATCCTGAAAAAATCACAGTTGCCACAAAAATATTAAGCAGCACAACTTCTTTCAACACTGATAATAACAAATGTTTCTTTAGCTAAAAATCAGCATATTAGAATGATTTCTGAAGGTTCATGTGACACTGAAGACTGGAATAATGATGCTGAATATTCAGCTTTACCATCACAGAAATAAATTTTAAAATCACTGTGTACGGAGCAATAAACAGTTCATGGAATTCTGTGAATCAGAGAGTGAATCAGTCTCATTCTTTCACACCATCATCTGTATTCTTTCCATCTCAGTTACACTTTCATTAGCAGCCGCTCTGATGTGTCTAAAAGTACAATGTAAAAGTTATTAAGCAGAGCAGTATGTATGACAGGTCAGGCTCTGTGCTCTGACTCAAACTCGTTCTACCCATCAGACACTTGGAGCGTTGCCCTCTTCCTCACGCTGACTGTGGTAATAGCCCTCTCTAATTGAAGTGCTCTTAGCCGTGCCATTTGCAACGTACCGTCCAATCTCTTCTAAAAGCATAAGGTCCCTGTCCGAAGTGCCCTACGGAGGGGACAGTAAGCACTTTATTAAACATTACACGTGTGATTACATGTACCCTCCCTGTTCAGCAGGCATCAGAGTACTCTAATGGAGCTATAGGGTCAACAAAGTCAAACTATATACACATTACACATGTGGATGAGGGCTCTAAAAACTATGAGTGAGTGTTTATGTGAACGTGGCATGCGGTTAGGAGACCAGAAGGACAAATCCGTAGAGCGGGGTGAAAGAAAGACAAAGGATGTCTTCCTAAAGTGAGGGCACCCAGGGTTTTGCAGGGGATTTAGGAGGACTATGAGAGCGTGATGTCAGCGATGAGGTTAAGCCCAGACTTATCTCCACACAAAGCAGGAAAGAGAGAAAGAGAAGGAAAGCGAGAGCGTGGAAGAATAAGGGACAGGTCAGGAGAGCTCAGACAGGGTCAGTGGCAGAGGAAATCAGCGGGGAAGAAACCACGGCTTAGAGTTCTTAAATGATATTATAGACGAGGTCTGTAGCGCTAATCTGTTTACCCAAACAACAATGTGGATAACACACACACAAACATGTTTTTATCAATGCACCCACTGAGCTGCAAAATGCTAGATCTGATCTATATTTCGTACAAATTATATACAAACTTTTATATATATTTTATATATATATTTATATTTATATTTATATATATATTTATATTTATTTATATTTATATATATATAAAATCATACGCATGCAACATGTGACATGCTACTAGGCACAAAAGCTTGAATGGTTTGACGCACATGGAAGTGTACTGGTGTAGATGTTAGAAGGGTGACACAAACAGTAGATTAAAGAGCAAAGGATGAGACCTGGACCTCTTATCCTATACGAATTCCAGCCAGTGCTCACAGACTATACATCTTACATTCCTTCTAGTGTTGTCACGGTACCAAAATTCCAGTAGTCGGTACCACTACCCTTAAAATTTTACGGTTCTCGGTACCAATTTCGGTACCACAGGAAAATCTGTTGGAACTATTTTACTATTTTATTTAACTAGCCTATTTTAAAAACATATTAAATATGATGGTAATCATACATATAAATATTTGGAGCGTGTGTGTGTATATATACCTCAATGAAATAAATTATGAAATATTAAAAAAAAAAAAAATAAATAAATAAATGCTCAAACATCCATTTTGTAATAGACCTGCGCTTATTTTAGCTATTCTGTCAGTGAAACGACACACTACAGCCTGTAAAACTATGAAATAAATATCAGTAAATAATGGTAACCTAAATAATAAGTTAAATATTATTTAAAAAAAACATTTGTTTTTTTATTTCCACACAAAGATATGTCATATAGCCTGCCGCTCTGCGGTTTGAGAGGGATGTGGGACACGAGCAGGAAAGAGACCATCTCTTTTATAATATCTTCATGTTATCTCCTGATGTTACAAGCAACTGACACTTGTTTTAAAAGGTCTGAAGAGCGAGTTTTATCTTCAGCAGGGGCAAGACATTCAGGCTATGTTTGATTTTGCGCTGCCAGAGAAAGTGAAACTAAAAATCACCAGCGTGTGAAACGCGCTATACAAATCGACTTGACGTGCCTTGTGAAGTCTAATAACAAGCGCAAACTGTGTTAAATAGAAATTGACGTGCAAGCAAAAAGGTTTCTGTCCTATGGTGTTTTTTCTACTTTACCACGGTAAAGAATGCGAATATAATAGGCCTAAAAGCGAACGAAAGGAAGAAACGTTTATAATCCCCTGCGCGAGTGAAGATTTGGGAAAATAAACAGAGATTCCATGTTCAGTGGAATAACTAATGGAATATTGTTAAATTCTCTGCTAATCGGGTGACCAGATCGCGATTCTTAAAACAGAATACAAACCCGACAAAGCTTAAATTTATGGACTCGCGTACCTCTCTCATTCGGCATGAACCAAAATGTTTCCATGGCTGCGATGTCACATTTAATTGCTAACCTATTATTCCTTCATAAACAAAGCTTTGTGCTTCATTCGTGTCATATTCACGTAAATACTGCCACAGTCCTATCAGTGGGTACCGAATATACCCGGATACTCGGTACTCCCAGTACTACAGAAATGCTGGTGTCGTCACATTTTCAAAATTTCAGTACCGACTTGGTACCGAAGTACCGGTACTTTTGACAACACTAATTCCTTCATCGCTAACAAGAAAAGAAAAGAAATAAAAATTAAAAGAATTTTTAATTTCTTTGAAAGAAGTCTTTTATGCTCACCATTTTATTTGAATTATTATTTTTTTATTTTGTAACAAAGTAGTTACTGTCACTTTTGATCAATTTAATGCATCATTTTTGAGTAAAAGTATTAATTTGAATGGTAGTGTATATAAAATCAGTAGGAGTAAAGTATGTCTTCATTTTGAAAACTTAGTAAAAGTGTATGTTGTTAAGTGAAGATGATGGATATGTAGATCCAATAGTCCAATAATCCATAACTGTGACCAGCAGGCTACTGAAAGTAAGTGAAGGATTTCTGTTTGTGTGAGGGTGTCAATGCATTTGTGTTAGTAGTGACAGACAACACATATAATAGTGGATAGATGCTGCAGACAGACGTGGGTTCTCAATTATACCAGTGCAGAGAACCAGAAAACCCTGAATGAAGAGAAAAGAGAGGAACCCCACTGTGCTAATTAATATTGTAGATTTCAGACCGCAGAGAAGGAGGGAAAACACGCTGAGTCACAGCCATACAAGATCTGACAAGCCCACTGGATTCAACATTAAAACACTGTTAATAAACACTTAGAAATCATTTGAGACACATTATTAATTTAATTGATGTATGGCACAGTAACATTCACAATATTAGATGTTCTCCTGGGAAGTTGAGCGTACAGTGAGTAGATGCGTCTAGCATCTTTATACATTTCTTAATAATCGTTGATAAGGATTCAGAAATAAATCTACTATTGTTACCTTACAATGGAAAATCTCACTGAATTTGTGGCTATGGTGAATCTGGGTGCTCTTTGGCATGACTTCAACAACACATTACAATCTCTCCTGATCTTTCTCCTGTTTTCTTCTCCTTCACTCAGCTGACAGGCATGTTTCTGGCCTCACGACAGATGGTCTTCATTTTCTAGACCAGTGTCTTACTCATTGTATGTGTGTGTATATGTATGTAGCTATGACCTTAAGAATGCAGAGAGTAGGAGGATACAGTAGGTTAACTCCTCAATATCAATACCACACAACCCTGCCATCTTTACCTCAATCTTTGCACCAAAGACTTGAACAAAATGGCCTTAATAAATCCTCTTATTCTGTGTTTTTCCAGGTTTTTCCTGAAATTCTTCCTCAAATGCAACCAGAACTGCCTAAAGAATGCAGGGAACCCAAGAGACATGCGGCGCTTTCAGGTAGGACCACGTCCTTTCTGCTTACCCTTCCAAACTACAGTGACAAAATTGCAATTTTAGCCATTTATGTTAATGGAGAAGCAGCGTTTGCATTGTTTATCGCATGAATTAGTAACAATATTAGTAACAAACAGTCATTCATAACATTACAATCATCATTATATGAATGATTAATTAATTTATTATATTAATGTTTAACAGATAAATAGTATTTGAAAATTCAAATAATTAGAAATTATTTTACGGAAAATATATTTGAAATATTTTATTTTACTTTTAATCTATTAACATTCTTAATATAATTAATTATATGATATACTTAAATAATCACAATTAATCACATTTATCAATATTTGCTAAAAAAAAAGTTACGATCTTTCAAAGACATTACATTAGAAAATCATTGAATAGTTATATTTTTTATTATAATTATATTTGTTATATTATTAAATACACTGAATTAACACATTCAATTGACCACTCACTATTTCACTAAAAAGATAGTAGTAGTTTGAGACCGAAGAATGGTTTCTTAACAGATAAAGTGTGAGTACTAGAGAACATATAAAGACATACTGATGGAAAGAAGAGAGAGAAAAAAAGAAGCTTTGAGCGAATGAAGTGGCTGCCCAGAACTGGGATAATGTAAGCGGTGTTTGCCAAGTCTCATCAAGCCTCTTCCTCTCTTGAGATTGAGAGACCTCTCAAAGCCTGAGAGCCATTTAAATCAAGAGGCTCCTCAGTTGCTGTGAGACACCTCTAGTCTATGTCTTCAGTTCTGTGAGAGCTGTTAGCTGCTGTCATTGTTCCAGCCTCTCTGGTGAAATGTGCCTGTATGTCAATTTATCAGTCAGCAGTTACACTCATACCGTGTGTATGTGCTGCTCCAACACTTCAGCTGTTAGTTTGAACTGCGTATTAATTTGTATACAAGGACAGAGTTTGTCTTTGTGGGTCAAGTGATATATAATCATTATTCGTCTTCTGCAGGTGGTGGTGTCTACGACGGTCAGCGTGGACGGACATGTCCTGGCTGTGTCTGATAACATGTTTGTACATAATAACTCTAAACATGGACGTAGAGCTCGCAGGATGGACCCGTCTGAAGGAACTCCGTCATACCTGGAACACGGTGAGTGTACGTACTGTATATGTCTATCAACATGCGCTTTGTTGAGAAATTTAGACATTAAAAAAGTTAGACATTTTTCACAATGATAAAAATGGGGGGAAACAGACAGCAGGAATGAAAGACAAAAGAGTTACACAATTGCAATGTCTGTGTAATTCCCATTGTAAAATCTTTCATTGTGCTTTTCCCCACAACAAACTCTTTTATTTGCAAACAGCTAACTAATAGCAGCAATGTGCCAAGCACATTCAGCAAAACTAAGCCACTTTGTCCCACTCCATGTAGTTTCATGGTTTTGCTACATGAGCACAGATGGTTTCCAATCATGGCTAGCACTGTATTCTTCCCTTACATCAACAGCTTAAAGCTGAAGTGTGCAATTTCTATCCAACTGTCAACAAATGGTATTGCAAAAATAGTGATTTCACTTTTTCTGTACCCTCCCACATCTTCAATTGGTCAGAAGAAAAGATTGTTCTGTCTGATCGGGACAAAACAAGGATCTGAGCCTCACAGACCCATAATGTTCACAAATAAACCTACTAATGACTTACAGTTGTCTCTAAAGCATTTCAATATTGAACAAAATGAACACACACTCAAAAAAAAAAAAGTAACATCATTGCAGATATGGCCTGCCAACATATTGAACAGTGGTGCTTATGTGCGGGTGAGTTAAAATGCAAAAAAATAAAATGCAACAGGGTCAGTCCCACTGGAGAACCCTTGAGTTTAATGCTTTGCTAAAAGGGAAAATGGTAATGCACTGCAAGAGATTTTATTTTAATCTTTTTTTTTTTCTTGTAATCTGTTAAAAGTATGTAAATATCCTTAAAAGTTTTCTATCCTTAAAAGTGGCTATGGTAGACTAATAAGGCCATGAACATGTTCTTTTCAGCGCAAACACTAAAATTTGTGCGATTTAGCTTAAAACGAGAAAAAAATGTCAATGGGGTAAGAAAAATAAATGTTATTCAAGTTATTTAGCAGATTTTACATTGGGATCGGCTGCTTGGCTAAACTATTGACTATGGATTTTTTTTTTCCTGAAATATTTCACTAATGTGTCCACACTTTTTTTGCGGTATAACTCATGGAGTTGAGCCTTCAACCTTTTGGTTAATTCACTGATTGACCATGCCAGGTGTGATTGTTCATCATGTTGATATAAAATTTGTTGTTTTCTTTGCCTGACGAAGATAACTTGTGGTCGAAACGTTGCCATTCATTAAACGTCTTTGGGAGCAAAAATAGCAATGTGCCAGATTTTTTGCATTTCAGCTCAGTTTTCTTTTGATCAAGCACCTGCTGAAGTGATGATTGGATGTGCACATACTACTTTGAATTGAAAGACAACTGTGACCATTCAGTCAGCTCATAGTGACTGATTTAGCACCTCTGTGTGCCACAGTCATGTTAATGCCACTAACAAGTTATGCTGATGCCAGATATTGCAGGTGGTTTGAGCTAACCAGGCTTTCATTTGACTAGCAAACAGCATACCAACAGTAGCAGTGCAGCAAAGCACCCAAAATCCACTAAATCTTGCGCAGGCTAAGAAAAGAGCAGTGAACGCAGCATTCCCCAAGTGGCCTGTTCTCTTTAGGTTTGAACATGTGTCTTACGAGACCTCTAAGGCTTAAGCACTGAGTATTTATTTTCTGAGCGGCGTGTGGCCTTATCTGCTGTCCTCTATCTCTCGCAGGTTATAGTGCGGCCCTCCTAAATCTGTCTAATAACATGTGGACATGATTTGAGCAATGATTTGATCCTTAGTCGCATTCAAATCCAATCATTTTCTCATTTATGTTTGGGATGACCCTAGAGAAGAACATATTTTTCACTTGGACTGTTAACCTCCATTTATGATGAAAAACTTAGGATTTGAATGATGATGATTTGATAATAATGATGCTGATGATTAAATTCTCTCTATTCTCCTGGGGACATCTTCAGTCTTTAAGCATAGTTTCCACTGCACTGAGAAAATTAAAAAAGTCAGTTTTCTAAAGCCTCAACATATTTCAAAAATTGTGGGGATTTTTTGTTGTTGTTTCTTTCCTTCTCTTTTTTCTAAAAGAAAGTATAGGATAAATCCTGAGACAGACAGGCTTATATTGTAATTCTTCATTATGTCTCAATGACGTGCACATATAGACATAGTTTTCTTGGAGGGCAATCCAGGAACTCAGAGCTTCAAAATTCAATACAGAGTTCCTGTAATAACTAGATTTCATTCAAAATTAAAACAACTGTCAACTGAGTTCTACACATTCCCACCCCTTGTGTATGATCTTATTAAGTATTTTGGCTAGTTTTATTATATTTTCCGCTCCCAATAATAGTGTACTTGCAGCTCCATTTAACACATTTTACCATATTTAAATACCTTCAACAAAATTCTGTTGATTTTCCCACAAAAATCAGCACAAAATATGCAAAAATGTCCTGATTGCTTCCCTTCACTCACCTCTGCTCACTCTTGTCTATTATTGTGTCAGTTTCAAACCATTTCCACTCCCCTCCAGCTAATGAGTCTGTTCTGTCAGACATGGTGTGCATGTGTGTTGATTGCTCTGGGCTGCGGAGACGAGGGTAAAGTGAGGGCATCAATATGTGAGGTCATGTCACAAATGCACTGTGGTGGAAAGAGATGTCTGCAGGGTTCGAGAATGTAAGTTTGTAGAAAAGAAAGCTATTGTGCTTGTATCTGAGATGTGTGTAAGAGTGAGCACACGTATGCGTGCATACATAGTAAGGGAACAGATGGCGGCAGAGGAGGCACCAAAGTTTAATCCTATCAGATGGATTCACATTCCACCATCTGCTTAATCCATGCACAATTTCAGCACCCTGCAAAAGAGTCGTCTTAGGCCAAGATTACCATCACAGATTGCTTCACCATTCCTCTTCATCTCTCCTGGTTTATCACGCCGCCAAATTGCATTATGCCCAGCAGTCACCCACAACACAGCTCCAACAAAAAAAAAGAGCACAGACTAGCTGGGGAAGTCCTCAAGGCTGCAAAGTGGATTACTCCACTTATGAAAATTACAACATGCCTGGAACACTGAATATTTGTGACATTTTGGTTAGTCTATAAGGAGATTTGATTTGTATATTTGGGGTTATTGAAGTGCTTTAAAATCATGTTCCTTAATCTAAAATATGTAATTCCCTACTTAAAATGCAATATACCTTCAGGAAAACATTCAGTATCATCAGGACTCTGTAAATCTGAATCCTAGAAGATGATGTTCTTCCACAGATGCATCACTATACAATATGTTGCTGTTAAAGTAAATGTTATTTATTACTTAGAATTCTATATTTAACATGAATATAAAAAGTCTTCAGCTTACCCAAAAAGTTATTACACACTCATAAAACAGACTTTCTCATGTTGCTGTATAATATAAATATATCAATTTAATGTGTTTTATGAGTAAATAAAAATGTAGACAGGTAAATATTCTATATATCAAGTAGTATTACACAATAATCTTGCATACTAAATGTGCTATTTAGTGCAAATTGATGTTCAAATGCTGTTTAATGCTGTTTTTTATGTTATTTGAGATCCTCATTGTTTTTGTACTAGATAAATACAGCTGTGTTTGCATAAATAAATAAAAAGCTTCAATGTACAATATCATTCAAAAGTTTGGGGTCAGTAACATTTTTCTTTAAAGAAATGAATCATTAATTTAGATTAAGAATCCTGAAAAAAAAAATGTATTACAATTTCCACAAAAAATATTAAGCAGCACAAATGTTTTTAACATTAAAAATAATAAGAAATGTTTCAACTCAGCATATTAGAATGATTTCTGAAAGATCATGTGACACTGAAGGAAGACTGGAGTAATGGCTGCTGAAATTTTTAAACTGTAATAATATTTTAGAATATTTCTGTTAAAGACTTTCAAAATTATTTTTAAAACCTTAACAACCCCAAACTTTTGAATGGCAGTGTGGCTAGCTTCTTTTTATTCCTAGCTTGTACTCTAGCATAACTGTAGTTTAAACTAGATTTCAATTTTCTTCAGTTGAAACTTGCTTCCCCAACACCGTCCCCCAGACCATTTTCCCCTGCAGGTTTTCAAAATACCCTACTATTATCTACGCTAGCTCTTCCCAAGGCATTGCCGATGGCAGACACACACCAGTTTGAGCTGTGCGAATGTGGCCTACAGCCTCGTCTCATCTCAGTTCAGGTCCTATCAGCAGAACCGAGCTCTTCCTACACGCAGGCCATCTGCCTCCACAGTTCGACTGCCTCACTTAGGTACACTATCACACGAGCGTTGAGCGTAGACCCCCACCCTCCCCCAGGTGTCCTGCCTACAGTCAGAGCCGTGTGTAACGCTTGTTAAAGGATGTGTGTTCAGTCCCCCTACTAGAGTCACAGAGGACAACAGAGCTGCTCGTGACAGACTCTCCCGTTCTCTGCCTCCGACAGCTGCCTCAGAGGACCCTTACTTTTCCTTTTTTCCCTCCCTCATGTCTTTTCCTTCTATTTAAATCCAGCAGCAAATTGGAACAGCAGTAATTAGTCGGTTAAAGCGCCTTCAGTGAGACACCAAGCTTTAGAATCCGGTGCCAAAGTTCAACACGCTGAAATGAAATTTAAACTCATTAAGGTGTTGAATTTTTATGGCTGGCTGCTGTTTTCTCAGAGTGTCCCAAGGCACCTGGCCTTTTGATCGACTGCTGTAAGGACTCCGGATTTCTCTGTGCCTGGCGAACTCCGGCGCTCGTGACATTTGCACGAGTGTCATAAAACAAGCGCTCGCACCTGGCCCCCTCCCTCCCCGCGCACACATGGGGTCAGTGTAATATTTAATAAAGGTGTGTGTATAATCAAGCGGAATTAGCATTCTTGTTCTCCTACCACCCCCAGAGGGGAAGGAAGGAGGGGTTGGATGGAGGAGTGCTGCTATTGTACACTCATCACTGACTGATCTTTTCCAGTCTGACCCTCAGATTTCATTAATTATGTCCATGACTAAAACAAAGGCGGAAGGGGAATTACGCCTTTCATAAGCAGAGCACCAGGGGGTCTGCTGCTGACAGAGACTTTCACTCTGTGTCTACTCTGTGTCCTGTCGCCATGTTTTTGCCTGCACTCAGTTTGGTCAACGGAGTCTGAGCGTCTTTGGACCAGAACGTATAAGTTGGTTCTGCCACAATTCTGTCGGGAGTAAGGAGCAGGATTTTCTCTCCCTCCAAAATTGCTCCGATGACACTCCATCATTAGCATACCATGTAAGAAAAATGCCAAGTGATAAAAAAAAAAAATATGAAATTTGTGTGATATTATTATAGAAACATTGTCAAATTTACAAAATAACAACAGAGATTTGAGAATCACAGCCATGGTCAAATTGAATTTGAATACAAAGAAAATTAAATTTAAAATGCACCTTTTTATCTAAAATATGCAACTTAATTAATGTGTAATATTATTGTAGAAACAATGTTAAAATGACAAAACATTTCATAAAATAAATGACAGATGAGTTTAGGGATGGCCAAAAATTAGTTAGAATTTAAAAATACATGTTAACTAAACATTAGGAGAAAATATATAAAATGCAACAGTCTGTAGCAAACTTAATCATACTAATGCATCGCTCGTACAACTCTATGGAAATTGTGCAAACATGATTTTACTCTAGGGATGCAAAAATATTAAAATTCTGGCCAATAAAATGAAAATTATTTTCATGTTTTCATTTTCTGTCTCATAAATCAATGATATTAAATTTTATAACACTATTTTGACTAAATAGATTTAAAATAAAACATTCAAAATTAAACTCAATCAATTTAGATTGCTAAAAGTGAATTTATAATGTACATAATTTTGAGACTTGCTAAAGATTACATTTTACAATTAAATTTAATTAAATATTGTAATATTATTTATTTAATTTTACTTTAATTTAATTATAATTAAAATTAATTTCATTTCAAAAATAAATTGATATATAATAGCAAACATAATTATATCAAATTATATTACTGTATAATACAAATGATATGTTTATTATATAAGTTTATTTAATCTCAAATATCAATATCATGGTAAACAGAGAAGAGAGTAAAAGAGACGGTAAAGACAGACTTTACAGCTGGGCTGTAACAGTGTAATTTTAAGCTATGGAGTGGATTTGGAGTGGGCTTTCTCTCACCAGTGAGTGAGGAATAGAAGCGGAGCTGGAGCGGAGTGATTACAAACACTGAGCGGGGTGGAGAAATTACTGTCACTCCAGTCCACTCCACTCTCTGATTTCGAATTGTGTTCCTCCATGTGACAATCTAAAGATCCCAAAACTAGAGATGATCATGGTTAGGTTGCAGGTGATTTCCAGGCAACCACAGCAGTGAATCATGCTACTATACAGGGTAGATTGAGATAAATGATCGGTGAGTGAGCGTCATCTCTCATGCTCGCACCGCTGTCAGGAAGCATATGGGGACGGCGCAGAGGAATGGCCACAGTCTAATCATATGTGACGACTCTAATGAGTCAGTCACTTGTCATTAAGCTGTGCCTAAAGCTTCCTAATAGACTGTGGCTCATAAATCTATTTGCCGTAATCAGGAAGAAATCCGTTGCACAGCTTTAAATTTATTTCCTAAGAATTTAGTCTGTGCATGAAATTATGTCACAGGTAATGCACACGAGTGATGATTTGCTGGCTGCTTCCAGATGTTTATTCTGATGCATTTTGACATTATTTTCATATAATCACTTTACAGGTGTCTTGATGTGTATACAGGCAAATACATATAGCCATAATTAATGTATATTGCCTTTTCAAGAAAACAAGCTGTTTATTGTATACGGTGAACCACTGTCTCACTCATTTTTTTTTTTTTTCCTATTCCTTTTTCTCTAAAACAGCTACTCCTTGCATTAAGGCCATCAGTCCCAGTGAAGGCTGGACAACAGGGGGTGCCACAGTCATCATCATCGGTGATAACTTCTTTGACGGCCTACAGGTCATTTTTGGCACCATGCTGGTCTGGAGTGAGGTTGGTTACCTTTCTATGCAATCCGTTCTGTAATATCACTTTAGTTGCAAAATGTGTGGCCAAAATTAGACAAAAAACTTATTTAAGCTCTTAAATAAGCTCAGATTATTTTTGCCATGCTCTCGCCAAAAAAACAACAACAACAGAGATTTAAGAATCACAACGATTCACACTGAATTTAAATACAAAGAAAATTAAATTAAAAATGCACCTTTTTATCTACAATAGTTGTGCAACTCAATTTTAAAACATGTATGATATGGAAGATGGATTCAAAATCCACTTGGCTTACAAATATGAGAAGGCATGTGCCAGTCTGAATGGACATAATGCTTCTGTTCTCAGTTGTTCAGTTCTTGGTTAGCCAGGCTGTCTATTTTCCCGTCTGTCCATCTGTTTTGGTCTTTCACTCAGTTTCTGTGCTGCTTGTGTTGAGAAGAGCTAGATAAAAGAGGTAATTCTATAAAAAGCCTCTCATTGACAATGCCATATTTATCTGAGAGGTGAGAAGAGCAGTGCCTGGCATATGAAAGCCCAGCTAAGTGAGCAATGAAAGGGACAGTTTAAAGCCATGTAAAGCAGCACCAGTGCTGCTGGCTTTGAATATGACAGAGTATTTGCAGTATTTGGCTGCTTTGTAGTGGCACGGCTCCTCTTCAAAGGGGATTGAGCACAGCTTCACAAACATTGTAAGCAGTCAAATCATAGTCTAATCAGAGAACAAAACAATACTGTTTAATAGCTCAGCTAGTATGGTTGCAGGTAGACAGGGGTACCATAAATGCACGTTTTAAATATTGTGAAGCAGTTATACAGTACAAGTGTCAGAAAATGCAGATGCAAAAAAGGTGGACAGAATTTACATTATGTAATGACTTGGACTGTCTGCACCTCCTGCTGACAAAAGCTTTAATCTCATTGGCTGGCGAGATTTGTGTCACCATATGGACCTAACAGAAAAGTTCATCTCTGACTAGTACTGACCAGTGACCTCTCAAAGTATGCCATATTTTTCATATATTAAAATGAGGAACAGAGAGGGAGAAAAAAACACTCCATGAGGCTCTCAACATCCCAGAGGCAAAATATACTATATGGGTTCCACCGATATGAACATTTTGGCCGATAACGTTAACTGATAATTCTTTATATTTGAAAGCCGATAACCGATATATTGGCTGATAAATCTAAATCCAGATCCAACTTTTATATAATTTTTGAGAGCCTGATTACAAAAACAAAAGTCTCACCATTAAAAGCCATGTCCCAAGCACACAATTATAATGATGTTATATTATATCATTATAATTTTATGTAGCCTATATGACAGATTTGCGCTGCACATGTTGCGCTTAACTGTATTTTCCTTTTTGAAGTGACTCCAATCATATTTCAAGCAATTCAAAACCATCATGGCGAAGAGAGCGCATCTGAAGTGTCTCAGCTGAATGAAAGAATCCATTATTTATCTGCTTTAATATATCAGCCAAATTTTCTTATTGGGCCGATAACGATAACATTAAAAATTAACATATATCAGCCGATACCAATATGGTGGCCGATATATCGTGCATCACTAAATATTTGCTTACTATTTGCTGTATACTGCATAGCATATACTGCATGCTGCCTACTGACCTCATTATATATGACCAATTATATATACCACTATAAGAATAGGATGGTAGTATTCTATTCTGAACATAGTCAGTCAGTGTCCTAGTAATAGGTCAGTAATAGGTCAGTAATAGCCTCATTGTGGGCCTGATTAATGAGATGATCCAATTCCAGAGATAGAATTTACCTCATGCTCTCAATATTACGATTCATAAACTCTGTCTGAACTGTAAAAAATATTTTAATATTTTGATGTCTTATTTCAAGCAATGTATTCT
Organism: Mylopharyngodon piceus; assembly: GCA_039654765.1. Classification (NCBI taxonomy): domain Eukaryota; kingdom Metazoa; phylum Chordata; class Actinopteri; order Cypriniformes; family Xenocyprididae; genus Mylopharyngodon; species Mylopharyngodon piceus. The sequence continues at coordinate 8,890,310 of CM077439.1, forward strand.
ACTTGTTTTATTTTGACAACAACAACAAAAAGAACTTAACACTTCTCACTTAAAAAACTTCCATTTTTTCTTTCAGCTCATAACCCCTCACGCCATTCGAGTTCAGACTCCTCCCAGACACATTCCCGGGGTTGTGGAGGTCACTCTGTCCTACAAGTCAAAGCAGTTCTGCAAAGGTACACCGGGCAGATTTATCTACACAGGTAAGGACAACATTAAGCACCTTCACATTAACCGTATTCATCCAGCTACACTACGTACAACCATCATCAACCATTCTTACTCCTTTACAACTGTTCTTGATTTCACATGTGGGTCGAGTAACTGTCAGCAAGTGTTTCCTGTAGTAAGGAACCTATGCCGTAGAGGAATCCTACCTATTTCCTGAGCACACAGCTTAATATGAACGGCTGTGCCTTGAACTCCAGGAACATCCTGCAGCCTGCACAGATAAGGGAAATGTAGGACTTATCTTATGGAGGAAAGAGAGGTCACCTGCGATATCTGCACGCTCGAAAATTAGTTTACTGTACTCTCTACATATTGGGAGTTCAGCCAACGAGAAGTAATTAACTTCAGAGTTCCAGAAGTAAAGGAAGTGCATGATGGAAGTATATGATGGAATCAAATGGTAAAACAACATGAAATCAGGGGAGGAAGAGGTGAAGAGTTTGTTTGCTGATCTTGCAGCTTTTTTAGTTTAAATTTAGAGTTTGCAGTCAAAGTACAAGCGCAGCTTTTCTGAACAGTGTTAAAACGCTGAAGGGAGCAATGTTAAAGGCCTGTCTCATCAATAGGTTTAAACAGTGCACAGCTGTGGGTATTGTTGGCTCAGTAGGTGTCTATGTATATGCCTGTGCATTCGTGGGTGTGAATGAGTATGCTTGTTGGGTTTATGGCACTGGACTTGGCTTCTTTTCATGGCCCATTCAGCGAGCACATGGGCAGGAATGGAGGGAGGGATTTAGACATTCGCACACAACCACACAAACACACGTACTGCCACACACGCCTCCGAAACAGAGGGCAGATGGTCACCCCCTTTTATGGCTGCACTTCTAGATGTGCCCCTTTTGCTAAAGCTTCAAGCTCAATAACCATATAGAATGCTTTTGATTAGATGTGCAGGTTTTAATGCTCGCAGCACTCACATTCAGTTTGAAACTCAATGCTGTTAATGACAAGAGACCAAATGCGGAGCTGTCCGTCTCACCACAGACCATTAAAGTTGGCATGAACGGAAGTCGCAATAGTCTTTTCTTCTCTATTGTGACATATATATCCAAGTCAAACGGCTCCTCGAATGAGAAAAAATGTAGAACGGAACTTGATATTATTGATCAGGAATTAATTGGATCATTGTCATTTGCTATTGCTGCGATCTCATGTCAGTGACAGGTTGTCCCGCCCTCACAGCAGTGAACATATCACCAGAGAAGGGATGAGAAGTTGTTGCAACAGGGAGAAGTTATTTTGATTAAAGATTAAAAAAAAATAATAATGATGTGCATGGATAAATCTATATAATTGTATTTATTATAAATCTATATATTTATAATAAATACAGTATTGCATAAAAATAAGAATTGTTCATTTTGATTTCATTGTAACTTTAAAATGGCTGGTGCTGATCTGATGCCCTCCTCCGGTTGGCCCCACCATGCGATTCTCCTCAGTTTAAAGCATTTTGGGCCATCCCTCTTCCCCTTGTCCCCCCATCCCAGCTACTGCAGTGGGACGTCAGCCTGTGTGTGTCTCTCTCTCCTGGCTCCAGTTGGCACCTGTGCCTTGCCCAGTTGCCAGTGGGTACTAATCATAGAGTATTGGCAAAGCTATGTGGCAGCTGGCAGTGGAATTACACATGGGGCATCTGGCACCTCTAATCAACTTCTGTCAGGCAGAGGAGATGGAGACCTAATTAAATCAATGGTGCACTGATGCTGCCGTGCTCAAACACCACACAGCCATGCGGAAAGGCTGAGCCGTACCTGGAGAACATCCCTTACAGCCATGGTGGAGAGGAAAAACAATCCTTTCAGGGAAAAACTTGTTTTATTTTGCTTTTTACATTCAGTGCGTGTTTCTCACAAGTATGTACTATGCATGATTTTAAAGTATTGTCTTTACGTTTACATTATGATGCTGACTATATTTGACACTGTTCTGTCTACAGTTATAGAGCTTGGCTTTGACGTGGCTCTGATTATGAACCCAGCAGCCACGCAGTTAATGAATTCCTCAAAGGCCTCTCATTTCAGTCTCAGATTCTCTAGGATTCTTGGCACAAGCTCGTGTGAACTGTGCCTCTGGCTGGCCAGCCGTTTGTAGTTAAAGGGATGGTTCACCCAAAAATGAAATTTCTGTCATCATTTACTCACCATCATGTCGCTCCAAACTCATGTGGCTTTCTTTCTTCTGTGGAAAACAAAAAGAGATCATTTTAAGAAATGTGATGGAAACCCCCAGCCCCCCCACCTCTCCTATGCAATTACAATAAATGGGGACTGAAGCTAATATATATATATATTGAACATACTGTATTGTATATACATATTGTATTCATAATTACATAAATTATCACTTGTATGTATATTTATAAATGAATATTTTAGATATTCAGTGTGACAAATAGATTGACTACTAACTGAAAGTAACAGTAATAGGAATAAGGAAAGTAATAGTGTGATAGTACAGTAGCTCATCGTTTCCCTTTTTCTTTTTTTGTTGCATTGCTGGAATGCTGAAGTTAAGACACTATCACAAACCTAAGCTTTAATGAGGAAGACCCAGTCAAAGTGATCTCACCTCACCCCCAGTTTCTGGGCCTCTGCAATTAAACATCCAGAACCTCTCTGCAATTATATTTATCATCAGAAACAATTAAACACTCACCGCCTGGGACATTACCCATCCTGCATGGCACTCCGCAGATAAGAGGGATGAATCATGCCTCCCTACTTTCTCTCCCTCTTCCTCCCTTTCAATTCATCTGCAACAAATGCATTTCCATGTTTGGTTGTGTATTACTTCTCACCAGATTGCCATGTTTGCATCATTCGTCAAAGGGGTTTTCCGTCTGTTTTGGGGGGAAAGAGGCAGAGTTATAATGCTATCTGCCAGTGAGCGTATGTGAAGCCCTGTGCAGCCGATAGATTGGAGGTGTTGATGAATCACTTGAAATGTTCAGCAGGCAATTCGTTGCTGCTCAGTATGCAGGCCAGTGGGCTGAATAGCGCCCATCAGGCCTGATATTAAAAGACTCTGCTCGATCACATTAGAGGGAGCTCTCTACGCCTGCCCAATGATTAAGTCTATGGGAAGCATTTGTCACTTTAGTTGAGGAAAAGCAGACTTCAGATCATACATGCATACACCCTCTCGTTTAATGCAAATATACGTTGGGGTCCACAAAATGCGTCTATTTGGCATTTTCTAAATTAATGCAAAAATGCCATCAGCTTAACAATTTTAGTAAAAAGTTAAAGAACCATGGATTTCAGAATGAATTTTTTTTTTCTTTGTTTTGCTGAACACAAAGAAAGATATTTGGAAGAATGTCAGTAACCAAACAGATCTCGCCCCATTGACTACCATAGTAAATGCGGGGCAAAATCTGTTTGGTTACTGACACTGAACGGCCTTTGAATGCACCCAAGCTGTATGAACTACACAAGTTTGTGTAAAACCTAATGATCATATTATCCAGTATGATTTCATGAATGATCCAAAGAGCTTTAAGAATTTCTTAAATATTGTTGGTTTTGTTGTTGTTTCTTATTTTTCAAAATGTATATATACACACACATCTGTTCAAAGGTTTCGGGTTGGCAAGATGTAATTTTTCTTATGTTCACCAAGGCTGCAATTATTTGATTAAACAAGTTCAGTTCGATTAAGTTCAAAAGAACAGCACTTATTTAAAATATAAATCTTTTGTAACATTATAAATGTCTTTACTGTCACTTTTGATCAATTTTGCTGAATAGACGTATTAATTTCTTTAAAAAAAAAAACTTTTCCATGTAATTTCTACATGGTCTCAGACTTTTGGACCCTACTGTAAATGAAATCATGCATTTATTTCCATGTAAAATATTACACATTCCATATAAAATATGCAGACTGAAAAATGTAGATCAAAACCAATTATATACTGTAGTCACCTATGTATTTTTTTCCAACCACTAGATTTGGCAGAAGCTTTCTTCTTGAGTGGGTTGAGCGATCGTTCGATTTTGATAATGAGTCTCTTTATTTCTATTGACAAATGGGGTCACACTAGGTGATCAATGATAACCGTTCCAATTAAATTGCTAAACCTCTGCATGGTGGAGATTGTAACCATAAAGATATAGAGCAATTGGTTTGCTCAACAGCAGGGCGTCTTCAGTGGGCCATTTCACACAGATGTCTCTGTCTTTTAGAAGCTGCTGCTCACGATCAAGAAAAACAAGTCATCCATTTTACGGCCACAGGTTTCAAGACCCCCTCCCACCTATGTCTTAAAGTGATGCCTTATTTAGCTTGTCGGATTTTCCAAATAAACGCTATCACTGGGTTTATGGAAAAATGGATAAAAATGAGATTGTAAGGTATTGATCCCGACGTGGGGAGGGCTGAGGAAAAACAGGCCTCATCTATATAGGGAGAGAAATGAAGCAATAATTCAGGCAGGCATCGAACACCCTGCCACTGAGCCTATTGATTCCTATCCACAGCATATGAGATCACACCTGAATGAAAGAGAGCTCTGGGGAAAACAGAGAGAGAGAGAGCGAAAGAGAGAGAGAGAGTGTAAAACGGAGTCTGCCGTTCCCTAACATGTACAGAACATTACCACCCTGACATTAACAGCTCTGTACAAAGCCCACAAGTGCCTGTTAAAAGGTTCTGCTAAAGACCAATTACCCAGCATGCCTTTCTGCTCCGTCAGTCAGGGATACTGTTCTAGCCCTGCAGGTCTATGTGTGGTCAGCTGATTCAATTTACCACCAGCAGCTCAGCGCTAGCATCTGGTCTCAAAAACAGGAAAGCCACAAAATACCGTGTTCTCGCCAGTCTAAAAACTGCCGCCCACATTCTGCCCTCGGGCTTCTGTTTGAGATATTAAGTGTGGGATTTTTTTTTTTTTTTTGGTGGTGGTCTAAGGTATTTTAAAATGTACTGTTTTGACTGGCTCCATCTGCTTTTGACAGCGCTCATAGTATTGTCTTTTAGTAGTGGCTCGTTCCCCTCCTCTCTTCACCCCCGCGGGCCTGTAGTTATTATTGTGAAATATGAAGCGATCCGGCTCTGCCTTCATGAAATTTCAATGAGCATTGATCTGTGTGATTGCGAGGAATCCTTCAAGCAGTGGTTGTTGTTCATTTATTTATTTATTGCTGATATGTTTTACTCGTTTTGATCCCATCTTCTGGAGAAAGAGGGGAGCTGTCGATTGTTAATGTATTTGTAGCTTTCCTTTTTTGGAAAATCAGGTCTGTTCCTTGATAGTTTCTTTGTTCACAAGGCAGAAAATTCTATTTGTGCCTCCGGGAGGACCGTTTATATCCGTAACAGCCCTATATTTGCCTATATCGATTATATTCATTAAACGTAACGAGATGGCATGGTATATGGCTGATATTCTGCTCTTTTCAATATTGATTTTGTAGATTTTATTTCAGCTCATGACATCATACGTAACCTTTTCGTTCTCCTTCACGTATGAAATTAGAGAGCTGCAATGAATCTGTGATGACACAAGACTGACTCTATCATATATGTCGGGTGACTGGCTGGTGTTATTTCTGTCGTGAAACCGTTCCGTGAGCCCAGAAAGAAATGGAAACCACAGCTTGCCAGTTTCTGGAACTGTAAAAGTAAACAAGTGCATGGACAGTTGAAAGGTGTTTCTCTATAAATATACAGGTCTGCTGCGCATGATTTGGTATACAGTGTTACACACCAAGTAGGACATAGAGGGTCCGGAAATAAAGAAGCTCATGGGATTTTACTTCCCTGTTTGGTGTTTATCTCTGAAAATACACTGTTTTGTTCGACTTTCTGACAAAGTTCACTCCATGACCCAGCACAGGAGGTGTTTTTTCTTTTCTGTGTGGTCTCAAGGGTTTGAGTTTGTTTTTGTGATAACATATATGCTGTCACTGGTCAATGTCAATTTGATTTGTGACATATACCAGAATTGCATGGACTTGTGTCCATGAAATGTTTGCATCATTGTTTTCGGTGGGCGTTCAGCAACTCTATAAAATTAGCAGCACTTTACCGCCAACTGTTCAGTACACGGTCTCTCTCTCAGCAATTGTGCATTATCGAGTTGACTGGTGAGAGGATTGTACAGTATGTGAAAATCAATAGCAATGAAGGAGAGTAAACACATGCAGATGTCTTTAAGTGTGGCAGAGTACAGTTTAGCCTGAGATCTTGCCCATCCATCTCTGTATCAGCACATTAACTCTTTCTCAGAGGTGCTTTGCATCACGACCCGTGCCTCATTATACTAGCACATGGGTCCTCTTCGAAGAGAGATTCTTTAAATGTTCCCTATCCAGGCCCTCACAAAAGTTCTGCTCCAGCAGCCACTTCATTATTCACACTTAAATGAGTTTAGTGGTGATTTACTCAAGACCAGCTGTTTACAGCTTTCATTGCATGCGTATTCTTGAAGACAAATTAAGTATAATGAGATTGAACCTCTTTACTAATAAACATCCCTGGTCTTGGTCCATGTCCCTGAATTGCTCACAAATTACCAGTGATTCATTATTATTATTTTAAATTAAAAAAAGTTTTTATAATCTTTCACTTACATGCAATAACTTAACCATTTAATTAGTGAATAATAATACCAATAATCACTTTTCAAAGTACATTCAAATCCTGGTGGTTACAATCAAACCAATTATTTTATCAAATACATTATTTTTGTTTGAATATTCTGTATGTTTATTTTATGTTTTAATAGATTTTACACTAATGTTCAGAAGTTTGGGGTTATTACAACATTTTTTAGTGATGTTCTGATCGATCAGCCACAGATCAGTTTTGTCTGAAAATCACATTCTATGACTCAATAGGCAGTCACAAAATTTTGGCTGATCTCACGAACCAATTTGATGGCATAAAACCGTAAAAAGTTGCCACAGACGCGCATGTAAACAGTATACAGATTAGGCTTTTGTGCCACGTTCTGCTTTGTAACTTTAAATATTAGTGAACCATAGTAAATCGCACATATTTATTTAGAGCAGGTTGGCTCGATTCAAACGAGTCCACGCACAACATAAAAAGATCCGTGATTCTTGAGAAAAATCCTCACAGAGTGACTTGACATGCTGCTTGGCTAAAGCTATAGGACTTCCTGGAGCTGACCACGTCGTGATCATGACACTGTTTTCTCCAACATCATTTGAAAGTTCAACCAATAGAAACTGGATCTCGGGTATGGTGGCTAGGGACGATGTGTAGAGACCAATCAGACACTGTTTTACAGCTGGAGCGTACTTGGATTGGATCGATCTCTCAGATTGACAGGTCTTGATTTACTTTGTGCGCCACACACAGCTGAAACAGCGCTGGAAGATCATCACTCATCAGCCAAGATCTTTTTTCTTGTTACTTATTCTATGTAGTTAAAAATATTTTTTTATGCTTTGTGGTGTTTATATGTGGTAAAGTAGTTCTTAAGTTCAGTAAAACACTCAGATCACGTTTGGAGAGGTTTTTGGACTTGTGATAAAAAGGCTACCATGGTTCCAAATGCCATAACTTTGGATTGCTTTGAGTTACCAAAACAAAATTTGGCCCAGATGCATTCAACATGATTGTGAACAAGTCCAAACATTTTATGACCTGTCATATATACTTTCTAATAATCATAATGTCAAGCATGAACAATAACAAAGTAAATAAATAAATTGCATCACTTTTTCTGGGGTTTTCTAAGCAGTCTTGTAACATAAGAACCTCCAAAAATTTGAAAGGTTTTCTATCAAATGAGACCATGTACCTATAAGCCATTACTTTTAAGTATGCCACTTGAAATTATGTGAAATCATCATGTATGCCACTTGAAATCAGGGTGTAAGGGGTTAAGAGCTTACATATCACCTAAATATAAAGGTTGAATGATCAGGATCAGCATCGGCCAAGAAATCGGTAGTTGTATCGGCTGCAAACATCCTGGGGTGCGTTTCCCGTACAACAACGTAACTCGCTTTACTACCTTAGTACCATGCATCGTTCAACAAATCAACTAGCTAGTCACGACTGTTTCCCAAAACCGTATTGTTGCAAACCTGTCATTCAGCCACATTGGTGAATGACGTCACGCAGGTGGTGAGTAATAACTTCTTTAAATGAATCAGTTTGAGAACGAATTAATGCTAGATTTTTTGCTATAAATTACGGACATGGCATCTGAGGACTAATTCTCATTTTTCTCCGTTATTTTGCTTTATTTCCAGATTCAATCATAGGCTTGTTCTTACGTTCTAGAGCACGTACGCACATGCGCACTCTTCAAAAACGTTGCTTAAAATCTCTTGACAAACTAAATATGTAAATGACATTTGTATATATTCGAAATAAAAGATATAGATTGTACTTAATGTCAGCTTGCTTATTTTGCTCAAGATAACGATTTATTAAGTCCACGTCATAAAAAACAAGAAACTATGCTTCTAACCACAGCTCGAGAGCTGTCATTCCAACCACACAAGTTTGCAATGCTGTTTGTGAATGTTTGTTTGAAACTATGGTTTCGGGAAACACCAAATCGTTGAACTATGTTAGTAACGACGGAACTTGCGATGTTAGTTGGCTAACAATGCTTTTGGGAAACGCACCCCTGATTGGAGAATCCCTTTTTTTTTTAAAGAAATAAATACTTTTGTTTAACAAGGATGCATTAAATTGATCAAACGTGACAGTAAAGACATTTATACTGTTACAATAGTTTTCTGTTTCAAATAAATTCTGTTCGTTTGAATCTTGAAAAAAAATGTATCATAGTTTTCACAAAAATATTAAGCAGCACAACCTTTTTCAACATTTATAATAAGAAATGTTTCTTGAGCAGCAAATCAGCATATTAGAATGATTTCTGAAGGATCATGTGACACTGAAGACTGGAGTAATGATAATGATAAATTCAGTTTTGCCACCACATGAATAAATTACATTTTAAAATATATTCAAATAGAAAAGTTAATTTAAATTGTAATAATATTTTGCAGTATTACTGTTTTTACTGTATTTTTGATCAAATAAATGTAGCCTTGATGAGCATAAGAGAAAAATACCTTACTAACCCCAAACTTTTGGATGGTAGCGTACCTCTGTTAATATTCTGTTTCACCTAGAAATACGTCACATTACAGTAGTTAAATACTATATTCCGAATATTGCGCCATGTTGTCTTTAAGCCATAGAACCTGGTGGCTGTCCAGACCTTACAGCTACAGCTTTATTTTCACATAGTTCAGGCTACCCCTGCTCTTTTACTCTTCCATTCACTCTCTCCTACCTCCATGTCAGACATGCTGTAATACTGCACAACACAATCTCTCATTCAGCCTCCATCTATTTCTTTGCCATTACGATATCCTGCAATCAGCTTCTCACCAACCCCCATTCGTGTGCCATTCAGGCCGCTTCTGTGCTCTGCACCGGTCCTCACTTCCATATCCCCGTCTCCAAACCTCCAACAGACCTGATTACAGGAAGCCTATTTAGATATGACGTATTGTCAGCCGCAGGGCGGCTTTGAATCATTCTGTCACATTCGACTGTTTTTGTTGTTCTTTCCTTCGCCGATAGCTGCGGTCTGTTCTCCATCATGCTCCGGGATTGTTTTAACTGTTTTTTTTCCTCGTCTTGCTCTTTAAGTAAACAGCCAGTCAATCACAGTGCTGTGTGAGCGAATGTGCATCCAGGCGGTCATGGCGGCCGAGAAAGTCGAGGTTAATGCTGCCTCTCCAACAGCGAGTCGTTGAGCCCTGCTGTGTCTCGCCACATGAAGTCTACTGTTATTATCCAATGTCAACCACATTTTAATGAAGTTACGGCTTATTGTAAAAGTAAACGAGTTATTTTGGATGCAGCCTGGTGTTTTTTACAAATAATCTCTTTCTTTTTTAATGTATTTTTCAAGCTTTATGTCAAAACCAGATACTAGACCAGCATTTGCTTGTGCTTATAAAGCCATAGATCCCACCTGCCATTCAATGTTGTATCGAGAGGCATTGATGTACAGTCAGAGCTGCCCCTGTTCCCCAGTGGAGGATGGCCAGGCTGGGCACAGCTTGTGTTCTGGGCTCCAGGGGTCTGGTTCTGTCTGGGCCCTTGGCCATCTGAATCCACTCCACTGCACTCAGAGGCTGCCCACAGTCTGTCCTCTCAGCTGTGGAGCTGAGGGGAGCTGGGCGAACTCCCTCAGGAAACGTCCAGGCTGCGGCCTACAGGGCAAACAGAAGGGAGGCTGGAAGAGAGTGGGGCTGTTACAGTTCTGTTTTTTTTTACCCCCATCTTCAGCAGGACAATTAACTGAGGGCCAGAGGACTCTAGTCTTCAGTTGCTATTTTTGCTGCCCCTCCTCCGTTTTGTTTGAGATTTGACGCTTCAGGCAAAAGAAAGGCGGTCAGTCTATCATGAAAGAAAAAGAGAGAGGGAAAGTGTGTGTGAAGAGTGAACAATTATTAGAATGACTCTTGGGTATCTTATGTCACATACCCAGATCATTTTATTACAGTATTAAAGTCAGGTCTTGGCCCCATCACTGACTTCCTTCTAGTGTGGAAAAATGTATATTCAACTTGTGCTTCTTTGTATTTGCTAATATTAAGCGCTTAAGTAATTATCAATCAGTTGAGGGTGAATTAAAGACATTTTGACACATATATCAATCTCTACATTATCTGATTTCAAATTTGTAAAGTAATTAGTGCACCGGATATGTAGCATAAATCCAACTTAAAACCAGTATACAGTGAAAAATAATAATTTGGACACTTAAGCCAGTGTATGAATGTCATTGTATTACATAAAATATTAAATCAAGTGCCATTTTTTTTTTTTGAAGTGGTATAGCGTAAGCACATATTTCAACGATAAACACTTCACAAAAAGAGATTTATGTTTAAAATGTTAAAACAATTGATATACTGTTTGAAAAGAAAAGAAAAGTGGAACATATTAACCATGTTATTATGATGAATTATACTTGTGGTTATTCTGATAGTATTCTGTCAGTACATCCATTAAAAATCACCTTGAACAGTGACATTAGAGACAGACCAGTTATGAGGAAAGGTCTTAATTTGTATGATGCTACTTGGTTTGATATTTATCTAATGCAGTGAAATTCATACATTTTTAAGCATAGCTTAAATGACCAAATACTTTTGAGGCCACTGTACTGCATGCTGCATATCAAATATCAAGTATCTCTGCTGACATATATCTCTCTGTATATCTCTTACTCTGTCTCAGTGAATCACAGAAGGGCTCTGTGTGAATGTGCCCCTGAGGGCTGGAGTTTAGCACCACAACAGATAAACACACAAACAAGCTCAGTGGGCCAGTGCTGGAGAAAGACCCATTGTCTCAGTGTGAAAGCCCCGCTCAATCCAGGGAGGTTAGAAAAACATCGGGCCAACCACCATGTGGTCCACCCGTGCAGGATGTTTGGGCCTATCATGCAGATCGGGTTCCTTTTTCAATATTATCTTATTGCTCTGTCCTCAGCGAGCATTCGTGAAGCTGTCTGTGGGCCTCTGAGGAGTGGGAGGTGCCGCTACACAGAAATGAAAACTTTAATTGAATTATTTGCTCATAACGGTGGTCTATAGATTTGTTTTGCAGATTAGTGGTGCTTATGTAAACAAAACAAAAGAGGGAGTTGAATCCAGCATTAGTTATTGGGGTTTGTTTAAGGACAGCAAATTAAAAAGGCGCCTTGTAGTTAATCTTAATCTTGCTTATAGATGAAATGATCTGGCTGCTTCTGGTCATCATAAGATCTCTGTTAGTTGTGGTATAAATAACTTTTTGCTGATCCATGATATCAGCTGTAAATATGTATGTGTTTAAAGGAATATTATGAGTTCAATAAGTTAAATTCAGTCAACAGCTTTTGTGGCATAATGTAGATTACAACTAGCAATAATTTCAACTGATCTCTTGTTGTAGTTTTAATGTAGATTACGGTGAGACACATAAAATGGAAGTTTTTGGGAGGATTTAAAAGAAGAAATGTGAAGCTAAAGTCTTTATAAAAGCATTTAAATTCATTCTTCTGTTAAAACAGTCGTTTTATGGTTTATAGTGTTGCATTGTCATGGCTGTAAAATTGTATATAACCTTACACAGACAAAAATAATTTAAAAAGTACTTTTTTTATCCACGCTAAAATCATGTAACATGCATATTGTTTACATCTTGGGGCTATACCATTGAAACATATTTTAACGTTTACAGATTGGCCCCATTCACTTCCATTGTAAGCATTACTGTATCCCAAGTTTTTGTAAGAAGAAGAGTTGCATTGCTGTTAAACTATAGCGTTTGCATTGCAGTTGAATCTGTCACAAATCTCATTGCTCATGACCAGTTTGTGAAGCTGTGCATGATGGTTGTGCCTTTGCGCCGGCTGCAAAAATAAGATCCATTCACACAAACTGCTCAAGTGTTGTTTTATTCATAAAGTGGTGCCTTGTGGTTGCAAACGGCTAAAGCATAGTGGGAATTGATACAGATATTTTGGCAGCTGGTTAGGAAACATAAGATTTGATACTTTAGTTATCATTTTATTGCTTTCTACTTTGTGTTTTTTGGAACTGTATTGAGGTCTAAAGGAAACGACACTTATGTTTTATATACATTTCTTTGTAATGGTAATTGCAGATGGGTGTTGAATTTCACTGCGGTAACATGGTTAAATTTTCTCTTTTCCTGCAGCACTGAATGAACCCACTATTGACTACGGTTTCCAGCGGCTACAGAAGGTGATCCCTAGACACCCAGGCGACCCTGAGCGCTTACCAAAGGTCAGTTCTCTTACATGACATAACTGTTATGCTTTCTTTGCTTTAAAGTCAAAATGAAGTCACTATTTACTTTCTGAATACACATTTCTGCTCTTATTGTGAACAATTCGTTGCTGCATTATTCCAGAGATCATCCTTTGAAACAACTTGTTTTCTACTGACGTCAATTAGGCCCCACAGGCTACTGGATATAATGATAACCAATAGCCAAATAACTATTTAGGCATTGTTTTAGCTAACACTGTTTTAGCATTCCTTCTGGCCCTATTCTGGTACATGACACCTACTTTTAACAATCCATTCAATTCCCAAAGAAGTCCCATCCAGATTTTCTTATTATATGTCACATTATACAAGTAAAATGGGTTTAAATGTTGACTTTAATTGGTGATTTAAATTTCAGTAGTTCACTTTTCCTTTCACAGAGCAAATACTAACATAAACACACTGGTTCTGATTTCCATTTACCACGGTAGCCTTAGCTGAAACATGGTCTTGTTATTTGAAGCATTCATTACAGACTCCATCAGTTCAGAGATTATATACTGTATATTCAGTCCCATGCAGTTTTGTTCAGTATTCTCGGTGAAAGGAGCCCAGTTGTGGACCCAGTTGGGTGTTTATTTCTCTCTCCATGCATGGTTCTTAAGGAGAGGCTGGCCAAGTAAATGAATCCTTTGGGAGGGATAAATAAACATTACTTTATCTTGTTGTGCGTGTCCTATACCCTAGAGTCCCGCTCCAGCAGAACCACTTAATAGTGTAAAAAAAAAAAAAAAAAAAAAAAGAGTAATTATAGCTGGCTGCTGGCTGGGCCTGCACACGCTCAGGACTGACCTTGTGCTGTTAGCAGCCCTCTGTATCAAAGCTGGGCCATCAGTATTCACGTCCCATGAGCCACCTCCCAATCCATTACACCTTAAACACATCAAATTAGACCACGGGGTCAACAAATGCGGCATCAAACCAAAGCCAATCTAGAGGAATCAGGCAAATGTAGAGTTGGTGGCCAAGCAGTTACAGTTGCCAATCACAACTGTTACAGTAATCCCATGTGACCTGCACCACACATCAGATACTATGATATTTATTATATACTATTATAGTTTTTATATATATATATATATATATATATATACATATATATATATCAGTTTTAGTTATTTTAGTACATCAAGCAAAACTAAATGAAAATTAGAATTGTTGCATTGGCAACTAGCAGTTAACTTTTATTTTATTTCAATTAACGATTTCAATTAAATGTTTTTTATGGTTTTAGTTTTAGCTAAATATAAATATTTTTTCCTTCCTTTTTTTTATTCTTTGTGGCACTTAGTTTAGTGATTTAGTGGAGTGTTTGACAGGAAGTGATATCATAGCTGTTCCTTTTGTGATGTCAGAGTTAACATTTTGCAGGCACTCTGGGAATAAATTGGTCACGGGGTATAGCACAAAGTCATTGGGTGTCGTGGGTGCTGAACTGCCATTATCAACTAATCAGGCAAGGTTTTAAATTATACACTACCAATAAAAAGTGTGGACACTCATTAATAATAATAATGATTATTATTATTATTATAATCCACATTTTATAATAACAATAGTCATCAAAACTACGAAAGCTTTTCGTTCACTATCCAGTTGGGAAAAAATAATTTAAAAGTCTTAACATCATTCATAGGCACACTTTATATTTGACTAGATGCTAAATAATAAATAAACAATTAAATATATTATATTTCTATTTAAAAAATAATTTATATTTGAATGCAAACTACTTTTAGATCTAAAGGATCAAAAAAAAGGAAAATTTAGATCATTTAGACCGAGTCAAGTGTGTCCAGACTTTTGCCTGGTAGTGTGTGGTGATATTTGCTACAGATTTTATCTGTAGCTTAACAAATAAACATGTCATGAACAATTTTGGGAAATTTTCCATTTCATTTTTTCTTTGCAGCTAATTGATGTAGGCTTTATCCAGCTTCTGGAGATTGCACACTCAGGCTTTTTCATATAGTAGTCCTCGTCCTTCCTCCATCTCAATTTCTTCTTTCATACTCTTCCCTCACTCTCTCACTCATCCCTCGTGTTAGTGCCCATTCCCCAGCTGGTGAGGAGAGGACAGATCTTCTGTCTCCTGTCAGTGGGGCTAAACAGGGCAATGGCGTTTGATCTTAGTCCCTAATGAACCACATGGACATTGTCTGAATACCTTCCTCTGCAGTCCCACAGTCTGAACCCTGTGTTACCACACACACGCACACTCATACACACACACTCACCCTCCTTTGTGTACTGCAGCACTGTGCTGACCCACTAAAGGGCCCTGTAAAAATCAGCAGCAGACATGTGTTGCTACTCGTCCCTCCTAACGTTGATGGGGACTATTACATTACTGACTCATTGATGTCACTGATGAAGATAGGAATATCCCCTTATAATGACAGATTACATATATATATACATGAAAATATAAATTGCTAGACATAGCATATTGAGGGTTTCCATAGTCATCTGTAAATATCAGGCAGGATATTTTAAAATTGTGATTTCCATTTCCAAATTCATAAAATTATAATCCTGGAAAAATGTAATAAAATTGAATTAATTTTAAATTTATTTGCTTGCTTAAACATGTATATTTAGTGTAATTTCTATGAAATTATTGTTAAAAAAGTCAACATCAAAAGTCATAGAAATTAATTGGTAAAAAGGTTTGGGAACCCTGTTTTTGTCATTTACTTGTCAGAATTTAGCTTCTCTGCAGAAAGAGGAATAGTTAAATCTGCCCAATGATTATTATTTTTCTCTGTCTGCCATATTGGAACTGACTGGTAATTTTCATTGAAACTGGGGCAACATGTTGCTCACATATGCTCTCTGTGGTCTTAACCTTGACTTGATTTGGACTAATTTTCCTGGGCTGATGATGAAGCTGAATGCATTAGGTGGGTCATGGCCAGGGTCACTTGTCACATCTTTCCCACTGTTTTCAGCATAAGGGAGGCAAACCAGAATACACTCGTGGCTGCTCTCCCCAGAGAGCCCGCTTAACGGCCGCCCATATTTTTAACTGATTCCTTACCTTTTAATGAATAGGGTGGAATGGCCCACAAGTGAGCAGCCTCACTCTATTAGAGGTGCTGAATAAAACAGGTAGGCAAAACTACTCGGCAAGATAGTTTCAGGGTCAGGTATAGGGGAAGTCCCTGAGGAAGCAGTTAGATGTTTGTTATATTAAGATACTGGAGTATGTGCTCACTTTTTCAGCAGCTCGTGTACCAGGTTTTCTTTTTTTCACTTGAAAAGCAAAATGACAGTCTTGTTTTTAGAGAAATCTTAACAAAATTCATTGATGTTTGTGCTTAAAACAAGAAACAAATATTTTCCAATGAGATAAGACAAATACCCATCATTCAAAGGAAAAATAATTAATACAATTTACTGTCATGGTTCTGTTCTGTTTTGTTTTCCTTGTCACTGTTTGCCTGAGTCCATGTTTCATTGTTTGTTGCTATGGTTTCTGATTAGATACACACCTGTTCCTTGTTTCGTTGATCATCATCCCTGTGTTTATAAGCCCTCAGGATTATGGGTAGTGTAGTTGAAATCACACTGACTTTTGGCTTCTACAGAAGCATATGCTATCACTTAACATCCTCAGAGCTCATGGTAGGTCTTTGAAATGACTTATTGTATGCCTAATTAGTTAATGTTTATCTTATGCAGATCACATGGAAAACAATAGCCCAAACCATTCAACAACACACTAACATTTACAGCTTTAGTCCTGGGCCTTGACAGGTTGACAGAGAAAGAGAGCAAGAGACGGAACAAAAGGAACAGAGGCAGGAAGGGAGAGAGAGAGAGAGTTGGGTGATCCATCATGGTGAAGTCAGCTGTCTGGTGCTGCCTTCTCACAGGTCAGCCGATCGAAGGCACCACAGCCCTCACTTTATTACTGCTCACCCAACAATAATTGAGTCACCACAAGGGGGAAGAGGCAGCCAAAGCAGCATGAGGAAAGAGGGCATAGAGATAGTGAACATGGGAAGGGTAAATGAGAAATAATTTTTCTGTGTAGCTATACATGTCCAGTTGGTTGTCGAGACAAGGTTGGTGTTAGCAGATGGATTTTACCCTGATATTCTCAAGTACTTGAGGTTGTATGCCTCTCTTTCTCTCTGTCTTCCCCTCCCTTTTCTGTCCCTCCTCCTCTCGTTCGAACACTCTCAGCGAGATATTAACAGCGTCGGCTACTGCGCCCAGCCACTCATTTCAGCACTATTGATTTTGCCCTTTATTGAGGCAATAACAGTTTGTTGACGGCACTTCTCTAAACTGCTGGACTCAATCACAGGTGAGGGCCAAGTGTGGAACACGGCAGGTTAACTTGTTTCTCTCAGTCCTTGAACAAGCATGCTACTATGTTATCCAGACCAGCAAATTTATTACGCAGCGATGGTTCAACAAGATGTTTTTTTCTGTGATATTTTGGAAAAAATAACGCATCTAAAGTCTCTTGTAACAGGATTACTGGTGATAGTGAGGATATCTGATTTCAAGCCAAGAGTTTGTGTCTCCAGACGTCAAACAGGAGCCTCCTGTTAACTTAAATATTGTATAAAACTGAGTGTTGCATTTTACGCAAGACTGGCCAATAATATCATAGTACCATATTAATGTATTTGCATACTTTCATGATTAATTAAAATATACTTGAGCTGTACATTTAAAGTATATATATGTAAGTATATAATTAAAGTAAGTTTATGTAGTGTGTGTGTGTATATATATATATATATATATATATAAGCAATAAGGTACTCAAGGCTGTACTGTATCGTGAATAAGTCATGGCTGAAGGACGTTGTTCACGATACAGCACTAGCCTCGAGTATCTTATTGCTTTTATAAAATGGTTGCCACACAATACAAATATTAAAGCCAAAAAATATGTATCAATTCAACTTTCATGAAGTAAAATCACTAAAAGCCTTCCTTCTGCCGGAAAAAATAGTCCCTGACCGTGAACAGCAACAGAAGTTTCATTATTATGCCATTAGATGGCGGCAAAGACTGTCTTTATTCGTGTGTCAGACTTTTATATTGAAAAGACTGAATTGTTGTGAACACGGAACAAGACGCAACTGACAAATGCTTTGACTAGCACTGTCAGTCACGGGAAAACCCCTTAACTGTTAAAAGGACAAGATATTGCAGCGGACATTTAAACAGATTTTTTATTATGAACATAGGACTGACCTGAAGGAAAATGCTAAATCTGAATGCAGGTAATAAACTCGTTCAATCGATCTCTTTCTCACAGTACTCTTCTACATAATACAGTAAGCTTCAATGAACAATATTAATTGAGAACAAACAGTTTACGTTGCTAAGAGTGGTTGCTAAGGGTGTTGTGTAGTGATACACAGAACCGTTGGGTGAAGCGGTCATAGCCGTGTTTTATCGTGAATAAAAGGCAAGTCAAGTCAAGTCACCTTTATTTATATAGCGCTTTTTTCAATGTAGATTGTGTCAAAGCAGCTTTACATTGATAACTGGTACATTATTTGGCTGCACAGCAGCTCTTAAAGAATAGTGTCAATGCAGGTAGATCAAAGCACTGTTGAATATCAAATGTCAAGTCAAATGTCAAGTGTCCCCAACTAAGCAAGCCAAGGGCGACAGCGGCAAGGAACCCAAACTCCATCAGGTGACATCAGGTGGCAGACAAGTGGCAAATAGGTGTTTAAATGGAGAAAAAAACCTTGGGAGAAACCAGGCTTAGTCGGGGGGCCAGTTCTCCTCTGGCCAACAGTGCTTTGTTACGATTCAGGTTGCCATCGTAAGTCCAATAGGATCGCAACATTCAAAGTATTTATTCCAGTTCCATCCAATTGAGGATCGTATTCATCACGCCGGTATGGACGGTTGTTGAGGAACTGTGTCGTGGCTGTCGTGTCAATGAGGCCCTCACAGTGGATGATCTAGTTGACTCAATCTCTGCTGATACAAACACAGCTATTGACCAATCAGAATCAAGGACAGGAACTAACCGTTTTATATATATATATATATATATATATATATATATTTTTTTTTTTTTTTTTTTTTATGTGTGTGTTATGGGTAGTGTTTTATATGGGGTGGCTATATAAAATAATTAATATAAAATAATAAAATATTTTCTTGTCTTTTTTATAGTAGATTGATATATTTATAGTGTTTGTAGGGAATCATTTGAAGGAGAAACTGCATCCCATAATGCACCTGGCCCATATTCAGCACATCCAGGCTGCGGCCTTGTTTGGTCTCTCTTCATCTCCTCTGTCAGTGTTGTTTCCCACATTTTCCCTGTCACTTCACACCCACCTGATCCCCCTTGGCTAACTCTACAGGGTACAGAATTCAATTTGTGCTTCCAGGAAACATCTCTTGTTTCTGGGTAGCGGTGCAGCATGTTCTTTATACATTAGTGGGAAATCCATAAGACCACTATAAAATATGTGAATATAGATGTAGTTAAATTTAATCTGCACAAGTTTACCTAGTGTTTCCCAACCCAAAGCAAGCAAAGTTGGAGATCACTGATCTCACAAACTTTTCTTAACAAATAGTATTTGTCATAAAAGTCATTGAGTAGTATGTGATCCAGACCTTCGGTCTTTGCAGATTTTTGGTGGCTGTACTCCGCTGTCGTACTATGCAGACGTAGACAGACAGGTTATTATTGACTTTCAGAGAGTAACCTTTGAGGCCCGGAGAGAATATGAATTATGCAATGAAGTCACATTAGTTAAAGAGCACAGTGACTGATATTTATGATGGGCAGATATTGATGGAGAAAAGACATGGAGGAGGAGGGGGAAATTGGAGACTAAGGATATTTGATTTTGCATTAGATAAGCACAGTGGTTAAGCTACCATGTTGAGCAATACATTTGACAGAGCAGGCAAACTCAAATCTGTGAAAGTCAAAGAACTGTGCATCAGCTGTGCTTATACACATGGAATGGACATTCTGCTCTACTTCACATGATTCACTGCATCTACACAATGTGATGGCTACCTTCACTCAATGCACTCTTGCATAAATCACAGTTTACCTCACGCAAAGGTGATTAACACACATGTGACACCATATGTACCGTAAAAACTGGCTGAACCTGCTGTAGTTCCTCACTTAAATTCATGAAAATGCATGCAAACATATTAACTGTCATACATCATACACCACATACCATATTTTTGATGAACCACTGTATTCTTATGCTGCCCATAACTAACTCTGTCATAAGGCTGTCATACATTTACGATTATTACGGTAAAGACACTTTTCTATCAGATTAAAACCTAACACATTGTTCTGGGAACCGTCGCAGTTGTATTGACTCAAGGTTGGAGTATCTCATCTCTTACATCAGCGACAAATGGTGCGTTTGAAACTGAAGATTAGATTATTGTCAGGATAAGGAAAGGCTCACTATATGATAGCCCTCATTCATCAAAATGGATTGCAGCCTTGGTGGGTATAAACAGCATGACATTACACACCGGTGTGGTTACTGTTTGAGCCAAGCATTTACAGTTATTGCAAACTGATAGAGGCATATGAGTTTGTGTGGTTAGTTTGCACAGATTATATGTACATCCCACTTGGATTGGGTTTGCATTTGGTGCACCCTATATACTAACAGTATACTATGCGCTGTTCTTATATTCTAGAATTTATTTAGAATTCTATTCATTTTTGAATGTTTGCAATATGGCTGTCAAGTTAATGTTTATTTTGGCATGATTAATAATATTAATAATAATAATTATTCTATTCAAAATTTGTTTTTGAATATTTGCAATACGGCTGTCAAGTTAACGTTTATTTTGGCATGATTAATAATAATTATTAATAATATAAATAATATTTATAATCAGTATTATTATTATTTATTATATTTGTAAATATATAATTAATAACACACACACACACACACACACACACATATATATATATATATATAATTGAAATTAATTTTCCTACCTTAGGAGTAATTCAAGGAAAGTCTTGACACATTTTTCAAAATTCAATTCAACTTTAATGACAAAATAAACAACAAAACGAAAGAAAAGCGGCAGCCCCTCACGGATGTCTGCTGCATAAAAATACAAAACAACATAAATAGTTCAGGCCTGGTCCTCTCTCGTCCTTCACGGTCGTCACTCCTCCTTTTATCCTTCCGGAGCTCCTCTGTGAGACTCAAGGCTGGTGTGGCACACAGGTGACACTTATTAGCAATCGCGCCACTGGCCTAGCTCCATTCCCATGGCTCTCAGCCCCGCCCTGTTTGCCACAAATATGGAAATAAATTACGCAGTATATTGACTCCTAAAAACTTATCTGCTACTCTAATGCAATGTCTTCTTTGCTTTACCAACAAACATTGCTATGCAAATAAATGCCATTAATTTTGATTAATTAATTTGCATATCATGTAATTAATTTGATTAAAAATTTTAGTCAGTTGACAGCCTTAGAAACAATTCTGAGATGCTATGGACTAAAGGCTGTATTTATATAAATATTAATATATATAAACGAGTTTGTGACTGCACAGCACTACGTGTAAGGGACCTCAGTTAAGCTAATAAAATCAGAACCTCCTCAAGACCAGCAGTCCATGAGGTCAGGGGAGCAGAGCAGGAAGTATGACATCATCACTCCACTCCATTCCGCATGAGTGACGATGGTGACCCCGCTGGTATTACTGCTCTAATAGAACATTAGGAGATGATAAAATTGCAAATGAACAAGCACAGGAATAAATTTATCATGTTTTTACAGGCCTGGCTTCCTTGTAAATGTGCAGACGCCATTGCCTTAACATTCCAGATGTGACCCGGGCCTTATTTCATTTTTTTTTTCAGCAGTCCCCTTCCTAATGAATGTATATCATATTACCAGCCACCATAATTTACACACAGGAACAGATTCAATGTCCGGAGCACATTAATGTGCAGGCTGGCCCTTACGGTGCTGTGCTGTGGCTATTTGATATTATATTCTTCGAAACACTATGCCTGGGGTTGTTTGGTTGCCCACATTCGCATTTATACGTGCTTATGTGTTACTGTGAGTGTATATATACATCTCAGCTTTCACGGTGATGGAAAACAAAGCTGGAAAACACCTGTCAGGGTGCTAAAGACACTCCGAATGGGTCGAAACGGAGATCGGGTCCTCATAGCTCATGGCTCTGAAGGAGTGGAGAAGGGAGGAGGATGGAGGATAGAGCCCGGGTTATGATGGCTCTGACTGATAGACAGCTATACAGACGCGCAGATCCAAGATCAGGTTTCTTTCCTGTTTACCGCTCCTGGCTCCCTGCTCGGCCCTTACTGGAAGCACTGCTACTCGCCCAGGAAATGGGCTTTGCTTCCAGACACAGGGCCACCACACACAGCCTGTGCTAATAGCATTTATTTGTTTATCTGGACAAACTTTTGGCCCCTTCCTTATTGGATTTGCCCTCTCAACAGATTTCTCCCCCACCCCCAATATCGTAATGACGGGAGATCGATAGGTAGGGACGAGACCTTCTAACAAAGGAGAGCGAGCGTGAACGCGAGAGAAGTAGAGGAGAGTATGAGGTGTGTGTAGAGGTGTACTGGATAAATGACACAGTGCCGGTGCAGCAGGGGACCGAGCCATGGACTAATGCTTCCCATCCCTTATGATCTTCCTCCATCCCACGAAGAAAAGGGTAAAGGAGAAGAGAGCCCATCGGAGTCACACATCCATACTAAAGCGCCACTTTAGGCCTCCCCAGGCTCCCGCGCTTCTCTCAATCACCCAGCCCGAGCCCGGGCGAACGGAGACGGGCGCCTCCCCCGCAAAGCACCCCTAACGAGGGGTTAACGCAGTGCCAGAGCTCCCATTATTGAGTGAATTTAGCACCTTGGACAGCGCACTAAAAATCTTTATTGCTTTGCTGACCCCCTCGTCATGTTCGTGTCTGTGTGTTGCGTCTGGGGCCGCCGGTGGGAGGCGGAGGGGGCTGATTGAAAGGCAATATGTCGGCTGGCAGGCAGGCACACATGCTCGGGGGCTTGTTCGCAGCGAGGGTTACACGCCGAGGGTGAGAACAATTTTCTGGTTGTCGCACTGCGAGCTTATTTCCTCAGCACCAGCACATTAACTTTTAAAAAGGGTTCCACTGAAGCTTCAGGGTTTAAACAAAAACGAAGAGAGGAAGAGGGCTTGGAAGAAAGGAAATGAATACACAGTGTAAAGAACACTGTAAATAAATGTTTAATGTGTGAAAAGGTTGGTAATAAATAGGTTTTTGGTTATGGAAGTGAAAGTCGATTACCTGGAAGGAAAATAGCATTACTGTAGCCCATGCCTCCCGCGGAGCGGTCGTTTGCATGTACTAACATGCATGTATTTGCTTTAAATGTGTTTGTATTCATGTATTATACATGGAATCGGTGGCAGTACTGTTGGTAGGAAGTGCTAGATGAAGTACAGGGGCTGTTAAGGTGTTTTCTAAGACATACCCCCTCTGCAAATGGTAGTGTAGGGGAGTTGTGGTCAGGACTATTGGCTAGCAATCCAAAGGTCACATGTTCAAACCCTGTCAGGGGCGATCTATGAACTGAAGGTCCCCTGTTAGCATTGTGCCCTTTAGCAAAGCACTTAAACTGATATTGTTCTAAAGGGACTGATCCTGTAGTAATTGTACTGTAAGTCTATTTGTGTCGGTCGAGTAGCGAAATAGACTAGAAAAATTGAACGTTTTGGTTAATTAAATCACACTTAAAAAAAATCTTTCTTTGTAAACATCCTTAAAATGGTCAGTTTTGTAAAATAATGGCATGTTTTTAAAGACTAGTTTTCAGAGAATATGTTTTGAAATATTTTTTATTAGACCATTTCTGTCAGGTATTAAGTAAATTGATCTAGTGATCATGTTTTGTGCATTTGACAAATGGAAAAATGGAAAGCTAAAGTGCCACCTTATAATCTTTCTGTCTTATAGGAGGTGATTCTGAAGAGGGCAGCAGACCTGGTGGAAGCTCTGTATGGGATGCCACACAATAATCAGGTAATATTCAAGTGAACACGACAAGACTTAAGACCATAAACATTCTAGATGCACAGGGCCTTATTCAGAAATCATGATTCATATATAATTTGTGACTAAAATATATACTAAATTTACTATAACATTTTAGAACTGACTGAGAGTGTGCAAATTGTGTTATTAGGGTTAAGATTGTGATACAGGATCAGTCTAAATAATACCATCCTCATGTAATTTAGCATTACAGATAAGCATTTGTTCCCAGTTAAGGCCATTACAGAGCTTTAAAGCCATATACTCGTTCTCTAATATTCCCTAACATATTTCATCAACATAAATCCCCCAAAGCAATTCCTCCAGAGCTCTCTCTCATTGGTTTGAAGGACCACAAGGGCATCTTCAATGTTAGATCAGTTATGAACTGCGAGTGAGGGCATATGCTCATCGATTGCTGAGCTGAGCATGAGTGCAGTGATGCTGAATTATTTAGGCTGGGCAGTGGATGGAGCATGACTCCAGTCATCAACCCACTCAGAGAGTTCTCTCTCAGGAACCCCTATCCCCCCAACCTCCACACAGTCCTGCCATCTTTATGAGGGTGAATTATGAGACCAAAATGTGTAGCCCTACTCCCCTCCACCCCAAACTACTGTGTTTTGCTCTCTATCTAGACCGACTGGCAGATTAAAAAAAAACCTCTTTGAAATTTGTATTGATTCTACTTCTAGATTTGGTTCTTTAGTATTAACAATATATTGATCCTCTTATTCACTGATTTATATGATCATATTTGAATAGGTGGCAACACATGAGTTGCCTGTGCATAGGTTTAATTTTTTAAGAAAACTTTTAAATTACTAAACAGTAAGGTGCAGTGGTAAAATGGATATATTTTGGGTTTTTAAATTGTTTCATAGCATTTTATAAACGTATAAATTTTGCTGTTATTTTTTATATTATTTATTTATTAGTATTATAATTTTATTTGTATGTATTCATTGGGTTATATATTATTTTTAATGCATTTTATTGTGATATTTTATTGTAATATTATTATTCAGTCAAACCATTATTTATACTGTATTATTATTTGAAGGAGGGTGTTTTTTTGTTTGTTTGTTTTTTCAGGCAGTTGTTGGCTTACTAATATCCTTCTAATCATGGCATTGGTTCATTTCTTTGTTGATCCTCACAGGAGATCATTCTAAAAAGAGCAGCGGATATCGCAGAGGCGCTTTACAACGTCCCACGTGGTCACAACCAGCTGCCAGGTCTGGCCAACAGCTCAGTCCACACTGGCATGATGGGAGTCAACTCCTTCCACAGCCAGCTCGCTGTCAATGTGTCTGAGTCCACACAAGCAGCCAATCAGGGTGAGCAGAGATGACATCAATTTTAAAACCTCAAGATTTTTTGGCCATTCACAAAACACAGAGACCGAGATTAATCCTAGGCTACTGTGATTGAATATGAGAGTTTGTGCTTGCGTGTGTGCGCGCAAAGAGAGATATCTAGAAAGACTAAGCAGTGAATTCACTTTTACATGTGGTATTTTAGCACAAACCCCTGCGTTTTATTCACTAAACATCCGTAAACCAGATTAACCAGGCACTAAATGTGCTGAAATATTGCTGCAGTGTATTTAATAAGTCATTGTCAATCTTTCCATCACAAACACCCCTCCTTTCTACTTAAGAGTGATTCTGTACAGTCCCAGTAAAATGTGCCACGGTAGTCTGTAGTCTGCTGCGTGGTGAAGTGGGTGAAAGCTAACGAGATAGACAGCATGCAGACAAATACAACAGTTCAGCAATGTGCCCTGAACCTCCAGGCTCCTTTGCCTCAGCATTCCTTGGCCTCTGTGACAGTGAATGATTTGTGTTAAGTCAGCAGTAATGTATCAGTCGTCTGAAGAAAGGGAGAATGAATAGTAAGCAGTGCAGAGATGAGCGCTGCCTTTGTACCAGACAGCGGGGACTCCTGGAGCGAGAACTTCCTGCTGCTTTCACCCATGTCAGCCTTTAATGTATATTTATAGTCCATATCCTCCTCCTGTCCTTTCTGCCTCCGTATGCTACTGACACACAGATCATTTTTTAAGGAATAGTTCGCCCCAAAAATGAAATTTGTCATCATTCATTCACCCTCATGTCATTCCAAACCTGTATGACTTTCTTCCTACTGTGTAACAAAAAAGGAGATATTCAGCAGAATGCTCACATTGTTCTTTTCCATACAATGAAAGTCAATGGAGACCAGGAGCTGACTCTGTTTGTTTCTTTATTTATTCTGTCTTTGTATTTTCTCTGTCATGTTTGGCTCCTCTCATTCCTATGTATGTGTGTTTTAGGTTTCAGTCGAAACACGAGCAGTGTATCCCCTCACGGTTACGTACCCAGCACGACACCCCAGCAGAGTAGCTACAGTACCGTCTCTACCAGTATGAATGGATATGGGAACACAGGCATGACCACGCTGGGAGGATCGCCCAACTTCCTCAACGGCTCTGCTGCCAACTCTCCTTATGCCAGTGAGTACTGACCTTCTATAACCCCATTTGAGTCATTTGCACATAAATATGAGCATTCACATACAGTCAAACCAAAATTTATTCAGACACCTTGAACATTTCATTCATTAATACAGTTTATTCACTATAGTTTAAAAAAATGGTAATAAAATATGACAAGATCTCAGAGTTAAACTGTGTCAGAAAAAATTAATCTTAATTATGTCAGATAACACTTAAGCAAAACATGGTCAGGTCAAAGTGTCTGAATATTTTTGGTTCCAAATTTTTTACTGGTTTTACTGGTAGTCCACTGTATGAAGAATTTTTGAGTATAATATGTCACAGTTTACTTTATTTTGCTATCCTCAATTACATAAATGAACTATAGTGTCCTGCACCCACTAGTAAAAATATATCAAAAATATCAAAAATGTCTGAATAATTTTTGGTTTGACTGTAAGTGATGGATGTGTATATATATATATAATTATTTATGCAGCAAGGACACATTAAATTGATCAAGTGACAGTAAAGACTTTTAGATTGTTACAAAAAAATTAAATTATATTTTAAATAAATGCTGCACTCTTGAACTATTCATCAAAGAAACCTGAAAAAATTGTATCAAGGTTTCCACAAAAATATTAAGCAGCACAACTGTTTTCAACATTTATAATAATAAGAAATGTTTCTCAAGCACCAAATCAGAATGATTTCTGAAGGATCATGTGACACTGAAGTCTGGAGTAATGATGCTGAAAATTTAGCTCAATAAATTACAATTTAAATTATATTCACATAGAAAACTGTTACTTTAAATTATTATATTTCACAACATTACTGTTTTACTATATTTTTGATCAAATAAATGCAGCCTAGGTGAGCATAAAAGGCTTCTTTCAAAAACATTTTAAAAATTGTTCCGACCCCAAATGTTTGAACGGTAGTATATATATATGTATATATAATATCCAAATGGGTCCTTGCATGCTAAACATAAACTGTAGTAACATTAACACATCTTACGCCTGTATCATATTTCACTCAGACCACCAAGTGAGCCAGTCCTGCCACAGAAGCCCCCTCTAAAATTTTAGATGCCCCTTGGCTAGAGACATAAGTCAGATCAACAGTCATAGCTATTATTGTGTGTGTCTCTTTAAGAGTAGAAATATAATCCCAGCCACTCTTTTCTTCAGTCATGATCAGACGCTGTCTATAATGCTTAGCCATTCGTATAACACCAATCTTCTCGCACAGCTTCTAAATTAAAGCGTCTTAATTAAATCAATAAACTAATTGCAGGAGAAGCAATTCAACTTCGGTACTTTGATTTCGAGATGTTAACAAGTATTTTAACAGGCTCACTGACTCCATGCTGACACTTTCAATCAATGCGAGAGAGCAGGCTTTGTGGGCTCCAATTTTCATTAATTGATTAGTTAGGCCTTCATAAATGGATTATGACACTATCAGGAGAATTTACTTGGAAAAGTGCCATAAAATTTAAGTGTAGAATAATAACAACAATAAAGGTAGATCAGTGTATAAGAGAGCAGCTGAAATACGACAGGAGTAATTGTAAAATCGTTGAGGGGGAAAATGCTCTTAGGGTATTAATAGACAAAAGGAGAGGCGGTAGAGACGGGGCAGGGGAGGGACCAGCGCTAATGTTGTTCTGAGAGGAGAGGAGCTTGTGCAGTCAAAGAATACTATAAAATAAATCATTTGACATTAAATATAAATTTTCACATATCATTTTTTTTTTTTTTTTAAATCACTTTTTTTTTTTTTTTTTCCAAAAATCTTCTAGCATTTTCATCAGTGCCCATTATAAAAAATATTGGCCTATACTAGACAAATATTTCATGGGTTTGTGTTCAGTCCCTATACGTTATGTACAGGACTATGAGGTATGCTCTGACCTATCCTAAACCCTTTTCCCTCTCTCGTTCATTCCCATCCCTCAGTTGTTCCTTCCAGTCCCACCATGGCCTCCTCCACCAGTCTTCCCTCCAACTGCAGCAGTTCCTCAGGCATCTTCTCTTTCTCTCCGGCCAACATGGTGTCTGCAGTCAAACAGAAGAGCGCTTTTGCTCCCGTTGTGCGGCCCCAGGCCTCGCCACCCCCCACCTGCACTAGTGCCAACGGAAACGGCCTCCAAGGTGAGTGGCACAGCAGAATATAAAGCTTGAACTATCCAAGAAAGGGCAAGCACAAATGTAAAAATTAGGTTTAAATCTGTTAGTTAAAATAAACAAATGTGAAGAAGAAAAGGATGCATATTTAGGTTTTGTGTGTATAAAGTTTGGGGTCAGTAAGATGTTTTATTGTTTTTGAAAAAACAAATCTCTTATGCTCACCAAGGCTGCATTTTCTTTGATTAAAAATACAGGGAAAACAGTAATATTGTGAAATATTAATAGTTTTAAATAGTTAATTTAAAAATAAAAAGGTTTCTATTATAATATATTGCAAAATGTAATTTATTCCTTTGATGGCAAAGCTGAATTATCAGCATCATTACTCCAGTCTTCAGTGTCACATGATCCTTCAGAAATCATTCTAATATGTTGATTTGATGCTCAAGAAACATTTCTTATTATATTTAATGTTGAAATCAGTTGTGCTACTTAATATTTTTGGGGAAACAAATTTTTCAGGATTCTTTGATAAATAGAAAGTTCAAAAGAACAGCATTTATTTGAAATAGAAGTCTTTTTGCAACAATTTAAGTCTTTACTGTCACTTTTGATCAATTTAATGTTTCCATGCTGGATAAAAGTAATAATTTCTTCAAAATATATAAAATCTTACTGACCCCAAACTTTTGAATGGTAGTATATGTACTGTTTTCATACTCTTTTTAAATGGATTTTTCTGTGCATTATTATAAACCATACTGTGTATTATTTCTAAACATTCTGTTCCAAAACCTAGTGAGCTGCCTTCAAAATGACAATAACCTAATTATTCTGCCTTCGAAGAAACAATTTTTTCTTCCATGCAGAGCACTGTTTATATGACGCAAGGAATCTTTGCCTATGTAAAGCTTTCCAAATAGTCACTTATGAGGTACCATTCCAGTTAAAGGCAGCTCCCTATGTAGGCAGTAGCCAGTGATGCAGCTCACTTGTTTTGAAACAGCGCTCGAGTGTCTGATCTACAACCTTCTAACACTTAGACAGCTGTCAGTTTTGTCCTAACTTGTGGTAATCTGTTTTTACATTTGCTTTTCTGACCCAATTCCTCTCGTTGTACTTAAAAAAATAACTCTCTCTTTCTGTTTCCTTCATCTTCCTTCCCCTTCCCCCTGCTTCCTCATTCTGCTTTCAGTAGATCAATCTTTTGTGGACTCTAGCAAGTACTCCACCGCCAGCTCCCTGCAGGGACTGGCCTTCTCCTGAAGTATGTTACACCTGTCTCACACTCTTTCTTCATCATCCTCTTTTTCTATCCATTAAGCCATCCATCAGCATGACTGTCAGAGCATCCTCTCCCTTCATCCTCCCTCGTTCTCCTCACTTCTGCTCGGTAACCAGGGGCCTGCTGCGTCTCGAAGAGCATGCCATATGTGTTTCATTTCCTGTCCGACTTCCTGTTTCCTGTGTCAAGTCCTCCTCAGAGTTTTTTGGCGGTTTTGTCAGTTAACTAACCATAAGTCCATCAGTATAAAACTCCAAAAGGTGAATCTCAAGAAGAAAAATGTGTGAATTATAATATATATATATATATATATATATATATTATTTTGTTTTAAAATGAAAATACTTGGGGCATTTGTTCAGTTTTCAGTTGTAGCCTGCTACATAAAAACACTCATGTGACATCTATAAAGACATATATTCACTGTTATCTGAAACAAAGCCATAATCAGCTTCCTCTGATTTATGACAATTACTCTGCATAGCATTTGGCCCTGGGTGTTGAGCTGAAATATCTAGACATCCACAGTGAGACAATATTAAAGTAATTGAGCGTTTGAGGCAGACATCTCTTATCTGCGAGCGTGGAGTGCTTCCTCTCCGTATGTTGATATGCACTCAGCACTCTGACCCGATGACCGATTGTCGGTCACCACTCATTTTTTTTTCCATTCCAAATGAGGCAGAGACACTCAGGAAATAACCCAGGAATTAGAGATGAGGGACCAGAGAGAGGAAATCAATAGGAAGCCAATATGTTACATGAAAAATCTGGTGCGGTGATGTGGCCTGCTGAATGTGGAGAGCGATAGAGAGAAAAACCGGCTCGGGGCTCATGGGACTTCCTTCCTCTTGGCCAATAATGAATAGAAGTGATACTAATGTTTGACTGAACAATGTTTAGTGTTTGAGAACAAACATTATTTATCTAAGCTCAAGCTATTTTTGTTTAAGTGTTGGCAAGCACGTTAATTTGGGTCAGACTATGTATACACTGCATGCACTTTTTATTAGCATAGCTGTTTGTTTGTAATTTGTCTCGTAAAAATGATGTCTGCATAAATGTGCGTCGGTCCCCATAGGCACATGAAATAAACACTCAGTCGCTCATCGAAACACGGGCGAAACCCTACACAGTCGAATAAAAACAGCTTTAAATGACCTCTTTTTATTCAAGTCAAATATATAATTTAATATGACTGGATTATACTGGATTACACCAATGAAAGTCATTTTTAAGAGTATAAATAGCTAACAAATGCATGCGTACTCTTTTTAGCGCTCTTGAGTTTGTCCTCTACGCTCTTGATGTAAATGCAAAGTCCCTCCGACTGTAAGAATATCCTGAACGTCTCCTCCGAACCCGTGGAGCTTTGTCCTCATGGGAGAGAAGCATTAGCTAATGCGTTGCGAAGCCGTCCTATAGTGTTATCACTAATTGGATTGATGAATTGTTCATATAATGGCTCCCTGATGGGGAGACTGATATACAGCCTGTAAAGCAAGTCACTATTTATCCTGACAATGACTCCAATTAAACACGGACGACCTGCAACCTTAGGTGGATCATACAGAATAAAGATTATCCTCACCCACTCGCTGGGAATTGTACATCCTTCTGATTAATGTACAGCTTCAGTGTGATCGAAAGCACTGTGAATTATGGGATATACTTCTGCATTCGTTTAGTCTCTCTGTCCCCCCTTCAGCTGATTGAAGCCATATTTCTACCCTGTTGTTTGGATGTGATCCATGTGCATTGTCTTTAAACCCTTTTCTTTGCATATATTTACTTCAGAACTGTTGCACAACACCTCAGTAACCATATCAGGGTTATAATCATTAACTTAAACTATTTCAATCACGACAACTCTCAGCGTGAATTATTTAAATGGCAATTATTGGCACGGGGCATGGAATGTACATATGTTTGATTTTGGCGGACGAGATCTGCTACGCTGCTGCTGCTGAGCAAATACAAGAATTAAACAACGCTATCTCCAATTCATACATATTTTACGAGGTTCTCGTAAAATCGTACGACCTTACTCGTATGAATTCATGCGAACCCCAGTGACGAATAGGTTTAAGGGCGGGGTTAGGGGTAGGTAATTCGTAAGAATTCCTACGAATTTGTGTTCGATTTAGCAAAAAACATACAAATTCATACAATTGAGGTCGTACGAATTAGCCACCTCGTAAAATACGTACAAATTGCAGTGAGATCGGGTTGGAATTAAAATAACATACATAAAGGACATGCTGCTGCAAGAATATATTAAAGGATTAGTTCACTTTGAAATGAAAATTAGCCCAACCTTTACTCACCCTCAAGCCATCCTAGGTGTATATGACTTTCTTCTTTCTGATGAACATAATTGCAGAAATATTAATAAATATCTTGGCGCATCCGAGCTTTATAATGACAGTGATAGGGTTCGATAAGTATGAGCTGAACAAAGTGCTTCCATCCACATCCATCCATCATAAATATGTGCTCCACACGGCTCGGGAGTGTTAATAAAGGTCTTCTGAAGTGAAACGATGCGTTTGTGTAAAATAAATATCCATATTTAACAAGTTATGAAGTCAAATATCGAGCTTCCGCCAGACCGCCTTCCGTATACAAGTTACGAAGAAAGTGTAAACTGGCGTCGCTTCAATTACACTTTTTCCGTAAGTTTAATAGGGAAGGCGTATGACGTAGCGTAAGCTTTTTGAACTGCAAGAGGTTTACACTTTCTGTGTACGTTGAATACTCAATATTCGACTTCATAACTTGTTTAAATATGGATTTTTTTTTACACAAATGCATCGCTTTGCTTCAGAAGGCCTTTATTAACACTCCAGAGCCGTGTGGAGTACACGTTTATGATGGATGGATGTGGATGGAAGCACTTTGTTCAGCTCATACTCATTGAACCCTATCATTGCCATTATAAAGCTTGGATGCGTCAGGATATTTATTAATTTTTCTCCGATTGTCTTCGTCAGAAACAAGAAAGTCATATACACCTAGGATGGCTTGAGGGTGAGTAAAGGTTGCGCTAATTTTCATTTCAAAGTGAACTAATCCTTTAAAGCCTCCGTAGCAGATCTCAACGGGTGGTGCTGGGGAGGAGGAGGGGTAAACAGAAGCTTGTGTTCGCGTAGCAGGGCGATCACAAGCTAGGGTATAAATATATATGGTTATGTGGATTAGGAAGTGCGTCTGGTGGCGGCATTAGAGGGACCAATCAGCACTTGGTTTCATGACTAAACTATGTGTATGTATTTTAAAAAAAATGTTAAATGAAATAAAGCTGAAATAAAAATATTAGATGAAAAACAAATGAAAATTAGACATTTTCTGCAACTAACTAAAATAAGTTTGATAAGTTGAAGCACTAAAATTACTGGAAATAAAAGTAAAACTGAACTAAAATGAAAACTGAAATAAAAAACTAAAAAATATGATATAAAGCACATTTTACAAAATTGCTAAAAATTAAACTAAAATTAAAATAAAAACTCAATTTAAAATATTAATAAACTATAATTGTGATTTTCAGACCTATATTGTAAAGTCAGCACAAAGCAGTACAGTATTTCAAATGCCCTCTCTTTCTTTCTCTCTTTGTGCCAGGTTGACTGTAACACAAGAAAACTGTCTTATTTGTTCATATCGTTTGAATAAGACATGCTCTCCAGATGCTTTTCTTTTTGGGATTGTTGCATGACAGATGAAACCAAACAATCCCATGTCTTACCCTCCTTCTCTCTCTCTCTCTCTCTTCTCATGACTAGTGATCCCAGGGATGATTGTTCCTCCCATGTAGGGGCTTCTGGGCTGCTGAAGAGGCACATTTGATTTCAGCTCTCGCCAGAGAATCTACGGTCTGAGCTGAAGACAATTTCTGGTGGAGGAGACATGAAAACTGAACTTTTAAAACTCAGGCCTTTTGACAAAGGAATCTCATTTTATGGGAAGAAAGTGTTTGTTTGCTTTTGTTTTTAAGCTAATATCTGGACTGCTCTACCGAAGGACTTTCCCCCCTGTGTTTTACCCATGCGTAAAGGAGGGATGGATTTCTTTTTCATTTTATTCATGGGCTTTTTTGATGAATTTCAATGATATCATGCCTTTTTTACAGACTTGTATCACACAAACATGACACTTTAGGAGCGGGTGCATCTGTAATGTTCCTGAGAGCAGTGACAGGCAACGGCACAGATCTCTGTTAATACTGACCAGTTTTTATATAAACAGACACAGTAGTGCAAAATCCAAATGAGAACATTTAGGCCAACTGTTTGAACACAAAAAAGAAGAGGGGAGGGTTTTTTTTTGTTGTTGTTTTTGTTTTTTCCCCCAGAGAAAAGCCAACAAATAGTTTGCCATATTCTTGTTTGTTTTCTTACTAAATGAAATTGTAGCGCCATACTCACTTCCCTGTTGTAATTTTTTGTGAAGAGTCATATGAAGCATCTGGGTACCAGCCGGTTTGGATGGCTATGATGTAGGAAAATTATTTAAGAGTTATTAAATGCTGTCATGCTGTAATTTTTCAATGTCCAGATCTGTCCTCAAAGAGAAGAAAAAGCGACCCAATTTCCACAACAAATCAGTGTTTATGTTCATGCAAATATTTGCTGCTAAATAGAGCAGAGATATGCAGTAAACAGATGGACTGAAGGACAACACCCTCAGTTGCCATGCCATTTAATTAAAAAAAAAACATCTGAATTTTATGTGCTCAAAGAATGTGATGATTTTTTGATCTTTTTGTTTTTGCTTTGTCTATGAAAAAACGAAACTGTGATTATATAAATCTGAATGTGTTTGGTTTGCTGTGTTCACTAGTGAAGGATATAGGTTAAATGAAGTATAAGAGGAATATTATTTCAGAGCTGACTGTTAAAGCAACCCGTTTTTCCTTTTTGTGTGTTTCTTTGGCTTGTTTTGGGGGACATGACTTGAATTAACAAAGTATTTTCCTGTTTTGACAGCACTGTATGAAGATCGCTTTCCAAATGTGTCAAACACCCAACATACAGCAGTTTGATTGGCTTACTTTGGTAGTCGTCTATTTTTGTACATATACTTTCT
Organism: Mylopharyngodon piceus; assembly: GCA_039654765.1. Taxonomy (NCBI): domain Eukaryota; kingdom Metazoa; phylum Chordata; class Actinopteri; order Cypriniformes; family Xenocyprididae; genus Mylopharyngodon; species Mylopharyngodon piceus. Next base: position 8,925,469 of record CM077439.1, read on the forward strand.
GTTGCCAAAGTCTGTTTTATTTGTATTTATCTCAGAATGGCTTAAGGCAGCTCATAATAACACTGATGATCGGTTCATTTCATAAGTTACACAAAACTTCAGCAAACACAAATCAAGGATTCTGGACAAAAAGAGGGGAGTCTGTAAAATATCCATATAAATAATGTATGTATATCCAGATTTTGTATATTCTTTTCTCCCCAAAGTTACTTTGATTGTGGAAGGTTTTTCGTGATTATTTGTCCATCTGTTTGCTTTCATCACCGACATTGTCTTTATTGTTAATGTTTTTGTCTGCATTTAGGTCCATGTTTTGTATCATGTCAAGCTTCCATTTTCTTTTAAGTTGTATTCATAAAAAAGCCATTGTCTATTTTTGTATAATTTGTAAGTTAAAAAGCAATTGTTTTCCTTTTGGAATTTTTAATGTATGGCAAAAAAGTAGCATCTCACAGCATTTAGTTATGTAGATTTTTTAAAAAGTTATATATATATATATATATTATAAATGATGAATATATAAATCTATATCTTTTTCTTTAAAGACTTACAGAACCTGTACTATTGTAATAATATGCATGGGCTCTTCTCTGAGAGTGATGGTTTTATTTTGCGTGTCAAAACTAGGAGGACGTTTTTGATGAAGTTTTAATCTACGTTCTTTTTCGTCTTTTCTTTCCTCTTTTATTTATCTGATTATTTATGCCTGCTTATAAATCTGTCTATTCCATTTTCTCTCTCACACGTTTATCAGTACCAGCAGTATAGATGCCTTAACAATGCAAACCCATAAGTGTACAATCACTTGTACGGACTTCATAACCACCATCACCAATTACAGTAGCCACAGAGTCCCTTAAGGGATTTCTTTCTGGAAATAAAGCACAAATCGGTCTGTTTTACCTAAAGCAAGGAGGGTTAAATGAATAATTTGTCCTTTTTCTGTTGTTTGTATTATGAAGGGTAATGAAAGGGAACTTGAAGGAATATAAAGAGAGATTATATGATTCATATTTTATGTGTTGCTGGTGGGATGGGTTGCACTTTCTCATTAATTTAAAGCAAAAGTCTGCCTTTTTCCATTTGTTTATGTCTGCTGCGTTCACGAGAGGGGGAGGAGCTCAAAGCCATATTCCACAGTGTCACCGTTCGCTCGGAGGGGACGTTCACTTTAGCTGGAGGTGCATGTGAGCCTGCATGTTCTGGGTTGTGGTATGTTCGTGCTGCAGCACTCTGTAAGGTACCGTTGGCGTATTTCTCACCCTGAGCAAAGTGACTCGATTTCAGAGCACAACGCCTTGCCCCCAGAGCTGAGGTGCTGCTGACTCCCAGTCTGTAACGCTGTGTCTAATTCTACTGTCAGCCGAATCGGCCCTCGATGATCGGTCTTCAGGACTCTTTTATGAATGGTTTAAGTGCTGTCTCCTGTAATGTGTGTCTGCACTCTGCCATCTAACAGAAAATGGCTTTTAATATGCTGATTTGGGGTTTGTGTGAGGACTTTTTATCAGAAATGACTGATGATTGAGCATTCATGATGTTTTTCTTTCCCTATGTGGCTGTTACACATTGGTTAGCAGCTCCAACGCAATGATTAAGATGGACTCCTTATAAAATGACAAGCATTTGTAGGACACAAGACTCGAACCAAAAAGATGGTCTCCTTTTTTTCTGCCTCCTGTTCTTGTGTTTGTTTGTTTCAATTTTTGACTGGATACACACTGAACCGTTCTATTGATAGGAAAACTCAAGACAAAAACTACTGTATAGATTGTTATCATTTTTTGATGAAAGCTGTAAAATAACTTTTCAAAGTTCACAATATTAAATTAAAGTTACTTCTTGTCTGTGATCTTTTGTCTTCCTTGAGCTTTTCTTCCAGAAGAAGCAGGTGTTTAGGGGGGGCATGTTAGGAACATAGGTGTTATAAACATAACCCAGCATGTTATTTTTGCGCCGTCTTATCGCCAACAGATGTCTGATTGTTTGTTATCTCCGGGGAGCGATCTCTCCTTGGGCCCAGCCCACTTTCCATCTACCCCAACCAGCCAATTCCCCTTAAAGTGGCACATTTTAATTAGCCCCATTCATTAAATTATTATATACCTGAAAGCGTAATGAATGTAGGCAAACATGTTAATGATGGGCTCCTCAACTTATTAATTGAACTATGCATTGCATTTAATTGACTCATCATTTGCATTTACAGTCATCAGCAAAAATTAATCTCTTTTTTTTTTAGTTTGCATATTTAATTTAAGAAGCTCTTGATCTGATTAGCTTGTAAAAGTCACTGACAGGATTCTGCTGACCCTGTTGCGTGAGGGCAAACTCCACCTCCGCACAGGGCTTGAAAGAGAGATTCACATGACCCTGAAACATTAGTGAAATGCAAGTTTGAATCGTTAATATCATCAGCCATTAAATCAAAACATGGCCTGTGTGCTTCAGTAGGAATTGCTGTTGTTTTAAGGCCTGAATCAGTAGTTGTCTGTTTGCTAAAACAAAGAGAAGACCACAAATGAGTTGAAACTATTTGATTTCTCATATAGATTATTGTACACCATAAAAATGTTTTGTCATGTTAATGTGAGGGCATTTAAATTAACTGGTTTTATTAATCAAAACTTGTATGTAATGTAAGTGAATAACCCTAAATATGTTATGCAAAAATAATTTTTAAATATATCAAGTAGGAATAGTATTTTTTTATTTTAAAGACTGGTATATACACCGATCAAGCATAACAGTATGACCACCTTCCTAATATTGTGTTGGTCCCCCTTTTGCTGCCAAAACAGCCCTGACCCATCGAGGCATGGACTCCACTAGACCCCTGAAGGTGTGCTGTGGTATCTGGCACCAAGATGTTAGCAGCAGATCCTTTAAGTCCTGTAAATTGCGAGGTGTGGCCTCCATGGATCGGACTTGTTTGTTCAGCACATCCCACAGATGCTCGATTGGATTGAGATCTGGGGAATTTGGAGGCCAAGTCAAAACTCGTTGTTGTGCTCCTCAAACCATTCCTGAACCATTTCTGCTTTGTGGCAGGGCGCATTATCCTGCTGAAAGAGGCCACAGCCACCAGGGAATACCATTTCCATGAAAGGGTGTACATGGTCTGCAACATTGCTTAGGTAGGTGGAACGTGTCAAAGTAACATCCACATGGATGGCAGGACCCAAGGTTTCCCAGCAGAACATTGGCCAAAGCATCACACTGCCTCCGCCGGCTTGCCTTCTTCCCATAGTGCATCCTGGTGCCATGTGTTCTTCAGGTAAGCGACGCACACGCACCCAGCCATCCACGTGATGTAAAAAAGAAAACATAATTCATCAGACCAGGCCACCTTCTTCCATTGCTCCGTGGTCCAGTTCTGATGCTCACATGCCCACTGTTGGCACTTTCGGAGGTGGACAGGGGTCAGTGGGCACCCTGACTGGTCTGCAGCCCCATACGCAACAAACTGCGATGCACTGTGTATTCTAACACCTTTCTATCAGAACCAGCATTAACTTCTTGAGCAATTTGAGCTACAGTAGCTCGTCTGTTGGATCAGACCACATGGGCTAGCCTTCGCTCCCCACGTGCATCAATGAGCCTTGGCCACCCATGACCCTGTCGCCGGTTCACCACTGTTCCTTCCTTGGACCACTTTTGACAGATACTGACCACTGCAGACCAGGAACACCCCACAAGAGCTGCAGTTTTGGAGATGCTCTGACCTAGTCGTCTAGCCATCATAATTTGGCCCTTGTCAAACTCGCTCAAATCCTTACGCTTGCCCATATAAAGGTATATCAATCATGACAACTCTCAGAATAGTTTTAACAAGTATGGACTTGCTACTGCTAATATAGATACACTGCTGTGAGCATATAAGATATGCTGCTGCTGCATAAATAGACATACTTAAATCCCATAGCAGATCTAGGTAGGCTGCAGGACTTACAGCAAAGAATGAACCAGACTATTTAAATGTTGAGCAAGTAGTCTCAATGACCGCAGGATCAGCAAAGGCCAATCAGCTTGTGACGTGGTAATGATGATTTGTATTTATTATATACAGTATATCAAGTCTGACCTTTGAATTGCTGCCTGGTTCCTAATGTCTCAGTGTTTTGGAGTCGCTAATTATCAGTTTTATGTCAGTATTTTTGTTCAGCCATTTGCCATATGGAAGTAAGATGACAGAGCTTTGGATAGCCATTAGCTAATGGATTTTTGAGAGACATGGCCACCCCACTCGCCCCAAACCTTCAGTCCACACCCTGCAGTGAGGCACTTAGCAAACAAAGCCCTCTTTGAACATTAAACATCACAAGTGAAGGATTACTTATCTCCCCTTCTCGCTCTCTCTCTCTCTCTTACTGTGTCTTTTTCTATCTTTCTGTCACTCTTCTCACTCTCTCTTCGTCACAGATCCCAGGGGAAGACTGTCTGGAAGCTAATGCACAGGAATGAGTGATAGATGACAATTTGAACAGAGGTGTGTGCGCATCTCTCTCCACTTGTCATTGTTGACATTCGCTGACAGAAACTCTATAGAGCAAATCAGCCTCTTCCAGTGTTAATGAGGGAGCTGATTATTTTTATATGGCACTTATAAAGCTGACACATCAGAGCATGAGTACTAAGCACCCAGAGGAAAAATTTATATTGCTCAGTGGTTGCTCCTTCAGTTTGCAGTTTTGTGTCATTTAAGTAGCACCTTGTTTCTCTTAAAATTCATTGTAAGAAAATAGTCACAAATAAGAAAATCTATCTATCTATCTATCTATCTATCTATCTATCTATCTATCTATCTATCTATCTATCTATCTATCTATCTATCTATCTATCTATCTACCTATCCATCCATAAATAATACATATAATCATACAGCTTATCAATAATATATTTATATTATTTACATATTTATAAAATGTTTGTGTTTAATATTATATAATTTACATATTAATATATAATATTGTAAACATAGTTTATAAGCATTAGTGCATGTAGTTATTATCATGCAGGGAATGTTCTTTACTGCACAAATACCTGCTCAAAAACATTTCAGATTATACCTTAAGATAAAGACTAATACATGCAGAAACTACCCCAAACCAAATAAATAAATTAATAAATAAAGCAGATCGTCTCCAGCTCTTCGCATGAACAGGGATAGAGGGGGAGAGGAGAGCTGAAAGGCATCTTTGAGAGGGAAAACAGGGGTCCCACTGGGGAGCTTGGGGAGAACGGAGAAAAGGAGAAAACAAGGAAAGAGCAAGACAAAGACGGCGAACTGAAAAGAGGAAAAAAATTTGAATGAATAAAAAGCCACAAGAGAGAAGGAGAGGACACGATACAGAGAGAAACGGAGAGCGAGCGAGTGAGAGGGTCCTCATAGTCCACAGAGAGACGAGAGAGATACCAGAGATCAGAGAGGGATGTTCGAACCGATGCGGGAAGGCGCCAAAAGAGAGAAGGAAATGTTGCCTGGTACCTGAGCGTGGGGGTACAGGTTGGGGGGGGTGGTCCTCCTGGGAGATGCAGGCCTGTCATCGCAACACAAAAACACTGCAGGCCGAGCCATGGGGATAGTGGGATGTGGGGAATAAGGAGTAGGAGGGGTTGGGACTGTCTTTCAGCCCAGGGGCCTCTTCAAGCACAGAAACACTTCACACACAAGAGGGCCACAATAATGCAGCCAATGCAAACTCAAATGTCCTTTGCCAATCCCAATTTCTCACGATAGTGTTGAATATATCCTGCTGTAACCATAATGAATATAAAGTAAATCAAAGATGGTGACGTCCGTAACACTGGTGAGTCTAAATGGCAAATTCCAATCGGAAGTGAGCATCCCTATGCCCTACTCACTCTGAAGGGCAGAGCCATGGAAGTGGGGACTTTGGAGGGAGCAGGGCACTTGTGTGTCATTATGAAGCCGTTTGGAACGCACTTGGCGAAGGGAGTAAAGACCATGTAATTTCCTCATTAGCTTTACATGGAATTTTACCACGACAAAGCAGTGACAACAGGAATATCTTATTATTGGTGTTAATATTATACAAATAAATGTACATTTATAATGAAGTTTTTTCTTTATGTGTGTGTGTGTGTGTGTGTGTTACCGATGTGTTCTTATAAGTTAAGCATTAAACATAAAGCATTAAACACATTTCTTACCTATGAAATTTTTTTAAACTTAATATGAAATGCATGACAAAAATATGTGTAATATATCACAACAAAACAACTTTAATTATTCTGTTACTTTAACTCCAACTCTCCCGCCATATCTAGATTTCAAAATGAATCGTCACCCTGGGTCACATGACCGTAAGCGATTAATTTTACTTCCTTGAAGCGATGTTCCCTTTGCTAACGGACTTGGGCTGCGTTCCAATTCTTTTTTTTCTTTTTTTTTTAATTGACATATATAAAAGCAAATGTTACAATTAATAAATAAATAAATAAATACACAATAAAAAAATTAAAAAAAAAAAAAAAAACTATGAGCCAGAGGTAACATAACGTAAATTAATATTGAAAGAAGGAGAGAAAGGTTCCTTTTTTTTTTTTTTTTTCCTTCCTTGTACATCATAAAAAGGCATAAATGTTATACTTTGTGCACAACGAAAAGGACTTTAGGGCTTTGACATTGCTGGAAGAGGAGACAGTGCCCAAATAACATTTCAAGTCTTGACAAAAAATAATAAAAAGAGGTTTAACAGAAAAAAATTTACACTTATGTATAAAAAACTTGGCTAGAAAAATAAATAGATTTATAAGAAAATACTTGTCTTTTAGATTTTTATCAAAGTTATATAATCCAAATAATACATCCTTAAACACCAAAGAAAAATTTTCAAAAAAAAAAGCACGTACAAATAAACAAAATTTCTTCCAAAAAATAGATACATGAACACACTCCCAGAAAAGGTGAGGGATAGACTCATATTCCGCCCCACAAAAAGAGCATAGAGAATCCATCTCAGGAAACATTTTTTTGATATAAAGATTGACAGGGTAAAATCGGTGTAACAACTTAAACGATACCTCTTTAACCTTATTAGTGATTAAATATTTGTTGGGTAAAGACCACACTTTCTTCCAAGGAATATTATTAAAACAATTACTCCAATAAGATATTACAGAAGGGACAGTAATGATATCGTTCTGAAAGAGTTGTCTAATCCTTCTATTCCTGAGAGAAGGACTGGACAAAAAACAAATCTTCCCTATTGCTGTCTCACAAGGATAGAGGTAGAGGTAGAAAAAGGTGAAGAGTCACCTGAGTTTTTTAAAAGAGCAATAGCTCCACTGGGGATGGCATCCATCACTATGGCAAAGTCTCGTGGGGTGACAGGAATACAATATTTAGTTAAGAATTCAGAATAAGAAAACAAAAGACCATTTGAATTTACAAGTTGAGAAACCAAAAGAATATTATTAGTAAACCAATCTGGAAAAAAAAAAGAGTTTTATTTTTATATCGGATATCATGGTTATTCCAAATAAAATACCTGTGGGGACTAAAATTATGTTTGTAAATTAAATGCCAGGCCAAAAGCATCTGCTTATGGAAATTTGATAATTTGATGGGCAATTTAGAAATATTATAGTTACATACTAACAGAAAGGGGAGACCACCAACTTTAGAAAAAATATAATTGGGAATAGTGTTCCATATGGATTCAGAATCAGTCAAAAATTGCTTCAACCAATTGATCTTAAACGTATTGTTTAAAGAAGCAAAGTCAAGAAAGTTAAGACCCCCCTGATCAAAGCTATTTATGACAACAGATTTTTTTATGTAATGTCTCTTGTGTTTCCATAAAAAGTCAAAAAGCATTCTATCAACCTTCACACAAACTGACTTGTCCACACACAAGGAAAGAGCAGGGTGGGTCAATCTAGAAACACCTTCGGCTTTGGCAAGGAGAGCCCTTCCTCGTAAAGACAAGTCTCTTTGGAGCCAGGAGTTAAATTTTTTCTTAGCTTTAGTAATTACTGAATCAAAGTTTAACTTTCCTCTCATATTGACATCTTTACAAATGATCACACCCAAATAACTCACTTCAGTCTTAACCGGAATACTATGCAGGAAAGGAGCAGACCAAGACTTTAAGGGAAGGAATTCACATTTATCTAAATTCAAAAATAAACCGGAAGCTTTAGAGAATACTTTAATAAGATCAAGAGCAATAGGGATCTGTAAGTCATTTTTTAAAAAGAGTGTAGTATCGTCGGCTAATTGGGTTATAAGAATATTAATACCTTTTAGTTGACTATTCAACAGGGAAGAAGTAAGGAGTTGAGCAGCTAATAAGAACAAGGCGATACCGGGCAACCCTGGCGAACCCCTCTAAACACATTAAATCTTGAAGAAGTGCCAGATTTAAGATTAATTGAGCAGTTGCCATTTTTGTATAAAGTTCAGACAGTTTATTTGATAAGAACAGTGTATAAGTCCACCAAATCCTTCTCTGATATGAACCAGATGATGTTTCATCATATATATCTTTCCACCAGTAGTCCCTAATGGCCTAACATAGTCAACATTGCAGAAAAACTATCAGACCAAGAACATTTTGACTAAAATATTTATTAGTTTCAGTAACATTTATTCATTCTAATTCAGTTTTTATTTAATTTTACTCAAATTCTCTGTTTAGTCTGTTTTTGGTAAGGTTACAACTTTGGTGTTTCAAAAATGCGAACAATTAAAGATATTGAAATTTCAACTTCATTTGGTTGGTTTTATGTTGTTTAAGGTAGCTTTATGAAAAGAAATATAAATATTTGTAAACGGAGATTTGAATATTAAATTAGTTTTCAAAAGAGGTAATCTTTTAAAAGAGGTTATCTTTACAATTTCACATGGGTTTGATTCAGATTCAGTTAGAAGGTCAGTTTACACCCACCTACTCGGCTCAACTTACCCCTGACCTGGGGTAAATTGAGCCACAGGAACACTTTTTTTATAAGAAGCCATATTTTTAGAACCCTTTGTCATAGACCTATTCTGATCATTTAAAATGATAGGAAACATCCTGAAATTACTTTAAATACTTTCATTGTACTTCTGCCTCATTTTCCCTTATCTTGAGGACCACATAAGTAAAAAAAATGGCTCATCTTATCCCACTCTCCCTTACATATGAAGTAGACTTGCTCCCTCGGTCAAAATCGATGGAGCGAGGGTCTGTTCATATAAACTTCCCTCATCCACTTCACAAAGTGGAACGCATTTCAAAATGGTGGCAGGGATTCCCCCGAGGGGAAGTGCTTAGGGAAGTTTGCGAGTGCATGTCTAAAAGCGGAGTGGAACGCAGCCTTGGAAAGGCCCTTCGTGAATGGATTCAGTTGGTCATTTTCGTTTGGAACGCCCCTACAAATGGCGTCCCCTTACCGATGTGCCCTTAAGGGTGCAAAAACGCAGTTTGGAATTCGCCCCTTATCACAGTTGAGGCGTCGCAAGTTCATCCGTCATATATGAATTAACCGAAAGCGGTTTTTAGTGTACAGTGGGTGTAGAGCGGAGCGTTTGAGTCATGTGCGGACCACACAACTGACAGCACTGGCGGAAGATAAAACCATCAGACCACACACACAGATCATATCTCGGTAAGTTACCGAAGCCACAAAACCCCCCCCCCCGAAAAACGCCATTCCATTTTTAAACACAAAAACGCGAACTATGTTGCACTGTATGACATGACAACTAGTTGTCCAGTATGATTCCATTCACAGTACATTAACTAAAAATGTATTGGTGTGAGATCGATTATTGAATTCTGTTGTTGCTCTCGTAAATAACTGAATTGTGTGTGAACTGTGAACAGAACCATAAGCACTCAAATACAGGACTGTCAACAGTATTCTGCTGCTGTGACTGTGAACGTGGTTATAGACAAATGACTGTTTACATATTTCTGAGTGTTTCTTTTCAAATGTAATGTAAGGCTGTCTTACTATATTAAGTCATAATATAACAATGCCTAATGAGAGGTTATAAAATGTATGTTTTTCGTTAATCTTCTAAACAGTCATATTGATGTTTGTCTGTAATGGCCAATTCTGATGTAGGTTCGACTTGCAAAAGCCTTCCAGATTTTTTTGCATTGTAGACAGTTCCCTCTAGACATGACTGGAGATTTACTGTTATTAACATGCTCTCGGAGAAAGGGCAAAATCATAAATCAGGATTTACTTCATATTCTGCACATCAGTGTCCGTCTTCAGCAGTTTGAAGCCTGTGTTGGATGCTCCACTGCATCACTTTATGCAGGACATTTGTTGCAAGAATTTGTGATGTAATCTTGTATCTTCCGCTAAACTGCTGTTATCCACTGCAACAAGATCATTGAGTAACTCAAGATCTGGATCAGTCCAATTTGCAAACGGATCATGAAGGGGCCATTCACACGAAATGTGTTTTTGCGTGTGCTGATTTTCCATTATTTTCTATGCAAACATGCTAGTCGGACATGTTTGATCTTTGTGCTCACATTGACGATGAACTATCATACACTACTGTTCAAAAGTCTCTTGCTCACCAACAGTAATTTTGTGAATATTTACAATTTTCAGCAGCCATTACTCCAATCCTCAGTGTCACATGATCCTTCAGAAATCATTCTAATATGCTGATTTGCTGCTCAAGAAACATTTCTTATTTTTATCAATGTTGAAAACAGTTGTGTTGCTTTTAATATCTTCTTCTTTTTCTTTTTTTTTTTAATTAAAGATGTTAAATTAAACCAGTTAAACCCAAACTTTGAACAGTATATGTCCACTCTAGATCTTAGACTTATAAGAGAATAGTAAAGCACCAAAATATTCAATGAGTATATATAACCAGCAAAGACTTGCAATCTGATTTGCCTATGTTCTGATTCAGAGATTTTGATGACAGCTTTTCCAGTCGTTTCCCTTTACTTTTCATATTCTTTAATGTTTATTGATCTGGTACTGACTAGTTAAGGGCAGTCTACGGCTGTAGACTGCAACTCTACCTCTTTAATTTTACTCACAGTCTCTGTGTCATACAATGCAAAAGGTGCAATCCTGACTGGACAGAAATACAGTGGTGACACTGTTCATTTAACACTGTGTTTTACCCAGGCTGCACTGCAGGGCTTTGATGTAAGTTTCACCCTAATCAGAACACCCACAGTAGGTGTTCCAGCGTGAACCCGAATGTGCTGTGGCCGAGGCTCGTGGTAGCGCATGTTGTGTTTGATATTTATTCTAATTGCTGCGGGTAATTTGCTGTGAGTAGGACTAATGAGAGGGTCGGAGGGACCTAATGGATGACGGAGGCTGCATTTAGCCGTTTAGATATCACAGGTGGCACCACAGAGAATGAGGCAACATGAACTCTGTTAGACAAACCTGCATATATTACTGTTCGTTTGATTGCTCTGGCTATTCTCACCTCCTGCTGCGGCTGCCAATTGGCTGTGATTCAGTAAATTGACTGAAGAGTGGCAGAGGAGTGAGATAGCTGAATTATGAATGTGGTGCCATTAGTACAGGTATCGGTGTGTTTAGCTGTTTATTCCACGACAGTAATTATTTATCACAATGTGTGGTTATTATGATTACAACATCATAAAGGAGATAAATGGACAGGGACACCACGATAAATCCTCAAAGCTAATAGAGCATGTGCATTTACAGGAGTGCATTACGCATCGGTGATCTTTGGCTTTTCTGATAACAGTTCGATCTAAGTGACCTCTAACAGCCTTCATCAACTAAACATATTCCATAACAGGTACATGTGAGGATAGAACTCTTAAAGGGATAGTTCACCCAAAAATAATAATAAAAAAATCTTTCTTTCTTTTGCATAACACAAAAGCAGGTATTTTGAAGAATGTTTTTAACCATACAATGAAAGTCAATGGGGTCCAAAACATCACTGAATCCCATTGGCTTTAATTGTATAAACCAGTGGTTCCCAAAGGCCACGGCAAGGCTAAGGGATAGTTTACAGTCAGCAGATTGTTAATGTATGCAAAAAAAAAACTCTTCAGGGTGATACCATAGACTGTAAAAAAAAATATGGCGTGTCATCACGGCTGCGTTCAGCCCCGACAAAACGTTGCAAAACGTTTTTTAAACAAAAACGGTGGTGCGTTGAACACCCTGTTCTGATGACGCAAGAGTTGCAACTATATGGCAGCTGAGAAGGCCATTCGTTGTGTTCTTTTTGAAGAATTTTCGGAGCCTGATGAAATCGGTATAAATACGTGTTTAATACTGCAAAATATGCTCAATATTACAGTCACTGCCCTTGCCGTCCAGAATAAAAGAGAACATCCCAATCGAGTGAAGGGATTTGTGGAAACTGTGGTTCCTAATTATTGTGATCCAACATTTGCCTCGCATTTCAGGATGAAGGATAATCCACTTTTTACCTCCGAGACTGTGTTATGATCTATATGACCTTATTATTTTTATTGTATTAGGCTTATCATTATTGATGATCACTATTGTTGTGCTATGATATTGTAATATTTACCATTATATAATCAGAGGAGAATAGAAAAGTTTATGAAAGTGTCACTCCAAAATACAATAGCAAAATATATAAATATGTATAGTACTTTTATGTTACATTCATACCCATTGTGCGAGCTGTCTCTTTAAAGGGGGACTCAGTGATATTTCAAATCCACTGTTTGGAAGTTAGTCGGGCAGAGTCCAATAACAAACGTCTAACCAATCAGCATTAGGGGGCGTATGACGGTTGAGGAGAGAGAATGAGCATGAGGGAGATTTGAAAATAAGAAAGAAAAAAAAATGCAGAATGAGAAATGGGACACAATACAAAATAGCTCAAAAGAATATCACTGGAATGAAGGTTTATGCCTGGGTAAGCGCTTTAGGACCCAGTTATATTAGAAAAGCTTTCCAGCGCTGGAGAGGGAAGGCCTGAAACCTGCTCTGATCCCGCTTCTCATGTGAGTATACTGGGTTTTGATTGTCTGGAGCTGCTGTGCTGTTTGCGACTAACGAACACTTTGTATTTACTCGTGTGTACTGTATGTTAATTTTTTGTGCTTCCTTGTCATTCGTTCATCAACTGCGCTTTATTTTTCGTGAAGCATTTTGTTGTGCGTCAGCTGTGATAAACAGACATCCACTGGCATTGCGTGTGTAATGGAGGCCAGATAATGAGAGTTGTGCAGGTAAACCACTGTGCACTGACGGTCACTAGAGAATGAGGTGTTTAGCATCATTGGTAGTGCATTTGCCAGCAGCAATCGGGCCGGGGTTCGAGTCCGACTCAGAGCAGGGTGGTTAGAATTGGAGTATGAGTTTTGGAGGCGGAGCAATGAAGAGAGGGATGTGCTTGTTTGGTTTGATTTCAAATGTCAACAATGTCCAGCAGCGTAGTTAAAATACCACTTACTGCACCTTTAATACCGCGTGGTTTATATACATGCTGTTGCTGATTGGGCTGACATTTTTGACACACCCACCAAACAAGAGAAAATGTATCTCAAACCCCGTTGCACACCGTTTTCAGGAAACATGTCGTTCAACCCGGAAACCGTAGCAAAACGTTGCGCACCGGTTTGAGCTTGAACGTGCCCCACGTGTCACTCCCGGATAACTGAAAATGGGCAAAGAGGCGGTACGTGGTTGGAACTGAAGTGCCTGGTTGCTGAAACCACGCCCGCCTAACACGACGTGACCATGTTAGCAGACTACGGACCTATCTATCTATCTTAGATACTATCAAAAATATTAATAAAGATTAGATACTATCTAATATATTAATAAAGATAACAAGTTGTATCATTTGAAATTTCTAAAGGTTTACTGTCAATCTATGGTGTCTTTTTTACGATATAGATGCTCCAGCACCAGTAATATTGTAATTTGTGTCGGGTGTGCAAATGACAACAAGCAAAATCAAAACGAGACTTCATACATTTGTAATGAAATAACGATCCCGAGATTAATCCAATCCGTCTCACTTGGGTAATGTTAAAATGTCCATGAGCGACCATTGAAAAACAACAGCACTTTTTGTCCACAAAAGCGTTAAATCCATGAAATATTGATATATATATCAGATTTTGTGGTGTCTTGAGAGGCATATTCTCCAGCCATTGTCATTGTAGTAAATCTGGGGGACAAAACTTTTAGCCAATGCCAAGACGATCCAACAACGTGTGTTCTGTTTATCTTCCGCATGTGTGCACATGTACATAGACGCACATCTGTCTCTACCATTAACACAGCAAGCCATATTGTTTTGTATGAAATAATCCCGAAAAAAGCACAAATAAACCACCAAGTTCAGCGGCTGGAATTAGCTGAGGTAACGTGAGGGCTCACAGACAGCAGCGGCAATCTACCTGTCACTCAAGTGGCCACGCCCTTAATTATGCAGAACTTGAAGGCTTAATATAATTTTGGATGAGTTATAAAAAAAATTCATCCCCCTCAGAGTTGCCATGAAGGGCAAAATTAGCTGTATAGACCAAAACCACAATTTGTACCAGCCTGTAAACATGTTTTTTTCTGCTGTAAAGTTGGGCATTTTAACATGAGATTCTGCTCTCCTTTGGAGCCTGTCCCTAGCGGCCAGTCGATGAATTGCAGTTTAAGTCACTTCCGTATTGGCTTCAAGAGAAACTGGGGGAGGTTGCCGCTTGGGTGATACAAGACTCCACTGCGAAATCATCCCACTTATTATGTGGCTAAACTGTAAAAAATTATTTTCATGATTTGTGTTTAAATATTTTTATTAGAAATTTTAACAGCAAGTCAATTGTAATTACACTTTTTTAAAATGCAAACAAAACTTACATTCTAACAAAAAGGCATAAAAAAGAAGAAGATGAAAAAAAAAAAAACACAATAGTCATAAAAGTAATGGTTAAACAGAAAATATAAATAAAATTTCCCCCCACCCAAAAATTCAACCCATAAGTGCTATCCAATGGTAAAAGTAGGTAATGTAGGCATGATAAACATATTAATCACAAGTTTGCAAAAAGGAATTTTTTCAAATAACAAAGTCTTGTCTATTAGGGTATACCTAATTCTTTCCAGATGTATTGTACCTGACAATTCTGTCAGCCATAATTTAAGAGTTGGAAATTTATTTTTTTCTAATACAAAATAATACTTTTTTTTTTAGCAGATATTAACCCATACGAAACAAACTGTTGTTGTACCCGTGCAAGTCTTAAAAATTCTTCGGAAACTCCAAATATAATTAATATAGGATCTGGTTCAATAAGCATATCCAATGTATCTAAAAAAAACCTGGAAAATTCTGTTCCAGAAACTTTGTAATTTTGGACACATGACATAGCAGTGAGACAGGTTAGAATCTAAAAATTGACATTTGTCACATAATGGAGACACTTCTGGAAATATTTTATTAAATTTACACTTGGAATAATGAAGTCTATGAAGCACTTTAAACTGAATAAGACAATGTCTTGCATTAACGGAACATCTGTGGACCAGTTCAAGACTTTGTTCCCAAATTGAATGATGCATGATTCTGCACTTAGTATGGGCAAGTTTGGAAAGGACTGCCAACTTCTGACACCCAAGACAAATGGATTTGCAACGTTCCCTTTGTCATGTCCAGAGTAGATAACCTCCATACAAGAACATATGACTGAAGCATATCTCGCCCTTGGATTCACCAGTACAATGGTGGGTAATGAAGAGATGGTATGAACTGTTGTCGTACTGTATTACTTATAACGTTTCAAATATATCCTATAAGATTTTTCCAAGCAAAGCCATGAGAACCAGTGATATAAACCAATAAAACATAAATAATGACTGAATTTTCATTTATGGGTGAAGTATTCTTTTAAACTTAGACAACAATTGTTTACTTGTGTCCTGTCCAATCCTTATGCTTCAGTGTGAGCATCCCAATTGAATACTATATTGGCAAAAGTAATTATCACTGTCTTGTATAGCACTAATTCTGTGTGACATTTGGACATGGAGCAAATCAGCCCTTGATTTGTTCTTAATGGGGTCAGAATAGAGGCTTGTTCGTTTGACAGGACTCTCCATTGACAGAGACACATTGATTGATGCTTTGTAGTGATTTCCCATGTTATATATTCTTTTCTTTTAATTACGTTTCCCAAGCATCATTAAGTGCCATTATACTATAATGATAGAACTGCAGAGTCACAAGACAAGCTAATTGGTGATTAATGTTGTGTATCAGTGATGGAAGATTTGTAATTTAATGAAACAGTTCTGTATTTAAATGCTGAATTCGTACAAACGTAACAGATATTGTGAATGTGAGTCTGTCTATCCATCTATGAACCACGACACCAAGATAAAACATGCCCCAGCTGTTCTTGTAACAATATACAAAACCCTCCAAAAGGAATTATGGTTTATTAAAGCAAGGCGGTTTTCGCTGTTTTATAAATACTGTGAGAGGAAAATAAATGTGCACGTTTGTTTTCTCTTCCTCGTTGCCTCTGTTTCTCTCTGTTCATCTTTTTTGCATCTTCATACAGGCCTCATAGTTTACTTGTCCGTCCATTCATCTCTGCTTCGTGTGTGTGTGTGTGTGTGTGTGTGTGTGTGTGATTGTGAAATATCTATCTTTCCATCCACACATCCATCCTCGCCACCACCCCCGTGCTCCATCTTGGCGCGTTCATACCCCGCTCCTGGCTCATCTCCTTTGGGCTGGAGGGCTTGTGAAAGCCTCCTGTTTACAGGCCCTGTTGCCCACTAAAATCAGCTACAGATTCCCATTAATTTCTGCTTGTTGCTGTTGTACCCCAGCCAATGAAACAGTGTGTGACCACCGCACAGCCCTATCCACTTTGGAGCGGAGGCTGCCAAGGCGCCGTTTAACCCTGTGTGCTGGAGAGGGCAGGCACATATAACTCTTCCTAATGTATTGTCCCTCGTATGGGCTTCGACAGCCCCTTCTACTTGTGCGGCGCTATTCATTACCGCTAATTTGACGTGTTTACGGCCTGCCTTCCTTATATTAGATACTTAAAGGAATCGATTGGGCTTAAATCGAAACACCTACAGCCGCACAAACATGTCAATACGGAGATGAGTGCTTAATCTCAAGGACCAAGGAACTTATGTCCGGGGGGAGGAAACTTTGCAGGTCTAATTTATGTATGTATCCCAATTACGCTCAAGTGTGTGTTAGTGTGTTGAAGAAGCTCTTGCTCGTGTCCTCAGGGCATATACGGTTCTACTGTATCGAGGTATTGCCTTCCAGTTTGTCCGCATGCACAGTGTGATATGGACCTTTTTGTGAATGAGTTCATCGGCGGGGAGGGAGATAGGATAATGGGGATTCTCCATGACTTTGAAGCTCTGGGAATCATTATATGAGGACATGAATTTGGCACTTTGTAACCTCAGTAAACAGCGAGGTGCGATGTAGTCGCTGTGTGCATGTTTATTTGTGTGTCCGTGTGTATATGTGTGCATAATAGAGAGGTGAGAGGTGAGAATAATACAACTTTATTATCACACACTAGAGCTATTATTCTGGAGCTAGAGCTATTATCTGTTAGGTCATTGACAGATTTTAAACACACATGCACCCTGACCACAAAGAAGGGCCTAAAATATAATGAAAAAGGTGGGAAAATATGATAGCGAGCACCCACGGCCATTATGGATGCAATAGCTGTCTGTGTGTGGTGTAGTGTTGCCTCAAACTTGTCTAATGGCTTCCAGACCTGCAGGTCAACTGCGTGTTTCTCCATCATTCTGACGTCTTGGCTGTACTATTGGGCTCAATCTAATCATGGTGCCCAAATGCCCTGTGGGCTTTACAGTGTGCTGTTGCTGCCCTTAACCTTTATTCTGAGTTCCAGTGAGCGGGAAGCCAGGTTTGAGTCTCACAGGCACTATGCAGTACAGTTGTAAAACTACATACTGGTCGTCAGGCTGCTGTTTGGCACTTTTTGCAGACCGCTTGTTGGCTTTTTTTGTCTTGGAGTGAATGGTGAGTGAAAATGGTGCCAAAATGAGCCAAATTTACATGCTTTATGGATTTATTTTCATCAAAATGATGATAAACATTAGATTCTTTCCACCACCGATTCACAGCATGAGGAAACTGCTCAGAAAGGCAAACAGTCTGAGCTGATTTTTATAATGAACTCGAGGGCAGTAACTCTTCCACCTACCCCCACCCCCGAGGCCAAGCTCTCTGTAGACCACTTCCATTCTGTGTTTTTCTTCTTCATTCTTTCTTTTTTGGCTGGGTGGGGGGCATCCAGAGGAAGCAGAAAATGGAGAGCGCAGCACATATTTCAAATTTATGAAGTTTGGACACTCCTCGCGTTCCAACATGAGAGAGAGAGAGAGAGAAAGAGAGAGAGAAATCCTCATCTGGAAATAATTAGACTTTTTTTTTTGTCGTCCTCTCAGTATTAACGCAACATGACAGCCTGTAAGCATTTTTGTGCCATATTTCAAAGTTATGGTTTATAAACATCTGGTGAAGCTCTCTCGCGCACTCTTGGGAAAAGGGGATCTTTTTTCCACATTGCACTCTGTTTGTGTTGGGCACAGGAAGGTGAGAAAGTCCAGCGATGTAAGAGGCCGTTGTTCTGCGCTGGATGGAGAGAGGGAGCAGGGGGCAATGGTGGGAGGCAGGTATGAAACACTCTGGCCTCTCTCAGACCTACAGCTTCCTCAAAGAGCCTGTAACCAGCTGTCACACGCACATTAACAGCCATGCTAAATGCCCCCAGCAGCATCCAGCAGTCCTGAGACTAGCCAGACCACTGTGAAGCTGAGTCATCTGTCATTCTGCCTCTCTATCTTTCCTCACTTTTTTCAGATTCATTAAAGATGGCAGCATGCTTTAAAAAAAAGAAATCGAATGATGTATAGTTTGAGTAACGGTTCACGCACATGCATTGTTGCGCCAATGCAGACAGAATATCATACTAAAACTTGTTTCCGTCACTACAGAACGAATGAACAGTTACTGAATCAAAAGTCAAGTCAAGTCACCTTTATTTATATAGCGCTTTTTACAATGTAGATTGTGTCAAAGCAGCTTTACATTGATAACTGGTACATTATTTGGCTGCACAGCAGCTCTTAAAGAATAGTGTCAATGCAGGTAGATCAAAGCACTGTTGAATATCAAATGTCAAGTCAAATGTCAAGTGTCCCCAACTAAGCAAGCCAAGCATAAAGCGCAACCAGTGTAGTTTGATTCCTGAACAAATGGCTCTTATGAGCCGGTTCTTATGGTACATCAAAACACTGTAGTCCGTGTCCCAAAAGAATAACTCTAATAAGTCTAACAAGTGAATCAAAAATATAATGCACAGCACAGTCAGTGTGGTTCAATTCCAGAATGTATGATTCTGAGTCGGTTCTTTTTAATGAATCAAACACGTATAGATGAATAGCCTACTAACTGCAAGACTAAAGGGATAGTTCACTCAAACCTAAAAACCTTTTTCGATTACCATTGACTTCCACTGTATGGACAAAAAACACTGAGATACTCAAAATATCTTGTTTTACTTTCCACAAAAGAAAGAAAGTCATACAGGTTGGATCAACATGAGGGTGAGAAAATAATGACAGGACTTTTGGGTGAACTATCCGTTTAAAGCAGTGTGCTGGTTGTTCATATTATATTGTGTAGTTAAAGATACCCAATAAATTTTCACACTTGAAATAGTTAACCCTGGGTCATTCTAAACCCCGGGAAAACGAATCCTTTGTTATCTTGCTTCACGTTTCACAATACTCATAATTTACCCAGGGTTAACAATTAATCCCGAGTATGCATAAAATGACGTTTCACATTGTACATTCCTAAACCCTGGGTTAATGTTCTTGTTTGCTTATTTGCGGTGTCAGTGTCATTGATTGGATAAACGCAGCACGCGACTTGTTTACATATAGGCTAGCTAGCTAGCATTGCGGATCCTCGTATTGCCGACTGTACTATGGAGTTTATACTGAATGGACATTTCGGACTATAAAGGTAAGAATGAAACGGTCTCTTCACTCAAATTGACGCGTTTTCTGTCAGCATTTGACATTTTTCTTCTCAAACGCTGAATTTACCGTTTATATACAATGTGAATTGTTTCCGTGACTGTCCAAAGCAGGCAAATATGAGTAAGCGATTGGTTGTCTGTTGCTAAACATCTAGTTTTTAAAGGAACACTCCACTTTTTTTTGAAAATAGGCTCATTTTCCAACTACCCTAGAGTTAAACAGTTGAGTTTTACCATTTTCAAATCCATTCAGCCGATCTCCGGGTCTGCCGGTACCACTTTTAGCATAGCTTAGCATAGTTCATTGAATCTGATTAGACCGTTAGCATCTCGCTCAAAAATGACCAAAGAGTTTCTGTATTTTTCCTATTTAAAACTTGACTCTTCTGTAGTTACATTGTGTACTAAGACCGACGGAAAATGAAAAGTTGCGATTTTCTAGGCCGATATGGCTAGGAACTATACTCTCATTCCAGCGTAATAATCAAGGAATTTTGCTGCCGTACCATGGGTGCAGCAGGCGCAATGATATTACGCAGCGCCTGTGACCCCCTGCTTGCACAGGGAGCGTGCCTTACAACCATGGAAACATTTGTGAGAGACGCTGCATAATATCATTGCGCCTCCTGCAATGATTGGTTTTAAATAGGAAAAATATCGAAACTCTTTGGCCATTTTTAAACGAGATGCAAACGGTCTAATCAGATTCAATGAACTATGCTAAGCTATGCTAAAAGTGGCACCGCCAGACCCGGAAATCGGCTGAATGGATTCGAAAACGGTAAAACTCAACTGTTTAACTCTAGGGGAGTTGGAAAATAAGCCTATTTTCAAAAAAAGTGGAGTGTTCCTTTAACACCACATCGTTTCACACTACAAATTTGGCACCACAAAAGCGGTGTTAACCCTTCTCCAGAGAAGGGTTTCATAACCCCGGGTAAAAAGCCGTGCTAACCCCGCTTCTAAATTACAAGTGTGAAACGTTCCTTTAACCGGGGTTAAAAGTGGTGTTTAGAACGACAATAACCCCGGGTTAAGCGAAAAGCCCTATTATGATTGAGTTTTGTGAATAGTTTTATATATATATATATATATATATATATATTTCCACATTTCTTGTGTTGGTATTCTTGTTTAATATAGACCTATTATTATTGCCAGTTATTGGATTGCATTAATTATTTCCAAAAAGAATTTGAAATGTTTGCAAGTTTTTATTATTAGAATTATCTCATCATTTGACAATATTTATTTCCTAAAATTGCTAAAAGAATCGTTAATGGAACTGTTAAGGAACCAGAATCGCTTGGAGGAATCAGAACCAGAATCGTTAAACACTTTACAATTCTCATCTCTATTTCACACAGCATTGGGTTACATTTCTCATGTATGTCTTAGTTAGTACTCTGTGTATCATTTTCTTGCTTCTCACATAAAAATGTGACCCCTAGATTGACCGCTTCAGTTTCACATATTCTTGTGCAATACAAAGGTTTGTGTTTCATATGCATGATTTTGCCAGATGCTCCGGTGGTCCTTGCTTGTGGAGTAGTACTCAATCTATTTTTGAACCTCCATCTTGTAAAGTACTCATGGGAATTTTTTAAAAGTCATGCTTCTTGTAAAAAAAATACCCTATATGTATTTGACAATGCTCTCTTTCCTTTCACCAGCAACAAAGGATACATTGATTATGCCTCTAAAAGAACGTCTGTCCTGCCGCGGACCAGTGTCTGATGTGTTTTTCTTGGCTAGCTCAAGTTAAACTTTTGTCGTTCACTCAGCATATTTTAACAAATTAGAAACATTAGAAACCCAAACCATAGTGATGTTTTGGTTTCGACATTTCAGTTCCACAATTACATTTTAAAACACAACCAAATTGTTTGACAGCAGAATTGAAAAACTTAAAACAACTATCTATATTTGAAACACATGCTTTTGGAATTGAAACTCACAGCACCATGTGAATTCTTTCTGCTTTGTCATATGACCGGTGTTAGACATATATTTTTCCCTCTGTAATAAAGATAAGTGTTACAGTGCATACTAACAGAGGGGAATCAGGCTCATATTTCTATGCACTTTTGCTGAACTAACGTGTATATATACTTCCTTTATGAAAGCTGCCTATCACTGACACACCCACTCGCAGACTCAACTCACAGTCTCTGATCACATAGAAATCGAGTGAAACAAAGCATCCCAATCTCTATTGAGGAACAACATCCTAACAGCAGTGAAGCGCAATGAGAGCGTTCTTTGTCAGTGCTGTTTTCTCATCAGGAGTGACCTGTTTTTCCTGGCCCTTCTATGAAGTTTGTCTTGTATTTCAGCCAGATGGACAGAGTTGCCCATAGCCAGCGCACACACAATGGCCAATAGGATCAATTTCTTGTGTGCTTCCATATTTAGATTTTTTTGTCTATCAATACCTCTCTCCATACCTTTTTAACTCCATAAAGTCCATAAGTTAAACTTCCTTTTGAAATGGATGTGGAAGTGTTTGTTTTTATTTTTTGCTCTTCCTCAGGATGCTTGTCCTGATGTTGATGTGCTCTGGAGACAGTCTTTGTTTTTGTTATAGACTGTTGAGAAATTGTATCTGAATGGGGTACTAAGATAATAGCAAATACATAAAACTTACAGACTTACAGTGAGTGGCCCCAAAAAAGTATTTAGGAGACTTAAGTCACTTGTGAAATGTTTGGATTTCATTGCAATAGATAACTTTTCTAAACCTTTTTAAACATTCATGTACCTGAAGAAGTGTTTAGATACTTTTTGAGCCACTGTACCTACATTTTTGGAGAAGGAAAATTATTATAATCTGTTGAATGAGCTATTAGCTAGCTACACTGGTTTAAATGTACACAATTTGATCTAGTGCTGGTGAGTGAGATTCGTAGTGTATTAGAAACTGCTCAGCTAAATCCCCTTCTAAAATGTTAGTACTATATTTGATATTTACTGATTTTTCCAACACTACATAAATCTGTGAGCTATAATTATGATAGTAACACGCTATATTAGTCTGTCACTCAGTATGTTTCCTATACTCCTCACCCTCCTTTTCCCCCTTCTCTCTCTCTCTCTCTCTCTCTCTCTCTCTCAAATGAATGCCAAACAAAAGCACCTTAATGTGCTGGGAGAGAGAGATTATAGCATTTTTATTGAGAACATGTGGAAATAATTCTCTTGTAATCTCCAGTAATTGTAAGTCTGATATAAGGACGGGCTGGAGTTCATTTTCACTAACATCTCGACTGATTGAGTTATTATATCACATTTGTGGTCCAAGCAAATGATGTGGCCATTTGTATGAAAGGACCATTAAAATGTTTGTAGGAACTGGCTAAGATGTTCGTGTTGAACAAGTTAACATGTGTTGCAAACAATATTGTCAATGTACTTTCAGTCAACTCGCTGTGCCTTTTTTTTTTTCTTTTTTTTTTCCAAGTCACTTCCTATTTTTTTCTCCCTCTCTTCCGTTCTCTGAGCTCAAGGTTACAGTGAAATGTCAAATATTTCAAATATTCATAGAAAATGCAACATTCTTAAACAATGATTAAACATACATTATATTAAACACAAGCATATATAAACAGAGTGCAATATGCAATACACTGCAACAGTTACTTTTAACAATCAATTAGACACAACATAAATTAGAAAATGGTCTTTTGTTTAACCTGCCAGTGACTTAAATGCCAAAAGCCAAAGCCCTGCTTTCTTGCTGGCAAAAGACACTGCAGGTAGTGGTTGGCTACGCAACTAACGCTAACATTAAAGCAAAGGAAGCTCCGCGAATAATCATATAACTTTCTTTTCGAAGAACTGGGTGAGTAATTGACCCTTCGCAGGGAGTATGATTGACAGGCAATCTAACCAATCATAACACCGAATCCGCCGTTTGTCCTGCAAAGCAGTCATGGGAGTTAGTAGATTAATTTCGTTGGACTTGAACTTGACAAATGGTGTGTACTGACGTCTTTCCGTGGTTGAAACAACATTCCTTCTGATGTTTATTCATGTTTATTTGATGCTAGAAATTAACTAACTTAGTAGGAAGAGATGATCGGTTCACGAGCCACTTAAACTGAGGAGCTACAGTAATCTGTCACGACACATTAAAGAACCACAAATGGTATTTGTTTAAATTTCTCTAGAAATTACAAATTTAGAAATTTGAGACTTTGTTTCATATCAGAAGTCACCTGCTCTGTCTTGTCTGTCGACGCGTTGTCAGTGTGCTCTTTGCTCCGCGATGTATTTTTCACTGCTTGAGAGCGGCTTGTCAGACATAGCAACAGTAGCCTAACTAAAGAGGGCGGGTCTTTGCGAACGTTCAATTTTTGGCATACTTTTGCCGGAAATGCAGAAATAAGCCGTCATTTTGTTTTATTTGTAACTCTTTGGTAGATTTTACATTTATAATTTCTATTACATTACTACTAATACTATTAGCTACTACTAATAAAACCGATCTCTGGGGGCCCCAAAAGTGCGTGGGCCCTTAGAACTGTCCTAACTTCCCCCCCTTAGCAGCGCCCCTGTGTGTAGTGATACACAGAACCGTTGGGTGAAGCGGTCATAGCCATGTTTTATCGTGAATAAAACACAGATATTGACCAAATCAGAATCAAGGACAGGAACTAGAGCTGCACGATTCTGGATAAAATGAGAATCACGATTTTTTGGTTTCAAATAGAGATCACGATTCTCCCACGATTCTGAATATACAACCAAACAAAATAACATGCAATTTACTAGAGGTTCTGACAAAATATAAATTGCTGACTCTAATTGCTGGAAAATGTTTGAATGAATTATTTAAAAAATGGTTTTGAATGAATTCAATGACTCATTAATAAATACTTGTTTCATTGCTGGATGAATCAGTGTTTTTGAACAAATCTTTTGAATGAACGATTCAATGACAAATACATTTTTTAACAGTCAGTTGTCACCACCTAATTGGAATTAGATGTAATTGATGCAACTGTTATTTGACGTGCCAAGTTCGTTTCAAAAGGTAGTTTGCTCTATTTTGATCGCTATCGTAGACATCGGTGTTTAAATACTAACTTAAAACTTATATCTCAGTACTTCTGTGATAATGTGAATATTTGTAACACAGAAATAACTCATGTGTGATTCAAAATGGCTCTCTGGCTCTGGCAGCACGAACACAGATTTGAACGTTCCGGTATGATTTTGTCAAAGGTTTAATAGACGCGGGAGAATCGTTGTCATTAATAAAGTAGGATCGCGTGGGTGCTTGAATCGAGATCGCGATCTTTTTACGATTAATCGTGCAGCTCTAACAGGAACTAACTGTTTTATAATAATCTAATATATTCATCTTACTTGCACTAAGATGACTTACTCTTGCTGATATTGTGATCTTAATGACGCATGAAAATTGCCCTTATTTTGCCCCTCCTTACCATGGTCAATTTGCAATAAATGCATTGGAACGCTTTACTATATGAGTATAATGTAGACAGATAATTACACAATATCAGCCCTTCATTACTCCACCTTAACCAGGACTTAATGAGAAATTCATTACCCATTTCCACATTTCCCTGCTGCCCATGTCTTCAAGGCATATACTCAGCATACATTATCTCTTCTTTTGCTATCAACAGCAAAATCCTCCACCGCTCTCTTTCCTCAGTAAAGATCAGAGGATTATTTGCCCGTGTGAATGCTAAACATGCGAACAGAGAGTTCAACTTTATCCAAAGCAAAGATGATATCACACTAATTCTGATTAGCTAACAAGGAATAATCTACCAATCCAGATTCAAAAGCTACACTTTTGTAGATGTTTGTATCCTAAGTCTTGTATTTCTGCAAGGATGATTTAAATTGATCAAAAAAAGACAGTAAAGATTTTTATCTAATATTTGTTAATATTATTACAAAAGGTTTCCATTTCAAATTAATGCTTTTAAACTTTCTATTCTTCAAAGATCTTGAAAAAAAAATGTGTCACTGGACTCGGGCTCCAGGATGATTGTTTGCACTGGCTGCAGCTCTGGTGTAGAAATTGTGGCGGACTCGGGCTCCATGTCTGCGGTGGGCTCTGTCCACAGGGCTGGTGGCTGCGGATGCACGGCAGGTGCGCTGGACTCCTCCTCTCTCTCGCAGATGGTAAAGGGGGAACCATTGTGTAGAAGCACCTATTCTACATACTCCACAAATGTCCCTCGGAGCATCTCCGGGCAGGCGCGCTGAAAAAAACACACATGCTATCATCGTCGTATGGACTAGGTAGTATAAATCTAAGAAGTCCTGTTTGTGTCTCTCCAGGGAATGTTCACCTTGCGAGAGGAGGATTTGTACTGGATCCATTAGATCGGTCCATTCTCCTGTCACGGTCGGTTGCAGAAAAGAGGTGAGAGGCAGGATCTAATTGCAAACAATTTCTGTTTATTAAACTTTAACACAAGAAACACTCTGGGCAAAAACAGGATCAGACCAAACAAGAACAATGCGACATGAACGGACATTGAACAGAACAAATCACAGGGCTTAAATACTAGAGCAAACTAATTAATGAAACAAGCCACAGGTGTATAAATTCAATCAATCAATGAAAACCCATAGAAACAAACTGAAAAAACATAAAAAACATAACCCAAAACATAAGCAGACACATGACATTTAACAATGATTTCTTAAGGATCATTTGATTACAAATTACATTTTTATTTAATTATTATTATATATATTTATAATAATTATTTAAAATATATTAAAATTTAAAGCTATTATTTTAAATTGTAATAATATTTCACATTATTACTGTTTAACTGTATTTTTGATCAAATAAATGCAGCTTTTGTGATCTTAAGAGACTTCTTTTAAAAACATTATGAAATCTTACTGACCCCATATATCAAAACTGTTTAGACCTAGCTTGAGTGATATAGTGCATATACATTTGCAGGAAAAATTATGCAAAGCTTTTCTGGATGTCTGCTGAAATTGGTCATAACATTTGAACTAAATCACAACAACAGACAAACATTCTGCTTAAGATTAAGAACTGTTGATTTGCACAAAGCCAGAAAGAGTTACAGAAATATCTAAGCCTTGATGGTAAGACAAACTGTACATAAGTGGAGAAAGTTCAGCATTGTTGCTGCTCTCCATAGGAGTGGGCGTCCTGCAAAGATGACTGATAGATCATAGTGCAGAATATTTATGATGTAAAGGATCTTATATTTTTTATATTTAAAATATTCTGTGGACAGATGAAACCAAAGGTTATTTTTTATAAAAAAATAAATAATAAAAAAAAAAAAGGCACAGCACACCAACATTTCATCCCAACTGTAAAGTATTTACAGTATATGGTGGAGGGGGCAATGATGGTTTGTGGCTGTTTGTTGCCTCAGGGCCTGGACAGCTTGCTATTATCGACAGAACAAGTTTATCAGGACATTTTGCAGAAGAATGTAAGGCCATCTGTCCACCAATAGACGCTCAACAGAAGTTGGGTGATGCAACAAGACGTTACCCAAAGCACAGGAATAAACAAAGTTTTGTAAAAAGAATGGTGCAGAAAATCCTCCTGGATGTTGTGCAGGTCTGACCTGTGTTTGGTAGATGTTATTGTCGCCAAAAGAGCGCAAACCAGTTATTAGATCAAAGCGTTCACATATTTTTGTGCTGTGAATCTTTACATGGTGTGTTCAATAAAGATATGAAGATGTCATTTGTGTTATCTGTTTAAGACTGTGATGAAGATTAAATCAAAGTGGTTTTGTAAACTGAAACAATTGATTCACTGTAAAGATCCGACAAATGATTCTTTCATGAAACTAGACACTGCTACTTTTCTCTCGCAAATGTTTTCAGTGAATCTCTTTTTAAAGCCTGTTTTGAACCCTGAAATCCTTTTTATCCCATTTGTATAGAAATGCAGGTTAATCCAAAGGTTCACATACTTTTTCCTGCAACTGTAGCAGGAAAACCAGCCAAACCAGGTGCAGTCAATCCTCAACCTTGGCCAAAACTTCTGCCCATTACAGTAGGACTCAAATGCAAACCACATATTTTATATTTTTTTAATCTGCCTGTCTTTTTATCAGTTTTCAGCTGACTGATTGGATCAAAAGTACAGAAAAGTAAAACCCTTCCTGCTCTCTGATCATGGATTTTAAACCATTAGCTTGTGAATGATAGGCCAAACACCTTCCTTAATTGCTTTTCTTTTTTTTTTTTCTTTTTTTTTTTTTAGTGTCTCAATTTATTTCTGAAAAGCCAAAGCACATACTCTGCTTTTTTATGATGGATGGTGCCGCAGAAGAGGTTCAGCTCCAGGAAGGCACGAGGTGCTGTGATTAACGATGCTGCATGGAATCCCACCGGAGCCCAAGAGGATGATACAGTTGTGTGAAAACAGCTGCTTCTGTGAGAAGATAGAAGGCTCCAGGCAGGAGGCACAACCCTCCGACTCACACCACGGACCTGTCAAGATGGAAACACGAGCAACAAGGGGTGGGCTGCAGTGTTTGAGAAAGGATAGAGAACATGAGGAGGCTGAAGGTCAGAGAGGAGGAAGAGGCAGAATTTGATCCAATATTAGACTTAGGGTGATTAGAGTGATAGAAGCAGAGGGATCTCAATACAAAAGTAGGAGTTTATGCAACAAACTCAGTAATGACACTTCAAAAGTGTGCTTTGCAGTGCACTGGCCAGATATACTGTAATATATACTGTATAGTCAAGGTGTTTTGTGCACCCTGTTATGTTTTTCCGATTATATCCAATCATCTGTCACAGAGACAGGGCAAGTGTTATTTATGTCAGACCTGTATGTGCTGCAGAAGTGGGGTGACTTTGGCAAGAAAACTTTTCACAAGCTTCTTGATCTTAAAGTTCAAATATACCACTAATGGGCACTAAGAATTTATAAACCAAACATACATTCTGAATGACACCTTCTACATTAGCCAGATATATAAAGTCAGGTAGATTCTGATTGGCTGTCAATGTTTTTATTTTTCATCAGCTGGAAAAATAATCATTCTGAGTGTGATTCCAACGATATCGTTCATCTGTGTCATTAGGGCCCGAGCACCGATGGTGTGAGGACCCTATTGTAATTGCTCAGTCAATTATTTTTCTTCTCCGAAATGAATCGAATTTTTGAGGGCCTAAACATACTCGAAAACTCATGAAACTTTGCACACGCGTCAGAAGTGGTGAAAATTTACATCTGATATGGGTTTCAGAATTAGGTGTGGCAAAATAGCTCTATAGCGCCACCTACAAAATTTCAATTAAGCGCCATTCGCGCTACATTTCACGTACAGGTATGAAATTCGGTAGACAGATGTAACAGCCCAATCCCTACAAAAAAGTCCCTGGGTGCAAAATCTGAGATGTTTTTGCCATTTCCAGACGTTGTACTTTAACAAACTCCTCCTAGAGCTTTAATCAGATCAAGGTCATATTTGGTCAGTCTAATCTAAAGGCCTTTGTGACGTTAAATTGCGAAGATCTTGACTTTTCATTGAAGGGCATGTCTGTGGCGGCCTGACAAAGTTCAATGTTTCGCCATGAAACAGGAAGTTGTTGTAACTTGGGCATACAATGTCCGATCTGCCCCAAACTTCACATGATTCATTAGAGTCCTGACCTGAAGACATCTACAATGCAATATTCAGTTACAGTCATAGCGCCACCTGCAGGCAACAGGAAATTACATGTTTTACACTATGATTAACTCCTCATAGAGATTTAATCAGATCAACATAATATTTGGTCAGTCTAATCTTAAGGCCTTAGCGATGTTACATCGCAAAGATCTTGAGTTTTCACTGAAGGGCGTGTCTGTGGCGGCCTGACAAAGTCGGATGTTTCGCCATGAAGGGAGGAAGCTGTTGTAAACCGTGCAAATTATTATTGTTGTTATACTTGGTTCTCAAATTGTTAATGTTAACAACATAAGCATTGCGTGACTATGTGTATTTAGTGTGTATTAGCGTTACCTGTAGATTCCAATTTCTGTAGCCACTCCGCAGTCCGAAGTCTTTTGCTTTTGTCAACGGGTGAATCTCCAGTTGTCACTGATGATTGTCATTTGGACCTTTCTGGATTACAATCCGCCATCAAAATGATAAGTTTAATTATTGCAGCTGCTGTGAGAAAAGGCTATAAATGATCCACTACCAGCAGCATCCTATATGCATAGTCTACTAGCTGGGACTCCTTCCTTTCTGTTTACAGATGTGACATAATGGCGCAAAGACGAATGGCTGCATGCTGGAATTTCCCGCGGAAACCCACCAGTACCGATTTTATTTTAAAACATTATTACAGGCTTACTGTTGTAAATTGGGCTAAGGTAAGGAGATAGTTTTGAACACTGGCTGGTTATGTACTTGCTCTAAAATTGATTTTGGATCATTTTTAACCAAAAAAAGTAGCCAAAACTGCAGCTTTAATGTTCCCAGAATGTTAGTTTTTGGCTCACAGAACGTTATTCTAACGTTAATCTAACATTCCCAGAATGTTAGTTTTTGGTTTGTATAATGTTATTCTAAAGTTAATCTAACGTTCCCAGAACGTTATTCTAACATTAATCTAAAGTTCCCAGAACGTTATTCTAACGTTATTCTAACGTTAATCTAACGTTCCCAGAATGTTAGTTTTTGGTTTGTATAATGTTATTCTAAAGTTAATCTAACGTTCCCAGAACGTTATTCTAACATTAATCTAACGTTCCCAGAACGTTAGTTTTTGGTTTGTATAACGTTATTCTAACATTAATCTAATGTTCCCAGAATGTTATTCTATCGTTAATCTAACGTTCCCAGAACGTTCGTTTTTGGTTCCCAGAATGTTATTCTAATGTTATTCTAGCGTTAATCTAACGTTCCCAGAACGTTAATTTTTGGTTTGTATAACGTTATTCTAACATTAATCTAACATTCCCAGAACGTTATTCAAACATTAATCTAACGTTCTCATAACGTTATTCTAATGTTAATCTAACGTATGGTTAGCCAGGAAAGTTTTCTTAATATTCCCGGAACGTTATTCTAATGTTAATCTAACGTTCCCAGAATGTTAGTTTTTGGTTTGTATAACTTTATTCTAACGTTAATCTAATGTTCTTATAATGTTATTATAACATTTCCAGAACGTTAGTTTTTGGTTCCCAGAAGGTTATTTTTAGGGCCCGAGCACCGATGGTGTGAGGACCCTATTGTAATTGCTCAGTCAATTATTCTTCTTCTCCGAAACGAATCGCATTTTTGAGGGCCTAAACATGCTCGAAAACTCATGAAACTTTGCATGTCACCCACTATTCACTGTTTTCCTAAGGCCTAAGGTGGTGGTGGTGGCCCTGGATGTGAGGGCCCTTTTATCGCTGCTTGCAGCTTTAATTATTATTATAGTTGTGTTGTGGACTTTCCAATTCTCATAGAATTGGGACGATTATTAAAACATTATAGTTATAGTTTGTCCTTGGGGTGAATGGGTCTTTACTCCATCTTGATGCCCTCATTCACATCTAGATTTGTCAATCCATGATGCATTATCAAGGTTTGGCTCATTAGACACTATGATCTATTACTACAGATCCCAGCAGTTAATATTTGATCAAAGTGAGCAGTCAATATTATTGCAGAACGCAGTCTTGGACTTTAAAAAATTGAAGATCACGTAAAATATTTCTTTCTTAAAATCTATCCTTCTCTCCAACTTTTTTGCTCACATTTAGTACCTAATGAGAAATGTGTTGAAATGAATTTCTCATACGCATATTATTAAAATACTGTAGGGTCCTACGGGGCTAAAAGCACACTTTAAGAAAAAAAAGTGCTTTTCACTACGCCCGTAATGTATGATTGCTGAAAAAATATATATGTTTGTATTGAGCATTTATGGAGCAACAGATTTTATGTGAAAATAAATCATAAAAGTGGTTTATTTTGTTTAAAAATCTTAATCTTATAAATGTATGAGGTGGCGAGGGGGCTCACAGTATTAATACAAATCTTTTAGCTAAAAAATGTTTTTAATATTGTCTAAGTTCATACTTGTTCAAAACAATCTCACTTTAGCAAAGTTTGTACTATTTTCTGTTTATTTTGATAAATAAAATAATTCATTTTGTTCAATAAATATATTGATATATAAAATGTTCATTTTAAAAATACAGAAACAAAAAGTAAAGATTCTGAAAGCATGGAATGAGATCTTAATATAGCTTTGCAGTTGTAACAAATAAATAAGATATTTATATGATATGATTAATATCATATTTTTAAAATATGATGGTTTCATTATAAATATGGTGATTATCTCTAAGGTGGACACCCATCTTAATATATGATATTTACCATCTGAATCTAAGCATATCATGTCAACAAATGGATAAATTAGTCATCTATTTATTATCATGTTAATTATTGTGCCAGCACGGGCACATTTTACCACAAATACCATACTTTTACATATTCTTCCGTTAATGAAAAACTGTTGCTTTAATTAACTTGAACAAAACCATTTCTTAATGATATGAAAATCATTAAGAAAACCTTTGTCTCAAAAATATATTCAATAATTTTAGCGATTCTCATTTGCTACTTAAATCTACAACATTTTAAAAAAACATCAAATATTAGATCAAATTAGCGCAGAATCAACTTTGAGCTGCTGCCTGCAATCACGTCAAAGATCAGCCAAATTTCCAAGTGTACCTTGAAAAGCGGATGTTTTGGAAAGTGCTACGGCAAGCTTTTGTGCCATCTAGTGGTTTAGAGGAAAATAAAATCAAATGCGCCTTTTACCCCAGGGCGCTTTTAGCCTTTTACCCCGGGTGCACACATTATATTATATTATATTATATTATATTATACACACTAATGAAAGTCCTCAGTTGAAAGACTGAATGTCTTGAATTGCATATCTTGTTCAACATCCTGTGGGGTGTGGCATATTCAATTCCCACTGAAGAATTGGCACCATTTTAGTTCATAAATTCTGCGCATTTGCTCATCCCTCATAGACATGATCTCTTGTTACCAAGCACTGAGAAAGTAGCAAAAAAGGGGGAGAGAGAGGGAAAGGTGTAGTTCATTAAAGAAGATGCTTCAGAGTTATGAGTCGTCCTGACGGAGCATGCTTAGAGACATGTAAATGAGAGGGTAATGGTTGTCAGGTCCTGACAGCTTTAAACAGCCTTTTAGTTCACTGCGCTTATCTGTCATAAAAAAAAAAAAAAAAAAAAAACATTTAGAGAGCAGGCACAGACAGCTGAGAAAGCACAGCACATCATTATCAGAAAATGGTGGGATTCTCTCTCTGCATTTGCAGGCTTGTCTGAGTCGGGCCGCGCATCTGAGTCTCACCCCCGGCCGTGCAAACAGTGCTCTGCCTGTCAGGAGAACAAGACATGCACTGCCACAACCACGTTTTTTTATTGCCAATCACATACTCGCTACATCACCTCCACCCAGGGAGCATGTGTAAGACCGGGGTTGATTTGTACTTATGCAACACACAATCATACAACTGCCTTATCAAGGTGTGATGTTTGTCAGAGCTGTTTTATCTCTTCCTTTATGTGATTAACATGTTCATTCCTTTTTTGCTCTCTCACATCTGTTTCCCGTTTTCCTCCCTCTGTCTTGTAGGTTGAGGATTCAAATAAATATCATTAACTCCG
This sequence comes from Mylopharyngodon piceus, assembly GCA_039654765.1. Lineage (NCBI taxonomy): Eukaryota > Metazoa > Chordata > Actinopteri > Cypriniformes > Xenocyprididae > Mylopharyngodon > Mylopharyngodon piceus. The sequence goes on from CM077439.1 coordinate 8,959,198, forward strand.
GATAAAAATAATATAAGTCTGCACAAATTACCAATTATGATAGAAAAACAAATGTGTGTTTGTGGACAAAACTGTACACAAAATTTATAAAAAAAAAAAATATTATATTCTTTTATTATTAATATTCTAAAAATGCAAAACATTTTTCTTTTAGGATATATGTTAGGGTGAGTTTATGGTATGCTCATTTAGATAAAAATAAATCAATTTTTATGCATGCATGCTCTTGTGTGTGTATGTACATTAGATAAATGTGTGCTAATGATGCTCATAGACAAGGAATAAACAAGCAAGATGTGACATTTTCTCATTTTCTTTACTTGTGGTGTAGAACTATCACTCCAGACCTGTTACTAACTGACTAAAGTTCAAAATAAGTTTAATGTGTTTACAATTGTGCCTTAAGCATATTGTGATCAGTACCATCTAATAGTCTGCATCACTCCAGTCCCACGGCCCGACAACTTCAATACCAGATGCACAGAAAACTCCCACAGGTCCCTGAGGTCCAACTCTGTAAGATGCAGGTTGTTGTGCTCTCTAAGGTCACTGCAGTTAACCTCTGTTCAGTGTCTAGTCTGCAGAATCTAGCTGCCCTCATGGGAAAGGCAGGAGAGACAGAAGTTGCTTGTGACACCTGTCCATAACTCCTCTGGCACTGGCCGAATGCCCGGCCAATGAAAACACAGTGTGAACGTCCCAAATAAATGAGAAGCGGTCTGATGTTATCGAATAGAAGTGAATGACGTGGAGGCACCTGAATGAACTTTGTCAGGTCATTTAAACTGCTTTGTTTCCCAAAAAAGTCCCAATTTACAGCAATCAAGGCTGTAGTAGCTGCAAATCGAACACGGGAAATGAGAGATTTGGAAACAAAGAGTTAGTGGAAACAAAGAAAGGGGGAGGGGGCAAGAGAAAAACAGAGAAGGGGAGCAAAAGACAGATTTGACTTTAATAGGAGGAATTCAACTGGGGCATTTTCTCGCTTTGTATTCGTTTCAGTTCATCATACATCCACTTTGTTTTACAGAATACATCCACAGTGTTTTAATAAAAGACAATGTGTCTAATTTTGTCCGTCAGTGTTTCATCTGCCTCTTCAGACTGCTGATTGCAGTTTGATGAATGTTTAAACTGTTTAAACCGTATTGAAGGACCCAGAGTTAAGGGCTTTAGAATAATAGAAGCACTCTGGTGGGTTTTGCGAGGCCCTCCATTAAATAAACATCTGGCTCTTCCATTCAGCAGCATTATTCATGCCATAGGACGGAATTGAGATCTTCCTCTTCCCTCGTTCTGTTGCTGTTCTGCCACGGGCAGCTCACTGTATCACAGCACAATGAAGTCATGTACATTTCTACCATTCAAACACAACTCTTCATGTGCCAGAGGCTCACTGCCACGGTAACAAGAGAAATAGGCATTACTCCAGATTGCGAAGGGACCATAAATTGGCTGCTTAAGAGCTTTGTTTTTACAGGAAGCTCTTGCCTGAGATGTTGTAAAATCCACTACTGGCCCTGTCACCACATTCTAGTATAGGCCTCACCTTAACAATACATCACTGTATCGGCACTGTCAGGTAGAGTTACTGAAATGCCCACATGACCCCAACTCTCTGCCAACAGAGACAAATATATATTGAGAGATTCATACCAGAAGCTTGGAATGTTATTCTCTTGCGATTTCATCAAATGTGCATGCAAGTAGCAAACCAGGGGTAGATAAGGTAAACTAGCCAGGGTTGTGCGAAATTCAGAAGAATGAGGGAGATTTTGAATTGATTTGGGCACACCCCACAGGAAGTTGAATGTGAATGAAAGAAAGAGGGATTTTCTAACTTGCAATTTAAAAAAATCAACACAGGTAATGCATTCTGGGAAATAATAAAAAAATTATGAATGTATAAACTAAAGAAATGTATATGAAGACTTCAGATGCGATAGCATCTTTACACAGCCGAGTTAAGCCGGGTCTGTACCTGCTCAAAATTCTGTGTAAAGACGCAATGCCGCATAAAAGCAGACCTAAAATACGCCGGGTCTGACCCACCTCAGCTCTGATACTGTTTTGGTTCAGTGTAAATGAACGCGAGCTTGTGCCGCACTAAACTACGTCATTGTCATGACAACCAAAAGCACGCCTGCGGCCTGTCAGCTCAGGCGGCGCGAGAATCAAAAGCGGGAGACAAAATTTAGACCTCGCTTCATATTGTTTTAGGCAAATAAAAAAAAGTATACCAACAAGAGACAGTGAAGTAAAAGAGTCCTGTACTCACATCGTGAAGTCTTCGTTTGTAATCTTCCTTTGAAGAGACGGGCAGATCAACGCGCTGCTACATTTCTCTCAGATACGGTAAATGCTTAACCCAATCGGCGTCACTGGTTTTATGCCACTTCAGATTTGGTTTCTGTGCCGCCTTTGCTGTGTAAAATGCCATCTGAAATTTTCTTCTAAAATGAGCATTTTTATCAAGCTTGTATGTTTATGTTCAGTTATTTCACTTTAATGGCAATGAAAATTACCTATTAATTGCCATTAAAGTAAAATTAGCTACTGAACTTAAACATACGAGCTTGATAAAAATGCTCATTTTAGAAGAAAATTTCAGATTGCACTTAAAGGCTTTTGCATCTGAAGTCTTCATATATAGGTGGCAGTTCAAGCTGTCCATCCATCCATCCATCCATCCATCCATCCAAGGTTGTCTTGAGAAACTTTGCTTTTCTAGTTAAAAAGAAGTTATATTAATTTCTTTGAATCTCAGTTCATTTTAATTTTACTTCCTTAAGGCCAATTCACACCGCACAGACAAACACCAACAAACATGTTTGTTGGGTTTTGTCTGATCAGTGTGTTACCCCTGTAGGCATCTGTTGGCGTTGGTTGGGATTTGTTTTCACCTGACTGACCATGTTCAGTCAGTGTTTGTTGGGGTCTGTTGAGGCAGTGTGAACATGATAGTTATTTTTCATAAAATTCTAAATCCAACTGCCAGCTTGTTTGTTGGCGTTTGCCTGTGCGGTGTGAATTGGCCTTTAGATTCAGATGTGAATGGCGATTCTCATTCCTACCTCAATTCAAATCAAGTTCACCAGTCAACAAATGTTTCCTAACTGGTCTGGCGGAAGCTAGTTATTTTACTATTACTTTATGACGTGTTAAATATGGATATTTTTTTTTACAAAAACGCATAGCTTCGCTTCAGAAGGCCTTTATTAACCCCCCGGAGCCATGTGGAGTATGTTAATGATGGATGGATGCACTTTTTTTTTTTTAATTGAATTGAATTGAGAATGCCTCTTAAATTCGAATTCAATCCTGAATGGCGCACAACCCTAAAACTAGCAACATTTGTTAATTGGTGAACTTGTGTTTTCTTGTAAAGGCTGTGCTTGTTATTTACAAGGAAATTCTTCAAGGCCTGTGAACCAGAAAATGTTGATTTAAAATAAAGTTTAAGTTCTCCAACAAACAAGTGTTGCATGTTTACCTTCTAGAATCATACCAGTAATAAGAACCTTATGAGATTGGGGGTTATTCCAGTGCCAAAGCATAAACATTGGCACACTAACGAAACAGAGAGAAAGAGAAAAATCTTATATGATAGTCATGTTATTTAGTTGTGTTTTTTTTTTTTTTTTAGAAATGTTGAAGTTACCGTTCAAAATTAATGCTTTCCAAACAGCAAATGCAAGTAAAAAGAAAGAAAAGTAGAATAGGCTTCACTGAGTGAGTAAATATAAAACATTACATGAGCTGAGTCAAATATGGCATAGTGATTGCCAATATAACTTGAAAATGGCAACTTGTGACAATTAAACCCAATCCCAGAGAGCCAGCTTTCTGTTCGGCATGTTTTTCTCTTCCCACTTTTTTCACCCTATAGTCATTGCAGTGGTATAAGAGAGACAGCTGCTTTGAAACACGTCATGATGACATTGGCTGTCGGATATAAAGTATGGGGGCTTTTGGGTAATGTCTTTGTCATGATGGCTCAGTCACCACTTGCACATAGTTTGTCAGTGGCGCAGAGACACATGTGGCCTCACTACTCCAAACAAAGTTTTAAAAAGAGCGGTTCTTGATAGCTGGCTCACCGTGAGGGCACAAATGAAGGGGGAGCTCAGCTAAATCCTGCTCTGACTGACAGGTGAATAGCTGGCCTGTCAAACATTTCGAAACCCTGTACCAGGGGACATCTGCTGGCAGCATGAGAACATACAACTGTTGAGCAAATATGTCTCAATTAGCCTGATAGGGGTGTTGGGGCTGCCTGCATATACAGGGGTTGGACATAAAAAAAACTGAAAAACTGGCCAATATCAAATTGGAGGTTTCAAATGTGCGCTGTCTGGTGGCCAATCTTTACTGACTGCACATTCCATCAGTAAGAGCAGAATATGAAGGTTGAATTAAAGAATTGGTTCACTTTAAAATGAAAATTACCCCATGATTTACTCACCCTCAAGACATCCTAGGTGTATATGACTTTCTTCTTTCAGACGAATACTATGGGAGTTATATTAATAATCACCCTGATGCTCCAAAGCTTTATTATGGCAGTGAACGGAAACCACCTGTTTGAAGCGAAAAAAAGTGCATCCATCCATTATGAACGTACTCCACACGGCTCTGGGGGGTTAATAAAGGTCTTCTGAAGTGTTTGTTTAAGAAAAATATCCATATTTAACACATTATAAAGTAAAATAACTTGCTTCCGCCAGACCGCCTTCCGTACTCAACTTACGAAAAAAGGTATAGGATGTAGCATAAGCGTTTTGAACTGCGAGAGGCGTTATGTTTTCTTCTTAAGTTGAATACGGAAGCTAGATATTTACTTTATAACATGTTAAATATAGATATTTTTCTTACACAAACGCATCGCTTCGCTTCAGAAGGCCTTTATTAACCCCCCGGAGTTGTGTGGAGTACGTTTATGATGGATGGATGCATTTTTTTTCGAGCTTCAAACAGGTGGTTTCCATGCACTGCCATTATAAAGCTTTGGAGCATCAGGGTGATTATTAATATAACTCCGATTGTATTCATCTGAAAGAAGAAAGTCATATACACATAGGATGGCTTGAGGGTGAGTAAATCATGGGGTAATTTTCATTTTAAAGTGAACTAATCCTTTAACAGAGCAATAGCACAGCTGTACATAAAATATTGCAATTCACACAACATAATGGGACACATATCAGAGTGGTGTGGTGTATCGAGAGCCACGGTATCCAGGGTAATGTTGGCATACTATCACGAAAGACGAACCACATCCAACAGGAGTAACTGTCAACGCAAGATTAAGCTGTCTGAAAGGGATGTCCGGATACTAACCTGTGCTGCGTTTCCCAAAAGCATCATAAGCCTAAGTTGATTGTAGAGACCATTGTTGGCAATTGTTCTATGATCAACTTAGGCTTACGATGCTTTTGGGAAACGCAGCCCTGGATGGTATATATATTTTAAAAAAACACAGCTGCCCAAATCTCTGCAGAATTAAATGCGCACCTCGACTCTCCTGTTTGCACAGACTCAATATTCATGGTCGGGCTGCTATAGCCAAACCTTTGGTCACTCGTGCCAATGCCAGACGCTGATTTCAATGGTGCCTGCAGAGGAAATCTTGGACTATGGACAATGTAAAACATGTATTGTTCTCTGATGTGTCCAGCCTCACTGTCTTTCCCACGTCTGTGGGAGTTACGGTGTGGAAAAGCCCCCAAAAAGCTTAAAACCCAGACTGTTGCGTGCCCAGAGTGAAGCACGGGGGTGCAGATGGTTTGGACTGCAATATCATGGCATTTCCTACTGTGCTTGATAGGCATGTCCCTGCCAAGGAATACCGAACCATTCTGGAGGACCATGTGCACCCAATGGTTCAAACCCTTTCTTTCCTTCATTTTGCTGTGAAACTCATTCTGTGACATTATAGGCTTCAAAAACATTTAAATAAAAATGTTTTGTAAAAATGTAATTTAATGATTATTATATAATATAGTGATTATTTATATATATATATATATATATATATATATGACATGCATATTGTCTATTCAAAACCATTTTAATTCTTTAAACCACACAACATGCTTGTATGCATTGTTACCACACAAGTAAATGCAGGTGGGCTTCAGGGACAGACTTGTAAGGGCATATCAAATGAATTAGTAGGCATTAATACATTATGAGCGCTGTTCTGGCTCGCTACAGCATGTTGGGGCAGGGAGCTAATGGGCGTAAATGATTTCCATGTCTCACCGAGGGTACACAAGCTCTCCTCCTTGTCAACTGGGAGCGATTTTGTAACCCATACTGTTGCAGATCCGTAATGGAAGATGGCTGGGTGAAACCTTGGGGTCCACACTAACCTTTAAAGTGTTGGCCCAAAAGCGTTGAGGAGAGGCCGTACAGGACCGGAGTTAATGTACCAGCCTCTATGTCCTGGCCCGGGAGGGGTCTGCTGAAAGACTGCACACACCAGCTGCCCCCTGCTATTTTTGAAGGGGCATTTGTCCCATCCTTATCCCTTGCTGGCTGACTCAACTGAAAAACATGAGTCCATAACTGTGCCGAGTCCAGCCGTTATACCTGTGCTTGAAGCACGGCACCTGAACTTGTTAACCTGGTTAGCCTCCACTCATATGAGAGAAATACAGCGCTTAGAGAGAGTTTTTCACAGTTTTTTGGCTCTGTGTTCATCTCAGAGGACGAAACCTGCTAGTTCTAGTCTATGTCTCTCATAATAAACTAAAATGTATGCAAATATGCTTGTGTTTTATATAGATTATCTTCTGTACAGATTTATTCAAACACAATATTTTTATGTTCAGCTATACTTGGCATATGTGGCATTAGAGGTCAGATGAGGCTGAGAACAGATACTGAATGTGGCATAATAATGAGGAAAATTTTAACAACTGAAACTCTGAATGCATAATTTTTTTGCATTTTCCTAAATGTGAGGATGTACCGACAACAAACAAACAAACCACAATTTGCACTACAGCAGAGTTCTGGTGGCGCATACATGGGCACTTAAAATCTGTCAGCGTTCTGAAATGCCAGCGATTATTCCGTGGCATGATTGCGCCATTTTTCAACTAAAAAAGGTCCAGTGCACGTAAATAAATAGCAGAGCCCTGGCTGGAATTATAAAAATGTCACCACAAACCAACAAGTGCCGCTGATGCATATAAAGCCGTTTCGTTTCGAAAAGAATGGGGAGGAAAATGTGATACTTAGGAGTCATTAAAATTGTATGATGTTGTGCTGCACGCAAGTCAAATATGACTTCTCTATTCTCTACAGAGGGAGAACATAAACAATGCCGAGTGCCACACAGCGAGGTCCATAAATGTCTCCAGAATAATGTTTACATCTCGACTGATCTGTCATCTGCAGGAGCCCCTGCCCCATCATGTGCCTCACATGCCCTCACCCAGACGTGCCATAACTAAAGATGCTGACAGAGGATTCTTTGTCACTACACCAAATATTTTCTTGTTTTTATTAAAGTGCTGAACAAAACATCAGGAGTAGATTTATTTCTCCATTTGAGTAACAACATATTTTAGACCTGTAAGTCACATTATTGCGGTAACAAATAAATATTTTTTCAAATGATACATAAATGATCGTTTGTTTAGGTTTATTTCAGTGCTTGTTGTAATAAACTCTCTACTTCAATTAGTTTAGTAGAAAAGAATGGAAATGCAATGCTAGGAATATTGTTTATTGCCAATACACTTGTAAAATATTTGTATTGGCTGGTGTGGGACAATAATATTAAACCCAGAAATGTGTATAGTATATTTTGGATGTTGTGTAAATAGGATATTAAATGTACACTATCAAAAAGCAGCACTTTTAAGAAGAGATCAGCCTCTTCTTAAAAGTAACCAAAGATGATTTCAATTGTGCAATAGCCACATTTTAAAAGATGCTGAAACATTTTTTTTTTTTTACAAAATCATTAGCAGGATATGTTGTAATGTGTTAGGACATTTATCAGCATTGTTTCTTCATATTATTTTTGTTTCTTTATATTTTATATTTACATTTGTTTATTTTGATTATAGCCTATTAGCAATTCACATGCACAATTTTGTTGCAGTAAGCTGTCAAGTGTCAGATACACTCACAATTCACCTCAGCGTGTAGTAAAATCCATTGATGAACAACCACAATTTCACTCAAGCGCTCAATTTAAGAAACAGTCTGATCAGACGATGACAGACAGCGTCAATACAGGATACGTTTCCTAGTAGCTCTATGCTGCCCTCTTTTGGCTTGATGTGATAATGTCATCCAAGGGTCACAGAAAAATAAAAGATAGTGGACAGTAAGCATTATTTATTTATTTAGTACAACAATTTTAATTTATTTAATGTATTTTTAATGTATTTAAATTATTTTCAATTTATTATTTAGGAAAAAATAAGCAATTCTAATTTTTCAGCATCTTTTATCTTTTTGTATGGCCTAGTACATTTATTTTAAATATTATAAATAATTATTTATAAATAAATAAATAAATAATGCTCACTGCTCAACATTTATTTATTTATCAAATATTTAATTTATATAATAATATAATAATATAATTGTATTAATTTTGTATAATTTTATTTATAATTTTAATTATTATATTTTTAAATAATTATTTATAGATAAATAATCAGTACTCACTTTTCAGCATTTTTTAAAATCTTTTTGTGTGACCCACATTTACTATAAATATTATAAGTAATTGTTCATAAATAAATAAAAAAAGCTGGCTGTTTAACATCTTTCTGACATCCCTCTAATTTATTATTTATTTATTTATTTATTCATCATCCATTCATTTAGTTTGTTTGTTTGTTTGGTAGCAAGTTTGTTTGTTTGTTAGTGTGCATGTTCTAAGAATTAGTTCAGTTTCGTAGGGGGATAAATAAAAAATAAAAAAATCTTAGGAGTGATAACTATATAGTGCTTTGCATATTGTCCAGTTTTGGACATTTGAGTTTGTGTGGGCCTAATCATATACATTACCCTCACTTATCTAAGCCATCTATATTTTGGTCTTTCTATAGTGGTGTTCCCTCTTCAATGGGGCTAATCTGTGCTGCTTTGTGAAACAGTGGGAATTTATTCAATCGCATAGGGCTGGAGCCTGTCCCAATCACCCTTCTTTGAGCGGTGACAACCACTGAGCTCTTTGCCACCAACTGCCACCGGGGACGACACTTGTTTGGAGGCCCTTAGTCCCGTTGAGGACATAAAGGAGAAAAAGAAAGAGAGTTAGAGTGTGTGTGTGTGTGAGAGAGAGAGAGTTGCTGATCCGATTTTGCACTTGTATACTTATCAGTGGCATTTAGGGGCCAGTTCCTCCTTGGTAATACAGATGGACAAAAACAGCATTAGCTGGGCTGCTGTTTGGGAGGAGTAGTAGAATAGCTAATCATGACTGGGCAGCCTCTCCCTGTGTGTTCTCCAAAGACTGGAACACAGAAGGAGTGTTCAGACGGCCCTCACAGGAACAATGGCGTTTGTCCTGCTAGCATATGGGTGCAATGGGTAAATTATGTAAATAGATATGGAGCAGCTTGTGGGGCTGTATTCAACGTGCTTTCAGACATGCATGCATGGCAGGTCACCACCTCTTCCTCACGTTCTGAATCTCTCCATTAGTGCCACAACAAAGGCTTGACACAATTGACAATGGATGTTGACTGATCTTTGATATCCATATCAGTTATTTGAGTACATTAGATGTTTCAGAAAATCTTCAGACGAATTTTGCAGGAAGTAATAGGAAACTTTGATGGCAAAAAAAAAAATAAAAGTTTAGTCCGTCAGCATGCAAGTACATTATGTACACTACCGTTCAAAAGTTAGGGGTCAGTAAGGGATTTTAATGTTTTTAAAATAAATTTCTTTTATGTGCACCAAGGCTGCATTTATCTGATCAAAAATAAAAGTAAAAACAATAATATTGCAAAATATTATTGCAATTTAAAATAACTTTTCTATTTTAATATATTTTCAAAATGTAATTTATTCTTGTGATGGCAAAGCTGAATTTTCAGCATCATTACTCCAGTCTTCAGTGTCACATGATCCTTCAGAAAACATTTTAATTTGCTGATTTGGTGCTCAAGAAACATTTCTTATTACTATGAATGTTGAAAACAGTTATGCTGCTTAATATTTTTGTGGAAACGATTCTTTGGTGAATGGAAAGTTCAAAAGAACAGGACAGCGTTTATTTGAAATAGAAATATTTGAATGTAAAAGTCTTGATTTTCATTTTGATCAATTTAATGTGTTCTTGTTGAATATTAATTTCTTTTTGAATGTGTCAGCACCTGCAGTTTCCTCAGACACCTTTGTTTATCCCAACCCTCCAAAATGACAAGGAGGAAAAAAATGCTTATGTATAAAGTCTTTAGGGCTTCCTAAAACAATAAAAAGATAATCCAGTCCTATCATAAATATTTACGCTCAGTGGTCATTCAGGCGTATAGGCGTCTCTCAGAGATCTTTTCAATTGCTAAGTGTTAAAAATCCCCAGAAGAAAGATGACTTGATTGAATTTCCCATGGATCAAAACGTTACTGGTTTGTTGATGCGGAATGTTTTTGCGTAATTGTTTGTGATGGCTTTTGTACTAATTTCCACTATGCCAGATAATCTCCCAAGATTACAGCAACCTGTCACAAGCATCTTTCCAGTCTGTGCAGCGTCATGGGAGAGAGTTTTGTCATTTTCTGTTGTTGTTCTGTGACGATGATTAAATGTGAGGTTAATTTCTTCTGCCCCTCACATTTCATTGTGTCCTTATTTATTCACCTCATCCTAATTGAAATCAGTTTTGTTTAATTCAGAGAACAGATTGCTCTGATCATTGAAAACCAAATAGTCTAAGCTACACTTTCGGTCTGAGGTTTTGTCTTTGCGGATAATATAGGATTATTCAAGTCCAATAGTCTTAGAATCTTCTATATGTATAAAATCAGTCTCAAAGGCCTGAAGAACACCATCAACAGTCAGTCAGCATGCCTGTTTTCATCTGTTTATTAATGTTTAAGGTTTTTTTTTTTTTTCCATCATACTGTTAGCAGAAAGAGAGTAGGTAGAGAAGTAAACAAATAGACAAAGGTAAAGACAAATGTAGAGTGTGTTTGTTCTATTAAAGTCATCCAGAGACAGCAGAAAACCTAACAAACAAATCCATTCACTAGTCTGTAATGAGAAGTGAATGGAAGCCAATTTTTTCACAGCTCAGAGACTATTGATATAAAGTGAAGTCTGGAGTTATAAAAGAACTTTCTGATGCTCTTATAATGATGTGTATTAAAATAGCTGTGATATGATCAAGCTGGGAGATGAGGAGAATGCTTACGTGGTTTGATAAAGCAATTGAAAGAAAATATTGGAAGGTTGAACTGAAAAAAGTCCAGTAATACACCACATTGTTTTAGGCATAAACCTCACTAAATGTAGTTAGATAAAACAAGAAATTTGCAACGGAGTAAAAAGACATGGTTTTTAAAAACATATCTTATGCAATATGTTAAAGGGGACCTATTATGCCCCTTTTCACAACATGTAATATAAGTCTCTGGTGTCCCCAGAATGTGTCTGTGAAGTTTCAGCTCAAAATACCCCACAGATCATTTATTATAGCTTGTCAAATTTGCCCTTATTTGGGTGTGAGCAAAAACACACCATTTTTTGTGTGTGTCCCTTTAAATTCAAATGAGCTGCTGCTCCCGGCCCCCTTTCCAAAAGAGGGCGGAGCTTTAACAGCTCACGCATCAGTTGCTCAAAAACAACAAAGCTGGAGAATTACATGCAGCCAAAATGGCGATTATCAGTAACGGTGTTCAGCCTTACATTGTTCAAACCGGAGTCGGACACTGATGGAGAGACTCAGGAAGAAGTTACAACTTTTAGAATGCAACTGGACGTTTCTGAATGGTTAGTGGATAAATTTATGTAGTTGCTGTGGAGTTGATTCAATTCATCGACTAGAATGTGCCGTCATGTTAAACTTTTGTGCAAATCCAGCATTGAATTGACCCTCGTTTGTGAAGCAGTCCGGCGTAAAATGACGGCATGGCAACAACACTCTACTACAACAACTCTTCCTCTTCTCTAAAGCAGCCCAACATGGCCTCGCCCCCTTTGTTGCGTGTTCCTGGGGGCAGGGTTTATGTAAATTGTGGGGTCTGTGATGTCACCAACCCAGGAAGAAGCTTGTTGTAGTCCCTTCAAGCCATTTATTGTAGTCCTTAAAAAGCAATTTCTGTAAAAGAAAATATCTCCTTTTGCATTGAACTTTGAGCGTTGTAACTTTGCAATGTTTATGCTCAAACAGCAACATTACACCCTAACTAAAGTTAAAAAAGGAAATCATAATCAAGGACCCCTTTAAAGATTATATATTTTTACTGAAAAACAAGTCAAATACCTAAATAAAATAATTCTGCAGTGTATAGGAAATAGGCCAACAATAAATTTCAACCCAGAAAACTCTTTAAAAATGCATATTGCATTCTGCATTAAATATATTTTATTAAAACAAAAGGTGGTGCCAAAAGTCAAGAGTGCAAACATGAATCAGCCAGCAAATGTGTGTCATTCTAAATGAGTGAAAATTTGTTTGCAGACACAGAGGCCTGGACCTCTGCATGTACCTTTACATACACCACGGGATCATGATATGTTGTCATGCGACATACATAATTACAAAGCTTTTTACCTTCCACCTGGGACAGCTTTACATTTCTCCACTCTCCCTGCATGTCACCACCCATCTGTGCTTGAGAGAGGCAGTACAGTGTGGTTAAAATGAGGGCGTTTAACATCGCTGTGCCTCTAGAGCCCTGCCTCTCCTCAGGTCTGACCTTGGCTTTGACTGCCAGACTGACTCACAGCTTCACTGTGACTACAGAAAAACAATGAGTGCATAGAGACAATGCAGCTTTCCTGTCCCATGTGTCCCTCCACAAAGACTCCCCCTGTTTACCACCTCGCCAATAGGCCCTTAATTCCTCTTTTGTTTGGAAAATGGGAAATGTGCAAGGATCTTCTTAACGAAAGGCATAGGATGAATGCATTCATGGGATGGGGTCTCTTGTGGAACACAGGCGAGCTCTCTCTGTCTTTGGCCATGACACTTCTCTTCAGTATACAAAAAGCAATTACAGCCCTGTTTCCCAAATGACAGCCTTCTGTAAGCTGTTGTCCCAAAGGCAGGCGGGATGAGAGCTGTAACTTATTTCCCACATCTCCCTTGTATCTTTTCCTGCAAATCAGACGGGATGGGATTAATGGAACGACTGCCAAATGGTGCCTGTGAATTTAGGATTATGGTTTGTGGAGGACTACAATATTCAGTGGTCAAAAACCAAACACTCTGAATCGAGATTCTTCACACTTTTCTCTCTTATACAATGCATATCCTATACAAAGTTATATTAATTTTCTCTTGAAGAATTTGTACATGTGTCTGGATTTGTGGCGTTTTTTTGTGAGCGTGTGTGCATGTATGTATACAGCTGTCACTCCTCCATGCTATTCTGGTCTATTAAGAGGAGCAATTAAATAGAGAATATCTTTCTGTAAGCAGTTAATGAGGTTTGGTCCCTGGAGGAGGCGGCTGATTGGCTGAGACTGTGGACTGGGGGAAGTCAAGGGCACCGTACTAAGCAATGCATTGTGGGAGACTATGACATTATGCACCAAGGGACCAAACGACTTAAATAATATTAGTGTCTTGACTTATTTGCCAGACACAGATCTTACATTAAAATGACAGAAGACTCTGGAAGGATGATCTTAAACATCTAAGTTTGAAATTAAAATATCTACAGTTTTTGTGAGCTCATAACAATACATCTCTCACTTTAGAGCATGAAAAGCAGTTTCTGTGTCATACAGTACGGTGATTTGTACTTACTGTACATCAAGGGTTCTGCTGAATGCCTCCGGTCTTATTTTTACATTGATCCAAACATGTATAAATAGACATATAACCTTAAAGACATTCCAGGTTTATTGTAAATTTATAATAGAAAATTGATTGCTGACCAGTTTCACACTGATCTGTATAATAAGATCTGTATAATTAATAGGTTATATATATGTATACGTATATATTAGAGATATTTTATGCATACACCAATAATCAGTGCATTCACCAATCATATATGTGTAGACCTAATAGTTATGTAAAATTTATATAGGCTAAAAAATAAAAAAGATGCATCACATCTTCACATTTTCCATCTTCATTTAACCAATGACTATATTAGTTTAATATATGATATTTCAAACAAAGTCACAGCAGAACCCTTGCAACACGGAAAACACACAGTATTGGTATTTTGCGCCATAATGAATCAGCATTTTTGAACAAATCGGCTGAGTGAATGATTCAGTGATTCATTTACAAATGCATGGTGCTCAATTCAAAACCACATACTGTGTACATACATGCATTTACTCATCTCACTTGCACAAAAACAGTTTCAGTATTTCTCAAAATGAATAAAAACAATGAAATGCAAACTCAGAATATTATGCAAACCTGTAATAATTAAATATTTTAAATTACACAAATATGCTCTGTTTAATCTCACTTTATTAACTAATGTCTTTGCTGCTTACCTTCGATGATCCAATTCAACCATACATCACATTTTGTCTTTCATTTTTTTTGTTTTTATTGCAGAAGTAAGAGTGTTGAACTTTATTCTCCTGCATACTATTCCTCTGCATTCCAGAATAGCAGCACAGTTGAAAGTTTTGTTGGAGCTGCGCCCTCTACTGTACAGGCATGAGTTTGCATTTCCTTCAGACAGGCTTATTCATTTCACTTTTGGTGTAAAAGAAGGACCTAAACTCTTTTTTTGTTATTAAAAAACAACAAGCAAGCCTAGCCCAGGTGAGAAAAAGTAATCCAAAAGTAACGTAACACATTACTTTCCATAAAAAGTAACTTCGTAACTTTTTAAGGGAGTAACTCAATATTGTAATGCATTACTTTTAAAAGTAACTTTCCCCAACACTGACTGTATCTATGCCTACCAGCACATATATACTATTTATTTGGGTTTGATTACCGTCCAGTAATTCCATGAAGGTTTAAATGATTAAGTGAATTTTGGTTTACACCCCTGTCTAATGTCAAAATAAATAGGTCTATCATTCTATTACACTTTATGCACTTAGTTTTAAAAAATGTACCAAATAAAGTCAAGTCAAATTTATTTGTATAGCACTTTTCACAATACACATTTTCAAAGCAGCTTTATAGAAAATCATGATGTTTATAATATCTCTATATCTTCATGCCTTATTTGCATTTAGCAGATCAGAGCTGGGCGATAATATAGTTTACATTTTGCGATGATACAAGCAATCAAGCAAATGAGATATGCTATACATAACTAAATAATCCATCTGATCCTAACATCTTTCAGTTTCTCAACATAGAGTTGTTTTTATGTGGCAAGAACAGTGAATTATTTCTTCATCATATATTTAAACTGTTTATCTTTTGGGATTTATTTCTATTATTGCATTTCTATACATCTGTAGTGTTTTTCTTTCCATTTTTTTAGTTTAAGGTATTTGACCTAAGCAGACTGTTGCCCCCCAGCATTCATTCTCTTTTGATGTCTCGGGATGCTTGCAGTGTTTGGGGGTCCCCACCAATCTTATATCTCCACGTTCGAGTTTAATTGTCCCTGTAATTGCCCTGCACTCTGGTTGGGCCTGTAATAGTAGTAGATCTTGGATATTGGCAGGGGCTGCTCACTGTAGCATGGTTAAAACAACCTTAATGTCTCCTCGTTCTGGAACTGAGATGGTCTACTTACAATGGGAACAGTGTTACATGTTTGAATGTAATCATACTCTACTTTCCCATTCACCTTTTAGCACCTTCCAACATTCAACATTGTCATTACAAAGAGTAAATGAGTATCCACATTACAGAACTACATTAAACTGAATTAATGTTTTTTTATAATCACAGCCATAAATGGAATGATAGTTTGCCTCATTATCTCATTTTTCAAGCTTTGTAATTTTGGCCCAAGTTCAACAAATTACATTTTTTACTTCTCATTCCCACTTCTTCCATGCACTTTGAATTCCCAAATCCCTTCCCTCTCTGATTACCATATCATCTCAGCCCCTTCTCACCCACACACCCCCTCCCTCTCTTCCTCCCCTTCCTCTTCCCCTTCTCTGTCAGTAAAGCTGCCCCATTAGCCCCTTTGCAGGAGTGTTAAGAGTAATGGCCCTGCCAATGTGAGAGCCAACACAGGGGAAATAACGCTTCCCTCGCCTGGCCTGGAAATCTCAGAGCAGGGTAATGAATCCTTATGAGAGCAAGGCAGGGGTATATTGTTCCCTTATATGGGGGAGGGAGGTGGGCAACGGCAAATTGAAGAAACTCACGAGCCGCTGTTGTTTTTGCAGGTCATTAAGTCTGTGTTAATCATCTCGGAGCATTTTCATAAGTTTGCAGGGGGAAATGAAGACCAATGAAGGGATGTACAGATAAAAGGAGAAAGAAAAGTTGGAGACGGATGGAAAACGCACAGTAGTGATCAAATTCAATATGGCCTAAGCTATCTTCTGAACCTTCCCGATCAAGTCTCCGTTATTGAGGTGGTACCATATTTTGTGCATCCATCATGCAGTCTTGACTTCAAACTTGACATCAAAATGCTGTTTTCCCACACTGTTTCTGACACCTTTTGTAAGTGCAAGCCACTGCTAAAGTGTGGTCTTCTTACAAAAATACATATATGTATACATTATGTGGACATGTATATAACTATTTCAAGGTTTATCAAAAGCAGAACGGTCAATTCCTCAGAGTTCTGTTTTATATACTTATTAGCAGCTGCATTACAAATTGAAGGCCTAATTTACGGTGCCAACATTGAGGAAAGTGGATATGGTATTCAGAATTAACGAAGCCTTCCAACAACAACACTTTTTATATGCGAATTCATACTAAATAAACATAATCTATTCATGAATAAAGCCCCCCATGTACTTTGCACCCGCTTTTAAATATTTTCCGTGTAGAGAACATGTCTAATTGTAACCTGGCACAGCGTCTCCAGTAAACCTTGCTCAGTGAACCCGTGTTTCCTAACTGCAACTGACTATCTTTATTTCTCTGGCTCAATAAAACCCTGGCGTTTATGTGAAACCGACAAGATTCGAGTGACATCATTCACACTTTTCCCGTGTGTTTTTAACTCTGTACTCCGCAAAGCACTGCACAAAATCTCCATAACATGATGGAGTTCTTATTTGTGGTGCGTTTCCCTTTTGTTCTGCGATTCATTTGTTTAATGCTCAAGGATGATAGAGATTATGTATTCATTGTTGGATAGGTGTAATATCACCTCATGGACTAATTAACTGAATCGCTCCCCATCCTCTCTGGAGCCTTGCCAACAGTACCTTTCCACAGCTGGGTCCTGTTTGCTTGTCTTATCTCAATTCCCCTCAGTTTTTCTACTATGGAATCTTTCCTTCTCCTCACGCCAATACCACAGTCTGTTGGGTTTTCTTTTTCTTCTTTTTTTTTAGTGAATGGGGGCGTCTGGGGGTGTGAGAATGAAAGTGATTTCACATCCAAACCCCATACACCAGTTTTCTTTAAAAGAGTATTTTTTAGGTTGTCTTTCTTCTCTGGGGTCTCTGTAAACATGACATCTCCCATTTAACCCTTTCTCTACAGCTGAATAAACTTGGCATGCGAAGAAGTATCGCTGAGCCCAACGTCCTTGAACATTTTACACCGCAATATTCCCCTATCTTACCTTTTTTTTCCCAGTTTATCACATTAACATGTAACGGCTCCAGATGTTGACTCCTCTTTTTTATTCAGCTTAATTACTAATTGAATTTGCCCATAAAAGAGCAGATGCTTTCTGCTTCAGAACACAATGTGTCATGGGCACAAAAATGACAGGAACATGTTGGGAATTGGACTAAAGCATTGAGTGGATTTTAACTCTTTCTATGCCAGGACTTTGTATCATAATGTATGTGTAAGAGATTATAAGCTATTTGCAATAATCAGTATGTGTTTGTTTACTGTAATGAGTGACACAATTAAATATGTTGCTTACAATGAACACCCCTCAAGGGACATTTTAGGCACTTTTAACATTTTTCCTGAATGATTTTACTGCAAAAGTGCAATATTATTGACATACAACATTGCAACATTCTATCACTCCTATTACAATTGTTAAACAAAATGCTGTTGATAAGCAATGCATGTTGCAGTCTAAAGAAGCTAGTGAAAACTGTCTTTAATAAAAGAAGACCATGGGACAATGATCACTAGTTAATTTCCGCAGTTTATGCTGTAGCGTTTCCCATGAAAATGTGGTCAGCACATCATTTCAGAGTGGGAGTGGGAAATCTGACATTTTTATTTATTTATTTTATTCACCACACATGTTTCCAATCTGCAGAAACTCAGCATAGTTGGGTTTTTCCCCTTTTACAATGCCATTACAAAACAATGTTCATTGTTTGTGGCATTTGCTCTAATTTTACAGCTCTTGCTCCATTTTGTACTCATTGCTTAGTCCTGCACTGGACTGACTATGGGATATGGGGACTCTTTTCATGCTGTTTTATTTAAGGATGTTATTGTTGGCCCTTGCACAGGCCACAGTCAGCCCCTGGGTCTTTTTCCCAAGCGATAGAACCACCCACATGTCATCCATCATCTGACCTCTCTCTGCATGACAGGTCACTTCTGCTTTTCCACCAGGATGCACTGTGTTTGTGTATGTGTGAGTGTGCGCTGTGAGTCAGTTTTGGGACAGTAATTATAAGATGAAGTTGAGACAGAGCTCATAATGCAGATATGATACTCTGTTAAGATGGTGTGGTTTATACGGTGCTGTAAAACCTCATCTAAATACAGTTCAGTATTCCTGCCAAGCTCTGCAAACACTGTGCTAATTATATAGGCTACTATTATCTATAATTACAAATAGGTAGGCTATTATTGCATCTGTTCACCAACTATTATTGCACCACCACAGTTCAGGGTGTTTATAATGATAACAACCTGAAACATACTGAATGAAATATGACTAAGGCCTTACATATGAAGATAAGGTAAAGAGAGGAAATTGTTTATGTGGTGTGACAGTGCCCCCTAGTGACAGTTTGGTTCACATCCTGTTGTTGTTTCGGAGAATGATAAGAAAATGTTATGCTATTTTCCTTCCATCATTTATTTTTTGGCAAAAAATTAGACGGTTTTATCAGTACAAAACTTTCTTTTCAAATCTAAATGTTGATTTTGGGACATAAGATCAAATATCACAGTAAGCAAAGCTAAAAATTTCATGGATCATTTTAGACAGTGAGGCCTTTAAACTCTTACAGCCAAAAGATCTCCATTTCAGATTTCTCTTTGAAGTCCATGCAATTTACATTTCCACTGTTTGAGCTGTATTATTTATTTTTATTTCATTAGTGTCACTTTGCTTATATCTAAAGCCAAACTAAAATCAACAATAATTACCTACTTGCGACATTTCTCAGTAGTATAGTTCAAATTTTAATAAGTTATTTTTCAATCAGTTGACAATGACATCCCCATTGCATGCAATTGACTATATCAGTTTTTGAAAATATAGATGACTGCATGTATTCTATAAACACATACATACTGCATATATTCAACAATGAATATCACAATAACTAAACTGTAAAGGGATATTTTCAAGCTGTGTTGGTATGTTACAAAGCTCCACTTTTTGATGGATAAATCTAATGAAGACTTAGGTATATTCCATAGGTTTGTTGCTTATTTAAAACGTATCGGTTACACTTTAAGGTTCCACTTGTTAACATTAGTTTACATTAGTTCTATATAGAACCTAAGGGTTCTTGACTCAATTTTAAAGAACTTATATGCCAAAAAAGGTTCTATATAAGGAGAAATGTCTTAAATGATTGCATAATACTGTCATGTTTAACAGGTTATTTCAGTTAGTGATAAGGTTTACGAGCTGTTTAATTCATAAAATTTAATCAAAATTAAAAATGAATTAAAACTAAATTAATAAATTAAAATTAAATCCATAAAATGATACCATGATGGGAACCCCTGAAAGGTTCTGTATTTGAAGTGCCTGATAGAACACTGTAAGGTTCTTTATAGAACCTTTGCTTTTAATTAACATGAACTAACAATGAAAAATACTATCTATTTTTCTAGCATTTATTAATCTTAGTTAATGTTAATTACTGCATTTACTGATACATTATTATATCTATGAATAGCTGGATTTTTATTAATAACGTTAATGTTAAAGATCAAAAAACACTGTATTGTTCATTGTTGTTAGTTAATGCATTAACTAATGGGATAGGACCTTATTGTAAAGTGTTGTAAAGTGTTACCACTGTCTAGCTAAGATGCATCTTAGTGTCCAAAGGAAAATGTTTTCTGAAGGATTCAGTTCTGAATGCATTTCCTTCATAGACTCAATCTTTGAAATAAATAAAGATAGTCAGACTGTCTATGGTTTTCTTCCTTGAACTTGCAGCAGTAATTGAAGCAGTTCCCATGGGTGTAGTGCATTTGGGGACGTTAAGTGCTGTCTCTTGTCATGCTATGTTTTTGTAAAATAGGTTCTTTTTGTCAGTTTCCTGTGATGTTCTTCATTGTTTTTTTTCTCATTTATTTATTTATTTATTTTGTTAAAGTGTGCAAGAAGCCTCTAATGCTTGTTTTCCATGAGAGGCTCTCCTCTATCCCAGGGGGCTGTCATTTGTGGAAGGGCCTCCATTTTCGCCCGTCACTAAGATGGCCCATCTACCAGAACACACAAAGTCTTGGCATCTTAGCTCCTGAGAAATGGACTACCTATTGGAGCTGACACCCAGAAACTTACTACTTTCTAACATGTTAATGTCTCATACTTGTCTTAGACAGATGTGACTGATAAAACTTGGCAGTGCCATACAGTACATTGAACGTGTCTGACTAAATTTCATATATTTTCTATACAGAACATATTTTTCAGGGTTTAATTTGTATTTTTTATTTATTATATACAGTGCAGTGTTTGTATGTTTATTAAGATTAGGTACATAAAATATTAAATATTCCAAAAATATTTTTTAACATTTCAACACTGTTATTATTACCAACAGGGAAAAAAAAGATACTGCTCATTGAGCACATTGTGCCCCAATAGTGGAGTATGTTGTTAAAATGTCCAATTCCAATTCCCTACCTGTTTAAATTCACATTAAAATTGCAATTCTGCTTTGGTAGGACTACTTCAATTCAGAATTGAGAACTGAATTGCAAGAAATTACATTCCCAATTAATTCTGAACTAAACATTTATTTTGCTAACTATAATTTAAAACAAACCAACATATTAGTTTTATTCTCATTTTCATTTTCATTCACTAACCAGTTCTGGAAGGTTGTGGCTTATATGTCATATCCTCATCAAGGATGTTGTACTGAAGCAGCCTACGAAATTTCCGTAGGTGACAAAGCATTTCCGTAGTAACCTGTCTGGCCTGCGCTCCTTCATCGCTGCCTGAAGCAGCGTAACTTTAGAGTTCATGCTTTGGCTGTCGTGACAGCTCGACTGGCGCGACCAGCGGATTTCAAGGGCTGGGACACCTGTTTTCGCGACCGAAAGCCACAACAACACAGCCAAGATGTTGAATATGTGGAAAGTGAGAGAGCTGGTTGATAAAGCGTGAGTATTGTGAATGTTTTCGTGAGTATTTTGGTGTCTTGTCTCATACCTGTTGAAAATGAGACACGTACGCACTCATTGACGTCACATCGCACTCTCGAGACAGGAGCTAGCACAGTAGCTAACTATAGCTTTATTGTCCCCTTAAAAGTCGCCAGTGTATATAGAACAGTCGTTTTCCAGTCGGTTATGATACTTTATCAGACGTTTTCGCTTGTTTATTACGGCTTAATTTTGTTTATAAGACAAACTGTTCACTCAAACTTCTTTTCTTTTAACTCAGTGGCTAATTTTATGACAGTTGCTAAACTTCTGGCTGTCAAAACACGGCGCTTGTGTTTAATAGTGCTTTTCACACCAAACTAACGTGTCGATTGTTTACATTTCTGAATGAAAAATTGTTTTAAAAGCAAAGTAAGAGCACACGTTTTACTTGGCATTAGAGTGACCATAACTTTCATGTTTGACAGATATTTTCAGGCATTGTTTATGCTAACCAGTTAGCCTGATGTGAAAACGATTCATTGTCCATATTTGTGTGGTGTCAATTGCTGATTAATTGTCAAACTGTTTACACTTTCTGGTTGTAATCCTGTTAGAAAGACTGTAAGTATAAAGATGGTTGCGTAGCTGCTATAATGGAGCCCATTGAGTTTCATGGAAACTGCTGCTGTTAGACTGAAACTTGTATTTTAACCCCTTAAAGGACAGGAACTAAAAAAAAGAAACTTTAGAAAAATGTTCCAACAAAATAATTCAATGTTATGTTTTTGCTAAAAATATTGCTATTATTATAAATTTTACGGTAGTACTTTATTTTACAGTCCTGTTTCGCATGAACATAATTTGTACTTGTTGTAGAAATGACACTAATTAGGTACTACCCCTGAACCTACCACTAAACCTTAACTTACACAGTACTTTTGTGGGTAAGTACATTGAAAGTCCACGTACTGTAAAATAAAGTGCAACCAATTTTACAGTTTGTTTGTCCCATGAAAATAACATTTAAAAGATAAACATTTACTTTGAGGTTAGTGGCCTTCTGCACTTTCAGTGGTTTAGTCCAGTACGACATGCTGTCATGTTTGCTTTTACATAAAGATTCTAGGCTGATGCCACTTTTTTTTATAACAAGTCACTACTTGACCTAGTATTTGCTGAGACCCCATTTCATGAAACTTCATAAAAAAAACAGAAGTTGTAATACTTTTTACTTCTCTTTTGTAACGCATATCCAAGTGAAAGCTTCACGGATAAGAAAAAATGATTTTGTTAATTGGGAGTAGATTGGATGGTTGTTGTTTGCTATTGTAATCTCATGCGAGTGACAGGTTGTCCCGCCCTCACGCCAGTAAACGCATCATCAAAGAATTTGCTGCAAGAAGGGAGGGGAAGTTATTTTGATTAAAGATTACGAAGGTTCATGAATTTAAAAAAAATGATGTACACTGTTAAATCATTTATAAGTATTCCAATATTCCATAAAAAAAATAAGATTTTTTAATTTGATTTTTTTTTTCTTCTTCAGAAATTGGGCCCTCTCACTATCTCAGAAACCATTTAAGGGTTAAACTCTGTTCTAGCTGTGCTGTCTGTCTTGCAGACTAACTACTACTGTCTTATGAATAGTTTACAAGGTTGTTGAAAAGGAAAGCACAGCAATTCAGAATTATGTTTGTCTGGAGAAGTGCCACGGTCAAGGACAAGTCAAATCTCCTTCTTAAAATGAACTGCTGGTCAAAGTCACAGACTACACTTTGGTTTTATTTTCGTAGACTGTGTATGTCTCAGAGTTGGGCTGTCTGTTTACTTGTGCAATTGAAGAACCACAATGGCTTTTACAATTTCAACTTTTATTCAACAGAAACTTTGTGAGTTTAGCTTCAAAAATAATGTCTTACAGTATAGTGACCATTAAAGAAGTTATTGTGCAACTCTCAACCTGAGTTTTTTTTTTTATCCTTATCTGACAGTACAGAAAAGCGGTTACTGAAAGCTTTAATTCACAAATGTGAGTTTGCATAAACATTTGGGTGTTGCCTAACTGGGTAGGTTGCTGATACTGTGTCATGTAGGCTACATGTTCTTTTCAGCTAAGAAACTCATCAGCTGAAACTGTTGGAAGGTGAAGGGTCTAGCTACTTAGAGACAGCAATTAATTATTGGAGAAGCAAAAAAGTCTATATCTTGTATGCTGGAAGACACTGATTAAGAAAGAATCAATACCATCTAGACAACCATCACTCATCATGACCCGTGAAACAAACAAAAAAAAATATAGTCATTTCCTGTTTATACAAAGCAAGTTTGAAAACAGTGTAGCAAGTTGTTGCCTCCAAAGTCAGTTTGTCATCTCCAACAGCCTGACCTTTTTACAAACGATTTGCCAAGTGTAGCCATGGGTGGACTGATGTAGTGTGGGGAATTTAGCTTCATGCTGGGAAAGCAATGAACAGCCTGTTCCAAAATGGTGTGAAAGTTCTGAGATGACACAGGAAGACTTCAGTAGTACCTGAAATAAAAATCAAATCAGCCTGCATTGCCCTCAAGTTGTGAAACCAGTTAATGCAGCTGACCGGTCTGGTGTGTTTTTGAAGAATTAGACACTCTTGTTTATCCCACATTTTTCAGGATGAGGAGAGGATTGCACACTGCAAGCATAAGCAAACGGATGTCCTGACCTCTTTTGTTTATAACCTAAAACTATGTCAAATTTACAGTGTGTCTGGTAGTCCAGGGAGATTTTTTTTTTTTCTCTGATCATTTTGATTCTATCTTTGTCTAGGTCATTGTGTAATCTATCTGATTAAACCTTGAACAAACAAGGAAACAGGGATGTAGGGAGTTTTTTTGTTTTTGTTTTTCAGCTTTTTTCAGTTTATTCTTCCATTGAGCAAGACAATACCCAGGTAGTTTTTTCAATAGGCTGTAAACTGAGACACTAGACATTTTCTAGACAAATGGTAGTGGTCTTTTTTTAAAACCACAAAAAATCTAAGAGCAGGAAAGATTGAGGACCTCATATGGTGCTTTTATTTGATCCACCCTCTATTCTTACAGAGCATGTCCTACACCCCACCCATATACTGAGATCTTGTGTGTCTTGTATAACCACTCTTTATGTTACTCTGGTTATGGCCCTCTAGTGCTAAACTGGTTTCACATAATAAGAATAATAAGAATATTTTAGTGACATGCTTTGCTGGTTACCTCCATCTGGTGTTCGAATGAAGGTGGGGTCTAAGATTTGATTATTTAAATAACTGTTCTAACTGTTCTGTTTCTTTTTTAGTAAGTAAAAAAAGTTTTCATTGGTACCAGTGATGCAACCTTAGGGGATTTTTAAAATGGTTACTCACTCACCAGATAGCATGATACACAGAAATATGCCTTGTATATATAGTTTGAATAGGAAGTGATTTTCAGTTATAGCAGAGCAAAAATTAGCATTTGCGCACCGCATTGTCAGATAGCTCAAAACTCATGTTGTTCGAAACCCATTTGATTTTCCGCCTTGGAACACAAAAGGAGATCATTTGCAGAATGTCCACGTTCTCATGCGTCTTGTGACTGATCGTGTTTTATCAGGTTTAAATGAGCACAAGTGTGATTGAGATTTGAGAACAATGAAGGAGGGGGAAATTTATTGGCTTTAGATGGCTTAGAATGTAGCACACGAGTCATATGGACTACTTTTTTTTTTTTTTTTTGTACTTTTAATTTTTTTGCCCTTTTGGAGCTTGACAGCCCCTGCTCACTACAGTGTATGCTTTTGTTGTATGGTGAATTGCTGGTTCACTGTCAGAAATACAACAGTTTGTCCCTGGGGTAGTAACCTCAAAGTCGGCGTGAAATCAAAATTGACACTATTTACTTTGTTAGCGCACATTACTAGTATTGAGGTGAACAGTTAACCCATGCATATACACAGAAAAAAATTGTTTGTCATGGTAATGTGAAAATTTGCTTCCGTTCTGGAATGGCGTTCCCTCTCTGACGATGTCAGTTTGACGTCTTGGGTAGAATATCCTTAACCACTCCCCTCCAACCGGCAGTCTGCTATGAGCAAGAGATGGAGAAGAGGTGCGCTAAAATAAAGCCTCGCCCTCTATTCAATATTCCGATTCACTTGGAAATGCGTCACAACACCGAAGTATAGTCGGTTGCAACTTCCGGTTCACACAGACTTTAAAGGGACAACTTTGTGCCTAATCTAACCCTATAGGTGTATATTAATAACTTAGAGTAGTTATAATTACCCTTATAAAACGGTTAGTTCCTGTCCTTGATTCTGATTGGTCAATAGCTGTGTTTTATTCATGATAAAACACGGCTATGACCGCTTCACCCAACGGTTCTGTGTATCACTACACAACACCCTTAGCAACGTAAAGTGTATGTTCTCAATTGATATTGTTCATTGAAGCTTACTGTATTATGTAGAAGAGTATTGTGAGAAAGAGATCGAGTGAGCGAGTTTATTACCTGCATTCAGATTTAGCATTTTCCTTCAGGTCAGTCCTGTGTTCATAATAAAACATCTGTTTAAATGTCCGATGTATTATCTTGTCCTTTTAACAGTTAAGGGGTTTTCACGTGACTGACAGTGCTAGTCAAAGCATTTGTCAGTTGCGTCTTGTTGCGTATTCACAACAATTCAGTCTTTTCAATGTAAAAGTCTTCATTACTGACTGACACACTCATAAAGACAGTCTTTGCTGCCATCTAATGGCGTAATAATGTAACTTCTGTTGCTGTTCACGGTCAGGGACTATTTTTTCTGGCGGAAGGAAGGCTTTTAGTGACCGTTTACTTCATGAAAGTTGCATTGATACATATTTTTGGCTTTAATATTTGTATTGTGTGGTAACCATTTTATAAAAGCAATAAGGTACTCGAGGCTAGTGCTGTATCGTGAATAAGTCACGACTGAAGGGGTAACAATGCCCTTCAGCCGTGACTTATTCACGATACAGCACAACCTCTCGTACCTTATTGCTTACTTACGATATTATTATGAACATTTGAGGGGTAAATACGGTATGAAGATGTCCTTTTGAGGGTGACAAGCTGTTTTACATGAGGGTGACCATTTTTTCTATGCCGTGTTTGTTATAAATAATCTGCTTTTTATTACAAATGGTCTTTCTTTCAGTTGCATGACCAAACAAACTCTCTTTCAGCAGAGACTCTTTAATACATTCATTAGAATCATTAATTACAATTGTCACTTGGCACCTGCAAAACCTGCTGACCAGGGTCCTGCAGTTCAGGTCCTTATTTTGATTAATATCATTTCCATCTTGTTCAACTAAAGGATTAAACTGATGTGATACAGAATCAACTTTATGGACATCTGTTTAAATTCCCTTTACCAAATATCACTTCATGCAGATGATTAATGCAGGCACCTGTGCAACAGCTGCTGTCTGCTCGGTCTCTCAATTCAGTTAATTTTTACAACTGATTTATCTGAATTTTTTTTTATTAAGCTTTCTGCCATTCAGTAATATTAGTAATATTTAGTCTATGTTGAAAAGGCTCTTTCCAGCAGATTATCACACAATCACTCTGAATAAAGACTTTACTGAAAGGCTTTTTTTTGTTTTAATCTCTTTTTTACAGAACCAATGTTGTGATGAACTATACTGAAACTGAGTCTAAAGTTCGAGAAGCCACCAATGACGACCCGTGGGGACCCTCTGGACAGTTAATGGGAGAGCTCGCCAGGCAAGTGGGGTTTTTTTGGTGGTTTATTTTTGACTTCTCTTTATCTTCACTCTGAACCTGTCAACAGTTACACATACTTACGATATGGAGAGTCTGCTAAACTTTGCCTATCTTCGGTTTCAATTCAGGGCTACATTCATGTATGAGCAGTTTCCAGAGGTTATGAATATGCTGTGGACCAGAATGCTGAAAGACAACAAGAAAAACTGGAGAAGAGTTTACAAGGTATGCTTTACTGATGACGATACAGGAGTTTTGTTTTGCTGTAATCGGTCCTGAGCTTTACTGTCCTTTCTACCTCAGTCTTTACTGCTGTTGGCGTATCTGATTAGAAATGGATCTGAACGTGTGGTTACTAGTGCAAGAGAGCACCTGTATGACTTGCGTTCAATTGAAAGCTTTCACTGTATAGGTGAGTGAGCTGCACAAAGGCAAGAGCTTATATCATTTTTTGTCTTTTATATGTACACTGTTTGATGTCTTTAAGTGATGGATGAATGGGCTTTGTGTTTTCAGATGAGAATGGCAAAGACCAGGGTGTCAATGTGCGTCAGAAGGTAAAGGAGCTGATAGAGTTTGTCCAGGATGATGATAGATTGAGAGAGGAGAGGAAGAAAGCCAAGAAAAACAGAGACAAGTATATAGGCGTGTCATCTGACAGTATGTCGGGTTTCAGATACTGTAAGTCCTTAACTTCCTCTCTTTTTCACACATGCACACACACACTGTCCTCACTATCATGTTTATAAAGGTATACAAAGTGTTTAAATCACACAGCAAACACATTTATCATAAGGAATTTATTTAAATGGGACTATCTGAAAACAAGGAGGTCCCCTGTCTCCTCTCCGCTGTTATTATCCCTGACGGATTTGCATTGCCAGATCAGTGAACTGTACTGTAGCTTTATTTTGATACCCGGCATAGCTGCTTTTTCACATGACAGCATAAATTATATTTCTGATGTCCTGGATTGGGAAGGAAAAAAATGCAATGCATGATTTGTAATGACTGTTTCAGATTTAATTGGTATCTTGTTTTAATTTGACAGTCGTTTACCTCTGAAGTTTAATGAAACTTGATATATATGTCTTTTAATGTGTTTTTGAGATGGTGGCTTGAAAATGTATTCAGTAATGTAACCACAGTATAGTCACAGTTCTTAGTTATGGTATATACCTAAGAGGAAGCTTTACAGCCTCATCGCACTTCTCTTTACATTGACATCGAGTCAGTGTTTGTGGGTGAACCTCTTACCTGATCATATTTCACCCCACCCCCCGAAATAAAGAAATTTTATTTTGCATTAAGCCTGCATTTTTGCGTTATTTTCATGACTATTAAGCACCCACCCCATAAAATGTTTAATTAACAAAAAAATGGTATATTAATTAAATTAAGTATTTATTATAACTTCATGGTAATATTGTATTGCCTTTAATTTATGCTTAAGTAATTTAATTCTAATGAGAATCACCATTAAAGGCCCACTGAAGTGCCTTGAAACGTGCAGCATTATTCAGTGTGTTGACATAATTTCCATTTAAACAGGAAGACAGGGCAGAACATATCGAACAGCTCCTCTCCTTTTTTAAAGTAGCCAATAGCATTTTATTTATATCACAGCTCAGCCAGAGTAGTTGAGCTCCGCAAAGCCCCAGTTTCCTCCCAATCTCTAATCGTTTCTCCTCCTAATCTCCATATTGCTTTAAAATATAGCTTTCTATGCAGAATTCAAATGGGTCAGATACGTTTTCTGGTATACACCGACTCGCACATATGATCCGCTCTGTGCTATCATGTCTCTGACCGTTTTTAGCTGCAGCTTCAGCGTTTATTTATAATGTAGGGGGTGAGACGCTTTAGATTCTAAAGAGCATTTAATTGGACAGAAAATCTGATAAGAAGCTGAAGTGCAGAGTGATCTCATTAAAATCAATCCATATTGGACTGTAAGTTTTGAATGCTTATTATCTTCTAAATTTTGTCATTGTTTTGGAGCACGTTAGCTTATAGATAACAGCAAGACTAACATATTCATACTAAAAGCCAAAAAACTTCCATTTTGATTTCATGGGGACTTAAGAATAACGAAAATTACAAACAACCTCAAAAGAAAAATGTCCAACTGTATTACAGTAATTTGAATTGGGTCAGGATAATGTGCTAAATTGTCATGAAAATATATCAGTGATCTTCATTTTCTTTATGTAAAATGTAATTTAATTTCCTTTATTTTCTTCTTATTTTGGGGTGAAATATAACCCAGACCTGAGATTCACCCTTTTATTTCTTATATTGCCATATTTAAGTTCTAAATGAAGCTTGTCTTTATAACGTGTATATAGCATAACACATTGCTATCCTGTTCATCCATTCTGCAGCGGAGGACAAGTTTGATTTCAGAGAATCACGCTCGAAATGGGATGAAGACTGGGACAAAAGCAAGGGAGCTTTCCCTTTCAGTGAGAAACTGGGAGAGATCAGCGATAAGATTGGAAGCACCATTGATGACACAATCAACATGTTCCGCAAAAAAGACAGGGACGACTCGCCTGACAGATTCGGGTCAGGACCCCCAGGCCGTCTCACCTTGAAACACATTTTCTCTTTTTTTGAAACACAAATAGCATAAATGTTATAACTAATTAAATGAACAAATTGTTGACAGCTGTTTATAACATTTTGTACTGATTGTGTCATGGACTGATTGTGTTTTGTCTACTTGTTCTCAAAGAAAGCATTTTGTTAGTAATCTTATACCAGCTTATGCTTTATCTCCTCTGTATAGTGAGACAGATGAAGACCGTCGGGGAACACGAAACGGGCAGACGGGGAAATCTGAATTTAAAGATGATGAAGAGACGGTGACAACAAAAAGCGTCCAGATTGTCCAGGCCACGGAGACCACTGCCACTCGTAAGAGAGGTGTTCCATCCAAAACGATAGACCTGGGAGCAGCTGCGCATTACACTGGCGATAAACCCTCCACCGACACAAACACAAGCCAGGTAGAGAAACACTACAGCGAAACAACAGCTACTAGCACTAGTCTTTTTCCTGTATAATTAAACCTCTCTGGCACTCAAACTCATCAAATATGAAACTTCAACAAGAGGTTTGTTAGTATATAGCACGAAATGAAATGTTAAACTTGTATTTAAAAAAAAAAAAAAAAAAAAAAAAAACCTAGACTCTATACTGACTTCTTGTGGTAGCTGTTAAGAGTGTTTTCAGTTTGTCCTCTCTTTGTTGTCATAGACCACATCAGCAGTGAACCAGCCCAGTTCTGGTCTGGTGGACTTGTTCTCAGCAGATCCTGCACCTGCTCAACCAGCCTCCAAAGGTGACAGTAGTAACATGCATCTTCTTTGGGTTTCTTTGAGTTAAGAATATCTTGGTGGAGCTATGGTGTTGGCAGAGGAACATATTTTAGATATAATAGAATGTTTTTTTAAATCTCATTTATTTACTTTGTGATTCAGTCCTACCTCAACAATTGAACATGCAAGAACAATTCACTGTGGGATGCTTAGGAGAATATTGAAGGGTTCATCCCTAATGGAAATAGGGTTGCACCAACTAGTCAATTAGTTCTGCCTCACGTCACTAAAGTAAAATAAATCCAAAGAGTGCTTTATGTGCACAAAACATGTTATAAGCAGACCACACCAATGCTGCAGACATCTGAGATGGTCTATGTTCAAGCCAAAATTTTTCAAACCACTCTGAAAGTAATCAAGTATCGCCCCAAGACCTGACAGAAACTACAAGCGAGCAGTACATGACTGTTTTTGCAACATTCATAGCAAGGGGTCTTGCAACGGACACTGTCCAACAATACAGCATTCAACTTTTGATGAATAGAAGAATGCTCATGCATATTAGTCATTTGCATAAAGTAAACATTTCTGTCAAACTTATTTTCTGTATGAATACTAATAATGAGTAGTTGTGCAAGCTGTAGTTGATGTTCATGAAGAATGGATGAGGAGATAAGTGAAAGTAGCAGGAAACGTTATGCCATTAGTTTGGTGGTGTGGACGTATCCCACTGAAAGGGAAGGGTGCACAGTGAAGTTTAGCATATGCACTCTCCTGCGCTCATGCTGCCTGCTGGAGCATTTAGTCACTGGGGCCAGATGTCAAAGCGGTCCCTGGTGGGTGTGTAGTGCTGAGCAGATGTGTAGCTCCCTCTTCTCACTGTCCTGCTCCCTCCTCCACCAGTCAAACAGCTGCATCTTTCCTCGTCCACATAACTCCAGCCACAGGCTGCTGGAATGTAACGTGACCAGAGTGTGTGTGTCCCTTACAGACGCCAACAGATGTTTCTTATTTCTATGTTCTCCATTTTTGCCTTCTCGGGAAATTAGTGAAGAATTGATGTGTTTTGCAAATCTAAAATGTCATAATTGAACATCTCTCTTTCATTCTAGGTCTAAACTCTGACCTGATTGGAGGTTTTGCTGATTTCTCCTCTCCAGCAGCTGCAGCCACTCTTCCATCATCAGCTGGTATGTTTATGTAACCTCTTAACACACTATCAGGTCAAAAATACAACCTGAAACACTTGATTATTTTTACTACTTCTTACTACAACATACACTACTGTTCAAAAGTTTAGGTCTGTAAGATTGCTTTAAGACATTATTAGTTTTATTCAGCATGATCAAAAGTGACTGTAAAAACTTTTACATTGTTACAAAAGATTTGAACTTTCTATTCATCAAAGAAATGTATAATGGTTTCAACCAAAATAATAAGCAGCACAACTGATAATAAATAAGATATGATTTCTGAAGGATCACGTGACACTGAAGACTGGAGTAATGATGCTGAAAATTCAGCTTTGCCTTCACAGGAATAAATTACATTTTAAAATATTCAAATTGAAAACTATTACTTTAAATTGTAATAAACTTTCACAACTTTACTGTATTTTTGATTAAATGAATGCAGCCTAGATGAGCATAAGATACTTTCCCCCCCCCCAAAAAAACGTAACAACCCCAAATTTGAATGGTACTGTATTTTCAAAAGGTACTAGTCAGTGTGTTTCCTAAACAACAAGTCAGTTAATTGGTCTTAAGAAAACCCTGTATAATTAGTCAGGTTTTGGGTTTACATGACCCCAATTAAACATGTTTCTTAGGACAGTTTACATAAGACAGAAACATCTGGACATAGTGCAACTGAGTGAAACTGAACAATATTTAAAACATCCTTACTAATAATATCAGAACTAGTAATCAGAAAATCTAGATAAATTTGTCCAACTTAGTTATCGATTAGTCGACCATCATGACCGATCCCTAATATTCTGTAACTGTAATGCTCTTTAAAAGATATGCCAACAGAAAAAGTCATTCTTTTTACCAAAGTAAGTCTCTATATTTTTTTATAATTAAACTCACATGTTAAAGTGAAAGCCTTAAGGGAGTACAACTTGAAAGACACGAAGTGGTGATATGTGTGTGTTTATTATATGATTATTTAAATGTAGTTCTGGGAATATAACAGAAGGCTGTTTGTTTTTTCTGCTGGACCGGAGTTTGCCATCCTCAGCTGCCTGTTTATGAAATACTCCAAGCAGAAAGCTCTTAAATAGTGAAAGGAGGGGGCAGCCATATGGTGGGCTGCTGTGCTAAAAGCTAATGAGCACAGACACATTTCAGCTCTTGTTGGGTATGACACGTTACCCTCTGCATTTCTGGGACTGAGCTGAAGTAACTGAGAGACTGAGATTCTTTTGATATTTATGCATCTTCAGTGCCCTGATAGTTTCATTACTGGTTCTCTTGTGTTGCTCATTTGCGTGCAAATCCTTTGTTTTATCTGCTAGATGATAAAGCCTGACGTGAAGCAAGATTGTGGATTTTGTGCAGTTAAAGCGCTTGATCAAAAAGCTTCAAAACTATTACAGCTTTCTCCTGTGATACTTGAGTTCTCTATAATATTTGTGATTCTCTACGCACCATTTCATCAGAGACTTTTGTGTTTCCTCAGCCCCAGTGTCTAGTGGAAATGGAGACTTTGGGAATTGGAACGCTTTTCCTGCAGCCCAACCAGCCGTCCCGGCAGCCCAGCCTGTCAACCCTGTAGGAATAGACCTTTTCTCAGGTCTG
Source organism: Mylopharyngodon piceus (assembly GCA_039654765.1). Classification (NCBI taxonomy): domain Eukaryota; kingdom Metazoa; phylum Chordata; class Actinopteri; order Cypriniformes; family Xenocyprididae; genus Mylopharyngodon; species Mylopharyngodon piceus. The sequence continues at coordinate 8,992,842 of CM077439.1, forward strand.
CAGGCGGCTCCTGCCCCTGCATCCACGGCACCCTCATCCGACCTTTTTGACCTTATGGGCTCCTCCCAGACCACTAACTTCAGCACCTCCCAAAGCATGAACTTCTCCATGACCACCTCTCAGACCATTGGCCTGCCACCGTCCAAATCACAGGTGCCTGCTGGCTTTGAGATTTCCCTCAATGTATCTACTTATATAATATGAAGAAAGAGTACTTGATACATCATACAGTCATGATCTTTTAGTTCAAGACTCCATGAAAAGCTTTGAAGAGCACAGTTTCCCCCCCCCCCCCCACTTTTATTTCTTATTGAAGCTCCAGTTGAGCTTGTTCTTATTTACTTTTTTTTTTTTTAATAGCCAGTAGCTTTTAGTTTACATCAACAAAACTATGATTTGATACTTGCTATTGGTTTGCAGGTGATACTTTCTCTTTCTAGAGAGAATTGTATTAGATGACAAACGATATTTTGCCCTTGCATTATACATTATTCAAATGTTTGGGGTTATGTATATCGTGGTTTCCACAAAAATATTAAGCTTTTAAGTTTTTTTTTATTTATTTTTTTTTATTTAACATTGATAATAATTAAAAAATTGTTTCTTGAGCACCAAGAATGATTTCTGAAGGATCATGTGACACTGAAGACTGGAGTAATGATGCTAAAAATTCAGCTTTGCTATCACAGGAATAAATGACATTTTAAAATATATTCAAATAGAAAATAGTGATTTTAAATTGTAGTAACATTTCACAGTATTACTGTTTTTACTGTGTTTTCGATCAAATAAATGCAGCCTTAGTGTACATAATAGACTTCTTTCCAAAACATTAAAAAAAATCTTACAGACTCCAAACTTTTGAATAGTAGTTTAAATTTTAAATGTGTATATTTATTTATTTATTTATTTAGGAGTACAAAAATGGCCTAAGTGCTGATAGACTTATAAAACTCCACAAAAATAATGAATATAAGCCACAAAACATTTGGTTATGCAGAGTCATTGTATACATAGTTTTAGCCTAACTTACAAATGTGTACATTTGCATTTCATTAGGTATCACACCTTTAATAGACTGTTGTGTATTGGCATCCCTCAACATTATGTTTACAGCACAAAGAATCGAGATGAAACCTAGTGATGTAGAGCCAGTGTTGCACATAGATGTGGTTTTCATTCAGATCCCCATCTGTAGAGTACTAAATGCATCTCATCTAAGTGGAACTGCACACTAAACACTATTTATGCAAGAAAAGACAATTCTGGCCGAGGTTCAGAGCCAGCGGTTTAGAGAGCAGGCAACATGAAAGCGAAACGAGCGAGGGTTAACACACAGCATCGGCACAATTTTCCACCCACCCCCTCCTCATTACCCATCAACCCCGGTCCCCTTGGGACGCCCATCACAGAGAATGGCAGAATGAGGAGGAACAAGTTTAAGTCAGAAAACCATTAAATTGAAACAAAAGCCTTGCACAAAGATAATATTTGCATGCTAAAAGCCTGACCTACTTTAAAATGGCAAGTTTTGTTTGGCTAAAGAAAAAAGCAACCCCCTCCCCCCATAATTAGAGGGACTTGAGATGCATTTTAACATGCTGAAATAATTTTAGGAGAAGACAATGCCTCTCAACCAGCATTTCTGTCTTGCATAGCTGAAGAGTCTTGATAACCCTGAAAGACCACAGTGTAATGTTCTGGAGTATTAATACTGCCTTTCATCTTCTCTGACTTGTGTCATTCTGCCATTGGCAAACATTCATGGCCATCAGAGAATTTTAATTATCATGCTTGAATTGCAGCAGAACAGTATCATCTCAACAAAATCAGAAGAAACATTGTTTTTGATCATATGGGTGCTATCAGAAATGCTTTGTCCTAAAACTGACTTGATTTTCCTTTGGTCTTTACAGCCACTGCAGACAATGGGGGGCCCACTGATGCCCCAGCAACCGATGGCCCAGAAGCCCAATCCCAAAGCCTCTGTGCCTTCCACCTGGTCCAACTCTAATGTAGACATAAGCTTGGACTACCTTGGCCCTGGAATGCAGCCACCCAAACCTTCTCAGCCCACACTTAGCATGATGCAACATGGTAAGCATATTGACCAGGGATGTCCAATCCTGCTCCTGGAGGGCCACTGTCCTGCAAATTTCAGCTCCAACCCCAATTAAACACACCTGAAACAGCTAATCAAGGTCTTACTAGGCATACTAGGAACTTCCAGACAGGTGTGTTGAGGCAAGTTGGAGCTAAACTCTGCAGAGCAGTGGCCCTACAGGACCGAGTATAGACACCCCTGATATAGACACTGATGTAGAGTGTCTGGGACAGGATTGAATCTGGAGTTCAGAAAATTAAATGAGCTCAAAAGAATTCAAATAATTAAGGGTCTGTATGAGGAAAGGAGAAAATGAGAAAGCAATAAAAAAAAGAAAAATAATTAAAAAATATAAATATAATAATATAAGGTATGAAAGTATAAGTGCAAACTAGAATCAGATGAAGAGAACAATTTGCCATGTTTTATGCATTTTATTTTCTCATTCTTCTAGTTCTGTTTTTCCTCTTTAGTTTTTATTGTTTATGGTATTGTGTGACATATGTTTTCTGTAAAGCACTTTTTTTTTTTTTTTACTGTTTTAAAAGGTGTTATATAAATAAAGCTTTATGCTATAAAATGAAATTTAGGAAATTTTACCAGAATCAAGAACATTACTATTAGAGTTTGAAACCTTCTTACAGCATTTTCAATTAATATGTTCATATTTTTTTTCAAACAAGTAATATTTTTAATAGAAAACTTTAGGATGACCATGGCACTCTTTTAAATTAAAAAGCCTTTATGATAGGCTTGTATTTGGATAGGTTTATATTTATGATAGGATTAATATTTTTAAAATACACTATTGTTCAAAAGTTTGGGGTCACTTTTTATTTTTTAAAAGATTTTTTTTTAAATACTCATTTATTCATCATAGTAGCAATGACAGTAAATACATTTTATAATATTACAAAAGATCTCTATTTTTAAAAAACGCTGTTTTGTTTTACTTTTGGTGTATTCATCAAAGAATCCTGAAAAAAACAAAATCCTGAAAAACTGTTTTCAACATTGATAATAATAAGAAATGTTTCTTGAAAAGTAAAATAAATTCTAATAATATTTGACAATATTACTGTTTTTACTGTATTTTTGATCAGCATAAGAGACTTGAATGAGAGAAATGATTAAAAATCTTGCCGTTCCAAAACTTTTGAACGGTAGTGTATTAAAAAACAAACGTATGACGCATTTAATCAGTGTGACATTTTATACACCAAAGACAATAGAGAAAAAACATTCTGATTATTTTAATGGATTGGCAGCCCTAATTTTATTTTTTCCCATCTATCCTGCAATAGGAGTTCAGACTCCTGTCAACATGATGACTCAGGGCTTTGCTGGAATGAACCTGGGCATGCAGGCTACCCCTGCAATGGTCAGACCGCCCACCAACACCATGATGGGAGGAATGAACATGGGCATGCAGCCTGGCATGACAGGTAGTGCCATGTCCGTACCACCTATGGGAGGGATGCCAGTCAATCAGGGAATGATGGGAATGAATATGAACATGGGTATGTCTACAGCTGCCATGGGGATGCCAGGAAGCATGGGCATGGGTACAGGAATGCCGGTCATGGGGATGAACCCTGCCATGGGACAGCCTAAACAAGATGCCTTTGCAGATTTTGCCAACTTTGGGAAATGAATTGCAAAGTATTAAGTGAACAATCTTTCTGGAGATGTGACCATGAAGAAGCTATGAAGAGCTAGAAGACAAAGACTACTTGAAAGATGTCAAATAAAGCCTCACAGGAAATGTTTGTTCAAATGATGCTGATGTTCAACTGGATGATTATATTATTTTCGATGTTCTTCTGATCAGCTGTACCAAGGAGCTCTGTCGAGGGTGGCTGGTTTGTTCTGAGAATCATTTCAGTCATTGCACACACACACAGACGTCCCACGTTTCCATGGCGTCGGGATATCGCTTTAAGGAATGTGATGATAGTGAATGACTCCGGTTGACCTCTTACACAACTTCTTAATTTTAACCCAGGAAATGTTTGGGTTTCTAATGCTGTAGAAAAATCCTAATAATCAATTCTGGCCTTTCCTCTACTCTGCCTTAAGATGATAACCTGTAAATATTTTTGCGCGCAGACAATAAGTTATTGAGTTCTAAGATTAACGAATTATGACGGTGAGGATTTTTGTATGGAGTAAAGCTTGTGATCACTTTGCCATTTTGTATTTGATTTTAACCATTTTCTTAAGAGAAATGAAGTACTATAACATCAAGATGATAGAATGATGACTCCAAATCAAAACCTTTGTGGCCTTAAATAGTAAATGTGTAATCTGTTCTTCTTTGCATCTTTATGAAACTGCAATATCTGTCATTAGAACACATGGTGCCTGTCAGCCTCTTGCCTTTTTTTTCCCCGAAAAAAAAAAAAAATCTTTAGACATTATGAAAAGTACAGTATTTATTAAAGGTACTGTTAAAGAAGATACATATCCAGTGGTGTACATATATGCACACACACTCTTTTATGTTTTTGCATGGTTAACTTATAAGGAAGAGTTTGGGTGTCTAAAAGATTTATATATATTTGAACCTGATAAGGGTTCGTATTTTTATGCAGGTCTGCTCGTGCTGAGTGTAGGGTGAGGCTGTGTTTGTAAACCCTGGTAGCACAGAGTTGGATGCTGTATCCAGAGGACCATCACTGTATTGTCAAGATCATCTGTTTCTGTCCACAGTGTCCGCTGACGCTAACCGAGCGCCTCTCTTCCATTCTGAGGCATTTTACAAGCAGAATGACCAAATTCTTCCTTTCTTGTTTCTTTTTTTTTTTCCCCCCTGAAGGGTTGGTTTAGGTTTTTGTAGTCAGGTCTGTTGGGTTCTGTAGGATCTCAACTATTGAGTGGTTAAGGGTTGGGGAGTGTTACATGAAACACTATATGTTTATGCAAATCTACAGCAAGCAACAAAAAACAAAATCTTTCTTCCACTGAGAATGTTTAATATGTTTTCAATTTCATACAATGACATGATTGTACTTATGATCTTTTATGAATGACAATAAAATGTTGATTTCCATTTTCATTGTGATGCTTGTTTTTATCTCTTCTAATCAATCTCATGTCTTAAAAATAGTCTGTTCTTATAGTTCTCCAAGGACCTGACTTCAAATGTTGACTTTGCATGCATTAACAGGATGAAAGCAGTACAGCCACATGTCCCATTTTCACTGGGTCCTTTACCAGTGAACTTTTTAATTGGCGTAAAATTAATAAGACACATTTGACTAATAAGGAACTTGAGCTTAATGTAGGAAAAGGAAACTGGCTACAGTTCCAGTGTCTTATGTATACGTTTTTAAATCCTCAATGCAGAATGATTCTGTATCCTACCGTTATTTTCTATATGTACTTCAGAGTAGGGGTTGGGACAGATTTTTTTAAAGTCGACATTTATGTGATTAAAGTCGAGTCGACGTCGACTAGTCGATGATGACGTCATTAACAAACAAATATGGGGCCGTTCACACAGAACTGTTTTTCCATTCCAATGGCTACTTTTCCATTGTTTTTCTATGTAAATACGCGCTAGACGGACGTGTATATGACCGTTGCGCTCGCGTCTTTTGCCGCGTCTCGCGCATGACACAGCGTTCTAAAAACGCGGCGCTCAAGTTCAAATCAGTTCAACTTTTAAAAAACGCGTCTCGAGACCTTGCGTTTCCCCCTATTCCACTGCCCGCGTTTCGCGTTTTTGAAAGCAAAAATGCGTTCTGTGAATGACCTCGAGCTGAGACTGAGCGCGGGTTGCCTTGTGCACAGCTATGGCATATGGCAGCGCTGCCCACAAGTCTATTGCTCCTACATAAGTTTATTTTTATCAGTTCTTTTGTCTTTGGGTCGTTATATTTCTCAACAGATTTCTGCTCGTTCTAAATCAGATACAGGTAACGTTAAAGGTGGACTTTTTATCCTGATGCCCCCTCTATAGGTCATGATCAGCGACTAGTCGACGTCATGCTTAAAGCGTCGATTAGTCTGTGCAACCCCTACTTCAGAGTAGTTACTATTTCTACTTTTCATCTGAACACTTGTTCCCCTAGCCAGAGCTAAATGGTGATTTTATGAATATGCAACAAAATGTTAGACTCCTTATAAATATAGAGTGGTTAAAGACACAGATTTTCATATAAGCAAGTCTGCAAACGACAATTAACATTTGTACTATTGTAGAAAAAGCCTATACTATTAAGCTGGGGAAATAAATTAATTATTTTCTAAATTAGATAATATTTGTCATCTAAATTCTTGAGGATGAATACAACTAGAGCAATTTGACCAGCAGTTACTGTTTAAACCATAAGTGTCTGTAACCATGATTAGTTGTATTAAGAAATACAGAACATCTTCATACAAGTGTTATAAAGCATAAAATTACATAAATTTTTCATTTTAAATGGACATGTAACTGAGTAAATCACAAAGAACTCTAAGATTTTTAATAAAGTGAATAGAAAGCGTTTTTATATTTCATGTGGGTAATGTGTGTAAGGCTAAGGGAAAAATAGCATTCAAGCATGTCAAGACAAAAAGCCTTGAGTGCTACATGCAATTTCCAACCTCAAAAAGCTCAATTAACCCATTTATACTATTTTATGAAATCCATGGAGAAATCCAACCGTAATTTTTTACACTAAAAGAGATAAACGTCTAACAGAATAGTATTTGACATGAAAATAAGAGTGTATTGACGGGCCATAGAGTTTTAGTGAGATTGATAGATTACTTTCATTTTAACACAGCAGTGAAGTGAATATCAGTAATGATTTGTTAAATATTTTTCCATTTTCCCTTGATAATTTATAAAATGTATAACAAAAATAAGACTGCAATCAATGTCAACGCTTACAATGTATCAGTGTCTTACTTCCCCCTAGTGGTCATTCAAAGCAAAAACAAATAGTGTGTGTTGAGGATGCTCATAAACCAACCACAATTAAAAAGAGTTTTTTACTCTACATTTAACATTTTTCACCTGTTGATATACATATCAATATGATACACTCATATTACAAAACTTTTCATGGAGACTTCCAAAAAAAGTAAACTATTATTTCATAAGGACAGTATTTAGTCCTGTTGTATGTTTACAAGAAGAACGTTTTCTCCTCGTATAAAAAGCTGATTTACATGACGCGTGTGCACTCTTCCATACTTCACTTGATGCTTGCTTTCAGATTTTTGTGTCACTTTTGATGTACTCTTGTCTTTCTCAGAGTGTTCGGATCTTTCCTGGCCCTGGGTATGTTTGGGGTCGGTTCTCCTACCGGTTCGATCTCTGAGTTGAGATGAACTACTGTATGGGTCTGACTTTAAGAGGTTATCTCCTCCTTTCCTCTCAACTGCACTGAGGGCCACAGTCTCTTGAACTTTCAGTTTTTCAAATAGCTGTAATAGAAAATTAAATTAGACTTGTTAACAATATAATTATATTGAAGAAAATTACCAGCAAAAATATTAAATTCTTCAGTATAAAGCAGTTTCTTTTTCTATTAACTTTATTTTTTTTTTAATCAAGATTTCATGTGGTTATTCATAGTATTTAGGTGTATATTAAAACATTCAAATGAATTACCCTTGTGACAGTAAGTGCTTTCTCGTGATAAAGAGCTTGTCCCAAAAGAGGCTCCCTGTACGTTTCATCCACATCCACCATTGCCTGCCACCAAAAGAATCAGGAGGATGATTAAAAAACAAACAAAAAAAAATAAATAAATAAATAATGGGACAAACATTTATTAGTAATGATAATAATAATAATAATAATAATAATAATAATAATAAGTAAAGATGCCTTAATACTTACCAGGTTCCAGAACTTATCAAATGCCACCACAAAGCCAGAACACACTCCCCGGAGCCCTTTAAACGTCCGGATGTGAACTTTGACTCGGATTTTCTCCTGGACGCACCTATTGAGCTCTCCCAATGGACTGCCTGTATGCACTGCAAAGACAGACACACTAGTGAGCTACCTACCTAGACAGCACTTAGAAGAACTCCCCTAGCACTTTTTGTTGTGAATCCACAGTTTAGTGTTTGCCATCTTGTGACATATACAGTAAAGAGAGAAACATACGTGGCATTCTGGTAAGCACATTTTTGGCCGCTTTTCGCTGTCGAGGCGGTCGTTTGACTCCGCTTCCCTCTCCCTCCTCAACCGGGTTGTTCACCATGAGTTTCTTCAGCCTCTCTATCCTCTCCGGGTCTGCTTTACCTTTCTGTGCTTTTCGGAGTCTTTTCTCTACATTTTCAGGTTTCGCTCGGCCTCGACCGCCTTTCATAAAGCTCTCATATTCTGCGATGTTATTAAAGCACTTGATATTGGGGTAAGGCAATGGCACTTGTGGGGAATATAGAGCGAGTAAGGGGTCAAACTTATCCGAACTGATGTCCAACTTAGTTTTGATATCTTCGTCAGTCTCTAGCTTTTGTTCGGAGGTCTCGGTAGTGATCTGCTGGTCAGATGTTTGGGAAAGTGCTGAACATCGCTCACTTTCCGACTCTCTCTCACTCTCCTCCATTTTTGAATGAGCCGCAGACTGTGCGGAGAATCATGGGTAACTTTTAAGTGTGTGAAGCCACCGATGAAAACCATCGATGACGTAAAGGTTCCCTGTCAAATTTACTAGCAGAATATGACACGTAGGCTACGTTTACTAATAGGAAACCCTTACTTTGTTAGTAAAATGCTTTTACTATTACTATTACTATAAAGGGTTATTATAGTTAAAACTAAAACCATCAAAAATTTTGTTACTTTAAATAAAATAAACGTTACCTGAAATAAAATCAAACAATAAAAAATATTAAACTTGTTTTATTTCAGCTAGTTGCCAAGGCAACATTTTTCATTTTCATTTCGTTTACCTATGTACTAAATAACTAAAACTGAAATAAAAATGAATACAAACTTATAGACATATATATATAAAAAAACCCAATAACTAATAATATGACTAAAACACAACAAAATTAGTAAAAATGTAACTAAAATTAAAAAAACGGACAAATATAAAATTAAAAATTAATTCAAAATATGGATTAAAAACTATAATAGAAATTTAATTAATCTAAAATAACATATATAATAGAAAATAAAATTTCTCTTAAACAAAATTACTAAATAGCTAAATTGAAGTTAATAGGCCTAAGACTAATAATAATTTATTAATTGTTTTTATTATTTGTATTCTTAGTCCTATAATTTATTTAAATTTTATTTCTATTTCCTTGTCTATGTATGTATGTACTCTGAGCTCCCACAACGAATGGCGAATAAAGCTCATCTGATTGATTAATAATAATAATAATAATAATAATAATAAAAAGATCATGTTAAACATCATGTTAATTTAACTGTACCTATGGAAAGTATGTTTTCTTTTACATTACAATTTTCTTTGCTGCCGCTTCCTCTTTCCTCTTCCTCCCCGTCAGTAGGTGGCAGATCACACTTGCACATACAAACTGAACATACTACACGTAGAAGTGTGTGTTCGTGATGTATTGTCCTAAAGGAAAACATTCCCGTATCGCGTATACGTTTTAAAAAATCACACATTAGTCTTCACTTACAGAGAATCAATAAACCACTGGTTGTCCTCTTGGCTAGAAGATATTTTAAGGATATGTGGCACGCTTTCGATATTATATTACGGTGCTTCGGAGAAGGTTTGCTGTACTAACCCATCATAGAAAGATGTGTGAAGAATACCAGAAGATAATGAATTAGTTTGTATTCAGTCAGGTTTGAAATATATACATTTACTGGAATGGATTAGTGAGCAACTGGTGATGTCAAGAGAATGTCAGTGGATCAATAAAGCAAACATAATGGTGCTTCCAATGAGCAGATCTTAAAGTGGACGTGGGGATTTTGTCAGCACTCTGGACATTTCTGTAAGAAACATTTAATCTTAGCAATAAGTAGATGCTAATATTGTGAATTTTATATTATTATACATATTTTATTGATATATAGACTGCACAAACTGTTTATTAACAATACAACACATCTTCTACAGAATAACATTAATGAACACTATTTTTACTAGGTTGTCAGTAGAAATGGAGTTTCCAGGACATAGTCAGCAGCTTTTGGCCAGCCTGCGCTCTCAGCGTCTGCAAGGTTTCCTATGTGACTGTACCGTGCAAGTCGGCCAGACTCGTTTCGGAGCCCATCGAGCTGTATTGGCCTCTTTCTCCCCTTTCTTCCATATGTTTTACTCGGATCAATCAATGGGAAATACCAGCACAGTCAACGGAGGGCCACAGAGAGACACAGTCACTATTAATGGAGATATTGTGACCCCTCAAGCCTTTGGACTCCTTCTTGATTTCATGTATGAAGGGGTACTACAATTAGCAACCCACCCCCCTCCTGAGGACGTGCTCGCCGCAGCCAGCTTCTTACATATGAATGATGTGGTGCGAGTTTGTAAGAGAAGACTTCAGGGTCGAGGATTGGCTGAGGCGGATAGCACAAGAGTAGAAGTTGGAGCAAATGAGTCTGCTAAACCTGGAGGACCTGACGGCTCGCCTGGAGAAGACGTACCTGGTGCAGAAACAGGAAGAGATGGAGGACTAGCACATTGTCATCAGTCGAGTCAACAAATGTCACTTTATAGCGATACCAAGGCTGAAACACTAGCAGGGATGGCTAACCTCCTCACACAAAGCGTGGAGAGTTCAGAGATGGCGGACACCACCCAACCAGGAATGGACTCGCAACCAGCTGTTTCTAATTCTTGTGCAGGGCCATCCACATATCGTTCTTCACCTAGACCTGACAAAACAAGAATATCGGCACGGTCTGCCAGCCTTGAGTCTGCACTTTCAAGTCCGTGTAGTACGACAGAACTAATTCAGACAGAGACTCAACCTGTTGTAGCTACCGCCGTGGCTATGAGCAGTGTGGACAACACCAGCCCTGCCCAAGAACATGAACCTAGTGTTTTCATGCAGACTCAAACACTAAAACCCCAAGTCCAGAATAAAAATACTGGAAATCCAGGGTCATCACAGCACATTCAGAGCCAAAATGAAAGGAGACATGAGAACACTTCGTCCAGTACAAGTAGCATGCGAAATAAGCGTAAACTTTCGCGAAATTTTAGGGGAGGAAGTCTTTCGCAAACTTCAGGGGAGAAAAATGAAGAGAGCGTCGAAGTAAAAGTAGAGGCCATTGTGATTTCTGATGAAGAATCTGAGGACCTAGACGAGACGGTGGACATGGATAATGGCCCAAGGATAAATGAAGATTTAGATGATGGGGATGATTATGATGACAGTAACCATGAGGTCGAGGAGCTCACCGATACTCAATTTATACCGGCACACCCATTAATTCATCTTCCCCATCAAGAACCCCTTTCTTTCCCTCCTTCACCGCAAGGTCGAAATCCTTCTGCAGCCGAAACCGCCGGCTTGCAGTCGTCCCTTTTTCCTGCCAGTTCCCAGCCGGAGCAACAGACCATGTACCTCGAGGATTTTCAGGACTCGCTTGGGAGTTACATGGAAGATGTGCCTACTTGTAACACTTGTGGAAAGACCTTTTCCTGTGCTTACACCCTGAGGAGACACGCCATTGTGCATACCAGGGAACGGCCGTATGAGTGCAGCTACTGTTACCGCAGTTACACACAGTCTGGAGACTTGTACAGGCACATCAGAAAGGCACATGATCACGGCCTGCCAGTCAAACGCAGCAGAGTTGAGTCAGACCCTCCACCATCACCGCCCCCTCCTCATCCACCCCAGACGTAGCCATTGACAGTGGCACAATCTTCTTAACAGGTCATAGAGAAAATTACACAAAACCCTGCTTAAGGCTTTTGCAAATGTCACAACATCATAAATTGCCACATCTATACATTTGTGGCTCATCCCACAAAACAGCAAAAGCTTTGGAAGGGAATCCACTTGACTGCTTCCATGCCATATACAAACAGAACCAATGTAACAAAAACAAGATTTTTGGTGTGAATTCACTAGTTATACATGTTCTTGATATTTTTAATGTTGCACAACCTGGTTTTAATATTCATTTGTAAAGTAAATTGTTTTTATAAAAAGAGTGGTTCCAGCACACAGGCCTAGTATATTGAAACCTTTTAATAGTTAATTGCCATTCATGGTGGTGTTTTGTATTTTAAAATGTTATGTTTTTGTCTCTAACGCAGTACTGTAGCTGTTATACCAAGACATAAGCATTAAAGTTCCCCTATTACACTTTCTGGAATATTACCTTTTAATTCCACTCTAACTTTGTTACATACTTGCGTAACAATGTAACATATTTTGCATAATGCCAGCCTATGGTCTTAATTGGCTGCCCGTGAACGGCATCTACTTTGACTCGCCCTCAAACACTGTAGTAGCTGAGGCCGGAAGAGTTTGGTTTGTGTTGACATGTCGAAAAGACGCTGTTTTCATTTCAAAAGAATGAGGACTCGCGCTGGAATTGATACAGAAAAACTGACGTATCACTGTGTATCAAGCGCTGAGGAAACCGGAGCCGAAATTCAGATATGGTAATAGGCGTTTCTGATACACGCTGTAAACCATTCACAACAGACTGGGCCGTCTGACCAATCAGAGCAGAGTAGGCTCATGGAAAGGAGGGTTTAGAGAGAATGAATCTTCGAACAAACTGTTTTCAGACTCTTTGAGAAATAAGGTGATGTACAATGTAATATATTATGAGAAAATTAAAGTGTTTTTTGAACTTGGAAGCATATACCCTGTTGTAGGAAACCTCCAAAACAAAATTAGGAACCTTTAAAATAGCATAATGGGGGCACTTTAAAATCCATTAGAGCAGATAAATGACTATATCACTACAAGGAAGAGTTTTGCTGTCTATGTCTATTGTGCATTTTTGTGTGAGAATGAAAGATGGTGAAACATTTGAACAGGTACTATGAATTAAAACCAGCTTTCAGTGCTTTTGGGATCGGTCCATTTATTTGTTGTAAAATATGATGAAAACTACATTACAATTCAAAAGTTTGGGGTCAGAAAAAAATCTTTAAATTATTTTATTCATGATGGACATCAAATTGCTCAAAAGTGACAGTAAAGACATTTATAATGTAACAAAATATTTCTATTTCAAATAAATTCTTTCCTTTAGAACTTTGTTCATTAAATAATCCTGAAAAAATGTTTTCCACAAAAACATTAAGAAGCACAACTGTTTTCAACATTGATAGTAATACATTTTTCTATAACAAGCAGCAAATCAGCATATTAGAATAATTTCTGAAAGATCATGTGACACTGAAGACTGGAGTAATGGCTGCTGAATATTCAGCTTTGCCATCACAGGAGTAAATTACATTTTAATATATATTAAAATAGAAATAGATTACAGTTTTTACTGTATTTTTGATCAATTAAATGCAGTCTTGGTGAGCAGAAACGTTTAAAAAAAATCTTACCGACCCTAAAATTTCAAACGATAGTGTATATCAGATCAAAACGTATCAGTTACTGATAAATAATGGCCAAATATATGGCGAAAGTACAAGTTTGGACAAGGGAAAAACAATAAAACAAGACTTTAATAGTTAGTCATATTAAATTGAGACATTCATACTTCAATATTAGTTTGGTAAAAATGGTGGTCAATACCACAGCCCAGCGAGTTAGTTGTTCTGACTTCCAGGAAAGAAAAATTTTCACATTTGTTTAACTGTAACAATGTACTTAAGAAGCAGGTATTCACAATAAAACAATGTCCATTATTAGTTGTCTACTGGTCCGTGAATCTGCAGAAAGAGATATTGATTCCGAAGTTAATAATTTAGAGATTTTAATTCAATTGGGAGATTCATTAGATTCTAAACCACTAAATAAGTGGTTATAAAGAGTTACTCACCGCCTCTGCTAGCTGAGGCCATGCCATAGCCATCACAACTCCATCATCAGAGGTGGGACGCGTCTCCAAGTTCCAGTATGTGAAATTATGGAAGACTGAAGAAACTTTAACTATTCTGTCCTTAAAGAAAATGCCAAAAAAAGGTTAATAATCTGTTATTTAGAAATTCATATCTGTGAATTCCAAAGAAAAGTGCAGGTCAGGTCACCTCTTGATCAGACGCAGGCTTTTGGACCTCTTTCAGCACTAGTCCTGTGTATCCTTGTGGACAATTCAATTCCTGACCCTTCAGCCCTCGACCTCTGAATGACACAGTTGTTTCTGCAAAACACAATGTTATTTTTATTGGGTGGAGAGCTTTAACGTGTTTTATTCTTGAGTCGTTCACTGGTATTTGACTAACCGTGTTTGCGTTCCTTCACAGTGGGATTAAAGTACTTGAAGACTTCAGCGTGTCCATCATGCTCTATTTCACAAGGTAACAGGTGGATCTCTGGTTTGTCAGCTTGCTTGAGGGAATCAAGCCAGATAGCTGTCACACAACTGTTTGCTGACATCTGGTAAAACAAATTATGTTAGGCACAGGTGACTAGGATTGAACTTCCTTATATAAGAGAGACCAGGGCTGCGATTCCCAAAAGCATCGCAAGCCAATAGATTGTAAAACAATTGCCACCAATGTTCTCGACGATCAACTTTGCTCACAATGAGTTTGAGAAAGGCAGCCCATGGCTGGTTACATAAAACATTCATAAGTACATTTAAGAACACAATAAAAACACACTTGCATACATTCGTCAGAGGCGTTTTAAATTTATATAATGTGTTAAATAAAACATTTGTTGGCCAAAACAATGGTTTAGTATTATTGTATGTTACCTAATATTTTACATTAGTTCCATTAACTGTTTTGTGTTTCATGCTTTGCTGAAAAGCCTATTAAAAGCTGTTCAACGACAAGACGGGTTCCACTGTGGCACCTTCCGTTATGCCTTTAACATTCCTATTTTGACTCATTTCTTTTTCTCGAAATGGCATTACATTAAATGCCAGTGGAAGAACGATTACCTATTTATACATTTGTATTAAAAGAAGATTTGTAATATTTAGAGAATAGAGAATTAACGTTACAAAGTTGAATTTCAAAAAAAGACATTAGGTATCATACAATAAAATATCCACAGATACAACGTTTGAAGAAAAAGCAGTGTATATCAATGTTATCAGAACTGACCCTCTGTAAACTTGTAAAATGGATATATAATTTCCTACATCTAAAACTTCTGAAGTAAATATCTTACCTCGCTTGTTTTCTACACTGTTTATAAAGTGTCACGTGGGAAAGCTGCGTTTACTGTGATTGGACGCGCTGTATTTCTTCGTCAACATGCGGATGTTTTTCGCGGTAAAATCCAAAGTATTCTGCCATCTACCGTCTCGCTGGTGTAGTCGGATGATGACTTGGAAAAAACAGTATTAGTTAATAACTTTTACAAAAAGACAGTATTATATCATAACTTTTACAATTGCAATGCCCATGAAACAACCCGAGAGTGACAGATACACAACATAACTTTTTACTAACCTCTGTTAAGTCACATCATATGCACTACAAGTGCAACACTCATAATGTTCCTACTAGGAACTCACAACCAACTAGGAACGACATTTTTTGAAGGCGAATGTGTCTCCTTGATGTCCAGTATTCATGTTAGGCTAAATACGGTTTTGATGGACCCACTTTTTAGTTTAGTAGATAGTTACTTAGATAATAAACTTTGATTGTTTTTCTAATGCCTCCTGTGGAAAATGGATGTAATTCCGTGTTTAAAAGTGCCGCAGCGTCATGCACAACTGTACAGGTAGGCTGCGAACAAATAGTTGCTTTCTATGGCATATTTTCCTTAACTAGCATTCGGCGTAAGTTTTTGATTTTCAAACATTTTGAATATTAATGGGTTATACTGTAATTATCAAAATATAGTGTTTCTTTATGCTTATATTGAAATGTTCCATGAAACTTCCATGTGAGTAAATATAAGTGGCTGTCATTTTAAAACTACTTATCTTGAATGGTTTTATACGTTTCTGTGTCTATTTTGATATCTTGCTGGTGTGTTAACACACATTTTTCAGAAAATACCTACTGTCACAAGGTGTTCTGGACCGCAAGTACTGTGCACAGAAACACTCAGATGGGACTGTAACCCTTCCAGTCGTAGCATCTGTTCTGGCACAGCTTGACCTGGTGGCACTAAAGGAACATGTTGCAAAGGACAGCTTTTGTGAAATTGTTGATATCCAGGTACGTAAGCACCTAAAAGAGATGTTTGCACCCAAGTCACTGAACATCTGAACGTCAGTATACCTGCTTTTTTAGGCTCCTTCATTATCAAAGAAGGAGAAAGTTAAATCTTTCCATAAGAGGCTTGCAGAGACTGCACAGTCCTTGCTGGTTTCTAAAGGGGAAACATGGAGTGAGGATCTGGAGAGAGACATTCCTAGCCGATGGCAATGCCACGGAGATCTTGTCCTGTTTAGTGAAGGCTGCTTCACTAATGCAATATGGAAAGAAATTGGTGGGTGATAATTAGATATGAGATTGTATATCTTTTATTAATATTTAATTTATCCCAGAGTAATATTTCATTGTAATTTGCTAAAATATCTGATTACATGCAAAATATTTTCAAGTATGTTCTCACTTTTTATTTGTTTTAGGATCTGAATTCTGGACTGCAGTTGCCCTGACGCTGGGAGTCAAACGTTTAGCACAAATTAAAAAAATTTCCCATGATGGTTACCGCACACCTATAGTGACAATGCTTTTAGGAGACAGCAGCTATGTAACACACATTGATAACCACATTAGGTAACCCATTAGTTGCCATATTATTTGAAGAAATAAATCTCAATTTATTAAACGAATATTAAAATAAATTAATCTGTCTGAAATTTCAGGTACGAGTTTGATGTCACTAAGTGCATGTTTTCTTCTGGGAATATCACAGAGAAGCTCAGAATAGCCTCCTTTGACTGCATTGGAGAGACTGTGGTTGACTTATATGCAGGTAAAAGCAATGCAATGTGTTTACCATTTCAGAGTTGGAATGATTTTTATCACCTGAGATGTATGACCATATTTTATTCCACTGTCCAGGGATTGGCTACTTTACTCTTCCATATCTGGTACATGCTAAGGCTGCACATGTGCATGCTTGTGAATGGAACCCAGATGCAGTGAAGGCTCTTCAAAGAAACCTACAGATCAACGGTGTGTCAGACCGCTGCACTATCCATCAAGGAGACAACAGACAGGTGAGAATAACAGCTTTTAGACTGAGATACAAAAGTGCTGATTGTCATTATCTTAAGTTCACCTACTAATATTTCAGATTTTGTTTTATTTTTGTTGTGGGTTCACAGCATATATTTATTTTTTGTGTCATTATGTGAATATTTCCAGATCTGGAACTAAAATATATGCTGTTCCATGTATCTAGTCAGATGAATAAATAAACATTTGCACATCCTTTTTAGCTTCCTTTAAGTGATCTTGCTGATCGTGTGAATTTGGGCCTCATACCAAGTTCAGAGGAGGGTTGGCCAGTGGCATGTCGTCTGCTAAAGAGAGGCACTGGAGGAGTACTGCATATTCACCACAATGTCACAACACCTTTACACCATAAGCCACCTGAACATTCATCTGCTATAGATGTTGATAAATGCTCTTCGATCCAGAGAGATATACAAGTATGGACTGCCTGGGCTTCAGACACAGCCGAACGCATCTGTACACTCTTGTTAGACATCACTGGAAACGAATGGAAGACAAATATCAAGCACATTGAGCATGTTAAAACATACGCCCCACATATCATTCATGTAGTTCTGGACTTAGAGTGTAAACCTCTCTGACAAACACAACTACTCATTTGTAAAGTTGTTTTTGTTTAGACCCTCTGTGTATAATTAGCTCTAGTCAATCTAACCCTCTGATTGCTGATTTTTCCACATCTATTTTTTGTGTTTGAAATGCAAAATGTTTTAAGTGTTTTGTAATCATTTTAAATAAATATTAATCAAAAAAAAAAAAAACTTTAAAATCTGGTGACAGAGATTCAAAATGTATCATTTAAGAACAACCTCAATTATTATTTTACATTGATATTTAGCATCGATATTTATTTTATTTACTGGTATATGGAATTTCCCCACTACTAACAAATTATTGTGTAATATACGCTACCTACCATTCAAAAGTTTTGGGTCAGTAATATATTTTTAAATGTTAAATTAAGTCTTAAAGGCTGCATTGATTTTTACTAAATACAGTAAAAAAAAAAAAAAAAGTGAAATACTGCATTTTGAAATAATTTTTCTATTTTAATATATTTTTAAAATGTTGTTTTGTAATTTTCAGCAGCCGTTACTCCAGTCTTCAGTGTCACTCGATACTTTGGAAATCATTTCTAAAGTAACATTTCTCATTATTATCAATGTAGAAAACGGTTGTGCTGCTTAATTTTTTTTTATTGAAACCGCGATACATTTTCTTCAGGATTCTTTGATGAATTTAAAGTTCAAAGGAACAGCATTTAACATTACAAAAGTTTATAGTTAATAACAGCATGTTTTGTAACATTATAAAAGTCTTTACTGTCACTTTTGTTCAATTTTATGCATTCTCGCTGATTAAAAGTATCTTTTAAAAAACTTTCAGCAAAGACTTCGGGTCCATTGGAATGGAACTTTGGTTTACATAAAATGTTTTGTTTTTATTATGTGAGTAATGTCTGGTCACTGATTGGTCCCTAATCAACCAATCACAATGAAGATATGACCCCAAACTTAATCAGCTTCAAGCATGACAAAAGACAGGCATGCCTAATTTAGCATAATCAACTTGCATATAATCTTAATAGTATCAAGTGATAACATTCAAAGCTGTTCAGAGCATTTCAAAGCTAAAATTCGAATGTTTTATGAGCATTAATATTTATTGATTATTAATATTATCAATATGATTTTATTTTACCTCAAATTGACTATAAACTGTCATGGATTTTAGTGAGAGACAGATACAATGCACACAATCATCAAATCAACCAGCAAGTGCACATAAACGCACACAAACATGCACATAGATTCATCCACTGCAAGCAACAAAAAGACTCAAACAAGACTTCACCCTGTCATCTTTTTTGACCTTTTTTTCTATATCCTTGTTGCATTGCTGTGTTCTTTTCAAAATCTTCAATACGAATTAACATACTGTATTTGTTTAAACTCTAGTTCATAAGTATGGTTAAAATTTGATGGATTTTATGTTGCTTCAGTCCTGGTGTCAATTGTTGTGGATATGAAAAAAATCTAATAAACAACTGTGTGCAGAAACTACGTTTTTTAGACTCATTTCTACATTGGAGAAGAGGAAATATCAAGTGGATAAAAATAATTTTGCTCAGTGGGAAAAAATCAGGTCTGAAGGTGTTAAAATCTTAAACACCGAAGAGCAAAAACCTCGTTCATGAATATGTGATTTTTATGCATTGACTCTCTGAAGCAAACGCTGACGTCTGCGCGCATCGTGGACGCGCACCTGTTGCACGGTTAGTTTCTCTGACGCGCAGAGCAGCAGTGCAGTGCCTGAAAACTTTTGTTCCGGGACGACGTTTGTTTGGCAAAGCTGGAAGTTAGTGAGCTCGCACGGAGAAGGAAACGAGAGAAGGAGTGTGGGGAAATCCTGCGCCATTGGTAAGTGAAAATTTGAAAGCACATTTGAAAAGATTTGAGATGTTATGGGTCTAATTTATATTTATATTTTATATGTACTACACTGTTTGTTTATATTCTACCTTAGAATAACGCTTCCCTATACAACGAGAGTTTCCCAGTTTCTCAGATGTCACGATGTGCTTTATTTACTCTTACCATTTGTATTTTATTTTCTATTCTATTTATTTTCTATTAATATTGGACTCTTTTTATATGTAATGTTGGAGTATTTAGTTAAGTGAATTTAATGTTATTGTTTGTGGTCCATGTGTTAGAGCAGCACAAATCCTTCGGATGTTTATCAGTGCAGCTGGAGGAAGTTTCCATTTATAGTGGTTCTCACTTTAATCCTCTCTTTTTTTCTCAAACATTTAAAGAATGAGGAAAAAGTTTCCCTCAGAGGGTCATTTGTTTTGGATACAGACCAACCCAGGTTAATTGAAGGTTATTGAATATTTGTTTTTTCCTTTCTCACACTTTTCCACCAGTTGAGCTAAAAGGGCATTTACAAGGCTCTTGGGTGCTATCGTGTAAAAATCATCATAATTACCTCATTAAAAAAAATGGTTTGCTAAAGATCTCCACCCATGTTTGTGTGTCCTTAAAGGGTGGTAACTCTTGTGATAAGCTGACTGCATGTTGTTTTCCTCTTTTCCTGATGACATTCCAGTGCTCTGCCCCTTTTCCCAGGGTCGGTTGGCCTTTAGTTATTTAATCTCCAACAACATAAAATTTATTGATTTGCTGTCCATAATTTTACCAGTGACAAATCAAAACAAGGTTCTCATGCTCTTTGGCCATGTCTTCTGACCTATTTTTTCCAAGATAAATACATTTGCTTGGCTTTAAAATAATTTATTAATGTCAATATGCCTATGCTTGATTTATATGGTAGATGCAGGGATAGGAAAATATCTGCTTCCCTGTTGTGATATTGGCATTGCCAGCCATTGGTAACCAACTAATTTGAATGTTGAGCTGCATGTCACAGTGTGTCCTTGTGCTTGTTTAATTCATCATCTCCTGCAGGGAGGTGTTGAAGAACCATACTGACACTGACAGACACTGCATGAAGGCACTGAGAAAGGTCACTCTCTTTATTTGTCACTTCTGCCCTGTGTCCAGGTCTCTACCCTTTTTACAAACTATATATATATATGTTTCCTTCTCTTCATCTCTGAGAAGCAAATGACCCATTCTTGGTTGAGTGAGCTTGTGTGCAACACTGGTATGTTACTCAATAAATGGTTGTATGTGGTTCTACGAGTTTCTGTAATTTGCATTTATGTCGACATATATTCTGTTGACTTAATGCATCTTAGAGTCATTTGTTTGTTTGTTTTATTCCTTAGAAGCAGGGCTTGACTCTTGAGGATGGTGCAGAACATGGAGATCAACGTGTCCTTCCTGACCGACTCAGAGCAAGAATTCATACTAGAAGTCCTTCGGCGGGATGAAGAGCTCAGGCGCTTGGAGGAGCTACGTGTGAAGTGAGTGTCACTGTTGCCTCATCGAGAATCAGTCCTGTTCTAGAAATGCAGACTAAAATAAAACAATTTATTTATTTAAAATAAATTGTCATTTTTTTTAAAGCAATTTTCAGTTCTTAAAATATCCTCTATAAAGTGCAACAGTGCTGGCACACTTTTTTTAGCTATGTTGGTTCCGGAAGTATTTCTTCCATTCATTTCTCCCATTGGGATTAAAAATTTAAAAATCTTCATTAAAGCATTTATAAGCCATAAACCAAGCCAACCATCTACAAGGTGAATCATAACAACGGGAAAGAACTACAATCCCATGAAGCATTGCGAACAACATAATCCAATTAAAAACGATCTAGAAATAAAACTACTCATTTAAAAATGTTGATTATATACAGTATATAGAAACAATATAATATTTAAGTATTTTGAGAGCATAGGGAGATCGACTCGATTACGTCATTCATGCTTCATGGGAGTAAGCGGAGCTAAAGAGCTCTTTTGGAGCAGTCTGCTTGTTTCGACTCTCTGGTGGAAGTTTTTACAGCATTATGTGTAATGTATTTTTTCACCACAAATTCTACTGTTAAACACGGTTAAAAATAAGTTGAAATAATGCAGGCTGATGGCTTCAACAGAAAAAAAAAATCGGTTAACAACCTCGTAGCTCACTGTAGGTCTGTCTAAAAAGGTTTCTAAGTTATCATTTAAAAATCAGTTTTACCAATTGAGAAAATGAATGGAGTTTTTACTTCCAGAACCCGACTGTTAATTAATTAATTAATTCTAATTTATTATATTTAGCTTAATTATGCTACATTTGCAGCCCTGTTACCTGTTCTGCTGTAGTGTTTATATATATATATATATATATATAAAATCGTTTTTATTTTTTCAACTTTTCAAGTTTTGGTTAGTAAGATTTTTTAAAATAAACTAATACTTTTATTCAGCAAGGACACATTAAATTAATCAAAAGCGACAGTAAAGACTTAAACATTGTTACAACAAATATTTATATCTTAATACAGCTTAATTTTTATTTAATGTGTACTGCTAGAAAATAAAATCACACAAATCAGAAATTGGACCCTATTTTGTGCCCTGTTCATTGAAAGGATGTTGGTCAAGCAAATAATACTGGGGAATAAATAAATGTTAATTTATTTTTTTTTACTCTTAGGAAGCTGAAAGCTGAGTTGCTTGAAATCAGAAGAAAGGGTGCGAAACGTGGCAGTGGGAAATACAGTGAACGCAGCTGTGGCCGCTGCCAAGAACCCATGGGCCTTCTGACCCGCAGTGGTAGCCAGTGCAGAGTATGCAAACATCAGGTTTGCAGAAAATGTCTATCGGTTCGACCCAACGGATCTTTGGTGTGCACAGTGTGTGCCAAAGAGATGTGAGTGTGTACCCCATGCCTCCCAGAGACCCTATCATTAAGAGGCACATTAGACTGGAAAATGAGGCCCTTGCTTAATGGAAAAGGTTAATGTTCAACAGAAACTCAACTTTGGTTTTTTTCCTTTTCTCTCAGAGATCTGAAGATGAGCACCGGAGACTGGTTCTATGACGAGAGGGTTAACCGCTTCTCTGCAGCTCCTGGACATGACTTAGTCCGAGTTTCCCTCAGGAAGAGGCCTCTGAGTGAGTACAGGAAGCAGATGCCTGACAGTCTGATAGAGCAATGTAAACCTACTCTTGCTGTTTTTATAAAGGGTGGAAAGTAGATTTTCTTTGTCTGTGTTCACGAAGAGGAAAAGAGAGAGGAATAATTCTCTGGTTTACTTTAGAGTATAATGGCTGGCAGTGTTTTTAGATTAATCATTATACACCACTTACTTCCCCATTTTTAAAAAATTACATCTCTCTGTTCTAGTTAAAAAGCATGAGACAGCAGGGGAAAAACTGCTAAACAGAGCTGACTTGAATTCCAGCCAAACTGTACCTGTGCCCAAACCAAGACTAAAGGACGTCGCACTAGCAAATACGAGGTGTGTCATCATCAGCACTATTTATGTACTCTAATGTTTCTGCTGATTAAACAGTGTAATGTTCTTCGTTTAAATATTTACTATTTTATAAAAATATTTACTAATTTCCAATGAACTAATTCTGTTATATCACTTACAAACCTGTATGCTGTTATTTTTTTCTGCAAAACACACACACATACACACATTGGGTTTTCATGTTTTATGGGGATATTCCATAGAGATAATGATTTTTATACTGTACAATCTGTATATTCTATCCCCTAACTCTAACTCTACCCCTATACACAACCCTCACAGAAAACTTTCTGCATTTTTACATTTTCAAACATCACTGATGATTTATAAGATGTTTTCCTCAGGGGGACCAAAAAATGTCCCCACAAGGTCACGGATTTCAGATATTGCCATCTTTGTGGAGACATTTTGTCCCCATAACGTAGAACTTCAAATAACATTATATTTTAGAGATACTTCACAGAGACTGTCAAGCTCCAACAGGTGCAGTTTTGACTTAATGGTATTTGTTTACGAGATTATTTGTTTTCTTTTTTGTGTTCCACTGTAAAAATAAAAGCATATCAGTTTGTAATGACATTAGGATGCGTAATTAAAAAGTCCATTTTTATTTGCAAGTGTACTTTTCCTTCAGCCTTTTGATGCCAGTATCACAGTGGTTGAAGTGTTTGAATGTGATTTATTAGGATGCCAGCTCTGTCTAGCATCTGTACTTGACCCTGTTTCTTTCTCTCAGCTCACCTCTTGAGGCTTCTGAGGGACTTGATATGCGAGAGCAACAACGTAGCGACACAGAATCAATAGAAAAAGCCAGTCTGGGCAGCAGTCGCACTGAGACTGAATCTTCCCACAGTAGCCCCCTAATGCAGAGGTAAGATCTTAGTCAGAGGTACAGAGATCCATGACTTGTGATGTACAGGTAGTAGTGTGATGCAAGCCTCTGATTTGCTTCTAGAAAAGAGGAAGTGACAGCCAAGACTAGTACCACAGGCTCTGCTATGTCCGTCCTGACAGCCCCCACTAACAGTGACAGCACCTCTACCACTGAGACAGTAAGTGTTTATTCATACTTTACCCTGTTTAGCCATGTATTTTCTCTGTCCTAATTCTGCTCATGTGTCACCTATTCCCTTGCGTTTTCCACCATCATCCCGCCAAAAAAAGGCCTCATTAATTTATCAGATGAATGCCTGCTCTGACTCCTTGCGTGACGTGGATGGGCTTTTCAAGAAAAGTGTCAGAAGAGTGCACAAACTGTCAGGTAAAGTTATAGTTTGAGTATACACTACTACACTTCAAGTCTGCTTTTTTAAGAATTAAATATTTTTATTCAATTCTGACAGTAAAGACTGTTGTTTTGAACTTTCTATAAATCAAACCTGAAAAAATATATCACATTTTCCATAAAACAAATATTAAGCAGCACACCTGTTTTCAGCTGTGGTCATGTTGATAATTTTACACCAAATTAGTATATGATTTCTGATGGATCATGTGACACTGAAGACTGGAGTAATGCTTTGCCATCACAGGAATAAATTACATTATGGTCATTTTAAATTATAAAATTTCACATTATTCGTTTTTGCTGCATTTTTGATCAAATAAATGCAGCCTTGGTGAGCATAAGAGACTTCTTTTAAAAACATTGCAAAATCTTACTGACCACAAACTTTTGAACGGTAGTGTACATACATTTATTTCTTCACTCTGGGTTTTAAATGTGCAAACACTATTTTCTCATAGATGTTAAGCCAGCCTCCACACTTGATTTGCGTGAAGATGGAACAGAAAGTGCTGCACCGTCTATGGGAGATAGAAGCAAGTCAGTTCCTGGCCTTAATGCTGTGAGTTAATTAAGAATAAAGTTCAAACCATTTTATATTGTTGCACTGTATTCTTCACACCTGCAGTCTAAAGTGACCTGATTGGCATTCCTGAATTGTTTTATCAGGAGGATGAGGAGGAGGAGGAAGATATTGATAATTTGGTGAATATACACAGGCAGAAATTTGGTGATAGCTTGGGAAGTCTTGGAGGCTCAAGGGTAATCCACCTTAATATTAATAATTAAAATGATAAACTTGCATTAATCCAGATAAAATGCAGTTTATTTATTCACTTATTTTTAGTTTAAATTTATTTTATGTGCAAACTACATTTACACAATTAAAAATTAGACACTTGAATATGCTGGGCAGCTTTTTTTTATATATATATTCCACAGACCACTCTTGGCAGTATGATGAGTGTGTACAGTGAAGCAGGAGACTATGACCGTGTGGAAGTCAGTGGAGATATTGTCTTCTCTCTCAGCTACGATGAGCCCAGCCAGAGCCTGTCTATTGTGATCCATGAATGTAAAGGACTGGCTTATGCTGATGCAGCAAAAAAGAAGTGCAACCCGTAAGTGGGCCTCCTCCACACAGCCTAAGAGGGTCTCAGTTCCTTACTGCCTTCCAAGAATAACAATTTTCCACCCGTGAATCATTCCACTGGGTTTCCCTATTACAGAGGGAAAATCACTCAGTTTTGAAGTCTGCTAAACTCCCCTGAATTGGTTGATTCCTTTCCACAGATACGTCAAGGCTTACCTCCTCCCAGACAAGAGCAAGAAGAAAACCTCCATTAAAAATAACATCAACCCCAGCTTTAAGGAAACACTGAAGGTATTGTTTCAATTTCTGTGAGATAGTATTTAAAAAAAGTATATAAAATACATTAATTTCCCAGTTCCACTAAACTCCCTAAAATAACTAGTATTTCTTGTTTCAAGCCATAAAAAAATATCAGAAACTGATAACACTGAGTAACACTTAAGTCTATATGCTGTGCTTTAATGGCAGGTAATTACAACACTGTACATTAACATCTAGTTTCGAATGGGCTTGATATTGACACAGAAGATAAGTACACTTATCAGGGAGTTCTTACGCTTGCCCCATTTTAATCTAGAGTAAACAACATGTGCAGTTCACACAAACAGATTAAACAAACTGGTTAAAGCTCCTACATGACAACCTCTTACTTTTAAAAAACATTTAAGCTGTCTTGTGCTTGTTTGTGTTAGTATTCCATCAGCCGCACCCAGCTGATGACACGCACACTACAACTCTCAGTTTGGCACTATGACCGTTTTGGCCGCAATGCCTTTCTGGGTGAGGTGGAGATACCACTGGATAGCCATGACATTGACTCTGCACTCAAAGAGTGTATGGCTCTTAGAGGAAAGGTAATACACTTTTATGGTTGTTTTGATGCCACAGAAATGTCACTGTACTCAAGTTGTTTTGTTTAGCATTACCTTCATCCAAGTGGATGCTGCACACTGGTGGTGGTTAAGGAGAGACCCCCTGATATGATTGTAAAGTGCTTTGGGTGTACAGTTGTACATAGGAAATGCGCTATATAAATATACCATTCATTCATTCATACCCACCCTTACATTTTCTTTCTGCGTGTCTTCATAGGCAGCTGCCCATTTAGCATCATCTCCATTCGATCAATACAAAGGAGAGTTGGTGATTTCACTTAAGTATGTCACAGCAAACAAGACACAGACAGATGACTCTAATGGAAAAGGTGAGGGCAAACACAGTTAACATCTCTATTAAAAATGTTTAGCTATTGTTACATGGTAAATTATGCCTCTCTTCTCTAATAAAGGGAAAAAGACCAAACCCGCAGATGGTGCTGAGCTGCATGTGTTGATCAAAGAGGCCAAAAATCTGACAGCCATTAAAGCTGGAGGCACATGTGATTCCTTTGTGAAAGGGTTTGCAAACATCTGTTTCATTACCTCTACCCACGATTTAAAAGGGCCTTGTTTGTTTATTTTTGCAAATAATTCTGCCCCTTAGGTATCTGCTGCCATCAAAGAGCAAGTCTTCCTCAAAGAAGAAGACTCCGGTAGTGAAGAAGACAAAAAACCCAAACTACAACCACACATTTGTGTACAACGATATGAGTCTGGAGCAGCTGAAGGACATGTGTCTGGAGCTCAGCGTCTGGGACAGAGAGACACTGTCCAGCAACGACTTCCTGGGAGGAGTTCGCCTCAGCTTGGGAGCAGGTAGGAGAATCTGTTGCTTCATATTCCTTTGAGTTGAAATCAATTCAGAAGCCTTTAACATTGATTAAATTGTTGGATTCACCAACTGCAGATACCAAATAAAGAAGATGTGTTACTGTAACACCATCCAGGTGTTTTTTTTTCAGTCAAGTTTTATTGATATTAATAAAACATGAGTTGATAATATATACAGTGCTATACAAAAGTCTGCAATAAAAAGTTTATGCTTTTAAAAGAAGAATATTATGCTCACTAAGGCTGCATTTGTTTGATCAAAATACAGTAAAAAATACTGTTTTCTGTTATAAATATATTTTACATCTGAAACTGATTTTTGCGCAGTGACTGTCAAGGAGGGAAAGGAAGAGTGGGTGGCAAACTCCACAGGGGAGGAGATCTTGCTGTGGAAAAAGATGATGCAGTACCCCGACTCTTGGGCAGAGGGCACTCTTCCACTGCGCTCATCCATGGGAAAGGCCAAGTAAGGACATGGAGCAATACCCCCCCAAGCCATTATCAGGACAGAGGTTTACACATTCCACAACGCTTGTGTGTTTCTGTTACAGCTGTGCATCCCAGTAATATTTTAAAGACTTTTTAGGGTAATGCATCTTTTATATTTTAAACTTTTAAAGCAGTTCAAAAATAATGATGTGGAAATATGCAGTGTATATGTTAATTATATTTATTTCCTATAAATGTTGCAGCTGAATGTATTTTCAAATACAACATCATTTGAAGGCTGTTCTTGCATATGAACCTTTGGACACAGTAAATATTTTAGTTTGAATAACACTTTGGTTTTAAATGTGCACTTGATGTATGGTCTAAAACGATTCACATACTTAAACACAATAAATTTTAATGACATAATGCTGATTTACTCCATCATGAGCACCTTCGTTCTAGGAGCTACATAAAAGTACTAGCATTTAATAAATATTAAATATTTATAAGAATCCACATTGTGTGCTGTGCACTTGATTATAGATGGTTAAAATTATTTTTTCTCAGAATATGTGTATCTTTTGGAATCCCACTTGGCAGTTTTCCCACTTGCACATTAAAACCGGTTCCGTACAAAATCACATTTCCAGCTGTGATTCTCCATTAATAACGCCTACAATATGTAGTTTCAAATGACTGTTTGTCTATGAAACAGGCTCTGGGGGTGAATGCATCCTGATGACCTACCGCAATAAGGAAAACTCCCACCCACAACATCACCATGCCCCACGTAGATCTGGAGTTGATCAGACCGAGATCAGTCACAGAAGTCCTTGTTCAACTCCAGTCTCTCTCGTTCCTCCTCATTGAGGAGGTACTCCTCTACATATGAGTAGAGCTCATCAGATGTGGTGGGGTTAACAAAGCGCTCCCGATCCACACCATATTCATCCAGCAGTACCATGGTGAAATATGCTGTAGAGATATGCAGTGCCTGTCTGCAAACAAAAAACACATGCAAACATTTATTTCCCACATCTAGATTGGAAACATACATTCATAGCAGTGCATCAGCAGAACGATTTCCTTCAGTATAGAGTCACTGTTGATGCGAAACCATGCGAAAGTGTTTTGTCCAAGACTGTCATGTGGCTTTTATAAAAATAAGACCAGGTTTTGAATAGAAATTAGACTGCTCACTATGTCTCTGCCAGAACATAAAGTCAGCGTGAAATCCAGTTTGCACCCCATTTTACTTGAAACAGAATATACAATGACAAAACATATAATGGAGTCTTGATTGTATGAACTGGGATAGTGAAAATTTGGCATTACATGAGGAATTATCATGTACATTTAAAAAAGTAAATTCTGACCCCCGCCGGATTATTACCCCCCTGAGTCCCCAGTATACAGTAGATAAGTTTAGGATTAGGTGTGGGGGTGGGGTTAAGATTAGGCAACCAGGCAGCAGCCTCAACGTGGGGGGGCAATGATTCAGCAGGAGTTCAAATTCGGCAGAACTCAAGACTTGTATACAAACTGCACTGCAATCATAATGGAAAATTACAAAATCTGTAAAAAGGATGTTAACACAAGCCAGAGACTGGACACGCTGAAGATGGATGCAAAGAGAGGAGAGCACAGAAAATACTGGAAATACTTTTGAGCGATGCTCAAAATATAGGAATAAAAATAAAAATACTGAATTGGGGGTGGGGGTGTGTATGAATGTTTCTCTGAAGGGAACTGACTGTCTTCAGAAAAGTTTTGATGGTTTTTTCTTTTCCTCTACCTCTGTATAATGCCTATTAAACTAAGTATTGTTTATAAGCGCAGCACTATATCACTAACCGAGGAAACACTATATCGCTGCTGTTACATAAGCACCACCTACTGACAGAGAGTGAATTTGCATTTTCATTCAGTCTGTCTGCTGTTTTTGTTTTGTGCAGGTGTTTTATGTTGCATATTTTCACAAATCTGAAATTATAAATTAAATAATGAAATTATATAATCCAATTTAAATCAAAAACAACTGCTCATGTTACATGTGTGTAGCATCTTTGTTTAGATTGTGATTAAAATGCAGTGGTTGCCTCTAATTTCAAATGGCTACAGAGATTTTTTGTGTAAAGCCAGTTTGGCCTGTAATAGAGTAAATAAACAACAAATAAATTTCCTTAAAAAAAAAAATCGGCAACCTGTATCGGAATCGACCCGTTTGCTTGTTAAAAAAAAAAAAAAAATCGGAATCGGCCATGAAAAATCATGATCGGTGCATCCCAAATTTCATGTTGATTTTGTGTTTTGTAAATTAGTTAATAGTTAAATATAATGGTATTTAACATGTAACTACTGTAGATACTTAGTGAGTTACCTAAGACCCTCTATGACCTCAGGCTCTAGACGTCGTTCTTTGATGCGCCCCACTGCACGAGGTAGAGTTCCCAACAGCTCAATCACTGTCACATGTCGCAGATCCAGACCACACTCAGCCTTCTGTATCAGAACATTTCCACAATCATATAGTTGTGCACTCTTATTTCCTGTGAATAATGTTTGTTATAGCAAAGGAAGTATCTGTTTTACCTGCAGCATAATGTTCTGAAGCCTGTAGTTCTGGTTAGCATTATCTGGAGTAGATACAACAAGAAGCCTTCTCTTTTCATAAAACTGGTCAAGCAGAGCACCGGCAGACCTGACGTCTGTTTTTATGTCCATTACTACAAGAAACAAGCAAACATTTCACATAACAATTAGAGAAAAATGCTTTACAATGAAATATGTAATATCATGAATATATATATAAATTCATCATTTTTAATATAAATTCAAACGTTTGGGGTCGGTAAGATGTTCTTTAAAAAGGCGGCTGCATTATTTGATCAAAAATACAGTAATGTATGTATGTTCTATTTTAATATTTGAATTTATGTATGTATTTCAATTAGAAACACATAAGATAAACCACATACTCACATACACACTGAGCAGCTTCATCAGACCAGCTGCGGTTGAGCTGACAAACACGTGTCACAAAACCTGTCCTTTCAAAGCCAGGATCACAATGGTATTCACATATAGCCCCATAATTATTGCCATCAGATGAGCATGTCAAGTAGCCATGCATAGGTGGCTTTAGCTTTGGACACCTTCTCACTGAGGGAAAGAAAATCTCAGTTTAGGGAATAAACCACTGTATAGTACAAAGAAAGTGTACCTCACTGGATCTAAAGAAGGACATTAAAACTTTTTCTAGTCATATTTTAATAATATTGATTATAGTTAAAGGGATAGTTCACACAAAAATGAAAATTCTGTCATAATTTCTCATGACTTTTTCCTCTGTGGCACACAAAATTTAGAAAAATATCTCAGTACTTTTTGCCCATATAATGAAAGTCAGTGAGGTCTATTATTTTTGTTCCACAGAAATAAGAAAGTCATAAAAGTCTGAAACAACATGAGGGTGATTAAATGATGACACAATTTTTATTTTTGAGTAAACTGTCCCTTTAACACCGTGAAACAAGCAAATCAAAGTTCTATGCTGGCTTTACCTTCAACATGCACAGTAAACTTGCAAGTCGCTGTGTTGCGAGCCTGGTCGTAGACTTTATATCGAATCACATGTATTCCTTCTGGAAAGTCGGATCCAGACTCCAGTCCATTTCGCAAGACCCTGATGAGGTTTGACATAAAGGTCATTTAAAAGTAGCCTTTTTACAGCAGAGGAAGTTGGATGACTTTCATAATATGTAATACACATACTGTAGTGCTCTGTCAGCGGTATCCTTAGCCACAGGACGTTCCCAAGAAACCATGGCAGTTAGTTTTCCTGGTTCTGCTACCTTCACTCTGGACAAAGGACATTTCAGTTTGGGAGGGTCATGATCTGAAACAATGCAATTTTTATTAAATATTACAACGTCTTCTCTCTGATTTGGGAGAACTGGTGAAATTGGCCTAAATAATGACATAATGGCATCTGCAAACTGAATACATTAGACAAGATTTCCAAATCCATGACTTTACTGTACCTGCACACGTTGGATCTGCACCGCTCCATTTTCCCTCTTCTTGGCACATACGGTAGCGATCTCCCTCAATCTGGTAGCCTTCATAGCAGGTATAGTCACACCTGGAGTCTACCACAAAACCACGGGTGCAACTGTACATACCGTGGTCAATCAGAGGCAGAACATGACAACGCACCTCTGAGAAATTCAGACATAATATAAACACACAGTTCAAGTAAGGACAGATTTTGTTAAGTACTCTGCAGCAGCTGCTTAATACATGTTTTTTTCTGAATCAAAGGGTTAGTTTCTGTGGCACAATTGTTATGACATCTTTTAAGTATACTTCGACAGACAGCGGTTCCAGACCAGCGGCGATTGGGCATGCACTGCACAGATGATCGCCCCAGCCGTTTATATCCTCGATCACAGGAGAGCAAACAGCGAGTTCCAAGCGTGCTTTGGTAGCGCCCGCCTCGAGGGGAAGAACAGGACACTTCCCCGTGGGATAGCTTAAGTGTATGGCACCACTGCGGATCTGATGGCAAAGGAGAAAAAAAAGGTTTTAAAGTAACTGTAGCATTTCACATTAGTCATAATGTTTAATTTGTAAGTGTACTTACGTTTGTAATCCAACTGAGGGGTGTAGTAAGTCTCGTCCTCATGCACAACTTCATTGGTGTCATGGTAAGACGCTGAGCCTGAGAGCAAACATAAAATAAAACCTGAAGTAAAACTGGATTTTGGGCTTTGATCTATAAACATTTTCAAAAAGTCACCTTCCAAAAGGCTGAGTCAAAACATTGGCCAGCACATCATAGCAGCAAATCAGCTGCATCATTAGTATCCTGCGGTCCCAGCGCTAGAGAAAAAGATCCCCAACCACCCCTGTTTTTGTTTCCATGCATCACAACCACCATCATCATTCTTTCCTCTCACACACGATTTTTTCCAGTTTCACATACATAAACCTTTTTAAAACTCTTTGAGAGAACTTTTTTAGTCTATAACCATGAGCATTCCCTAAAAATAAAGCTTATTTTAAAGGGAAAAGCTAAAATAAGTTTGTTAAAGGGAATATAAAAAAGCAACCAAAGTTCAATACTATACAGTATGTATCAACATCGAATGAAATCAAGCAATGCCAAAAACATGTTTGCCAAAAGGTGCTGCTCTCTGCACACAGAAAACTGAAGATTCAGCCAATTCAGGGTTTCCAAGTCTATGTTTACTGGATTAGGATCTTTGAAAATCATTTTATAGAGATTTTCTCACTGGGAAGTTTCTATGACAGAAATATTTTGGAGGGGCTCAGTGTTATTTTAGTACTTTAGTATTTATATACTATTATAGTACTTCTTAATGTTTTGAATTAGCTTTTGTTTTTATATTTTCAGTTTTCATTTTAATTTTACTTTTAGTAAATTTGTTTGTCATTTTTATTATTATCTTTATTTTAGTTTAAGTTTATTTATTATTCATATTTTATTTTATTTTATTTCAGCTTTTATTTTAATGTATTCCAAATACTGATGTTTTAAGTTAACACTGAGACTGAGTGGCTGAGTATATATATATATATATATATATATATATATATATATATTATACACAGTATATATGCTCAGCCAGTCCAATGTTTACTAAAACTGTTAAAAAACATAATGCTGAAAAAAGTTTATATATAAATAATACATTATATATATATATATATATATATATATATATATATACACACACTGTATATAGTACCAAATATGAGAATGATTCTGTTATTATATTCAGTGTAAACAGCAGTTGGTAATGGATAATGTATTGATGGTAACAAGGTCGCACCAGTTGAGGCTTGTGCAGCCTGTATCTGTGTGAGACTCTTGTGGAGAAAATCAAAACAAATTAATGCAAGCGCATGCAAAGAAACTCACAGAAGCTTAAAACAAACTGCAGTCATTTGCTTCTGCTTCTAACCAGCTTCTGTGTTTCCTCTGCAGGGGAAGGATGGATTTCCTTAATACTGATTCCATTTGATTTTATTAGTTGAATTTATTGATAAAATCTAAGAATTTGATATGAAAGGTGACCAAAAATATATATACTGATTTAAGTAAGAGCTGATAGAACACTGATAAGAATTTTGCTCCAGAATAATTTACATTTACACCACACACAAAAATCTGGACAAAAACGCAAAAAAAAAAAAAAAAATAGTAACTTTTTTTTTTTCAGACAAGTGAATGACCGATGTACAGGCTTAATGTTGTGCCCTGCCATGCATGAAAAAGTTTTAAAATTCCCACATATTTCCAGGTTATCCATGACTGTGAGAACCCTGCAAGAAGGTAGTAATTACCTTTTAAGCGTAATATTCAATTATTAAGCTGGCCACCTGTCTAGGGTGTTTCCCTGCCTTCAGCCTGAGACATGCCGGGATAGACTCCAGTACATAGGACAATCAGGTATAGAAAATGGATGGATAATTATTGAGTTATGTTAGTATTCTTGCAACCAATAAGAACTCAATAAGTAGTTCAGTGTACTCTCTCTGATCCCTACAATTCACCATTTTCTTCTACGTGGTAAAAACCACATGAGACATGTCTGAGCAAAAGAAAAACTGAATCTAAGCCAGTTATGTATATGGAAAGAGGATAACAGTATGCAAAGATGTTGCCAGGCCTAAAGGGATCTCATTTAAAATATCCATCCATCAAATTTCTAAACTGCTTGTCCTATGTAGGGTTGCCAGGATGCTGAAGCTTATCCCATAGTCTTGGGCCATAGAGGAAACACCCTGGACAGATGGCCAGACTTTAAAGCTGCAGCTATCTACAGTCTAAAAAGTTGTACCATACCAAGACTATGACTCAACATTTGTCAATACCCAGACTGTTTTACACTACCTGGAAAACATTATGTAGCGGTCCTCAAGGGAAACTTTCCAATTTGTGTGAGGAAAATGTTGTTCTCATTTTCGCAAACTATTTGGAACTGTGCAGAAAGCCAAACCACTTTACTCTTTTAATCACATAAAATACGTAAATATGCTAACTCTGACAATACATATTTATGAGCAGGCCATTTGTTTCGGTAAATCAGTTCACTTGCATTGCAAATACATGGCAAGAATGTATTTATTTGTTTTTTTGGTATTTCTTGTCTTGTCCCCAAAGTGGGACAGTTAACCCATAGGTGACACAGTTAAAGTTCAGGTCAAATTAGGGCCCTGTCACAGATAGTGAGCTCACATTCAGTCATTTACTGGGTCACTGGGTTATAATTACAACTGCTTAGACAGTATATGGACATCATACATCAAATAGTGAACATGTTAATCATATGTTTCTGGCTTCATTAAACGCTTAATGGATGAAACAAAGCATGCTTATGTCTATGTTTTGTTAAAACTGCTCATTTGACCAAGTAGACGTCAAAATTTCTTTCACTCCTCTGGAGTCTGAAACATGATTCTGAATGATCCAAGAAAACTAGTGCGCAATTGAATGACAATGGAGCTTTGTTAATCAATAGCCAGAGGGAAAACAAGCACGGCTAAAACACATAAATAACAGACAACTTTTAAAAGTTATTTAGTTTGACAATTTAGCTTGCATATAACTATTCAATTCGTTCCTAAAAGCTAAAATAAAATCTCCATTTCCCAAATATAAGACCTAGTCCGTAACGTCAATGCAAAGGTAAACAAAATCACAGCTGTTCTTTATTTAAACCCTATACGAAATATAGGTTGTGAAACCCTAAGTTATGTACAAAAATAACTCTACATTGATCAGTCCAGTTATTCGATTATTGTTTCGTAAAGAAAGAGAAAATAAAGATCTCTTACCTTCAGTGGTTTCACCCAGAGTCTGATAAATGATGCACAATTCAACAAAAAGAGTAATAAATTTGATCATTGCATTGGATGTCAGATGGAAATATGAGTATAAATGTTAAAAGCAGATCTTTACTTGAGAAATATTCTGCTATTTCCAAAGTAATGGTTCGGATAACTAACTCTTGACAGAGTTTAGTCTCGAGCAGTGAATCCCACGCAGCCTTCCAGAGACTGTCGTATCTACTGTATCTCAGCACAAATTTCTTCCACTAGTCGGACTTGCAACTCTTCTGTGTATTAAGCATTTGGACGGATGGTGGCGCTGCTGTTCAATAAACTTGTTTCTTGAGGTTGAAAACATTACCAAACAAATTAGGTAAGCTATATGTTTGGTCATTTCATAATTTTTTGTGATCAAATTTTTATTGAGTTACAGAATATTAATGTACAAAAATAAAAAGTAAAAATAAACATCATTCTGAACACTTTTTTCTAAGTTGCCCCCCCCCCATTCCCAAGGCGACCAAATCCCCCTCCCCCATCTCCCAAAAGTACATTAAAAACATACATAAAATAGTCTAAGAACAGTGCAAAACAGAATCCAAATATATATACACACATAAAAAAATAACATAGATCTTACAACCACTCCTTAATTTTTGAAATAGCATCTAGCCATGCTGAGATAGTCCTCAGAGATGCTCCATGTAACCCTGCCACTGAGAGCTCCATGTTCGCAAAGTCCAAGAAAGAGTACATCCAGTGGGTCCATGCAAGAGAGTGTGGAGGTTTCCAGCGTAAGGCAAGCATTTTCTTAGCTGCAGTAAGTCCACAGAAAAACAACTTTTTCTGAGTTAGAGAGAGAGTGTAAGAGGAATCATCACTTAGAAGCAAAAGTCTCTGACAACATGATACCTCAAACTCCAAAATGTCCTTCAGCGTCTTGGAAATCTGTCTCCAAAACTCACTGACTTCAGGGCAATCCCAAAACACATGTATGTATGTACCTATGCACCCACTTGAGCAAAAGTTACATGTAGGAGTGGTGGAAAGCTTCATTAAATGACACTTCCTGAGATACATCCTGTGAATCATCTTAAAGTGAATCTATTGATGATTAGGGTTTTTAGAGACATGTTTGAGGTTAGCCCATATTGAATCCCAACATATGTCATTACTGTCCTCTGGGCCAGCCCCATAAATATCACTGTACCAACTGTCCACAACTGGTAACTTTTTATAAGAGGTCTCCAAAAA
This sequence comes from Mylopharyngodon piceus, assembly GCA_039654765.1. Taxonomy (NCBI): domain Eukaryota; kingdom Metazoa; phylum Chordata; class Actinopteri; order Cypriniformes; family Xenocyprididae; genus Mylopharyngodon; species Mylopharyngodon piceus. The sequence goes on from CM077439.1 coordinate 9,029,767, forward strand.
CAACAGGTACAATGAAGAACAATACCTCTTGTAATTCCATATGAAGTAAGCAAGTTGGTAATTTCATAATTGAAAAATGTGTTTTCTCCACGCTGTAGTTAGAAATGACAGAAAAAATAAACATACCTCAGGGTTGGTAAAATAAAGCAATTAATTCAAGTTTATAGGGTAAAATATATAGTTTTTATTATGAATAAAGTAATAAAACGAGACCTTTGAACTGAAGACAATAGCATGTTGTTTCTGGTGTTTTTATGATCGAATGTAATAATTATTATAATTCATGGAGTTATTATTTACTAATTTCACGAAGTGGATACATTTCAAACATCATCATTACTCAGCATGCAGTCTAATTGGCAGTAATCTCCTATTCACACCTGAACCGGTTGAATAAGTGAACAAATTTTGTATTTAGAATAATCGAATTAATGAATAATTCAATGACTCATGTCCCATTACACATATATTTTTTTGTAGTATAAATAATGTGAAATGTGAGTTCAGTGCTTTCATCATCATTAGTTGTGTGTAATGTGTCACTATTTGTAAAGGCTCATGTCATATCTGGAACTGTTAAGTGTTCGATTTGGCACAATACACTTCAGATACAGTCACTGGTCGCCACCTACTAGCTTAACTGTAAACTGTATCCCCACCACTTGACCACTAACGCACACAGACTGACATTCTCTGCCAGCAAATGTCTGGAAATAACTTGTATAAAGTATTATAGACCCTGCTATGCAATAGAGAATCACTTGATGATATTTACACACCAGAAATTTTGACTGCAAAAAGACTGCAGTTGCAATATGAGGAGGGCTAGTTGTTGTGTGAACAGTACACAGTGATATTATGTAAACACTTCTTGTCGGTGTTCCTCCCAGCAATTACATTTCACAACGTTGCATTTTTGTTGCATTTACGTTAAACTGCTGTAACAATGTGACAAATGTTCTAGATTTAAAAATGAGAATAAAAAAGCAAACTGAATATTTAGGCTGCGTAGCCTGGTGGATTTATACATTTTAATGTGGGAATAATCAGCCTAGCTGAAATGTAATGTCTTAACCTAATCTTTGGTCAATAACATTGTATATGTTTTGTTTAATATGCAGATATTGTACTGCTGCAAACCCCCTCTAATGTAACCAAAACATGACTTGAACATATATATTTTTATCTTTTATTTACCGTCTAAATGAAGGTTGAATCAGTTAATGCTTTAAAAGGGTATCGGTATTTTATAAGGAATTAACTAAATATGTCTCTGTCTCTTTAATAGACGAATTACTCCCGATCCGCCTCTTCCATTTAAGGGCACATTTACTTTTTCTCGGCCGAGAATAAGTCTTCCTGGTTTCATGATAGAGTAGTCTGCCTTCCCCTTTAAATTGTATTTTGGACCAATATAAAAGTTGTGGTCATGGATTAAATTAACTAACACGGTTTATTGTGGAAGATTCATTTAGGAGGCAATCCTTATAATTTCGAAGCGTTTCAACGCATCAGGTAAGCGAACTCTCCATGTTTATCCGCCCTCCTTTGCTTTTCTTAAGGAACTGGCAATGACAAGCCTCGCGTCTTGTTGGTTGAAGCACAGCTGTGTTGGAGCTATATAAGCATAAAGCATTAGCCTACAGACATAGCAGTGTATTAGGTATGTGGCATAATTTATCGACTCTTTCAAGGCAACGATGAAAATAAAAAATCTAACCTGCATACATTCCAAGTTTGTCTCGTAAAACAGCAAATGCTTGAGCTGAGGTATTAAGGACTGTATCAATACGTCGCGCACACTACGCTATAATTACAGCTTCATACACATTCAACACTTCGAGCAGATATTTTAATGTCTCGTATGTGGGTTTACATGAGTGTTTTTTGTGATGTGTCATTGACATGGCGAAAAAAATTCACGGCATGTCTCCATCTTAGACCGCAGAACCATTTGGCTGTTTAATTTCGGTTATCTGTTACGTACATGATTTAGTTACGTATGTTGGGAATTTATGACACATTCCTCGAATAAGGTACACTTGGGAGTTACTCGACTTTTTAAAACATTAGAGGCACAAATCCCAGGTATTTAGTTCTGAGACCTACTAGAAATCTGAAACAATCTAACAATTAAATATTACAGTGTCATAATTTTGACAGTCAATTGAATTGACATTGAATTAATGTTAGTAAAAACTTTTAAAAACATAATTAAAAAAAGTAGTGAACTTATCTAGCTGTGTCCCACATTTTGTTTCAAAATTTTAATTCGACAAATAATAATAATAATAATAATAATAAAAATAAAATAAATCTGATTTCATTTTCAGAATTTGCACAGAAGTTGCAGTGTTAAATTTGTGAGAAAATATAAAGTCTATCAATAACCACAAACCAGTATTTGAATCCAAACTAGCTAGCCCCTTCTGAGCCACATCTTAATTGACATCTAAATTTGTAGCCATGTTACCTAACTGCAAAAATGGCAAACCTCATATAAAGTGAATGGAAAATAAAACAGCTTGAATAAAATTTCCTTGGGTTGATAATAAACACTTTCTGAAGGTTGAGAATCTCCTTCTCTGACTTGAATTAAAAATCACTGCATATATGGTACCATGCATAAATTTTGTGTCTTTTTTTTATTATTTTACTCAGACTCGTCTGCTGGTGTTAAAGCAGGATACCCGGTTGTGGAATGGCTTTGCTGACCTTGCACAGAACACCATCTATTTGCACGACACCGGTGAGTTTTATTGTGTCTAAAAAACTGTGCATTTATTAAATGCTACAGAAGAAATATGTATGTTTTTTGTGTGTGTCAGTTGCAGTTCTCCACATGTTCTTTCACCCTACTCCCTCTCCCTCCATGTGTGTCCAGTTACTCTACACCTTTTTCTATACACAAGTTTATGTGTAATAAGGAGGAATGTCTTCTTGGTAGCATTCCAAACGCTTCCCAAACTTGCTGTGAATCTGAATATAAAAATCCATTTCACGCTGTTCCAAAAAAGGCCCCAGAATTATGTGAGGATTCTGCTAAAGAGCTAAAATGCCTGATAACTTTTATTGCTATTCTTGAGAGGTATTGGACAATGTCCATGAATCATTCTGTGTCTCTGTTGGTTGTGTGCTAGGCTTTGTATTTATTATATAACACAAGATTCCTTTTTCACCCATAACCCGTGCATACTATGTATCTTCTTCTATAACACGCTATGTTCAGAGTATTTTGAGTAAAGTCTCACCAGAGCTTTAATCAACAACCTCATTGCTCCTCCTCTCCACCCCCTCTTTTCTTTTTCTACTTGTCTCTGTCTGGACACGTCAGTCACATAACAGGTAATGTTACTGTCTCCTCTTTCATTCCATAGAAGCACTGATAACAGCCTCTTTGGTGTCCGTCTCTCTGTCTTCTCACACTCTATCTGTTTCTCCCTTAATCGTCTTTAGTATGGGTTTCCTCAGTATCTTACCATACTCTCACTGCATTACAGTTGACAATTTTTTTTTTTTTTTTGTCAAAACGCCTTGTCATTGTGTTTCCGGGTATCCTTTTTTCTATTTTTCCCCAGTCACTCATCTCAGAATGAGTTATGGGTGAGAAAAAAGGCTTAAAAGCCCTTACCATGTGCAAGTTTTTATTTAGCTATTTTGGGAAATAGCACTCACTGAGTCAGATGATCCAAAGGAGTCAAACAGAATCTACTGGTGTCTTTGCAATTAAGTGCATTACATAATCAATTCACCCACTACCCATTTTTAACATCACCGTTCTCTGGGTAAATCTTAGAGTTATGATGTTCCTTAACTTCAAGCTGAATCAATGGTAATCCACTTAATGTTATTTTCAAGGATGAGGCTATCCCAAGACGAGGAAGACTTCAGAAAAGGTGAGTGTTCGTGACACAGCTTTAATCATGCATGTGTATTTTAGTGTATATTGTATTTCCTCTAGAAACGTGCAACTGATTAATTTTTCATTTCCGCACACCAGAGAAAGTTTCGCCCTGGTTAAGGGGGCAGTGCTCCTGGTGGAAGAGGGAGAGAGGGAGGGATTACAGGAAGAAACCATACCCCCTCTACTTGGTCCTAGGCAAGGAGGCCAAGCCTCTGACACTCAGCGCAGACATTTGCATGCAATGATTTCGTTACTACGACCAGAGGACACAGTCAAACTGGTTAGGATCCCCCAAACCACACTTGTTTTACTACACTGCCTTTCTATGTTCAGGGTCTCCATGGACATGGAATACCTTGAAATATCAGAAGTTTTCAAAGTTGTAATTTTGAGGCCTATAAAAGTGATGGGAATAAATAGGGAAAGAAAGTATTTAATAAAGCATCTATATAATATGTATTTCTTTATATCATCAAACAGACATTGCTCTTTGTAAGCATAACCTCTATAAAATGATTTTTATAATCACAGAAGACTGGAAAAAATGGAAATTTGTTCATCAAAGGATGTAGAAATATTGCTACCTTATGCATTTACACTTTCTTATCTGTTTCAGACTAAATTTATGGAAGTGGTTATGCTTACTGTCTGTGTCTGTTAGTCACTTTGTTTAGCATATGTAACGTCACACGTTCTGCAGTGTGGTTTCTGGAGACATTTCTGTTTGTTTCATCTTCTGCTGTGCATAAATAACAATAAACCACTTTGCTTTTACTTTGACTTTCACAATTACACACAATACAATTTACTAAGTAAATCTGTTTATTAAAGAACAACATGTCTTATATTGCCATGCATGGGTGCCGTGCTTAAATTGTAATGATGGGGGGGAAAAAACTAATTTTAATTGCGTAATTTTAAATTATTCAAATGAATCCAGCTCAGACTTCTTTGTCTCATTTAAATACATTAACCCTGAGTTTCTTTTTTTCTTTGCCTCAGGCTGTGCGTTTGGAGTCAGTGAGCCCAGTCAGATTGAGATATTTGCTTATAGTAGGCACACTTGACAAAAAACAGGAGAGTCTACTACTTGGCATGGACTTTCCAGGCCCAAACAGGTAGGTTTATAAACATCTTTATAAACCATATTATCAAGTCATCATAAGTAGCTTTTATTTCATTAGAGGTAAATCCATAAATTCAACAATGTGACATGTTAAATATTTGTATATATCAGATTTACAGCCTAAATACTGTTGGGTTTTTGATAACCTCAGTTCACAAACACAAATGAATCAAATAGCCTGTTCTGCTTTTTTGGAATGGGAATGTGCATATATTTTACAAATATTTAGTTGCCGTTTTTAAAGGGATAGTTCACACCAAAAAGAAAACTGTCATCATTTACTCACCCTCATGACATTCCAAACCTGTATGGACAAAAACGGTAAGACATTTCTCAAAATATCATCTTTTATGTTTCACAGAAGAAAGTAAGTTTTGCATTAACATCAGAGTAAATAATGACAGTTTTCATTTTGGGTGAATAATCCTGTTAAATATAAACTGTTTTAGCAGATGTTTAGCAGATTGCACTATATTTCAGCAAGCTTGTCAAAACATGTCTCTCACTCATGGTTTTTTAATTCTTCCATAGTGATGAGTGCACTATTGGCCTTGTCTTGCCAATATGGAGTGACACACAGGTTTACCTAGATGGAGATGGGTAAGACCATAAGACTGAATCATTAACCCTAACCCTAACCCAAACATATGATAATAAAAGCATAACATGACATTTACTCTAAGGGATCTTAAAAGTTTAATTATAGTACTATGAAAGAGTATTCTTGAAATCATTATCTCACCATCAAAGTCAACTTTCACTTTTCATGTGGTTTGTAAAGTGAAAGGAGATCAAGGACAAAGACTTTGTTTCTTTGGAAAATTAGGAAACAGTCAACATCTCAGACATATTATTAGAAATGTAAACAATATAAAATGTAAATAACATTTTAAATCAAATGGAAGTATGTTCAGTTTGGCTGAAAAGAAAATGAACTTTATATTTTATCTACACTGTTCTGCAGAACTTTATACACTGTTAACGCCTGAGCCTCAGAGTTCTGCTTTTTTGACAGTTTGTTTCACTCGTTCTCTTATAGAGGTTTCAGTGTGACATCTGCAGAAGTGACACGAATCTTTAAGCCTGTGTCCATTCAGACGATGTGGTAAGTTTTTAAAGCAGGAAATGCTGAGGAAACAGCCAGTTTCCTCAACTAACACAGATATGCAATGTAACCTTGGTCTTGCAGCTTACACACACTTAAAACTTTGTTTTCGATTATAATGCTATTTTATTTTAATTTTTGTTCTATTGCTTTAACAGTTTTTCTTTTGGTTATTAGTCAGTCAACACCCTACCACCCTACTAAACATCTGCATGAAGCCTTCCCTGTGACTGTTTTAAATGTGTTTGTGGTTTGCCAATCGCTTGTTCACAACTCTCTGTCCTGTATCACTCTCAATTTGCACTAGGTCAGTGTTGCAGGCGCTGCATGGCTGCTGTGAACGGGCCGTGCGTGGAGCTGTCATACCTGGCTGCGGGCTGGAGTGGGCACAACATTACAGAAAAAATGTGGAATCTGACCAGCACTGCCTTAATGAATGGGGGGCTATGACTGGCCTGGAGTCAGTCAGGAAGGCCACTGTAGGAAGTTCATCTTCCAATCGGGAGTCAGTGGAGAGGGAGATCAAAACCCAGTTACGAGATATCATGAGAACTGAGGACTTGGAAAACATTACCTCAAAGCAGGTAAAATGAGTGTCTTTTCTCTGCCTTTGAAACAGTGTCCCACAATGTCACCATGCTCTCCCCTCCAGTCACCTATAGACCACTTTTTATGATCCAATCAGTTCCTGATGGATAAAATCAACTTCCACCCTATATTTCTCTTGTAAATGTCATATAACAGAAGTCAAATGGGTTGTAAACGAAATTTCATGTTTACTTTAAGATCTTGTGTATGTAAATGACATTGGTTAACCTATTGGTTAAACTCTTTGCATATGAATGCAACAATATTTACTTAACGTTCATCAGTTTATGGTCCAGTATTGCATTGTGACAGATTGTAAACCATATCACATTGAAATATGCAACATAGTATGTAAGGCCTGTACCAAAGTTCCTTTCAAGGAAAGTCTGTTCACTTGGCGGCCATATTTGTAACTCATCCGGGCAGCTATTTTGGGCATCCAAGACCAAGTCCTATCTATTTGAATGGGGGGAATCCTGAAATCTCATAAACTGCTTGGCGAACTCACAATTAAATAACATATTTCAAATCAGCAACAAAATCTGACATGAACTGTCTCGTAAATGTTCTTATGCTCAAATAGCGTTAAAAAAGCTTATTTTCAGGCTAGACGAACCAATGCGCATGTGCAGTCCTAAACGCGACTCTCAGGTTTTAATGGGAACCGGAGCTTCTAACGGCAGCTACAGTGACGCGATGACTTTATCAATCAGCGATTGTCTTGTTTACTTAGAAGGCGGGACGTATTCCGCCATATTGCCCGTTGCAGTTTCTCACATTCATTACTAATAGGAGTGAACCATCTTTCAATATCTGTAATCTTTGCTTGTACTGAAATGATCAGAGACCTTGGTAAAATAGCTACGTCACAAACAAGACGATTTCTGAATGACACTTTCTTTTAGGGCTGGGTAAAAAAATATCGATTTCTCAATTTTAATCGATTCTCATTTTTACGAACCGATATCGATTCTTAAATCCCAAGAATCGATTAGTCTAGTCTGTTTTCAGTTGATGAATGAACAGAACATTAAGTGTGCCTCCCATCTAATAAATCGCAATAATCTTTGTGCTTTGTTACTTTTGATATGAAGCAAAGTAACAGATTTCAAATGACGTCCATCTTATTATGAGATTCAAAAAATAAATACCCTTTTGGCATGACAGATCGCTTTAGCGCCTCAGTTAAAGAGAAGCAGCAGCACGGAGCGCGTGTGAACATCCTCTCCGCTTTAATACCAGTTACAGCGCGAAATAAACATGACTAAACATCTGAAGGTATGTTAAAATATACAGTACAACTTACCGAAATCCGTATCGTGTCTCGTGTTATAGCTCAATCAGTGTTTAAACCTCGGAAAGACGTCATAAAACAGCTTGTAAACAATGTCACGTAACCTCACATTTACCTCAGAAAAACATATTCAGTGACCATAAACTCATTAGTCAGCTAGAAAAGTGAACTCTAGAAAGCAGCATTCTGATAAATATAGTTATGCACCGTTACATATTACTTATAATGTTCTTCAATATTTAATGCACGTTTGAAAAAATCAGTTATGACAGCCAAGATTTAAATTAAAAAAAAAAAAAAAAAAAAAAAAACTAATTGGAGTAGAAATATGATTATGTAATTCTAAACTTTATTTATTATAAAAAAACATAATTGAGTGTAATTTAAGTGTTTGTATATAAATAAGTTAATTTATTCCTGTGATGGCAAAAGCTGAATTTTCAGTGTCCATTATCCAGTATTCAGTGTCACATGATCCTTCAGAAATCATTCTTTTTTTTTTTTTTTCTTCTTTGCTGAAGGAACATTTCTTATTATCAATGCTGAAAACAGTTATGCTGCTTAATGTTTTTGTGAAAACTTTTTTTTTTTTTTTTTTTCCTCAGGATTCTTTGAATAAATAGAAAGTTTAAGTGAATTTAATGGGTCAGTGCTGAATAAAAGTATTAATTTCTTTCAAACAAACAAAAACAATCTTACTGACACCAAACATCTGTAGTGTAAGTCTGAGGACACACCTTTTAAAGACTCACTTATTCATGGTTAATGTGCCTGGGCTTGTTGTCTTATCCAGAGAATCTTTGTGGTATGAACATGTAACATTCAGGCATTTAGTGAGCAGCTTGATTTGATGTTTGTAAGCATTGTATATCATGTGACTTGCCTTTTTAATGTCATTTATAACTCAAACCCATGATCTTGGTGTTGCTCGCGCCCAACACTAGCAGATGAGCTACAGGCACTTTTTCTGTGTTTTGTAGGTGCGAACAGCCTTAGAGTCCAGAATAGGCATAGACATGAAGGACTACAAAGAGTATATTGACAATGAGATGATGGTCACGATGGCACAGATGGACAAACCTTCCAGAATCTTGGACTACCTTTACTTGGTTAGTAATGACATTTGTTTTCTGTCAAATCCACTATATTGTTGAAAAATATACTGTTATTTATTTGTCCTTTTTTTTCCCCCCCAAAAGGGTTCAGAATGGAATGCAGCCAACTTTGAAGAATTACACAAGAACAAGTATACATATTAAATTTAATCATGATTAAAATACTTCAAGATAATTTAAATGAATATTTTAATTAAATACTGATTGAATTATTATATTTGTACTGATTTAAAATAATTATTTTAGTTGTTCTATTAAATTACGATTTTCTGCAGCAGATGAATAAAATACCTTTTTGGTTTTTGGTAGTGTGGGCTACATCCTGAATGTTACCATGGAGATTGACAACTTTTTCCCAGAATGCTTCACCTATATGAATATCAGAGTTTACGATGTGGAGGCGACCGACCTACTCTCACACTGGAACAACACATACATGTTCATCAATGAAGCAAGGTGCTCAACACACTCACTCACTCACTCACTCACTCACACACTCGCTTCTTCTTTATTTTGGTTTATGGTTGGCATGCATTTAGTTTTTTCTCTGTTTAGACCTCCTACCCTGATCATTCTCTTAAAATTCATTAGTTTATATTTAGACACACATGACACGTGCAGTATGGTATACTTAACCCCCTATGAAAATTATTACAGTTTGTCTTTGTGCACTATCTCTCTCATGCTAATATTTGTGTCATTGTTTCGTACTGATGATGATACAGGAAGAGTGGACAGGCCGTACTGGTGCATTGTAAGATGGGCGTCTCTCGCTCTGCCTCCACAGTAATCGCTTTCCTGATGAAGCAGCAGGGCTGGACTTTAGACGAATCCCTCAACCACGTGAGAGAAAGACGGCCTATAGTGCAGCCCAACGAAGGTTTCCTCAAACAACTGCATACGTATAGTGGCATCCTCAGCGCCAGGTGACTTATGCTCTCATAATGGTGCTGTACTGCATTCATGCAAACAAGCATTCATACAGAAATACAGACACTTTCCCACTTGTGTAGTATCTCCATGGATGTTCAGGCACAGTCAAGTCAAGTCTGGTTTATTGTCGTTCAGCTGTGTGTGTACATGAGGGAAGTGAAAAATGCAGATAACAAAAACTCATCTCAAACAGTAATCGCTATGTAAGTTTGAGGTCTTAAAAGAAGTCTCTCACCAAGGCTGCATTTATTTGATCAAAAATACAGTAAAAACAGTAATATTGTGAAATATTATTACAATTTAAAATAATAGTTTTCTATTTGAATACATTTTAAAATGTAATTTATTCCTGTAATTGCAATATCTGAATTTCCTGCAGCCATTACTGTAGTCTTCAGTGTCACATGATCCTTCAGAAATCTTATTAATGTTGAAAACAGTTGTGCTGCTTAATATTTTTGTGGAACCAGTGATAAATTTTTTTCAGAATTCTTTGATAAATAGAAAGTACAAAAGAACAGCATTTATTTAAAATAGTAATCTTTTGTAACATAAATGTCTTTACTGTCCCTTTTGATAATTTAATGCGTTCCTGCATAATTATTATTATTTCTTTAAAAAAACTTCTTACTGACCCCAAACTTTTCAATGGTGTATGAATTACACTACTCTCTGGATACTGGATTTTGATTGATCAACTGCAGCATAAACAGTTGACTTGAATATATTTTACATGATAGACTCATGTATCACCTATAAGTGTATAATAGACCCAAATTGGTAGAGCCAAAATGTGCTGTGACCCTCCATTTCCAATGAGTAGAATGGAATGGAAGTAATGTCAACTGCAGTCTTTTACTTGATTCATTGTTTTTTAAAAAAAATAGTTAGCAGTACTGTATTTAATTCCAAACATTGCAATGTGCCTTACAGTAAACAGCGCCACAGTGCCCTCTGGAGGCGGAAATCCAAGCCAGAGGTCCGTCAGCCATCTGTCCACAACGAACCAGCCACAGGGAGTGAACATGAACAGAAAGAGGGAGAAGAGGAAGATTCAGAGAGCCCAGAAGAAGAGGAAAGCAGTGATGATGAGGAAACAGATGTAAGGGGATATATCATATAACACTCACTTTTGATGCTTTTCAGTATCTCTTTAGTTTCCAAATCGGTTTAACCAGAAGTATGTTTATTTCTGTGCTTGTGCCATTCTTAGGTCTTTGATGAGCAGTTGGATGAGAGTGTTCCTGATACGCATGGGGCAGAGACAGCCACATCCAACCCACTTATTACTGTACAAGAAACTGATAAGGTTAGACCAGACAGAGGCTGACACATTAAATTTATTACCATTTTAAAGGGTTAGTTCACCCAAAAATTAAAATTGTCATTAATTACTCGCCCTCATGTCGTTCCAAACCCGTAAGACCTTCGTTCACCTTCGGAACACAAATTAATATATTTTTTTGATGAAATCTGAGAGGTATATGACTCGTCTATAGACAGCAATTTAACCACCACTTTCAAGGTCCAGAAAGGTACTAAAGACATTGCTAAAACAGTCGACGTGACTACAGCGGTTCAACCTTAATTTTATGAAGCGACGAGAATAATATCTTCTCTTCTGTGTCATTCTCATATGCTGCGTACGTTCAACGCTTCCAGGTTCTACATCAGAATGCCAACTCCTGCGTCAGCATCACACGAATGCATCGTGCTGCTCACGTGAACAGTGTCGTCCAATACTGAGCCGGCATTCGGACGTAGAACCTGGAAGCGCTGAACGTAAACGGCATACGAGAATGAGACAGAAGAGAAGATATTGTTGAATAAAGTCGTCATTTTTGTTTTTGCGCACAAAAAGTATTCTTGTTGCTTCATAAAATTAAGGTTGAACCACTGTAGTCACGTCGACTGTTTTAATGATGTCTTTAGTACCTTTCTGGTCCTTGAAAGTGGTGGTTAAATTGCTGTCTATGGAGGAGTCAGAGAACTCTCGGCTTTCATCAAAAATATGTTCGTGTTCCGAAGATAAACAAAGGTCTTTTGGGTGTGGAACGACATGAGGGTGAGTAATTAATGACAGAATTTTCATTTTTGGGTGAACTAACCCTTTAAAAGTCTTTTAAATGTCTATGTGGTTTTCTTTACTATTACAAATAATGGTCTGTGTTTGAAGGAAGCACTTTTTTTTTAAATGTCTGCAACACTTTTATTTCCCAGGTGTCATCCAGCCCCAGCAGAAGTGGCAGGATGGATTTGTTTTCTCTTATGCAGTCTATTCAGCTTGACGATGAAGACAGAGACAGGATCGATAAAGAGGTAAGAGGAAAAAGTCTGGATTGGAATGCAAAATTTACTGATAAAGATGTGTGATTAAAAATCAAGTCAAATCACAGGCAAGCAATCATTAACTGAAGAATTCCTGTTTGTCAGAGACTTTCTCCTGCACAACGAAGGAGGAGTCATGGAAGAAGGGGCTTGACTTATCAGAGAACACATGTTGATGTTTCCCCTGAACCAAGCAGCAGACCGTCACAGAACACACACCAAGATGAAGCCGGTCTCTGAAGCACTTCAAAAAGGGGTCGTGTTAAGAAATATGGAGAGGCGGGAATAAAAAAAAAGCGAAAAGGTGAGGAAAAGGAACACAAATAGTGATGCTAATATAAAGGACACTCTTGCACACAAGTCTTATCCTTCTGATTGTATCATTCCAAGTTCTTTGAGGACTCAGAACGAATTTTTTCATATAGTTGCTGTATTTTTAGGTAATTTCATTTGAAGGCAACACACACACAAAAGCACATGGTTACAGATCAATGGATATCTTAGTAATTTTCCCTCACCTGTCCATCTAGCTCAAAATTTCAAAACTGTTTCAGTTGGATTGTTGAAAAATATTTACAATGGCTGGTTTCTGTCAGCCACCCTTTTTCAAGTGAGTATTGATAAAGGAACTGTTTTCCTCAGAGCATTTTCATTCAAATTGTCACGTTGTGCCTTTTGATATCTCTGTATCCTTTGCACCTTCATACTGAGCCATACAATTCAGTTTACTTCACTGATTTTAATATGGTATTATAGACCCCCCCTTTGGCTGTTATTCTCATACTGAAACACAAACAATCCTCTTATAGCATTGTTTCATGTTGTTTTTAATAAATGAATAAGAGTGTGATCTCACTCATTTTAGTCCTATGCAATAATCTACTTTATAACTGTTTCCTCTCAATGAATGTGAAATTTTACAATATATTGCCTCTGTGAAGATCAGTAGGTGAAAAAGTGTTGAAAAAGCAATCGACGTTTGAACGTTTTAGTATTCCCATGTACGCTACCATTCAAATTTTTGGGTCAGAAAGATTTTTTTTTTTTTTTTTTTTTTTTAAATTAGTACTTTTTATTCAGCAAGGACACGTTAAATTGTTTGAAAGTGACACTGAACACAAAATGTTACAAAAGAAATTTTAAAACTTAATATAAAAATGTATTCCATGGTTTAAATAAAAATATGAAGCAGAACAACTTGTTTTCAACACTGATAATAAGAAATGTTTCTTGAGCATTCAATCAGTATATAGAATGATTTCTGAAGACACTGAAGATTGAACTTTGCCATCACAGGAATACATGATATTTTAAAACGTAAAAATGTTATTTTAAACATTACTATAGATCATAATAATATTACTCAATATTACTGTTTTTATTGTATTTTTGATCAAATTATTGCAGGCTTTGTGAGAGACTTCATTCAGAAACATTAAAAAAAATCTTACTGACCCCAAGCCTTTGAACAGTAGTGTAGTTACTAGACAGATGTTGCTATTCATGCTATAATCATTAAAGTGTCAGGCAGGTGTTTTTAAAACTTGGAGCCATTTTCCACGTCTTTTTCAATAAACAGATGTCTAATATTTGTTTTTAACCTGTACATTATGCAGGAAACAAAACCTGAGAAGAAACCTGAGTATTTTCCTAAAAAAAAAAAAAAAAAAAAAAAAAAAAAAAATTAATGTGCCACACTTATTTAATCTGTTTGTCATTTTGCATGATGGTTCAGTGCCTTTAGTTCATAGAGGTGGACCAAAATAACTACGTTTGTTGGTTTTAATATTCATGCAGTTAAAACTAACACAACTAACTCCTACTTTATACATGTCTTTAGCTATAGGGGTGGTTGATTTGTGTCTTTGCATGATGTCTCATAATTGTATGCATGCTATTTGTACTGTATGTAAGCCTGTCTTTGTGAAGCATGAGTCCTGTATGTACAAAGTATATATACAATCTGCTGTAAAACAATTGTTGAAATGTGTATACAGTCACTGCACAAAGTGCCAATGTTGTGAAACCAAAGTTGTTGTGGAATGTTCTTAGTATCGAGATACCACTGGTTTTGCAGTTATTTTCCACGAGAATGTCTTAAATAATGTATTAGTTATAGATGATGGCTCACAGCCTTCAAAGTGCTGATTTTCCTCACCTAATGTACAATGTGCCATGCCTTATCAACTTCAGAAATGGTGATTTATTTTATTCTAATGTAACTCAGAGTTCCATTGTTTGTATCAGATGGAGTTAAATATCAAGGTTGCTGTTGCTTTTTTTTCTATTTATGATTTAAACATGTATCTTTTTAGTTTGATATACAAGGTTGTCTGTGCTTTAAAAATTAAAATGAATTTATAATGGGAGCTTGAGAAATATCTAATGTCCATCTCATTGTTTTTGCATCACTTTGAGTGTTTCAGGTTTTAAGATATTTCTATTCTTCATATTGCTATTGTAAAAGAATATATAAACTAGTGCTTTATAGATATTACTGGAAATTACTATGATTCGAACTATAGAACTAAGCTGTAAACAGCAATATTTTTTGAACAAGATGAACAGAATGTGCATTGTATCCAGGCAAGAATCTAGGGTTGGTGGATTGATTAAAATCTAGACAGAACTGCATTAATCTTGAAATGACAAATAATTAACTGTTTGTGTTGGTCAGTTGGAATGCAGATTTATAGTACCACACATTATTTTAAAATATGTAATGTTCTTGAAAGAATTACACTCACTAAGGCTGCAATTTAAAATAACCCTTTCCTATTTTAATATTTTAAAATGTAACTTATTCCTGTGATGGCAAAGTTGAATTTTCAGCATCATTATCTAGTCTTCAGTGTCACATGATCCTTCAGAAATCATTCTAATATGCTGATTTGCTGCTCAAGAAAACATCAATGTTGAAAACAGTTGTGCTGCTTAATATTTTTGTGGAAATCATGATTTTATGATGAATAAAGTGTAGATGCATTTTTGTCCTATTATAAGTGGCTTCAATTTAGATCAGTTTAATTCTTGCTAACTAAAAAAGGTTTCTTTATAAGAAAATCTTGCTGACCTCAAATTTTGCATAGTAGTGTACACAAATGACTACCAAACAATTTGTCATTCTTTTTCTTGCCTAAAAGACATTTGAAAATTTTTTTAAAATGTATTTATAAGGTTCTTAAAATGAAACAATTTTTCACAATTTCACTTTTGAATCAAACTGAAAACGAATTAATCGATTCATATCCCAATAGTCTAGTTGCATCTTTTGGTTTGAGCACCTTTCTGTAAATCGACTCAGTAAACACACAGTTTGAAAGATGAGAATATTTATATTTACAGACAAAGTCACTATTCAGGATAGTAGTAATAATAATAACAATAGAAAAAAAAAAAAATCCTGCTATTTAAATGAATTTTCGCCTTGGTTCACTAAGCACAACACCACCCTCCTTCATGGCCGTCCAGAAAGTCTGATTCTGCAGTGGAAGAAATGGCATGAATTAGTCTATGCACTTACATCAATACTTGGCCATCAATGTATATAATATTTGAAGACTCTAAAAAGCTGAAATGCATTCAATGACTCACGGCCTCCGAGCGAAACTTCCACGGTATCTCTCGATAAACAATCCATGTGATGCCTGCTTCACGACACCGCTGAGCAAGCACCTCACCTACGGCACGGCAAGCCGCTACAGACCGTGTGGAGCACAGCTCGCGCTTTAATGCCCACTCCTTCGTGGAGCAAGACAGCACAGGAACTATTGAGTCACTTGAGAACACCTCAGCTGTGATGTGATGCTGTGTGCGCCTGAACACCAGCCTGAGGAAGGAAAGGCGTAAGTTCAATATACATGTACAGGAAGGTGCTATTAGGATGCTGTCAGTAGGGCTGTGCTCAGCAAAACTTTATTGTAAATGTTTTTCTATTCCTTTAAACTACTTCAAACAAATGGAATGCTTACAAACCTGTGATAATACTGTCTAGAGGGCCACACTGTAGCCCAGCCTCGATCCTTCACTGCAAGGGCCATCTGTTCCAGGTTTCTTGGGTTTCGGTTAACAAATGTTTTATTGATGGCTTCATTATCACTAACCACTGGTTCTGGCTCAGGTGCCGCCTGACTGTATTTCCGAGCTGGTGGAAAGAGACCCATCATAAACGTTATTATTATTATTTTTTTTTTTTTTTAAATAAAACTACTGATCCCTTGAGAGGTTCCAGCCATTTGATATTGCTTTCTCCCCTTCTATTTCTAAGTAAATCAAATATGTGATACAGAAGGTCAAACTTTTGATCCAAAATGGGGTGTTCTGAGAAAAAAAAACACAAAAAACCCCCCACAAACGATACTCCTTTTTGAGAGCAGATTGTGCATCTCCAAATTTACTGCCATTCTGTCGTTTGTGTAATATAGTTTACACAGACATGCAGCAGAGAGTAAAATTATTATTTTAAGTGTCTACTTATATAGTTACTTACATGACTGACAATGAATCCACGCCGCTGCAGCCGCAGATCTCTGACATTGACCTAACAGCGTGCGAACACTACGGCAGACATCACTGAACAAAGCCATTTGACAGCTGTAAAAAAAAAAAAAACACCTTCAATTCTGGTGACAAATTATAGTTGTTTCTGTTCAAACGGATATAGCATGACCCTTCGTTTTTTATTAAAAGAATTTGACCACTTTCTAGTGCGCAGCCATTTTGATGTCACACGAAAAATGTTCCGCGTTTCCGGGGAAAACGTTGGGCTTCACATGGGTTCCGCTTAGAAATCCTTAAATGAATGAAAATAATGATGAAAACATTGTTTTTAATTATTTTATATAGAAGGAAAGTAATGTATTATAATGAATCGTTCTTTAGTGTCCTAAACCACAATTTATTTAAAATGTTAGATATTCCGAGATTATCATACTGTCCACGAGATGGCACTAGTACACTTCATCCTGGAAAAGAAACCTTCATCCGACGTCTACCGTGCTGTCCTGGTTTTTTGGTCATGTATTATGGTAATGTCATAGTATTCTTGTTTTGGAGTACTGGTTGGCTGTGCGTATGTTAAATATACATGTTAAATATATGTCATGTCTTTGACATAGAAAATTAAGTTTAAGTCGAGGTTTAGTAGGCTAATATTCACACGTCTGCTCATTTAATAAATAATAAAATATTCCTATATTCATTCATTTAGATTATTAATAAATTTGTGATGAACCGTGTGAATGAACATACTCTTACACCTGTTTGTGAAGTTCATTTAAAGCATGTCTTATAGTTCAAATGAAACAGTATTTTTTCGCTCTCAATCTCCAGAGCTTCTTATAGCCCACTCCTACATTTTCAGGCAGTGGTGGGCTCACCCCTGGACATTAAGGGATTTTCTGCATGGCTTGCCATTTTAATTTGGCCAATTTGTTTGTGCTGCACTTTTAGCATGCTGTAAAGAGGCTGTGCCCCTAGATAAAATAAATGGCTCTCTTGCCAATTGAACAAGAATGCTCCTGTAACCCAAATTCTTGCTCTCAGCAAGAGCTACTAATGTTGAGCACTTTTCCTTCAGACCATTAGAAACCTTTTTGGAGAGGGGTATTCGCAGGTGTGCAAATTATGACTTTACACTCTCATTTTAAATTGTTTTTCCCCCCACCTTTGAAAAAAAAAAATGTTTAATTAAAATGCATTCTCTTTTCATACTCCAATAGAGATTGTTATTGAAAGAATATACCTCTGTCCCGTAAAAATTCAACCTACAGGAATATCCAACCGAAAGGACCAAAGACAAATCACTTTATTACTGTATTTGAAGCAAAATAAGATAGAACTCACACTATTGCAATAATGTTGAGAGCCTCAAGTGGAAATAAAAGAATAGAATGAAACATTCCTGCATTCCAGGTCAGTAACTTGGACGTGATGTGTGTAAATGTATCCATATCCAGAAGGCTACTCATTCACACAAGCACAAACCTTGTCCGCTACCTGCTCCACTGCTTCATATTGACAGAACTAAAACTGAAAATCAATGGACTCATTAGTTACAAAAATGTCAAGGTTGGTGCAGGAAAGGAAAGATTGTTGAATACAAAAGAAAACTTTCTTTCATGTGCTTTTTGAGCAAAATTGAAAGCAACGTGACACATTATATATACGGCTGCATTTATTTTATCAAAATAGTAAAAACATAATATATTGTGAACTATTATTATAGTTTAAACACATTCAGCAGCCATTCAGCAGTCTGCAGTGTCATGTGATCCTTCATAAATCATTCTAATATGATTATAAGAAAGCATTTATTTGAACTAAAAATGTTTTGTAATAATGGAAAAGGCTTTACTGTCATATTTAATCGATTTACTTTAATTTTCAAAACCCATTTACACCCCTGTCGCTGTACAAAAAGACCTTTTATTGAAAATAAGCTTGTAAAAACATCTGAACTTCCACATTTTTTTTTACGTTAGATGAATGCATCAACATGACCATCCACGTCAATGATGATGATCAGAAAACTGGCTTGCTCAGTCACTGTGACATACAAAAACAAGTGACATTTTTGTCACCACTGTGGGGGAAAAAAAAACAATAATAAAATTATGTATGATATAATCCCTTTAAATAGATACATTTACATAACACAAGCTAAACTGCTCAGTGTTCTCTGCGACTCCTGTCACACATTCAAATAGATGCACAGACAAATTTTTATGTGATGTCCAGATGTCATTGGTGACAACTACATGTCTGATTATTTCAAACACTTCACCACTCATCTTCATCACCTTTCTTCTTCATCATGACTATATCTGATGAGCACTCTCTGGCTCTCTCAAACTGATTGACAGTCTCCCTATGATAACACATGCCTATCTTGATATAAATCAACTTCAGTCAGTATAAGGAAGAATGAAATAAATAGCAGTTATTCACAACAAGGTCACTTACCACACTTGCAAGTGCAATCAGTGTGCCTTAAATGCCATTCATTATACATGATTAACATAATAAAATTTGCAGTGAACCAAGGTCTTAATGTTTTCTTGTTGAAGTGTTCAGCATTTCATGTTTACAGTGAAAGAACGAGTGAGACCGAGGAGAGACTTGAGTAGGCTGCTGCAAAACAGAAGTAACACTTGTCTGGAATGTGTTGGAGATGTGTTGCTATGCAACAGGGATTCCACAATGGTTACCCAGACATGGTTTGACTGTGTAGATGATGGTGTGGGTGAAGAAAAAAGTGACACAGCCTCCCACATCACCACACACACCTCAGCTTTGTTTGAAATGTCAGAGCGCACACCTACACACACAAAACACAGAGTCACTTCAGGAAAAATGATTCATATTCTGCTTACAACTGAAAACATGATGTTCTAAAAAATGGAGGTTAACTGCATTTTCAACCATCAACAACATGCACATACAAATACACTTCGAAACCTTTCATACAATGTTTCATACAAAGGCCCTATCGTAAGAATGTGGATAATAAATCTAGAGGTGTTCAATGATCAATAACAACCCTTAAAAGACCCAATTCAACTGAATCTTGTGAACATTCCAGCAACGCCCCTGAGATCAATAAATGAACAATAAAGCACAGTTTTGCCCATGTCCTCTAAGCGGCAGTATGTCTCACTGAGTGCCTTAGAGTTATAATATTTTTATTTATTTAAGGTCTAGACCACCTGTTTGAGGATTTCTTTCTCATGTTTGAACAAAGCTGTGATGTTTTCCTCACACTATTTAAGTTTAGAAACTTAAATATAGAAAGCTGCTACAAATAAGATTTAGGGACAAAAGAGGGAGTTTTAAATAGATTTCCTCTTCTAGAAAGCAGTTAGAATTTAGATGCAATTCTCTCAAGTGTGAACCACTGATCAGTGCGGTGAACTCATATTTAAAACTATAATAATAATAATAAAATCCAGCACTTTCCAATTATCTCCTCTCCCATTAATTATAACATAATGGATAGCAATGATAATGTTGTACTTGTTAGTGAATTATATTGTGACTGCTATTTTGAAGTGTTGTGTAATGATGTAGTGTGTGTGAGAATGGAAGTGAAGAGTAAACAAGATGGATGAAGTTTGCTTCTCCTGGCTCGTGTGCTTTATTGCTGCTCCTGACAGATACCACAAATAATATTAGTTTTCCTATTATTATAGTATTGTTTCCCATTATTTTTTGAACGCTCTTTAAAAGACAGAAGTTTATCATTTGTAACCTAAAAATAGAGATAAAGATTGCTGTTGCAGTACATGGAATGACCACAAGGGTTGAGAAAAAAATCTGGACTGGCTTTGCACCAAGCATTGAGAAGCCACTGAAAGGAGGGAGAAAAGGTTTTTCATGGCTGCATTTAAGTCCAATTTTTTATGCCCTTCCCTTGTTAAATTCCCTCCGTCTGGTTCACATTTGGATGTACGTCATTGCTTACGTTGCACGAGTGCACACTACTGGCGGAACACTTGAAATGTGTTTAAATGGAACGCCCTAAAGGCCTGTTCACACCAAGAACAATAACTATAAAGATAACTATAACGATAACTATATTTGCATCCACACCAACGAACTATAGCGGTCTGTTTATTCTAAGCTCACACGCTGTGGTTTCAAAGTGTGTACAACATGTTTTTGCTGTTCTTGTTGCATTTACCCGGCTTTAACCAGTCCTCAGCATGCCATGTTTCGAGTGAATAGCTAGTGTAATCGATCTAATCTAACAGTTAATTTAGCTGATGAAGTCAATAACGTTGAATAAAAACAATGCCTCTTTTTCACTGCAACTTCAAAGGAAGCAAGACAATGTTGTCTAAGCTAGTGCTGGATACCCGAGGTAATTTTATGTTACACTGTTTGCTAGCCTGCATAATGCTCTCATCGTTAATACTTATCACCATTTATTCTGAAGGTATGACCGATTGTTTCCATTTTCTTTAAAGTATCCTTGAAAAGAGGGTTTGACTTGTCAAACACTGGTGGCTTTTTCTGGACCTCGGCGATTAACTTCTCCGCTATGTCGTCTGCCATTTTAAATGCGCAAGCCCTTAAATTGGAATGGATTCTGATTGGCTGTCAGTGTTATATCGTTCAGCAGCTGGAAAAAATCGTTCTGAAAGTGATCCCAATGATATTGTTTCTCTATATCGTTATCGTTACAGCTGTGGTGTGACCATTCTATAGGCCTGCCTGGGCTGTTGGAGAAAATATATATAT